>OX451363.1:11722445-12972445 GCA_949629185.1 Apamea crenata | reverse complement strand
CAGCGGCACTGAAAATAAACATATTTTTTTTTAAGCTTTGAGTAGAAAATTATTTAATGGAATTTAACCCCACAATTGCTGACTTTAACCAATAATAGCTCAACGTTGCAAACAACTCCATTACTACTACACTGTACTATACACTGGCTCACACAATATCATATAGTATGGCTACCCTACAGCTCTATACAGAGTGTTCTCATCGTCATCATCTGCAAAGCCTTTTTCCCAACTATGTTGGGGTCAGCTTCCAGTCTACCCGGATGCAGCTGAATACCAGTATTTTACATGTGGCGACTGCCTATCTGACGTCCACAACCCAGTTACTGGGTAATACGATACCCTTGGTAAGACTGGTATACAGAGTGTTCTAATTTCCACAAAAAACTATTTATAAGTATGTTCTGTATATTATTAAACAAAAATACTCACTTGAAGCCTTCTTAGGTCTGGCAGTACCCAGTAGCTCAAACTGAGCCCATCCAGACAGGTCATCATCTTGAACATCATGGACATCTTTACTGCAGTGGCATGATCGGCACACCTTCCTCCAGAAGTGTAGGTCCAAGCCCGGACATGATGGTCCTGAACAGACATATTCAAATAGAAATAAAGTTCTATATGAAGAAAGATGGATATCCTTAGGGGAGGAATTCAATGCAAGGTTTTTCCCAGAAATAAACCAAAAAAGTCCAGCAATAAAAAGGTTTATATTATAAATGTCTGATATTATTTAGAGCTTAACCAAGTTTTCACTTAATTTGGCAAAGAGGAAGCTTGATTATTTTAGTACCTATAGTAGATTACAGGGTACATTTAATGTGGGTGGGCAGTGCGCATTTTGATAAGCTGTCTAAAACATTATATGCAAATATATATCAGTAATAAATACTATAACCTTTACATGGAAACTGTATGACACACACATTTCACAAACAGATTAAACTGCACTTCCTAGAACTATTTGGGTTTGTAAAGGAATTTAAGAAATAACCTGATGTGTATTCATTATTATCAATTAAAACAGGAATAATAGGATACAATCAGTTAGTTAGTCATTACGGATATTTCCTCACCTAGTACGGCAAATGAATCACCCAGGAAAAATATTTATAAATTCACTATAGTTTCCGGGAATAATACTATAACTTATTATGACAAATGGACAGGTATTTATAACAACAGAAAACTTCAAGAGGTGAATCAGGGGTGAAACAATTAAATTAGCTAAACTTTATAATATGGTAAATATTAATCATTTTTAAAAGCCTTCCCAGAAATAATAATATATTCATTCATAAAATAGTAAACCAAAAACATTGAATGCTGAATACTTGCTATTGGACCATTCATACCAATGTTAGTGATTACATTGTTGTTAATGACGTCATTCTTACCGATAATAGCTTGAATGTTCTCTTGATAATGATATGCACATTTTTAGTTTCATAAAGTTGGGATGGTTATTACCAATCCAACTTTATGAAACTAAAAAATTTAAAGAAAAATCTTAATCTAATCAACACTATTTGAATGGTTCTATTATTATTTACCACAAGAGTTGCATGGTGCACCGGCGCCGCTATCATGACCTAGCCGAGCTTTGCTTAACTTCTCTCTTTGACTTTCTAGCTTAGAAAGCCAAGCCGGTGCTTCTGGAGTCTCCACACACGACCCACTCATCTAAAACGGACATATTTTATGTTATCAATGATTTATCACAAAGTACAAAAGTTAGTTCATCGCGTAAACACACCGTCAAAGTTTCAAACTTTTCAAATTACCTTTTTATCCGGAAACTTAGACATCGCACTTTATGAATACTTTCTTATTGTATTACATGAACATACTAGCTTGTGAAGTTGTGATTAATATTTAAATAAAACATAAACTCAAACCAATTTTATTAGAGAAACGACTAACGAGATAAATAAAAGTACTCTGCGAACATAGCTATAGATAAAAAATATCATGACATCATGACGTACGTGACAGCACCAGTGCAGGGCTGTACGATAGTAAAAATTATCGATATTTTAGATATAGAGAAAATAATTCATTTACGAATTTATCCCAAGTTAAAAATAATGATGTTGGAAATCTTTAGGCGGCCTAGGCAATTGTCCTTTCTTTGGTATTATTCCTCGAATCGTTGAGCTTAAGTTCCAAGTTGAGCTACACAATTACTAAAGCGCTTATTACACTATCCAATTTTAAGGAATGCTAACTAAGAAATCGGCAGATGTAATCGCAGTTAGAACTTTTAAAATAAATTCTTACTGCGATTACATTACATCTGCCGATTTCCTAGTTAGCATTCCTTGAAATTGGATAATGTAAAGAGACACGCGTGGACTGACGGGATAGGTCTAATCTTATGGCTCTTTCCTCAAAAGACCATAGCAGACGCTAACATTAGTTCCTCCTTCTGTCGGGTAAAAACATTACATAATTTACCAATCAAATAGTTTTACATTAAACCAGAAAATAATGACAAATGGGCTCTTAATGACATTTCCATTAATTAATTAATTTATTTAAGAATTTAAGTATCCTAATTAGATGATTGAAATTATTAATTAATTTTCCAATAAGTATGTATGACGAATAGCGACACTAAATATTGCTTATAAATGAACGCAACATCATCCGTCAACTCAGTTACATTTTTAATCTGTATCCCTTCCGTAATGTCCCCATCCATCTTTCAATGCGTTTCCTATTCTAATTCGATGTAAAATTTTGAAAAACTTGCTCCTTCTATAAATAGTTTGTCAGTGCTACGATTCTTTGTTGTTCATATAGTGTTTGTAATTCAGAGGAAGTGACAAAAACTTTTTATACGGTAATAATATCTGATTGTTTTCAACATACGTTTTGGTTTTACAATGAGTCATAGGTTTGCCTTTATTTATCAATAATATTCTCTTCCATAGATGTCATCAGGAAGGCCGATCAAATGTGTGGTTGTCGGCGACGGTACTGTCGGTAAAACTTGTATGCTAATATCCTACACCACAGACAGTTTTCCAGGAGAATATGTGCCTACAGTGTAAGTTGTGTTCACAATGTACTGTGAACTGTAAATATTGCTTGAATGGAAGTAGCAAGTGTTTGTAAAGTTGGAATGTTTCACATAGTGTTATGGTGAATGTCATGATTGCAGATTCGACAATTATTCTGCGCCTATGGTTGTTGATGGAGTAGCTGTGTCTCTAGGACTGTGGGATACTGCAGGACAGGAGGATTATGACAGACTTAGACCTTTAAGTTATCCACAAACAGATGTCTTCCTTATATGCTTCAGTGTGACAAGGTATGTAGTAATTTTCAATTTTTTTCTCCATCTGTATGTACAGTACAAACAAAGTGCTAAATGCTTTTAATTACTGTACAAATTAACATTAATCAGGCTGTCTTAGATAGCCACAGTAGGTTTATAAAGATCACAGCTTTACTGCGTTTGTGCTTCACCATCATAAAAATAAGTTCTTAACTGGTTTCATCCAGTTCTTGCCCATGATTGTCCTCACTCCCACTTAATCTAGTAATCCCACACTGTTTGTCTTTATCCTGTTAATGTTCAGTGCTAAACATAGACTTATTTGCTCTTCAAATGTATAGCCTTTATTCACCAAAAAGTACAAAACAATACTATATTTGTGTCTATACTTTTTGTCATGGTCTGGCAGTTTGAGTAATTAATGTGGCCTACCCAAATGTCCTTTCTTTGGTATTGACATGACAAATGCGTGCACTGGCTGGACAGGTCCTCTCAATCTGTGTGGTTCTTTCCTCAAAAAACCATCTCAGACATCGATCTACATGGTCTTCATATGATCTGACCAAGATTATGTCTGGACTTTAAAAGAGACTGACCTCTGAGTTTGTTTCGTCCTTTCTTCTCAGACTAGTCAGATAGGAAACGCCAACCTCATCTAGTTTTAAAATATGATTGACGTGTAAAAGTGTTTGTACAAACCTACTTACAAAAATAAAATCATTTATCATTATCATTTATATATAATTAAAATTAAATTTGAATTAATTCATGATTGCACGGCAGTTCTCTTTGTAGTGTGTCTTTTGGCACACAAAGGCCTCCACTAGGGTTTTCGACTTATCTCTTTCTTTTGCCCTTACTATGTTCTAAATATAGCTAGAAAAACACACCTACCTACATAAAATATTTTTATAATGAAATCTTTTACTATTTTTAGCCCATCGTCTTATGAGAATGTGACTTCAAAGTGGTACCCTGAAATAAAGCACCACTGTCCCGATGCACCCATAATATTGGTTGGTGAGTAACAACAATAATAATTAAACATTATAAAACATTATTCTGCATCAGGTATTTTGAGTTAATTACTTTTACACTAATGATTACCTTAATTATTTATCATTTACCTATAATTGATTAATTAACATTATCCTGTTTGACACATTGTATAATAATTTTATAATAAAGCTATGTTAAGTTATTTATATTGTATGCATGGCAACATGTCAAGTGATACATTTCCTGTAAAAAAACAACCTTTGAAAGATAGCGGACATAATTATATGGGGCAGTACAGGTGCTTATTCATTTAATTAAAACCTCTTTTGTTTCAAATTACAGGTACAAAAATTGATTTGAGGGATGACCGTGAAACACTCAGTTTGCTGTCTGAACAAGGAATGTCTCCCTTGAAGAGAGAACAAGGACAAAAGCTGGCAAACAAAATTAGAGCCGTAAAATATATGGAATGCTCTGCATTGACTCAGCGTGGACTCAAACAGGTATGCTAAATTTATTCAATGTTATTTTATATTTCGTCTTGTTTGGCTGCATACAAATGACATAATTATACATAATACCATCTTAAGATATGACATAACATGAAGTTTTTAGACAAAGGATTCATTTGTATCCACAAAACACCATCACATGTCCATTATGCTGTGTGTGTGTCCTACCATTCACACAAAAAGCAGGTTATCTCTGCTATAAGTGCTGTTGGTATTTCAAAGCAAGCTGCATAGACAAATGCCCTACATAATATATACTGGAAAACACTTTGTTGTGCAACTGAAGTAGAAACTTGAATATCATTCATTGTTGTGAATACCTTTATGTTGTACAAAACACACATGATTCAGCTGATCATCAGTCTTTAAAGGACTGTTTTGTACTGAGTTACCTAACAATGTTATCCTTCATACAGAATAGCCATAATCTTTAGTCCCGTGGAATTAATTGAGGAAGGTATTCTAGATTAAAAACTGGATAGTATAGTATAGTTAGATAGTGTAGTGTAGTAGTAGTATAGTTCAGGACTATGAAAGAACATTGATCTATTCACTACCTTTTGGTTAACTTCTCTGACTAACATGAAATGGCAACAGTCATCCCCTCAACATGCCCAAATTATATAAATCTTCCTTTAAACCGCACCATTGCCTTATCACATCATTCCTCAGGCTATCACTCATATTAACACCACACATGCTTCGCAAAGGAACGCATTTCATTTTTATGTATTTTTTATTTTATTATGTATTCAGTGCATGTAATGTGTACTTGATAATGTGTAAGCTGTGGTTACCTGTAATTGAGTATCCATTACAGGAACATGTATACACTATTATACTGAACAAGTTTTAATATTGTAGAAGATTATTGTAATGTATCACACATTACAATGATTGTTTGTATTTCTTAAATACGGTATTATTTATTAAGAATTAAAATGAAAATCGGACCAAAACTGAGTATCTGTTTTGTGATTTTGGCGGTCTCTCCAGTCCTAGGTCCATATCTCTCGCCGGAACGCCCTTATCGATCTGCTCCGATTTTCGGTACCTCGGGTCGCTTGTCCAAGGAGATGGCGAAGTAGACCGAGACGTAACGGACCGGATCAACTCAGGGTGGATGAAATGGCGACAGGTCACAGGAACAACTTACGACTCACGGCTTGCCACGGATGCCCCTCAAGTTAAAGGGGAAAATTCTGTGAAAAGTCTGTGATAAGGCCTGTCGTACTTTATGGGTCTGAATGCTGGGCTGTGAAGAAGACGGATGAAAGAAGATTGCATGCAGCGGAGATGAGAATGTTGAGATGGATGTGTGGAGTGACGAGAATGGATAAAGTAAGAAATGAGTATATAAGAGGAAGTGTGAAAGAGGCGCCAGTGACAGAAGAGTTCAAAGGAAATCGTTTAGCTTCGTATGGGCATGTGATGAGAAGGGACGAAACGCATGTGACTAAAAGAGTGATGAATATACATGTTGATGGATGGAGAGGGAGAGGAAGGCCGAAGAAAAGATGGATGGATTGTGTAAGGAATGATATGAAAGAGAAGGGAGTGAATATAGTGGTAATAGGGTGACGGTTGACAGGGGAGAATGGATGAAGAAAACGTGTGGCACCAACCTCAAGTAACATGGGATAAGGGCAGGAAGATGATAAATAACAATACCTATTAAAATATAATATCCCAACAGTGTAGGTCCTACACCTACACTGTCCTCTGTCTGACTTGAAAAAAAATCACTTAAATAATAACTAAAACTATTAAATTAAATAAATAATATACTTATATCAAGATATTTAATTAGGGCCTAGTTGGACACTCTGAAACAGCACCCTAATTGCGTAACACACGATTAATCGGAATCCGTTTCATTTTTACAGTTCAACAACATTCATTGCGTTATTTACGTGTTGAGCAGACAAATTTTTCGAACTTATGAAGCAATGGATTAGCAATGTGCTTCAAAATGATTCAGATTCCGATTGATTGTGTGTTACGCAATTGGGGTGCAGGCCCCTAAACCAAACTGGCCTAACCTAGTTAGTGGCCCAAACTGGCCTACTCTTAGTACAATATAATAACTTTGTGTTTTAATTGTTACGCAGGTGTTTGATGAAGCTGTGCGCGCAGTATTAAGACCTGAACCTCAGAAGAGACATCAGAGGAAGTGTTTAATTATGTAAATAAGAAAATCTCCATGACATATTCGACAATTACACATGCAGAAAACTCTCGACGACAGTAATAATGTGTTTCTAAACCAGTATGCTCTTCCAAGATAGCACTAATTTTTATTGATAATGTTGAACAAAATTACAGTCATTGCATGCCAATAAGTGCCATAAAACACATTCTTGATACTGCATAGTGATACCCTATAATATGTTAACTGTATCCGGATCATCATCACACAACTATTTTAGTTATATTTTCTGCTTATATATAAGCATATGAAAATGCCAAAGATTTTATAAATAGATGTAAGACTCAGTATATTATTTAGTATGTTTTTGTAAAAAAATCTTCAATGGTTAGAAACAAATTGTTACTGTTATGTAAAATGACTATAATGTTATTTTTGTATATGCAACTGGACCTCAATATTCGAAGTTTTGAAATATATTCTTATGCAACTTGTGAATAACGACTGACCGTAGATGCTAGTTTTTAACATACTCAATTTAAACTTGAATTAGTTGCAGATGTTAAAGCATTTATTATCCAGTGAATGACGTATTTGTTATGCGGTATTTTATTTAGATGTATTATTAATATCCATGCTTATAATAATTAGTAGGTTTGCTTTATTCTGGTTGAATAAAGTGTTATTAATTGATGCTGATTTCTCATAAGCTAACAATTCTAAAGGCAATAACTTTTGCGACATTTTTATAACCATTTATTACGTACCTACGTAATATAAATCTGACAAATACTTATACCGTATCGGCAGCTGACTGTTGTAAGCTTTAGTGGTGGTGAAATTTAGTCTTATCGCCATTGTTTTACTGATTCTTTTCAATTCTCTATTATTACTAATTTAATTATTTTATTTCGAATAATGTTTGTGATTAGATACAAAGTGTGTTTATAGTGATTTATTAGGGCGAAATATTTTTGTATGTGGAAATCTTAGATTTAAGGAATATAATGCATTTAAAAAATACTAATTTCGCAACGAAAGTCAAGCACAACAACTTACATAGTGTCTCATGCGTTCTCGAACAAGGAAGTAGTGTAAGAGCTGGTGTTTGTAGACCCTCAAGTACTCATAAATGAGGATAAAAAGCGGGATTGCACAGGGAAGGAAACGGCGTGTGTTGATGATAAATGCACCTTCAATTATTGATATTATTTTGTAGACTGCTTTGATTTACATGTAAAGCTTCAAAAATAATTCGTGTATATACTTATTTATGTAAGGGCTAAATGAAACTTGTGTATTATGCACTTCATAAATTATTGAACTTTATAACTAGATTTTTATTTTAACAGGTAATCCTACCAATTTTTTGTATTATAGTGCTAAGCTAAATATCAAAGAGCAGTGGACAGCAGCATCCTAGGCGTAAAAATAAAATTTGAAAACCTAACTGGTAGTACAGTCTGTTGTCAACATTATCTGACCCACCCTAAAAACAAACGAATTTGGACCCTCTACCTGTAACATTAAGGTCTATTCAATTTATATGAGCTTAGTAGACAAGTGCTCGAGGACTAGATGAACAAATACAATAATAATACAGACACGCAAATTTGATCTTTATTACGTTAGCATTAAGTTATATGTTATAACTACTTGTTATAATATATTTAGTGTAATAGCTTATTTTAATGACTACGATCAAGTAATTCTGCTCTCGTGGTCTGTGTATAAGACTGAGAAAAACAAGTTGCGAGATCAAATCCTGCGGCGATGATATTGTTTTGCTTTCAATTTAGAATTTATTCCAAAAGTATCTTCAAATATAAACTTTCTAAAATGGTAATATTTTCGCATAACTTGTAATAAGTGGGTAGTTGAAAAATAAATATTCGTATTCAGTATAAAACTGGTATTCAAATGCTACTAAGGGTATGCGGTGACTACGCGCAAACATATTCTTGCTTTATAAAATTGCAAAAACAACGTCTCTTTACAATTTTTTGTTTTCTATTTTGTAGGTAGTTTTATTTATTATCATGTCGCAATGGAGTGATTATTTAAAATAAAAAATAATTATTTGCAGGAGGAGAAGGTTGGCTACTTGTGCTGTGCAAGAATAAACTTTATGATAGTATTCTATATGGTTCAAATTCTTTAGAATATTCCGTCTAGCATTACAACTAAGATCAAATTTCAATACTTCTTACAAGAGTTGAGTTGGTCTTGTGGTCACTAAGGTAGTGCGATGTTCATCGTTGTCTGCGTTCGAAACCAAGTTTGACCTAAATATAGCTTTTTGCTCTGGTGTTTTTTTTTTGTTATTTTATTACACTTTTTTTACATTTATTTAATGGATGACGTAGGGTCTTGTCTTTTTAAACGGGCAGTTTGTAAATAAATAAAACTAAACAATTGTAAGTTTAAAATGTTTATTATTTCATTACAACACTTAGGTAAGATAAAGTAAGTAAATGCTCATATACATATTTCCAAATTAATATACATTTTATATTGGTATGCCATAATCAAATCTAACCATTTATAAACATTAAGAAAGGCATGCTTATGCTTAAAAGTTTGCTATCGAGAAAATGAATTCATCTGTGAAATGCTTTACAGATTTATAGCTGCCTATATGTAGTGAATAAACATGTTATTTAAATAGAAAAAATCTATTTGTAACAATAACATCACCACATAATCTGCAACCTTTTAATTTTTCAACAATCAATCCATTGAGCATTTACGTGTTTAAAAATACCTACTAGATTAATTAGTAGCGGAGTGGCGCACCGTCCCCTGTTATAACTTGCTGTAAGCGGCTACGCATACCGCGCACCATATTCCAACACAAATCTTTGCCTCTCATGTGCTCCCAAGTCGATGTCACAATCTCAACCAAGTTGTGTTTGTTTCGGACTTCCGTTGTGTCCCAATTTAAAACCATTTGACCCCATAGATGTCAATGCAATTTTCTGTGCCGGTTTATAATTCCATATCCCAGCAGCATGTAAATGCCTTCTCACTGTTTCCACTGAAATATTGTGGTTTATTGCGCTTACACGAATGGGCAAAAATGGATTGGCGACATGGCTTGAAACAATGGCCCGGTGGCGTTCGAATTCGGGACTATACTTGATGGCTTTTGCTCCTGGACGAATCCGCTGAATGTTGAAATTGTCTCCATAACGTCTTAGCCATAGTCTGACCGTATTTCTCTAAAACAAAAAAAAAATACATTTTTGGAACCGTGTATGTAACTTGTAAGGAGTAAATGTAATGCTTAAATAGCCAACTACACGTTCATTAATCACAATCAATCAAATAAAATAGAAATAAAAAAAACACTTACGTCGACGACCAATCTCTCTAATTCCAACATTCTGCTCATGTAAAAATATGATTTTATGTTTGGTATAGTCATGATGCTTTTTTTACAACAAATTGCTTAAAAATACTTAACAAGTTATGTGAAACGATTTACAAATGTGTGCGCAGTCACTGCTATTAGGCGTAGTGTAACTTTTGTCACTTAGATGAATTTATTATCTACCTCACGGAGCAAATATATTATGTTTTACTTCGTATCCAACCATTCTTGGTAAATATAAATTCTGTGAACTTAAAGTTTTTTTAATTTACCCACCTGTTTACAAGATAAGTTATTAGGCGTAAATCATATTGGTCGTTCTTTAATAATGTAAGATATATTAAAGAAATGAAAACAAATTAAAAAAGAAACTGATGATAGGTGGACTGTGTTTTCGAACCCACATGTTATTCGTCGCCAATCCAGCATCAAACCGCTAAGCCACATGAACTTGTTAGAAATACGCGAAATTAAAGATTCGTTTGTAATTATGAAGTGTGACTTATAAGCTTTTCAACTTTAATGTGAACGAGATAATGATTAAAATAGCTTAACAAAATGATATATAATGCCGGTGGCACCGACATTGTTAGGTGGGTTTACCTTAGTGTTACGTGTTAAAGATCAAATTTGCGTGTCTGTATTGTTATTGTATTTATTCATCAAGTCCTCGAGCACTTCTCTGACAAGCTCATATAAGTTGAATAAACCTTAATGCTACAGGCAGAGGGTCCAAATTCGTTTGTTTTTAGGGTGGGTCAGATAATGTTGACAACAGACTGTACATAAGTAATAAAACTTATGTTAACACAGAACTATATTTTCTTAAAAGCTTGAGGCTTATCTTGTGCAAGAACGACGTTCACGCCTCAAGCTTTTATTTAGTACTTACCTACTTTTTAAATAATTAAAAGCTTGTTTTAAAAAGGCTTTTACTCAAATTTTATTTTGTACTTTTCGTTAGAATTTGTTTAAATATCCGGTTGATCACTTTCACTTGAAAGGTACTATTTATGTAAAGATAAATTCAACGAATCCAATCACGCCTTTACACAAGCCATGCTGTTAAGCCAACCGAGTTGCACTATCCAAGTCACGCCATACTTATGAACGGGCTATCATAACATAATTTAATGAGTAAACAAAATTTCTTGCCTGCTGAGGAAACCCCTCGTATGGAGCTAATACTGGGTCAGCAGACATGTCATAGTGTATAAATGCGTAGATAAAATTTAGTTTCCATGATGTTGACCGTTTAGGAGTTCCCACATCTTGAGCCATCCCTGGGTGCAGCACTTAGGTCATGGTGGACTTTAGAAGGGGCTATTATAATTGAATGTGTATATAAAATTTTGTGTCTCTGCTGTTGACCACTCCCCCCTAGCCTGGAGTAAGTAAATCCTGGGTGCAGCAGCCATATCATGGTGAACTTTAGAACGGATTATCATAAATAAATGCATAGGTATATAGTATACAATTTCGTGCCTCTGCAATTGACCGCTATGGAGTTTCCTCGTCGGGAGCCAATCCTGGGTACAGCAGCCAGATTATGGTAACTTTAGAACGGACTATCATAATTATCTGCGTATATTCAATTTTATGCCTTTACTGTTGACCGTTGAGGAGTTCCCTCGTCTAGAGCCGTCCATAGGTGCAGCTCAGTCCATGATGGACTTCAGAACAGACTACCATATTAAAATGGGTGCATAAAATTTTGTGTCTGTGCTGTCGACCGCTGAGGAGTTCCCTCTTCTAGGACCCAAACCTGGATGCAACAGCCAAATCATGATGGACTTTCGAACGGGTTATCATAATTAAATGCATATATAACATTTCTTGTCTGTACCTACTGTTGAGGAGGTAAGTACCTCGTCTGGAGTCAATCCTGGGAACAGCAGCCAGGCCATGACAGACTTTAGAACGGAGTATCATAATTAAAAGCGTGTTTAAAATTGTATGTCTGTGCAGTCGACCGCTGAGGAGTTCTCTCTTCTGGGACCAACCCTGGATGCAGCAGCCAGATCATGGTGGACTTCAGAACTGACATAATTAATAGGTACTAAACACTGCACTGCACTCCAAAACGGGGATCATAGACGTAAGCAAAAAGGCTGCCAACCTAAAATAGGATTTATTATGGTGGGTCACGCACGTCAGACGCATGCAGTGACCGCTAGGTAACGGTCTCCACACGGTGAGTGCCTGCGGATGAACGGCATCGCCGTGACCGGCCAACGAAGAGGTGTGGAGAGTGTGGAGACATCCTAGACGTGCACCGCAAGAGCTGCATTGCTAATGCTATTCCGTAACCATCTTACCGTAAAAACTTATGTGAAGTGAGCGTGGAGTAAGCTCATAAGCTGTGACATGCTCTGTGATTCCAACTAATGCTAGGGATTGACACTATTGCAATCACTCTAAGATCACTTCACCTAACTTTTCACGGTAAGATTTTTACAGAATCGATCAGCAGCAGTGCGATTCTGTAACCATCTCACCGTGAAAAGTTAGGTGAAGTGACCTGTCATTCCGACTAATGCTACGGATTTACAAACTAGGAGTAATAGTGTTCTGTGAGTTACATGCCCTGTGGATTAACACTACTGACACCTAACTTTTCACGGTGAGATTTTTACAAAATCGATCGGCTGTAAGAATTTGGACGAGGCCTTTGTCCAGTAGGTAGTTGGACAGTCTCGGATAAATAAAATAAAAAAGCTCACCATATAAACGAAGATTTATGTGTACTGCTCAGACTAGGAACTTGCTATAAGAGCTATAAATACTGATTCAGTGATAATTAGGACTGAATAGTAAACACTGAGACCAGAAGGCCAATTCTCGTAATTTAAAACATTCAAATCTAGTCGCAGTCTCATCTCGGCGACAAACAAATGTCAAAATGTAGGGAAATTAGAGTTATTTTTGACAGATTAAGACTGAACGTTCTTAAAATTACGAGAATTGCCCCTCTGGGATTGGGAGGGAACAATTTTTTTTCGAGTCGTGCTCTAAATAAAACACTCATTATATATATACTTTATTTATTTCATTTAACACGTTTACATGTCACTGAAATATTGATTATAAACATATACCTACACACGGATCAACATTTAAATTAGAGTAGGTTTTACCAGAGCGCTTAGCACAAGTTTCAAATATAGCAATCTCTATAGGAATTATATTGATAGGTTCATATTCATTAATGTAGGTAAAATATGTCATGGAATACATCAAATACATTAAATCGCCATTAAGAAATCAATTTTACTGTGACTAGACAACTATGTTTTATCGTATAAAATATAAACATCGATTCTCTTTTAGAACTAGGATTACAAAAATTGTAAAGATGTCATAGGTACATAAAAGATCCTTAGATCGTAATGAACTGAATTGCGCACATTAAAAAGTCGTAAAAAATCATTACATAATCAGACACAATTCTGCACATGAATAAAGCCCAAAAGAATACAATAGTATCTATTCTAAATAACATACACTTATAAATACAGAAAATATTAAATGCAACTGATAGGAAACCTATAGTAGGTAAATAATGTAAATTAGTCATGACAAACGAGGAACTTCCTCAGAATCAACAGCAATATACACACTGCTACAGTTCCAATAATGTTATTATGAGATCTTTTTATACATTATCAATCTCTATTAAAATATGTAAAAGTACACATTTATAACTCATCTATAAAACATCAAATTCTAAATTACACATAAAATACTGATTATAAACTTTGTGATATAGATGATTTAAATCCCCTCATTGAAAGCAATACCTATTTCTAAGAAAATATTTCCAGATAGGTAGACACCAGGACCACTACATAGTCAGAACAAACAGTTTCTTTGATTTTGACAAAATAATTTACTTAATTATAGTTAATTGGTATCTTATGACACTAAGCTCTATAGATTGCACATTCTTTTTTGGATCTACTTCATACAATATTTAACAATCAGAAATTAGAAGCTGTTTTGACACTTTGATATTGAAAGAACATTATTTACTATTTATTTAAAAATCCATTGATGGACTGGAAAACATGGATAATATAATTATTGTGCATCTTTTAAACAGCATTTTACAATATACTTTTTTACCTACTAACACTAATCAGTTTGTTTTTGTGTTTTTTTATCATTTTTGTGATACAATTAAAACAATTGCTTAAATCTTAAACATCTATACAATGAAAACATCAAATAGTATATATTGGGATCTATATATCTAACAAACTGGACACAAAGTTATTTTGAAACAAATTGATAGACAGAACCATAACAGCTATAAAACATTTTATAACCCACAATTAGGAAAATTCTTACCTATACATATAACATTTACTTGTAGCATACAATGGGTATAGTATATTTTTTTGTGTATTATTTCACAACAAAAACCTCTGAGTATACATTTTTGAAAAGCCTGCCATTTCAAGCATCGACAAATTTACCTTAGCCTTCAGCGGCTGGTAAATAATCATCTACCTGATATCACATAGCTCTATATGGCCCTTGTGACTTTAAGTACTGAATTACTAATGATGGCCCAGATGCTACTACTTCTGGCGGAATAGCAGTCAATGGGCAATTCTCAATGCTCATAATCTGTAGGCTCACACATAGAGCCAGCTCAAATGGTAGATTGCATAAGTTGAGGTTATCATTCACATATAATGCCTCTAAATTCTCCAATGTGCCAATTTCCTCAGGAACATATTGCAGGTTGTTTTCACCAACACTGAGGGTTGTCAGATTAGTCAGATGACCGATAGAGCGGGGCAGAGACTGAATCTGATTGGATTGTACTATCAGTTTCTGTAACTCATGCAAAAATCCAATTTCATTTGGCAAAACTTCTAACTTGTTTTCCTCAAGGTCCAATACCCTCAGCTTCCTCAGGCTTCCAATACTGGGTGGTATGCGCTTCAAAGAGTTGTTAGACAATATCAGCACTTCCAAGTTTTGCAGGCATTGTATGTCATCAGGTAATTTTGTCAACTGATTTGTTCCCAAGTTGAGTTCCACCATATTTACCCAAGTTCCAATATCCAGTGGAAGTGATGTGAGCAGGTTTTCTTTCATATTCAGTTTTGTTACATTCCTGGCTCTGGAGAATATCCCGTATGGAATTTTATCAATTTGATTATGTTCCAGGTTTATAGAGAAGACATTAGTGAACTGGGCTGGACCACCCGATGGGTAGCTGCAGAATGAGTTACGAGAAAGAGTGATGGTTGTCAGTTCATTCAAACTGGCTAAGAGACCATCAGGAAGCTGAGATATTGAGTTCCCTTCAACATTGAATTCATCCATATGCTTGCAATTACTGAGTGTAGCTGGTATAGCAGTCAGCCTGTTGTATCTGAGGCCAAGACGAGTTATAGCTTGAAGGTTCCCAATAGTCTCTGGAATATCTAGCAGTTCATTATGCTGCAGGTCTAGTGTTGATAAATTAACACAATTTCCAATCTCTTCAGGCAAGTGCTCCAAATGATTATGTGAAACATCAAACGTTACTAAGTTCACCAGCTTGCCAATTCCAGATGATAATTCTTTAATTTTATTTTCTCTCAGGCTTAACATTGTCAAATTAGTTAGATGTGATATTCCATTACCAACAACTCGGATTCTATTGAATCTTAAAAATAATGTTGTCAGTGATGTCAGTTGATATACCACATCCGGTATGTCATTGAGCTTGTTGTGCCGCAGGTCTAACACTTTTAAGCTCCCCAGGTTGGCGAGCGACTGTGGTAAACTTGTTAATGAATTTTCATTCAATGCTAAGGTTTGCAGATTCACCAGGCATCCAAACTCAGTAGGCAGTACTGCAAGCTTATTTCCATATAAATAAAATTCCACTAAGTGTGTTAGATCTCGGACATTCGGTGGGAGACATGTTATGGAAGATTTGCTCAAATCCAGGCGCTGAAATCCTTCGTCACGGCATCTTTGGAATTCTTTGATGATATCTAAGTCAGCCTGTATAGGTTTATTCTTCTTGGCAGTTGGTTTCGGCTTATTGGACTCCGGGTGCTTGACTGTTACGACTTTTGGTCGTGCTCCCTCCGCGTTGGTCAGCGACGCAGTAGATAACTTCTTTTCTCTCATGTTTTGAGGTTTTTCCTTCGGGCTTACGGAACCGGCAGAATCCTGTGCTTCAGGATTTTCTTTTTCTTTTTCTTTCGAATCTTTCGATGAATTATTATCGTTATTCATACCGTTCTTTTCTTATCGCTGACAATAAGTTTTAAATGTTACCTTCTCTGGATTATTGATTAAAACACACTTGACATGGTTTTGTCATCTCACCGTAGACACAAATCAATACCTTTCAGTGGTATGAAATGAACGACTTCCTGCATACATCCACAATAACACGAGCATATAAACAGCACTTTTCCCTAACAATAACACTGTAAATTTAATTCTTGGCTTATATTTCCACAAAAGCACTCAATGGGCACAAAAATAATGATTTTCTCGAAAACAGACTCAAATCAAGCAAAAATGGAATGGAATTCCGTCACACAGATTTCATTTTCAGCAGGCAGGGCTAAAAAGACAAACTTGATAAAACCACCCAAAAAAAAAGAATCGATTAAATTATTAGTTGAATAATATAACAATTACGGCACTCAGTGAGTTGCCTTCAGTCAGTCTCATCTGTGACAACAGTCCAGGGGGCTTACCATGAGCTCTTATAGCAGGGCAGAAGTTAAACTAAACTGCTTTTTTGTACTACGACGTCTTATTAGCAGGCCTGTTGCAGGCCTGCTACGTTGACGTTTACAAAAACTGTTCACCTTCTTTTTTGTATAGAATTTCATACCATGACCAGCAAATTGACAGCAACAAAACGAATATTGAACGTCTGTAACGTCAAAATAAACCATCTTGAATAAGTTACTAATAAACGAGCTTTTTCAACATTGTTTTGTAATGTAGTGCCCATACAACACTTTATTTTTATTGATTCTCTGTGTGACGAGTACGTAATATTTGTTTGGAGTGAATATCGAATAGAGAAAAGAAACCAACGGCGTCGCACTATGGAAATAAATAAGCCTTTTGAAATGAATACAGGGAATTATTAATATTTTTCTTATTTTGATCTAGTACCTACTCAAAATCAATATCCTATGTTGCGCATACTGCACATCAATGCTCTAGGATTGAAAGGTAAATTTCTCTAGCTAAACCCCATAAACGATCGTTTTAAACCCTAAATAATCGTAATCAACGAGTGCCGGGAAAACTTTTCCACAATCGTATGATTCTCCTGAAATACGACAAGATCACACATTCGATCACGTCGCATGAGGAATACGCTGGAGTTGGACCGACGACGTAACCCCAAGTACCGAAAAAAAGAGACCGCTTCATCGAAGGCGTCGCTATTAACCTCACTTATGATCATCTACATACTGCACTGATCAGAGCACTTCGACGCAACAGCGCTTAACGATGAGCTAGAAGCTCCAAACATCACCATTGGGGACCTCAACCTTAAAATGACCGCACTCAACCAGACGAGACGAAGGGGTGGGAATACTGTGGGATAAGACCACGCACTTACCAAAGGAAATCACAACAGACGCAGAATGCGAGGAATAGGTATATACTACAACTAGAAAAGGCCATCACAGAAACCTTGGATACTCATGCGCCACTACATAAAAACAACAGAAGAGACTAATGAATTGAACCTCACTACTCTGGGATATGCTGGATTGGGATCCATGGCACCTCCGTGCACAAGACTTATATGAGGACACGCTGCGCCGACATAATGTTACATAAGAACCAGGGAAATGAAACATCTTATAATCTATTATATATAGGATAATAAATACTTAACCCTTTTTAAATGAATAAAGGAAATTTGTAAATCAACCTTTTTTTTATTTTGTCCTAGTACCTTCTAAAAATAAAATAATAGTTATCCCACATAGTAAATAGGTAAGTACCTAATGCCTATAAGTCCGCGCGGAACTAGTTGGCCGCGCCTTGCGGTGGGACGGCGGGGCCCCGCGCACTACGTACGTTGCATGCAACCCGCCGCCTCACCCCCGCTGTCCCTCCCGTCCCACCGCTCACATACCTAAAGGGCTATTACACTATCCAATTTTAAGCAATGCTAACTAGGAAATCGGCAGATGTAATCGCAAGATTACAATGGTATAAATTAAACTAACGGGAATACTGAGAAATACGATAGTTAAGTGAGTTGTTTGGCCTCGGTTTTATAATTAAGTAAAATAGTGGACTGTTTAATAAATAGTAAACGTTCATGAAATCAAAAATCACATAATTAGCTGAATATTTTTATTACTATAAGTAGTATAGGATCAATTTCAACGTCAGACGACTTAGAAGTAAATACATAGTATTTCATCTCAAATTATGCAGGTCGTTCCACTTCTCATCTTGATAACGTGTCCAAGATAAAAACAATAATTATGTGTGTGCACAACAGCCAACAATGTCTTCGCACATTACGTTGAAATCTTACTAAACAATTTACACATCATCTTTCTGAAGTAAATGCTGTAGGTACCGTCTTGAATATTCCATATTCAACATCCTTCAATTACACACAGGAAAACAGAAATATCAATTTTATGCAATTCGAAAGAAACTGACTAAATGTATTGAATGAAGAGTTGTTGTCACAGTAATTGTCACTTGTCTTTCCGACTGTGTCAGATAGTGCTGCGGTTTGATTTTATGTAACTCGATAATCATAATAAAATAAAAGCTTGAGTTAATTTTCTCTGAATGTGCCAGTTGATGTAGTCGCGATTATATAAATATCACCAACATGACCAACACTGCCTGTGATTCTTAATTCTATTATTAAATACGTAGGTAGGTAATAAACTACTGCATTAGCAGTAGTTTATTACCTACCTACGTATTTAATTACGTACGTAACGTACATACGTACGTACGTAATAGGTAAATATTACCTACACTACACCAACAGCTTCTTTGTCTAATACATATATTTTTAAGTACTATAGATCACAATAGTCTCAGTCTTACACAATCGCCTTATTCGTGATGGTGATATTAACCGACATAATACTATGATGAAAATACAGTTCTGTGGGTTAGTGCTGTCAGTTGATAACGTGTAGGTTGTTATAATCAGGATCTTGCTATGATGATTCTTTCCTTTTAGTTTTTTTTTTGTGTGTGTTTCAAACGTAAGAAGCTGCTAGGTTCAATGGAATAAATTAGATTAAACTTGAATTGAATTTTCGAGCTATGTAATCGAGACAATCGAGTGCCTGACCGTTAATAACTGAGTAACAACACTAGAGCCAAACTGACAAAAGATCAAAATCTACAATCCGTTTCACGATGATTTTTACGCAACAGTAAGCAAACTTAAAAAATAGATTAAACACAGGAGGACCTGCTGCAGCGTCAATAGTAAATTGTTTTACTTAATTAAAATATATTTGGTTACCACCTCAAACTGGAATTAGGTATATACTTAATTAGTTTTTTTTTATTTCAATCGTTAAATACGCTTCAATATACGTATTTATATTACAATAACCACCATGTCGGGAATGAGTACATTATCAATACATTTTCTTTTTATTTCGATTTCGTGATCCCCGGTTATGGTATAATTAAAAAAATGACCATTTAAAAAAGATAAATTGGTTACTTTTTTTAAGGTATAAGTAATACGATTAGACTTTACAATACAAGGGGAGCAAAAATACTATTTTCTCTCTGCAGCCCTTTTCCACATTATCTTGCTATGTTCCCGTGCTTGGGTGGATTTGGTAGACCTAACTGCAATTTCTCTATGATTATTTAAGAACTCCCGGCGAAGCAGTTGGGTCATAGTAACACGACGACTTGTTCGTGTTTCACTAAAAATAAATTCAACACATTCATCAGTAATCTCTGTAGCGACATTCCTATTATAAATGCGTGAAGTACACCATTATGATATTTTCATGTAAGTAAACAAAGTTACGACATTGTGAAGAGGTATAATTACAAACTTATAACATTTTATTTGGCGCGCAAAATTATATTTTTTTAAATTGTTGCCTGACTTAGCACACACGTTCAAAATCACGTTGAATCCTTCAAAGTTACAAAGTTGTTTTGAACGGGAAATTGAGCTTTGTAGTGCTTTTAGATAATGCATCAAGGTAACTTGTTATACATAATAATAGTTAAAAAATGTATATACCCTAGAAACTCATGTTTCTATTATTTTCAAAAAACCGGTAAAGTGAAAATAGAATTAGATTTAAGTTTTTGAACGATGCCTTTTAAAAAGACAATGGCATTACAGCAGGCCATAGACAAGCATTACCACTCAACTTCGGTGAACTTCGTTCAATAGTCGTTCACTTTTATTACTCTCATAGTACGATTATTAGCAGAACTAAATTAGGCCTGCTTCTGAACTGAATGAAAATTGAACGTTTTCTTAAAAGGTCATAGTAAGCCCCAAGCTCCAAGTCAAAGTGTTACTTTACTATTGACCTGCGATCGACTATACATACCCGTTCCAAAGGTCCGGGAAGGTCCAGGACCCTTGGAACGGGTAAGGTAAGGTACGGGTAAGGCCCTAAGATAGAATAAATAAATAAAACAGGCAGTCATGGACTGCTGACAGAGCGTTGAGAGAGAGAGAGGTGAAAACTTAAAACTATGTGCAGGTTAAGTGCAACAGCCCATGCTCATAGCTACAGCATGTCGCATGTTGATGACGTGAACCCATAAGATTTTTTCAAAAATATCTCAACGTGCCTAAAAACAATTTTCACATCAAAAAGGTTTTAGAGAAATTCCATCGGTTGAATTATTCACATAGCGATGACTTTATTGGTGAAGGTCCCAAATAAAAACGGGACCTAGGCTCGTCGGAACCGGGCCCGGGCGTGCAATGCGTATCCCGCGCCGCATGCAAGCGCCCTGTTCAGGGGGCGCAAAAATTTGCAATTTCACATGCTGACCTGGCACTGATCTGAAAATTGCAAAAAACGTAAGAATAATTGAATTTCGCGGGCTACACTGGCGCTTTCACGACTCAGATGAAAATCGGATTATGGACATCCGCGACCATTCGAATGCTCACTGCTTTGGCGAACATTCGTTCCACGAACTATTGTTACGTAACGAACATTCATTCAAGAAACGAACAGTTCAGTGATTAAGTGAATCCAAGCACAAGCTCGCGAACGAATGTTGAAAATAAATCCTTTATCGAAGTGGCGTCAACTTACGAAATACTCACGCAATTATTAATTTATCCGCCTGCGTACGAGCGAGTGACCACCGACGCAGCTGCGCAGTAATGTGCAGGCTATTTTGGTGCGCCGGATTAAGCTTGGATACGGTTTACGACTATGAATTAATTTTTAACTAATGCTAGCTATGCCCGCAGCGACATATGTCGCCTCCGACTGGCCTCCGTCCGCTGGTGATTTCAAAATCTGACGTCCACACTCCACACACAGATTTTGGCTGCAGATTGGTAGCTAGCGAAATCTGAATTTGAAATCGTCAGCGCGTCGCCGGCTACTAAAGTTGCTGCGTGTGTCCTAGCATTAGGAACAATTTGAAGTTTTTAATGTTGCAGCAACTCAATCGATTGACATATCGATGATTCTCTCGCTCACATCACGATGATTGTATTGTCTATTGATACTAAATTACTAATCTGTGGTTTTTGTGCTTGTGTGTCTTGATTGTCTTGTCTTTGTCTCTGACTGGTCTGTCAACCAACAACTATCAAATCGAATCGAAAGCTAGATTTTTTAGGAACTTCGAAAGACAGGTTAAATTCTCTAACTTACTGAAGCTTTTTCTGTGTAATTACTACAGCGTACGAAACGATATCAACCATGGATAAAAGCAAAGAAAAGGAGGAACAGAGTATCATGGATAAATCCATGAGATCTGTCTTTGGTAAGATGAAAGCACAACAACATTGTCATAATATCCCATTACAATCGTGATTAATTATTAATATCGACAGAAATTAATAGATAAGTTTCTATTTTAGTGGGTAATATACCTTACGAGGCTACAGAAGAGAAATTGAAAGATATATTCAGTGAGGTCGGCCCTGTGCTTTCCTTTAAACTGGTATTTGATAGGGAGACCGGCAAACCGAAAGGCTATGGATTCTGTGAATATAAAGATCAGGAGACTGCTCTCAGCGCTATGCGAAACCTTAACGGGTATGAAATCGGAGGGCGATCCCTTCGGGTTGACAATGCTTGTACCGAGAAATCTAGGATGGAAATGCAAGCACTGATGCAGGGACCTCAGGTAACCACTCAACTAGTTTATGTAGTGTGCTGCCTAACCAAGAGGCATATTCAGGAAAGTCCTTTGAAATCTTAAAAATGTTATTTGTAGATAGGGTAAGTCCCAGAAGGTATAAAAATACTAATGCACTTTCAACCAAATTAAACATTGCTGGTAAAGTTTAAATGAAGTGCAAAGATATTGTAATTATGTATTATTCTAATCACCCATAAGTTACTGGCTAACACGCTAAGTCTGGTTGTCAGAATTGGTTTGTGTCTTGTAGCAAAATTCCAAAAGTAATTATTTAGGTTCACATGTATACTATTTTAATGAAGTAGTTGTAAACTAAGTAAAGAATCCCACATAGACTGTAATGCATAATGTTGAAAACTACACCTTCCCTTTCAGATTAGCAAAGGGTGTGTAATGTTAAGATGATCCTTTTATCAAATATTTCAGATAGAGAATCCATATGGAGATCCAGTTGAGCCTGAGAAAGCTCCGGAGGCTATCAGCAAAGCGGTAGCCACCTTACCACCAGAGCAGATGTTTGAACTGATGAAGCAAATGAAGCTGTGTATTCAGGTATAAATATTGAAACCTTCTCTTAAGTTCATGACTAGTTCTCACTGGTGGGCATGACCAGAAAGCATGCTGGCTCACCTAGCATCATGTCTGACAGAGACAATATTTTAATTTTATTTATTATTAAGGCACATCAACAACACAAACACAAACATTTACAAATAACAGAGAACAGAGACATTGATGATGAGCAGTTGGCACAATGTCTAGTTTGCATTCACACAAAACACCATTCCAAACTAAAATTTAAGGAAAAAAATACAAAAGTACTTTGGAAAATTGAGTTTTATGAAAAAACCACAGTATAAATCAATTACAAATAAAGTTTATTGAACTCTTTGATAAATTGAGCTTTGTCGGTGCCTACTTCGTTTTGAAGAACTACACTTCTATTATTAGTTATTTATACCCAAAGTTACATTTAAATTAGAAAGAAAAACAAATCTTTGTTGGCTCATAACATAACTTTTAATGGCTTTTTTATATCACTACTCTGTTTCCGCACAGACAAAATTAATAATAAACCTAAATAATATCATGTTTAACTTTTGATATAAAATATCAAACAGTGGGTGGAGTAATACCCTCCCGAAATTTGTATGGAAAAAAAAACGACTAGTGTTGCCATAAGAACACAATGTGGAGGTTTTTTGACTGAAACGGTTATTTTATTTTTACAGAACAATCCCAACGAAGCCAGGAACATGATGTTACAAAATCCACAACTGGCCTATGCATTACTGCAGGCTCAAGTTATAATGAGGATTGTGGACCCAGCAACTGCTGTTGTAAGTATTATGATCACCCATTTAAAACATTAAAGTTTAAACTATCCAGAAACCTAATAATTTCAATATTTTATTAAGAACTATTATTGCTACAACATTCTACAGGGTTACTGGTACCTCAACGTATTCCTTGCAGGACGTGATGTAGGGTGAAAATGCAACAAATTAAGCCACCAAATGTTCTACCGAAGTTCAGTAGTTTTTGAGTTAGTAAGATTTTTAGTTTTTTTATGTAAAATCATTTGAAGCTAATTTGAAAATTATCTACAGAGCGACTGTACTCAAATTTATGTTATTATCATAGTTGATGCCGTAGCCAATCTTTGTTAGTAATTAAAAGTTCAAAAATGCCTAAAACCTTGGCAAATATCACTAGTCAAACATTTAATTTTTGCCATTAATTCATACAAAATGTCTTAGTACAAAAAAAAAATATTACGCCCGATGCACAAATTATTAGTAAAATATCCTTGTGTTATCAGATATTAAAAAAAGGTATGAAAATTAATACAAAGTCATGGACTACATTATGAAAATCGTTATTGATTTAGTACAGTAAGGTGTATGTCTCACAAAAATATTCGGCCGTGGCTTCAGTTTCGGCCGAAACCGAAACCGAAACCGAACTTTCGGTCGGACACTAGTTTTAAGCAATATCAATTTAAAAACTTTACACATATTTCACACGTCTTGTTCGATGTGCTGACCTCCGTTTCGAGTACATGTTCTTATTCGCTTCCTCACTTCGGTTTTTGTGATTCTTACTGTGATTGTTGCCCTCAACTGGTCCGCCGCATCTGGTCTCTCCCTTAGCCACGGAATCGGCCCATCGCGACCTATCCATCGGTTTGGATAGTGGTCATCCAGCAATTGTCGAATTGTGATTCGGAAGAGGGCTGGACATCCGTCATGTTGAAAAATCACGTTTGCTCTTCTTTCTTCCGGTACATCCGTGAGCAGTGCTGTTAAATGATTTCTTAGGAAATCTTCATAAAGTTCCCCATTTAGTGTTTGAGGTAAAAAATGTGGGCCAATTAACTTATCGTCGATAATACCCATCCAAACATTAAGTGAGAACCTACGCTGGGATGCGGTTGGTTTCAGTTTCTCAGGGTTTCCTTCTGCCCTCGGTGCCCAGTAATGTAAATTGTGGTAATTTGTGATACCGTCACGGTCAAAACATGATACATCGGTCCATAGAATGTTTTTTTTTAAGTTTTCGCTTTCGGCGTCGCGTCGGCGGCACTTCGCATAAAACGACAAAATTCAAGCCGTCTCGGCGAATCTCCCTCTTCTAATGACTGCACGGGTTGGTAGTGGTATGGATTGCGGCCTGACAAGTGAACTACAGACCAGACTTTCCACTGTGACATACCAAGCTCACGCCCTCACGGGCTACGATGTTTGTCGGTATGTTGGGGTCGTCAATAAAACGTTGAAGAATACTGAACGACCAGTATCAATTTGCCTGCTTCTTTGGACGCTGCCAGTTTCAAATAATCGCCGATAAGTCGATCCGAAGACGCTAACGTGTGGGAGTCGGCGGTTGGGAAAGCGAAGTTGATATTCTCTCCGCGCTTCAGCAGCGTTACCAATTACCATCACAAAGCCCGCAACAGTACAATATGTCAGCGTATTCAGGATTAGAATATGAAGCCATAGTCAGCACTTATGAAGGCACAGCACAACACAAGAGCAAGATACGCGGCAACAGTTAGGGAAATAGTCAGATAACAAAACACGAGCTTGCGCGACGTAGAGTTGAAACTAACTAACGCGCTCCGCATAAAACTCTTTTCTTCTCTTTCACACATGCAAAAGTATTAACAATCATACCTTTCTGAATAGCTGATAAGATAACAATATTTTACCTAGTAATTTGTACATCTGGCGTAGTATTTTTTTTTTTGAACTAGCTTCAATTGATTTAATCTGGGATTTTTCATAAAATAAACTAAAAATCTTACTAACTCAAAAACTACTGAACTTCGGTAGAACATTTGGTGGCATTTTCACCCTACTATGACGTCCTGCAAGGAATAAGTCGAGTTACCATTAACCCTGTATATAAAAATAAATTATATAATTATGTATACAAGATACATAAAATATATAATCTAAAACCAAAAAACTCTGAATAAAACTTGAAAAATTACACCATTGTTGGTATAAAATTACTGCGTGAAAAATAATATACCAATGTTCAAACTTCCAAAAAGGCCCACTCCCTCTCACAGAGAGGAGGCCTGTTTCCCAGCAGTGGGAACATTATAGGCTGCTTATGCTGCTGTTATGCAGACTTCCTCATGGTGAAGAAAACACGTTTGCTGTATTTTTCAATAAACAGAAAGTGGCATGCTGCCCCTGTTGGCCTGCTTAGGCGGCTTGTTGCGGCTCTTGTGGGACCACAATTTGTGGATCTCGTGGACCTGGTTGTGGCACCTGTTGTTGTCCATGTTGTGACGATTCTTGTATAATGCTTATAGTAATAAAATGATCACTACTTTTTTAACGCTGTAGACGCTTTTTCAGAATTATAATAGTAAAAATGTGAATTAATTGGTCCCTTATACACGTATATCTGAATAGCCAAGAAAATGTACAACTAATTTATAACTTTTATGAATATTGTAGAGTATGTTACATCCCAGTAACCCACTGCTACCATTGATTCAGCCGGGAGGAGACAAGATTCTATCTTCAAACCATTATATGCCAAGCAACCCACCACCACCACGTGGTAAGTAATTTTTTCTCTCTTGTAATAAGGTTAACAAATCTCGATACCAATTGAACGATCGGAAATGATCGGTCGTCATGGTGCCATATTTTATATATTATTATAACAGATGTAAAAAGACACTTGCCAAAGCCAAGAGCCATTCGTACTCCCCATCATTGCAATCATTTTATTTGTACTGGGCCATACCTGGGAACCTTCTGGTTACGAATATATTAACCTGTTGAATGCCATGATTACAGACACAATTAAAAAGCCATTGTGTCTCGCGTGGATCTACGTTCCGTCATACGAAGGGTTAAACGACCCACGACCCCTGTACCGTTGCCATGCAGCCATAAGCACAATGATTTGTGTGCGTAATATTGCGCACTAGCTTTTCAAAACAAAAATGAAAGTCGTTTCAGCAATTATTTTAGTGCAGCAATGTGACATTGCACAAAAATAATTGGTTTGATGTAAAAAAATGTGTAGTTGTCGGCTATGTCTATGGTATTTTTACACCCTTTATATTAAATTGGCTTGTCGTGTCTGTCTGTGACTGCGTTGTTCTTCTAAACTTCGCAACAGTTTTTGATATCGTTTTCACTACCATTTTGAGAATTTATTCTGAAAGCTTTTATGTGTATAATACATTAATATTATACTTACATATAATAGAGATATCTCGATGTTTCGTCGAGTCGTAAAAATCGTACAAAGAAGGGGCGGGCAGAGATGTCAGCACGAACTGACGGGGTCCGCTAGGGCCGATGCCTGGCAGGGCCGCGGGTTGTTCGAAAGAGATACCGTGGCCGTGGCCCCTGGCACCACAGGCAACTGAAGGAACACGGGTGGGTTTTAGTCAGTAAAAGTCTGACACGCCCTTCTGCTCAGCCCAGAGCGGGAGAGACAAGTCAAGTGAGAGGTCATTTAATGATTTCCCATCTAAAAGAAAGGGGCGGGTCGCTAGTTTCCCAATATTGAATTAATCTTATTGTTTTGTTTCTGTAGAGCCCCTACCACAAATGCCGCCACTGCTTGCGGCGCCCGTGCCGCCACCAGCTCAATATACGCGTGAGTTTTACCTTTACGTAACTTGTTGTCATACACTTTTGAACAAGTTCCGGGCTACAATAGACATTAGGAAAGC
Source organism: Apamea crenata (assembly GCA_949629185.1). Lineage (NCBI taxonomy): Eukaryota > Metazoa > Arthropoda > Insecta > Lepidoptera > Noctuidae > Apamea > Apamea crenata. The sequence goes on along the minus strand of OX451363.1, from coordinate 12,944,557 downwards.
TCACTTAGCCTACGCACCGGCCATTTTTATCGCGCACTCGGTATTGAGCCGGGCATTGAGATTTGGAGAATCCAACAGATAGCATCCCAGGGCGTCAAAAAAGCTCACTGTTAGATTTTTAACTATCGACGACGACGAATTTCTTGTCTTTTACAAATTCCTGAAAGTAATAGTGACCAAAATTATGGCCAGTAAGTCAGCTTCAAAACTGCATAAAAAATTTTTCTGACTTATGATTCGTTTTTAGGCTTTTAAACATAAAATAACACGTTGGCTCGATTGTTTTGATTTATGATTATCATCCGCAGCTCGTGCGGCGCAGGGCGACGTGGACCTGCGCGCGCGCGGGCCGGGCGCGGCGCTGCTGGACCAGGACATGCGCAGCCTGCCGCCCGCGCCGCCGCACCCCGTGCCGCCGCCGCACCACGCGCAGGACAAGTATGAACTCCTTGTTTACTAAACATACTATAAGCCAACGTTCGTGGTCATAAAACATAAGATAATATAGCCTCCCGACCGATTTCGGTCACGGTGGCCAATCTCAACGGAGACTAGCCAGGTACGCAGGAGATATTATAGTGCACAAGTGTGTGCGCAAACACAGGTGCATTCTCTGTTCCTTTACTCTCATAGTCCGATGGGACGGCAATCCGATACGACCGGGGAGAGTTCAGGTGCAAGAGTTGCAGGACCAACGACTTTACGTGCTTTCCGAGGCCTGGGGGTATTAAATCGTCAACTTCCAAACTCCGGACTGTTACTAAGAAATTCCTAATCGAAAACCCAATAACACTTTGTGCGACCTGGCAATCGAACCCAGGACCACACGTTCAGCAGTCGCGAGAGGTTGCAACCACAAGACCAACGGGGCAGTTGGGGAATAATTAATATTAAGTGAAAGACGGCACGGTTGACATTTGTCGGGCTTGTCACCGACCGGGAGAATCAATCAGGCATATTATCTCCGGGTGTTCTCGTCTAGCTAACGGAGAGTACTTGCGTAGACACAACCTTGTAGCCAGGATAATCCATCAGCAACTTGCCCTGAAATACAGCCTTGTGGAATTTGAGGTGCCGTACTACAGGTATGTGCCCGACCCAGTTCTCGAAAATGGAAATATCACACTGTACTGGGATCGATCCATCTTCACTGACAGGACCATCGTTGCCAATAAGCCTGATATAGTGGTCGTGGATCGATCAGAGCGGCGCGCAATGATTGTTGACATAACCGTCCCGCATGATGAGAACCTCGTGAAAGCCGAGAAAGATAAACAAATCAAATATCTTGACTTGGCTCGCGAGGTTGTCGACATGTGGCATGTGGACTCAGCAATCATTGTGCCGATAGTCGTGACAGCGGGCAACGCTGTGCGGGCCACGGGCAAATACAGAAATAAATAAAATAGATATCTGTAAAATGTTAGCAAATACTAAATTACCATCTGTCCTACTCGCACGTGATGGCTCTATCCTCTTACAGAAAGTTTAATCATTGTTTGAATATGATAATATTGCTAACTGCTATTTCAGGTTCATGGCTTTCATAATGAGGTTTTTAGAAATAATAGACACTTTTCCATGTACTTACTTATTGTATTTCTCCAACACACGAAACCAAATATACTTAACAATCAACACTAGGTATCTTTAAAACACAACTTGAGCTTTAGTACTCGTAGCGCGACGTCTTAGGCACAACTGAGCTCGCAGCGCTGGCACGACCACCAAAGTAACATTCTCCCGCCATTCTCGTTCCCGCCATCGACCGGCGGTGCGCTGTGATTTGTCGGTCGTGCCATCTACGAGCTCAGTCGGTACTAAAATAGTCAAAACAATACTTTTAATATTAAAACAGATTTAGTTTAACATGGCTAATTTTAATAAAATGCGATATAATATAATATTGATAACAGTCGGCCATCCAAGGTACATTATATGTCCTCGTATAAAGAGAGCTCAAACAAAATACCTTAATATACTTAACCTACATGTTGTTAACGACAATATAATTATTGAACAAATTAATACATTCCAATAAAATGGTCTAACAGCAGTAGATCATTCTGGTGCACTTACCTATTTTATTTAGTGTATGGAAAACAAATTTATAGATTTATTAAACAATTTACAAATCATAATTTTGGACATTAACTCATGGTCCAGTGATAATTAATAACGAGCGTTTTTCCATGGCTCTATGTACATATACGGGCATTATTTCATGGCCCATTTTGATGGCATTATTTCATGGCCAGAGTTGACCTCAGTAGACATTATTTCATGGTCTAAGGGTCTGAAAGGATTGTGTACAGTAACGGGCATTATTTCATGGCCCAGATGCTGAAACGGTAAACCTGTAGGTAAAACTGAAATAAGTAAGGTTTGTTAAAATCACGAATTGATGCAAGAATACATGTTTAGGTCATTCGGTATCATTACCAGACGATTCGTCATGTGGTCTATTAAAGTTCAACCAGGCCTTAATTTTGTCACTTGCAACTACTGTCGAATAAGACCGGTTAGATTTGCGTGTGAGGGGAGTATCCTCAATTTGATACCGATCGAAATCATAAATTTTAGTTATTCTGTAGGGTCCCTGAAACTTCGGAACAAGTTTTTTACTATTTCCTGTAGCTGGGACTTGACGTTCGACCCTCACAAGATCACCTACTTTATATTTTGGAACTGGGCAGTGCTTTGCATCATAAACCTTCTTTTGCGACTCTTGATAGGAACTAACATGAGAGTTGATTTCTTGTCTTATTTGTGACAGATCTTGGCTATTAGAAGAACCAGATAAGTCGTTTGACAGTTCGGATACGATTCTACAGTCACTTGGACCCGATGGTCTAATGCCGAACAGAGCCTCCGACGGTGTTCGATTTATGCCCTTGTTGAACGTATTGTTCATGCCCCACTGAACATCAGGTAGATGCTCATCCCATTTATTCTCAGGAGAACCGACACACTTTGTAGTCAAAGCATCAACTAGTGTCCTGTTATAGCGTTCTACCTGACCGTTGGCCCTTGGGGTAGAAACAGCATTCAACACATGTTTAATGTTCTTTTCGATCATAAACTTTTTGAAGTTTTCGCTTGTAAACGAGGTTCCACGATCCGATATGACCCTTCTTGGAACACCAAACAAACCAAAATACTCCCGGAAAACTTTTATAGAGGTAGAAGTTTTTGTGTTCCTTACGGGTTTTAAATAAATATATCGAGTAAATGCATCAATCAGAGCTAAAATGTACATGTTTCCTCTCGCACTGCGTATAAAGGGGCCAACATGATCTGCGTGGATAGTGTCAAATGGAATATCAACCTTTGGTATGGGATGTAAAGTACCAGGCTTCTTGCCTCCAGCGGCTTTTGAATAAGCGCATTCTAGACAAGAACCGACATATTTCTTTACAAAGTTACGCATTTTTGCAAACCAATATGTCGCTTTGATACGTTCCAGAGTTTTATCAAGCGCAAAATGGCCTATATCGTCGTGATTTTGTTTAACAATCTGCCATCTTACCCCTTTCGGCACGACCCACCTATCACCGTCACTAGTTACCCTAAAGAGCCTATCATTCTTCAACTTAAAATTTGATTTAATGTCAACTACGTCGTTAAACTGAGGGTCTTTTAGAATTCCAACGATCCTTTGAATCTCACTATCTGCGGCTTGGACTGTAGCTAACCAATCGCACTCACTAACGACCATAACATCATGAGCCTGCTGCATAGGGTTCCGGCTGAGTGCATCGACATGAGCCATGCGGTGACCAGCCCTATACTCAATGCAAAAATTATATTCCTGCATCTGTTCCCACCACCTAGCGACTCGTGGGATCATATCTCTCTTTTGAAAAGTCGCACGGAGCGAGTTGCAGTCGGTTATAATTGTAAAAGGGATACCAACTAAGTAAACGCGGAACTTCTGTAAGGAAGAAACTACGGCTAGCGTCTCCAAGTCGTATGACGAGTAGTTTTGTTCCTCGGGCGTTGTCTGCCTACTAAAGTAAGCAACTGCCCTAAGCACATCGTTCTTATCTTTTTGTAACAAGATACCTGCCACTCCAATCTTACAAGCGTCCGTATGAAGCTGGGTTTCTGCCTTCGGGTTGTATAGGGCTAGAGTGGGACGTTGCACGAGCTCTTTTTGTAAACAACGGAATGCAGTTTCCTGCTCCGTACCCCATGACCATTTGGAGTCTTTCTTCAGTAGTTGTGTAAGAGGTTTTGCAATAACCGAAAAGTTTTTGACAAATCTACGGAAGAAACTAGACAGCCCAAGAAACTGGCGAACATTATGTTGACTCTGAGGAGTTGGGAAGAGTTTCACAGCCTCTACTTTCCTCTCACCAGGACGAATGCCACTAGCAGAAATCTCAAAGCCCAAATATTCGACCGAGCTACAGAAAAAGAAGCACTTGGGGAGCTTTAATGTAAGGCCAGCATTGGCAAACAGACCCAGCACTGACTCTAATCTCAACATTCCTTCATTGATATCCTTCGAAGGAATAATCACGTCATCCAAGTAGGCCAAGGCTTCCTTGTGTCGCAATGACCCAAGGACTTGGTTCATAACACGTTGGAAGGTAGCAGGGGCATTTGCAAGGCCGAATGGCATACGATTGAATTCATAATGACCATCCGGCGTCACAAACGCAGTTTTATGTTTATCTGCTTCCCGGATTGGTATCTGGTAATACCCTGACGCAAGGTCCAAAGTTGTGTAGTATTTATTACCAGAAAGGACATCCAGCTGATCGTCAATCAGCGGCATGGGATAGTTTTCGCGGACAGTCTTTTTATTAAGGGCACGATAATCTATGCATAAACGAAGTTCGCCAGACTTCTTCCTAACCACTACAATAGGGCTCGCGTAACATGACGTTGATGGTGTTACGATGTCATTCTCCAATAATTCGGAAACTATTTCCCTAACCTTCTCCTTTTCGTTGATCGACAAACGATATGGTCTATAGACGACGGGTTGGTTATCTTGGAGGTCTATTGTCATATGGCCAGCCGTGGTATTCCCCAACTCCGATAAATTGAAAGCAAAACAGGATCGGTACTTATTCAGTAGATTGAGTAGTTGTATCTTATGCTCGGGAGTAAGTCCGTCGTCCAGATTTAAATCAGATTCAGTAATAGACTTAAACCCATTACTGACAGTTGAGGAAATGTTCAAAACTTGCATACTGGACTCTTCCTGAGCCACACGACCACGAGCAATCAGAGAATGTTTAGAAAACACCAATGGTATTGACGAAGAATTGCTGACAACGACCTGTCCTGTTCCACATTCTCTCATCTGGAACAATCCAGCAGCTACTACATAGCAAACCCCCTTTTGAGATCGCAAACTTTCATCAACAAAGATGTCACCCTGATGTGGCGGATCTGTATACACATCTACAACAGCGTGACCCAAAACTTCGACGGGATCTTTACAGAGCAAATTTATTTTGCTAATAGGGACTACATATTGGTGCTCGAGTTCAGAGATCTCCAAGGAGTCACTAGTTTTACGAATGACTACGTGTGGCTGCTCCGTAAATGTTTGACCTACTAAAAGGGGCACATGCATCGCCTCATCTGCGACTATCAACAATTCGAGAGTAGCTTCCACCTGATCTATAATTATCTGAACTCGTTGTTTACCTACGCAAGGGACAACCGAATTGCCGAATCCTCTCAGTACTGGAAGATTATTGACACAATAACTCGAACCTATGTTTCGAAATTCTGACAACCTGATCATTGAGCATTCACTCCCAAAATCTATGAAGGCAGTTATGGGAACACCGTTAACAGTAGCAGATTTGAAATACTTCTTGTTCGATTCCGACACCGGAGTGGTTATTTTTGAAGAGTCAACCGCGCCTACATCGCCCCTATCCTCTACTCGCATAACCTTCTTCTCTTCCACCGTCGGTAGTTTGGCATAACACTGTTCTACCTCATGGCCTATTCTATTGCATCGACTACACTTCTTTAAGGGTTGAGTGCATTGAGATGTAACATGACCATCCTTCTTGCAATTTGAACAACGTGTAGGCCTAGGGTTAGAGCTATTTTGTTGTTTTGGAGGCTGACCTCTGGTTAATTTACGCTCATTGTTAAATTTTATATTTCGAGCATTACGTAAATACGAAAGGAGTTTGTTAGGTTCATCAAACTGAGCTGCCTCAGCACCTAATCTAACCGACCTGTCGTCGATGCCATGCAAAATGCATTCGACTGCCCTTTTCCCACTTATACCACATCTATTGATTAGTGACAGTTTATCATAATAATACTCTTCTAAGGGGTCTGTAAACCTAGCCCGTTTGGCCAACATATCGCTTAACATTTGGCCATAATTTTCTTCCGACGGGAAAGCAGCTAAAAGTTTCTCCTGCCAATCAGCCCAAGTAAACAGGACCGATGGAAGGCCCTCGTACCATCTTTGGGCTATACCCTTTAGTTTTGGTAATGCAAAATGAATTACTTGCTTCTCCGACCACGCATAAATGATTGCACACTCGTTGACTTTATGAAGCCACATTGTCATTGTTTGTTCCCGTTTACTTGGGTCAAACTCGGGAATCGTGTTGTTAAAGGAACCTAACTTATCAGCACTATTATTAGACATAGATTTTAAAACATTGACAAGATCCGAAAGAGTAGATAATCCCAATAGAGAAGTTGACTCACCAGTGGTCTTGTCTTGAATAGCGGCTTGCACGTCTCTCACCGCGCTAGCTCGCGGCTGCCTCACTGGGCTACGCGAACGGCCCCTCCCACGGCTTGGCGAGTAGCAGCTTGCACGGCCAGGTGAAAGACGCTCCGATGCTCGGCAGTCTACACGGCCTGATGCTCGGCGGTCTGCGCGGCTTGATGCTCGGCAGTCCGTGCGGCTTGATGCTCGGCGGTCTGCGCGGCTCGATGCTCGGCGGTCTGCGCGGCTCGATGCTCGGCAGTCCGTGCGGCTTGATGCTCGGCGGTCTGCGCGGCTCGATGCTCGGCAGTCCGTGCGGCTCGATGCTCGGCGGTCTGCGCGGCTTGATGCTCGGCAGTCCGTGCGGCTCGATGCTCGGCGGTCTGCGCGGCTCGATGCTCGGCAGTCCGTGCGGCTCGATGCTCGGCGGTCTGCGCGGCTCGATGCTCGGCAGTCCGTGCGGCTCGATGCTCGGCGGTCTGCGCGGCTCGATGCTCGACAGTCCGGGCTGCGGCTCCTCTGCTCACTTCTCTGTCGGTCCTCCGGGTTGCGGCGTCGTTGACTCAACCGACTGTGAGAGCGGGGACTATCCCGCCTTCGAGGCTGCACCGGTTGATCTGGTGAGCAGCGATTCGGGCGCCCTTTTGACCGGTGGCTCAGCCGGCTTTGTGACCGACTTAAGTCCCGGCTGCAGGCTTGACGCCTTGCAGGACTGCGTGACCGTCGGTTAGCAGTGGGTGACCCCGTCGGATCTGTCGGGGTGTAGACAACACGTTCCCGTTTGTCCCCCGCCATGGGATAACCTTAGAATGTTAATTATATTCCAAAGAACTAGTTCTTAAGACAGATTCTAAAATAAAGAGAATTAGCACAACATTAAACATGATATAAGCACATTATATACGTAAGTTTCATTAAAATATTTCATTGGATTTCATAAAGCCACAAAGTATGGTTAAGCCACCTGTCAATCTTTAGATTGCCAACATTTTCACGATTAAAGCGTGAGTAACATAATAATCGTAATGAGTAAGTAAATATAAGGTAGTAAGGTAGTAGTAAGTTGTAAATATAAGGTCGAGCGAAATACCGCCAATACTAAACCATCCACCTATTAGTAAAACTCGTGGTTGTATAGTATAAAGCGAACTAGCGGTAGTAAAAAAAAGTAATAGAAACCATTTCGTATTAAAAGAAATCGAATTTGTATAGGTTTGTTAGCGTAACAATCAGTTGAAGAACACTTAACGAGACAATAATTATACATTTTTTATTATCATCACGTCTGGTTCGTTTATCGTCCCCGCAAAGTGTTAAGCAAACTATTATCATAGCTAAGCAGTGCTACATAACAACAAAATTTAAACTTCAATGACTTCTAATAGCCAAGAACCAAAACAAAAATGAGAACAAAATAATGAAATATCACAATGATTAAATAAAGCAAATAATTCAGGGTATAAAAAAAAAATATTTTACTGGACAAAACGGGAATCTTTATCCCACTTCTGAAATGATGGCTCTATCCTCTTACAGAAAGTTTAATCATTGTTTGAATATGATAATATTGCTAACTGCTATTTCAGGTTCATGGCTTTCATAATGAGGTTTTTAGAAATAATAGACACTTTTCCATGTACTTACTTATTGTATTTCTCCAACACACGAAACCAAATATACTTAACAATCAACACTAGGTATCTTTAAAACACAACTTGAGCTTTAGTACTCGTAGCGCGACGTCTTAGGCACAACTGAGCTCGCAGCGCTGGCACGACCACCAAAGTAACATTCTCCCGCCATTCTCGTTCCCGCCATCGACCGGCGGTGCGCTGTGATTTGTCGGTCGTGCCATCTACGAGCTCAGTCGGTACTAAAATAGTCAAAACAATACTTTTAATATTAAAACAGATTTAGTTTAACATGGCTAATTTTAATAAAATGCGATATAATATAATATTGATAACACACGTTTTATGACCACATGCACCACGAGTTTTGCATGTGGTCATATTCACGTTCAGCGCAGCTGTGGCCCCACCACGCGCAGCACGGAACATACATAATACTTGAACTTAGCCAGAGAAGATTATTTATGAATAAAAAAATAACTTATGTCAGATAAATTATTCTCATTTAAGGAAGGGCACGAACAGACAGACCGGATAGCTTCCATTTTACATGTAAACTTTGTTAGTTGGGAAAAATAAGTTCTTCATTTTCATTGCTATGTAGGGTAACAAATTTAAGAATAATAAAATGTTGCTGGTTGCAAAGGAGGCTTTATCTCGCAATATTGAAGGTAAATAATTGCTTCGCTCAGCAGAGCAAACTTGCGCCATATAGCGAGACGAATATAATATTCTGACCGCATATTGCTCGCTCTACAAAAATATCTGTTTCAAATTAATTAGATATTGTACATATTGTTGATGTTACGATTTTTTTCTCAAGTATTGCTTCCCCAGTGGAGAAACCAACAGAACAGACGTAAGTGCCATTATGATGTAACTTCTTTAGTTTTTGTTCTGGCTTGGATTTAATGTAGATTATTATCTCTTATCCTAAATTTTATTTTTGTTCTAAAGTAAAATTTTTCATTAACGCGTAATGTTATTTATTTCATAGTGTAGATTCCACTGCCCAGTTCTGGCACAGTTTTTATACAATTATTTGATTTTCTATAATGCAAATTTTTTAAATGTATGTGTAATAAAATCAAGGTGTCACCATGCAATCAAATTTTTGATAGTGGCTGATTGTCACTATTCCTTTTAATAAAATCAAAGTCAATCAAAGCATTTGTTTCAAATTAGCTTGCTTTAGCTTCTCTAGCTAACTCTAGCTTGCGCCTTTATAATATTACCTTGATAAACACATACACAACACACGGCACTTTTGAACGTCAAAATTTACAATTAAATAGAATTGATTCTAGCCGCCCTTTCTAAAAGGTATCTTTTAGGCAAGAACCTTCACCGTTACTCTTTTAAAATGTTTTACAATATTTTGTATACATTAATTATATGTGAAGACGATGCACCTAGAATAAAATTACTGAACCGCAATAGAGTACCCATCAAGAAATGAATAATCATGAGAAGATTATAACAAATTGTGGAACTGGGCCCGTATTCCCGTAATTTAAAACGTTAAAAATCTAGTCGCAGTCTCACCCCGGCGACAAGCAAATGTCAAGAACTTGACAAAAATATAGGGAAATTAGAGGTATTTTTTGACAGATTGAGACTGAGATCAGACTGTGAACGTTCTTAAAATTACGAGAATTAACCCTTTGATAACACCCTGTGTCATCCACTCTCTAATATCATTCCACCATGAAAATGTTCGTAAACGAATAGAACACATCATATTTTAATATTTGTTGTATTTAGCAGCGGCTTCCCGCGCGACCCGCGACTAGCCATGCAGACGCAGTCGTTCAACTCGGATCCGCGCGTCCGGTCCAACGACCCGCGAACACAGCAGAAGATTCAACAGCGTATGTATTTTTTATGCTATTATAAATATATGCAATGCAACGTGAAATGTAACACAACAACAAGGCGAATGGCGAATTGGTTTCAATGTGTGTTACATTTCATGTTGCATTGCATATATTTTGACGGTATGCGCGTTTCAACGTATGTTACATTTAATGTTCCGTACCCACCATTAGAGTTTTTATTTACACACCGAAGAGGCCTCACTGCGATACCTCGCGTTTGCGGTGCAAAGGCATGCTATTAGACACGTGCTTGCGTGTCTATTAGCATGTATTTGTTTTACATGGAGGTGTCATCGAGGTAGCGAGCTAAACCGCGACCGCGAGGCATCTTCGTCATGTAACTACCCTTAGTCGATCGATGACATAACGGGATATTTTAATTAAGTAACTAATTACTTCTTATTACTTCTTGTATGACGTAAACGTGTGACGTAAATATAGATAGATGCTCATTATTTTGTTTTAAAATATATTTGATACGGGGTCAAATGTATTTTACAATTTATTATTTATTTTGCTGCTAAGGTTAAAATGTTGAGTTCAAAGATAAACCTTCTGATTTAAGTACCTAACTCATTTTTGACAATGCATCGAGCTTCCAAAATGGTGTACGTTACTCCAGCAAGAAAGAGGCTCCTAGAGTCACAGTAGTCAGTATATTTCTCTCTCCGATCATTCGTGTAGAATTTTCCTGCTGGAACAACGTTACGTTACTCCAGCAGGAATCGTTTTTTCCGTTTTTTTTGTCAAAACGCGCAAAGCGCACAATTTTTTCATGTCGCGCACATTCACAGCAGATTACGCACTAATTATACATTCCACTCATTTCACTCTAGGAGCCACTTCCCTGCTGGAGTAACTAACTCCAAAATGATAGTAAATAATGTTTAAAATTCACGCCAGTCAAGTCTTTAGTCATGTTAGGTCAGTTACCTCGATACAAAAACACAGTAGCTAGGTACCAAAATAAATATTCAAAATACAGTTTCAAAACACATTTTTCAAATTGACTTGCAGATTTTGCCTTCCTGCAAAATGTATCAAGGAAGCTAGTTTATTCTAAGCCAGGTCTAGTCACATCAGGTTTCTAAAAACAAGATGATCAGTCACCATCAAAATCTGCTGCAATTGTGTTAAAACTAATATTTATTTTCAGAACAAATGCCACCTGGTATGCCGAGCGCGGCGCAGGCTAGGACTATCCAGGGTATTCCTTCAGGTGCTTCGGATCAAGAGAAGGTCAGTTTAATAATTATCTCCAGTCCATTTTTGTCTTCTATTGATACTATGTGTCTCACAAAAGGAACTAGGTACTACACTCACGGGCAGTTAACTAGCGCACATTCTTCTACTTATTACCGACCGAATGTTGGACAGTTCTCGCCGACACAAGTCTCGTTCCTTAGGCTAGTTCCCACAAAGTACCTATGTTTAATTATTTACTCCAACATTTCAGACGAAAATTCGCACTCGCGAGAAATAGTTGTAGAGTCCTGTCCGTCCCGTCCCGTCAAATAAGAGCCAGAACCAGGAAACTACAAACATTTTATTTTGGTGATATTATATTATAATCAGCACTTACCTACTGTTATCTCAAAATGTAACGAACGGTATTTTTTATGTTTCCTGCACCACGGTAAAACCAGCGTCGACAACCTTGTCGTTTTAATGAAAGAATAAGAACTGGACCTAAATTTTTGAAGTGAATGTTTAATTATTTATTTGTCTGTCTCAGGCCGCTCTCATCATGCAAGTACTGCAACTTTCGGACGAGCAAATCGCGCTACTGCCGCCGGAACAACGAGCCAGTATTCTGATGCTCAAGGAACAAATCGCCAAGAGCACTCAGCAGCGTTAACGTATTTGTTAAGATATTCTTAGTATAAGATTGAACTTGTGTATTGCAATTATGAGAGGATGAATTAATTTGACATACATGTTTAGTTCCATTTTTTCCAATTTTAGATGTGATTCAGTCGTATCATTCAATTTAATGATCCAATTTATAGTTGGTTAATGTATTTTAAAGTAATTTGATCTTATAAAGACCATCAATTTAAATGCCACTTTGAGTGCACACGCACTGATCAAAGGCCAATTTTATTCTCGTAATTAAAACGTTCAAAATCTAGTCGCAGTCTCATCTCGGCGACAAACAAATCTCAAAAACTTGTCAAAATGTAGGGAAATTAGAAGTATTTTTTGACAGATTGAGACTGAGATCAGACTGTGAACATTCTGAAAATTACGAGAATTGCCTCTCAGTTTAGTACGTGTGCACTAAAAGATCTTAATCTCATAGGTATACAACTTACCGTAAGCCTTAAACTGATATCTTGCTTAACCTTAATTACTTTGTCATACTTACCGTCAAAAATTGGGTGAAATAAAATATATTTCATAAATAAAAAACTGTGTTTATTATTTCTAGATAGCCTTATCTTAAATCCAGCTTACCAGGAGCATTTATAATCTCTTATGTAAGAAAAACAATTATTTCCATTTATAATATAGCGGTTTGCTTAGTCACGTACTTGGGTCAAATCAATCGGCCTCTTATCGCGTACGTGATGTTTTTATCGTAATATAATTATTTTTGTTGATTAAGATAATTTTCGCTAGCTGTCTAGTAAGCCATTCTGTGGTTTGCTGTTGGTGTTAGGTAGGCATTTTTCTATACATACTCTTTAAACACCAGAAAAATCATGTCATTAGAAAGTTCCAGCGAAATCAAACTAAACAAAATTAGTCTTAATTCCTTGCTAATATTAACATTCTCAGTGCGAAGCTAAGTAAAATTAGGTACATCCACACAGTAATATTTATAAACAGTATACATTACATAGTTATTTATTTTATTTATTAACTGCAAGTTGCAACTACGTTAGGCAGTCGTCGCGTGCCCGTCTCTTGGACTATAATGGGAATCTTAAACGTCAAACATCTGTCTGACTGCTGAATTACTTCATGTTTGTTAGTAGACAATAAACAGGAATGACTTTCTTCATTTTGTGCGTATTTACGACGCATTGAACTCTTAAATATTGGTATCAGATAAGGTACGCCAGTTAATTATACTTCTTATCAAAAGGTTTCCTTTTCGGAGCTTATCCTCCATTTTTTAGGTACCTAATTAAAATAATACTTACCTATTTCGTACGTTTATCTGCACACTCATTCAGTCGCGGTTCGGCGACGATAGAAAACGAACGTGTCAACTAGTTTCGTATGTGACAGTTGTAATTTGCGCATATTACACCTACATACTTTGGTTATAAATAAACATACATTACGTTACCCGTGACTTGTGTTTTTGGCACTGTATTCAAATATTACATTGACGTGAATATATTCAGTTTTACTTTTTATAAAGTCGGAATTGTTCGGAATATTTTGTTTTTCAACATTTTCTTTTGTTTTGCTTGTGTTAAACCAGTAATACTTTATTTGTAGGACAGCAAAATGAAGTGGGTTATTTTATTCGCTTGCTTTTTCTTTTTTAATTCCTACGCGGAGTGCAAGTGGAAACATGAGCGTCGTGATAACAATTGGCGGGAAAATGCCAATGAGGTGACCATGAAAGCCCACTTTAGGCAAGACCCGCCTGACCACACCAAGATAATCCCTATGGCCAGATACGTGTTGCACAATGCAGGTAAAGTACTTTTTATTTAAAGCTTTATAGCTAGTTATTACACTAAGTACTTACTTAGTAAATAAAACATTACGACTGTACTAACTGGAGAGTTCAGTAGAGAGAAAACATGATTCTTACCTTTTACCTTAATCGTAAGGCACAATATATTCTCCGAATTATATTATTAAGTAGGTACCTACACTGTGCCTGTACTTGGTTTCCGCAGCTCTCCAGACGCCAGAAGCGGTGTTTGATGTGGCCATGTGGCGAGGTTTGTGGGGGCATGTCTCGCAGAGGACATTTTTAAGATGATATTAAAAACTCATTTGCATATTACCTATAGTGTCCTTTGTAACTCAGGATGAAGTTCAGTAACAAGTTTTAATTTGTTATTGTTTTCTTCCTGTTTTCGTCCATGTTTCTTTAAGGTCGTAGCAAACACGTTTTTTTCTTGCATTTAGTCGTCCTGAGTCATCGAGGGATGATATGAAAAAAAAGAGTGGATCCATCATTCTCTCAACATTTTCTTTTATAATATAATCCCTCCCACAATCCATCCATTTCTTTGGACTTCCTTAAGTAGTAGTAGGTACCTAACGATTCTATCTAATGTAAGGTATAGGAAAAATCGTCCATGAAAATACTTACTTATGTAAATTACAATTAGTAATACTTACCTATTGAAATTCATCATAATACCTACCAAGCGAATGCTTACGTGTAATTTGTCTTGTACTTACCTATTTATATACCTACCTACATAAGTATACTTACTTACATTATTTACCTCGTGCATTTGTTTATATTCCAACAGACTGGGCGTCATTGGCCACGATATCAATCCTACCAGCCATCGAAGGGTTCCCGTTCTCGAACGTCAAGTCTATAGTAGATGGCTCCCTTGCTAACTCCACGGGCGTGCCTTACTTCTACATGTCACCGCTGGACTTCAGCGCTCGGGATTTATCGGTAGGTACCTATGTTTGATCAACATCATCAACCTTGATAGAAACCCTCTAGGTATGCTAAATAGTCGATTTGCGCGAGACATAGGATGGTGGGTGGTAGGTATTCCACTGGAATTACCCTGGATAGTAGGCCCCTCTACCACGTTACTGACTGACGCAGGACCAGGACATTAATCTGGTATTCACGTTTGTGACAACCGTTTGTTTTTAAACACTGGATTGTCGTCATCAGTCTCTGAGGAACTGAATATTGCCAAGTGCAAAGAACGGTTAAAAATTGAATATTCTGGCAGCGCGGGCGTTGAAGAATGTCCTTGCCGATCAAATTAGCCGAATATCGGTAAACCAATGGCGAATATAAGAACTAATTTATCCTCATAGCTTATCAGCTGCAGGACCTCCAAATAATCATAATTAACTTGCTTTGTTTAAAACCCAATTAAAACAAATTCGTTATCAACAGAAAAACAGCCGCGCTACCGTTCTCGTGTCGCTCGAAGAAACGAGGTACTGCGAGAATCAGAAGATTGACCCTGAAGACCCACGATGCACCAGGTTGATGCTGTCAGGAAAGATGAAGAAGGTGTGTATTTATGCAACAGTTTGTTCGTAATTCACGGCTGGTCGATGCTTCTGGTCATGGCGCTATATTTGACCCGTATTAAGTCTCAGTCGTCTTTCCGTGCCTCCGAAAGCACGTTAAGCCGTTGGTCCCGGCTGTCATTTTCGTAGATGTGTGACAGTCGTTACTAATAGTCAGAACACTGAAAGTCTGACAACCAATCTTACCAAGGGGTATCGTATTAGCTAGTAGTAACTGGGTTATGGAGGTCAGATAGGCAGTCGCTCCATGTAAAATACTGATATTCAGCTGCATCCGGTTAGACTGGAAGCCGAGCCGACCCCAATATAGTTGGGAAAAGGTAAGGGAGATGATGACAATATAACTCTCTAAAGTTAAATGATGTGTATTTTTTTCTCTAAATAGAAATTAGCCGAGAGGAACCTACACTATCTGATCTAAAATTAACCTTGACTAACAGAAGTACGAAACAGTCGCTAATCTAAATTTAACGACCGCAAAGCGCTTTCTCTCGGTAAACAGCCAACTTTATCAGCTTAGATAAAGCTTATAAAAGTACTTTTGTTAGGTAATATAAATGTCACACGTGTAGGCATATCTATATCGATAATCTATGCACTTAGATAAGCTTTCATATAAAGTGCTGTTTTATCGATACAACAGCATCCATTACGTACCTATTTGACAATGATTGTTTTGTTTCCATAATGAGTAATTGTCTCTTTAGGTTAAGGAGCTATCACCAGAGTATGCGTTCGCAAAGGCAGCTTTGTTTGAAAGACATCCGTCTATGGCTAACTTCCCTCCGGGTATGTATTTTAATCTAGCTTATTTAGAACTAGAAATGAATGATGGTCTGTCTATTTTCTTCCGCTACGGATTGTGAGGTGGTGGCGATTCTCCATTAAACTATGTATTTCTACCGATATAAATTGAGGATAGGATAGGATAATCATGCCTCTATTCCCCGAAGGGTTACTCAGAAGTGTAGTACCTTCCCGCATTTTACCAGTTTTTGTATAGAATCAGACTTGATCACAGTAGTGGAGAATTAGGTACCCATTTTTTTTACTTTAGGTACTTACAGTTTCACTTTTTCAAACATAATCCGCTCATACAAAAAAAAATATCATTTCATAATTAATTATTTGTAAAAAAATAATAAGTAGTTACCTACTAAGTAATATTATTTTCCTCCTCTCATTTTCAGACCACAACTGGTTCGTAGCTAAGCTGAAGATCGCTCAAATAGCAATGATTGACTGGTTCGGAGGCGCCAAGTACATCCCTGTCCGCGATTACCTAGCATACAACTACACTGGCACAGAAATGTTGCAGTACCACAATCAACGTTTACATAAATCTGTTACCTCACCTTAAATAAATAGCGAAGATATAAGAGCTTCACACACTAAGGCCCTTCGTACACTGTTCGGCGTATAAACCGCGCCGAAAAAAAAAACGTGTCTGTCAACAAGCTTCCATAGTGCTCCATACAACACTGACGACCGTGCGTACACACCGCGTATAAATCGCGCCGTAGAAAAAACGTGTCTGTCAACGAGCTTCCATTTTGATCCATACCTACACAACACTGACGACCGTGCGGACACGGCGAATAAACCGTCGAAAAACACTTTAGTACCAAAACAAAACCGCATCGTCTGCCACGCCTAAGCGCGATGTGCTTTTGTTTATGGTACTAAGCTGCTTCATAATTATATGGATCAAGTTGCACAATTGATGTGGGTGTGTGAAGATCTTTAAAGTTGCCTAAAATATAGTTTGGTTTGTAGGTAATTAAAATAAATAGATATATATGTATAGAACCACTACTGTTGAGTATGTTTTGCCGGAAGACGTAGCGTTGGAAAGCCTCCCACAAGGTGGACTGACGACCTTGCGAAGGCCGCAGGATATGTGATGATGATATATAGAAGACCCTAGCTAGACTGCTTTCTACTGGTGAAAAGAACCCATTGTTTTTAATAAGTACATTTTTATAGTGTGAATTTTTCGTATCCTTTTAAGTCACAAAGAATTCTCACAAGCAGACTTTTAGTAAGACCTGTGCACTATTTTATGTTTTGATAAGAGTAAACAGTATCTATAATATTATGTAATGATAAAGTAGTATTTAGTAATATCAAACCTGTGATATAAGTGAAGAAAACAATACTATTTTTTATCGTATATACTTAAACATTATAGGATAAACATAACAAACTTTGTTATTATAAATAAAAACTTATCAGTAACAATAAATAGTTTTATTATCAGGATTATGTACATTTTTACACAAAAATGCTTTTTTTGGAATGATTCTTAGAGACATTCAACTCACTCCCGTATTATTTTATTACAAAAAGATTTTTATTGCTATAATACACTTTACAAACAAAAAGTATAATAATTAAAAAAGAATATCAACGACACGGTTAAATAATAAGGCAATCCATACTTAATATTACGTATGTTACCTTTTCACGCCTAAAACACTGAACGGATTTCTATAACATTTGGCAGATGGCAAATAAGTAAAAAGTAGCTATGTCCTGAGGAAGGACATAGCTACTTTTTGTCTCAAAAATAATTCTAAAAAATATAGGGGATGACTTTATGGGAAACCCAACGATTTTTAAGTTATGAAAATCAAAATTAATGTCTTTTGGTAACAAATAAAGAATAACGTGTTTCATTTTTGTGAAATCATCCCCCAAGGGGGTAACATAGGGGATGATTTTAAAATTCACACGTATATAATATTGTAATTTTTGTCTAGCGATTTACAGGATTGGAAGTATAGTCCATCTGTTACCTTTTATGCTTTAACGGCTGAATGGAATTCAATGAAAGGTATATGGATAGGCCGTGACCAGAAGGCCAATTCTCGTAATTTAAAACGTTCAAAATGTAGTCGCAGTCTCATCTCGGCGACAAACAAATGTCAAAAACTTGTCAAAATGTGGGGAAATTAGAGGATTTTTTGACAGATTCGAGACTGAAATCAGACTGTGAACATTCTTAAAATTACAAGAATTGCCCCTCTGTTTAGGACATGCATACTTTTGTTTATCCCGGTAGTACGTTCCACACAGAACCGGGAAGTGTGGCAGAAGAAAGGGGGGGACGTATACCCAGCAGTGGGTGATTCCGGACTGAAATGATGATGAGTACATTCCCGTGGGATAATATCCGACATTCACGCGAGGAAACGCTTGTCGTATACATATTTCCTGGTTGGTTTTTTTCTATACGTTTCCAATATTATAGCGGTAATTAGCCATTTGCGCACATTTCCGCTAATTAGAATAGGTCTATACATGTATCGATGAGGTCATCATTAAACTTCTGGAACTACTTACAATACCTACTTATAAAATGAACCTTGGGTCACTTGGTTATAATAAGTAAAATATGTTAGTAAATAATATTTACGAAAGTTGCAGTCAACTTAAATATTGACGTGGATTGATGATAAAATAGAATAAAAACCATTTAGAAGAACCTAATAAATTCCGAAATAGTTTATTTATGTTATACCTAGATATTGCATTTTTGACGACGCGACGCGAGATAAAAATTAAACGACCACCTTTGTCATACCTATTATAATAAAAAAAAAATAACAAGCCAATTTATATTATTATTGCTAATAATACAGAGCACCATAATACCTAAAAATATTAAATAGAAATAACATATAACTAGATTATTTGACCACTAGCCTCTTACTGCAACAAATATAGAAAAGTTATACAGTATGTAAGACCAACATGTATGAACGTAAACGAAGGAAAAGGAGTACTAATATGACGTAAGGATCGTAGCAGGAAGCGTTCTATAGTTTCTACCTACCCTCATCGGAAGAAGGCCTGAGTTTATGTATGAATATACAAAAGGATATTTTAGTGGAGTGTGGATCTGACTGTCTATTCATAACATCACGCCTCTATTTCCCGAGCGGTAGCTAGAGACGCACCACCCACATTTCGTAAGTTAACTCCATAACAAAGTTCTGTATATTTATTTGTATCTGCAGCCAATCGCTTTGTTTATTGCAAAATATCGTCAACATTCTACCTAACAACCTAATAAAATGGCATAAAGGCCATGTTACACGTACTTGCATACTTTGCCTAATCGTGAAACGTTTTGCAAACCATATCGGTATGGGTCCTACCGTTTCTGTATACCTAGTATTGTGCTGCATCGACTACCGTAACGCTTCCCTCACCGTTATCTCGTTCCAACCAATTAGAGCAGCTGAACCTTGCCGTGGCAGTGTACGCAGGAGGCGATTGGTCGCGGCATGTTGCCGCTGCTGCTGTAAGCGTGGTGGACTAACGCGTTCACTGGTTCTTCGCTCACCTTCCTGACGTCTATAGGCGTCGCCATTATCTGTTGGAAGATATTTTATGATCGAATTATAATTATAGAAGATGTATACAGAAGGCGAAAACAAATTATTACCAACCGCAACGAATCGCGACGTGATGGTGAGCCGCAAAATATCTGCATCGGTTTGCTTGCGGTGCAGCAAAACGTGTGTTTCATATAAAGCCTAAACATGTTTTATGAACACACAGACAAGTTATTATTACGATACTTATAATTGTATTTGTTTGATTTGCATATCCAAGCTAAGATTAATGTGTTGAGGTCATATCAGTCATATAAATATTTAAGTATTCACGAATTGTACTTACATTTTCAGCATTCTTTTCCCCTTCAGTGATAGTTGGTAAGTTATTCAAATGGCCAATATCCTGCTTTTCGACGGAACTGCTGATATTTTCCGACAGTTTCAGGTTGACTGATGTCATATCCAGTATGTTTGTCGAATGCGGAATAGTCGCGTTAAAGTTGAGGTTGCCAATGGGACGGTTGTACATCTTACTGTTGCCTGTATATTCAGTTATTGCGATATTTTCAAGCCACTTTTCGTGAAGACTGTACAAGTTTTTGTATGTACATAACATCATGTCTCGCGCCCTGCATCGCTCGTCAAGTAATTGTTTTATTGCTTGTTGTAAATTTTCAGTCTTTTCGTTTAATAACTTTTTACATTGAGCTAGCTCTTCTACCATTAAGCTGAAAACAATCTTAGTCATTAGTTTACCATTAATTTATGAGTCAACGAACATGTTTTAAAGTACTTTATGCATCATCAAAACACAGTTGGGTAAACAAGTTTATTTCACATAAACATTAATTGAATTAAATTGTATTATATTCATTTTTAACCCCCGACGCAAAAACGACGTGGTGTTAAGTTTGACGCCTGTTTGTGTGTGTATGTCTGTCTGTGGCATCGTAGCTCCCGAACGGATGAACCGATTTTGATTTTGTTTTTTTTGTTTGAAAGGTGAATTTGTGTGTGTTCTTAGCTATGTTTGATGAAAATCGGTCCAAGATTGCCGCCGCCACAAAATGGCGGATCACATATTTTTTCACAACTCCCTCAATATGGGTATCAAATGAAAGGGCTTGACTAGTAGAATACTATTTTAAACTTTAACAGATCGTTAGGCTAATAATTAGAGCGGTCCCCCGACGGGACATTTAATAAAAAAAAATCATACGTACTTAAGTAGGGTCATAATTTCAAGGTTATTTTTTTCTTTTTATAGGGTTTCACGTCTATACCTTTTTTGTTCTATTTGTCGCTATTTTTTCAATAGTTTTTTTAAATTATTTTAGGCTTTTTACTATTTTTATTATTATTTTGTGTCGGGGTTTAAAATTTAATTTTTTAAATGTATTACTTTACCTGCTTGCAAGGAATTTACTTCTCCATACTTCACACTGCCCTGCTAGCCATTCAGTTTGTTCCTAAAAAAACAAATGAATATTACAAGGGACTTGGACTTTTAGATACCTGAATATGAACATGAACTTTGTACATTGCTAATAATAAGACTTTTTCCTCATCCCGTGAAAACCTTTGCCATGCAGTGCGCCAGTTAACAGCTTCTAACGAGACAGAATCGAAGTTTTATTGTTATGACGGCTATAGACATATAACGCACTTGAAAGTGTTAAGGGAAAATAAATAATAATAAACTGATTTCTTTACCAGTCATGTTTGCAACAGAAATGTGTAGTCAAGCTACACTATTGGACCTCTGAAAGGTCAACTCTAAATCCAGGTAGCCAAGTCTTCAGAGTTATTATAACTTTTATATATAATGAGGAAAATGTCGTAAGGCTAATGCTATAAGTGTAGGAGAAGACCAAAGAAACAACGGAAAGGGTCTGTGTGAAAGACGATATGGTTGTAAAGGGGGTGACTGAGAGGACGAGTCTTAAGCAAGTATGGAAGAAAAAGACATGTTGTGCCAACCCCAAATAATTGGGATAAGGGCAAGAATTAATGATGATGAACTTTTATAGCATACCTGATGAGTAGACAAATGTTGTGCGGAACTTAGCAAAGCACTCGCCAAATGCTTCTTATCTTCATTCAGAGATTGTACTTGTGTCTCAAGGTCCTCGCCCATTGATGCCACCAGCATTGTTTTAAGTTCTTTGTTTACCTAAAGATAACACCATATTTTAAAATTATACTATGATGCAATTTAGCCGCTGAGATAGCAGTAAGGAAGATAAGCACTCAATTAACTCTGATGGGACTTGTCTTGTCTTATAATCATTCTGATAAGATGCCTGCATAACTATTATTTTAATTTATAAACAGGACACTATAGTACACATTTAACTCTTTGTAGGACAGAAACAAAATTTGCACAGCACCACACAAGTTGTCTAACTTTAAGAACAATTATTAATTGATACAATTGAACTTAGAGTCAGGCAAGTCAACTACAAATTTCGTTTCTGCCCTATAAAGGTTTAAAATATTCACTTGTGCAATATGTTCAAAATCAAAATTGGTACAATATAAAATATTCACTTGTGCAATATGTTCAAAATCAAAATTGGTACAATATTTTTGTTTAGAAGTTTTTGTCTTGAAATGTAGAACTTAATATGAGTAAGAAGATTTAGTTTTAATTTCTATCCTACAACCATTTTCTTTCATTTATCCACACAGTAGTATAAACAAATTTTACAAGCAAAAGAACTTATTGTTATGTATGATATAATAATAGAAAGTAAATATAAATATTCATACCTGAACTTGTTGCTTTAACTGTTCTTTTAGAGATTCATTTTCATGTGTCAAGCTATCAATCTTTTTCTTCATCTCAACTGTCTCAGGACTGGGTCTATCAACACCAGGACCAGATTTATCACTTGTGGAGTTCAGTTTTGGACGAGGTTTAAATTCATTCAAGTTTGTACTCATTTGAGACATCTGAGTTATCAAGGTGTTAATATCCATGTTGTTCTTCGACTTTTTCAAGTCTTTTGTAACAAGTGTAGGTGTGATTGGCATTACAGCTGCAGGATAGGGCTCGTAAGGCACGAACTTGGTTGTCTTTCCACTTAATGACCTCTTCTCTGATCTGAACACTTTAGTAGCGTACACTTGCACTAAACGAGCGGGCAACAAACTATCTTTTCTATTTGCGCTAACTGTAATCTTAGATTCCACATTTTGAACCCTTTCTGACGCCTTTTCGTCCGATTCCATTCCATCGCCCGCCGTCCTCGTTTTACTCATTATTTCTACAATGGAATAGTTAATTACATTATTAAAATTATCAGATAAAGATAATAGATACACAATCAGTAAAATACTTAAATAAATAAATGTACACGAACGCAGTAAGAAATAGGTTGATATAGGATGTGCATACTTGGGTTATAAGTAAATTTATCCATATCTACGAGAAAGAAAGTCAGGAAAATGAGATCATATAATCACAAATACAGCATCTACCAAGTTTCTAGTAAATTATAATATTATCCCTTTTCGTTTTGTTTTATGTTACGGTTCGCAAAGTTTTGGTTCGTCTTGATTCATAAACTGTCAGTGTCAGTGTTAACTGTCAGCTGTATTGCACAGAGCCATGGACGTATAATACGCATTGAGATAGGAAATACGTCCATGCACAGAGCTTGTAATGAAAGTTTACATGCTCTGTGGCTGTCAATATATTAAATAGACAAAAAAAGAAAGATCACTTTATTTATTCCAAGAGAAATATATTACGTCAATTTGTTTGTGTGCTTTTTAGTCGATTTATTTTGCTTCTCATAATAAATACATGAAAAACAAACTGCCAATAGGTTTTCTAACTATCCTAACTCACACAAATGTGCCTGGTTTTCTACTATTGGCCAATGCTACGTCCCTTCCCGGGCCCGGATACGGGAAGACAAAGTAGATATCAGGCTGGTGAATACTCCAGCAATATAAACAACAAAGTAAAGGTTGCAGCTCATAATAATATGCTAAGTGCGAAGCTTTATGTACTTATACTCTTTGGAGCAAAGCCACACTTAGGCCACACTGCTCCATCGCATCGCAATAGTTCGACGCATCGAGCGCCACCCGTACATTGCGGCGTCATAACGCAACGCCGCTTTTTATCTCGTCACAGCATCTCAGTGAGTACAAAAATAACTGTATGTATGGGTTTACCTGTGCTGCGTTGCCGCTCCGACATTGCACCGCATAACCCCCCTCTGCTTTGACGCAACGCACACTATGATGCAAAGGACAATGTATCATGTTTTGTAATATAATATGTAAAATTAAAATGATGCAGCGATATCGCTCAGGCGACGCAACGTAACGTAACGGAGCAGTGTGGCTTCGCTCTAAGCGTTACATAAATTATGCCAGGTTACATGCTCTGTGGCCATTTGAATGTGTGGAGGGACGAAAGTCGAAACCCTGTTTTATTGTAGGTAGTTGTGCATTTTAGTTACATTCGTGGTTGGATCCAGACTGGGTCTAAGAATTTCGGGTTGTTACTCGCAGCTGAATCTGTACCCTATCAACTAAAATTTTCTTACTGAAACTATTGCGTGACTCGCAAGTCGCACGATTCATAGTTTATGTAGCAATGACATGCATTGGTATTTAGTATCTTACAATCACACTATGCAAAGTTTAGTAGCAAAAAGTATAAAATGATAACAATTATATAATAAAATCATCCATTTATTGCAATAAATTAAAGTACCTACAATGGTATAAACCATTTATTAAGGTTTCAGTGTAGCATCTAGTTCCCCGCTAGATTGAAGCTCCTTGATGATGTCTAAGCCTCCAACTAGTTCACCCTTAACATAAAGTTGGGGGTAGGTAGGCCAGTCTGAATATTCCTTAAGGCCTTGACGTACTTCTTCATCAGTCAGGATATCAAACGTATCATACTGCACCCTACAAAACAATGACAAGTAACCATTATTATTATAAATGGGGTAGATGAGAGAACAATCAAGATCAATGTTATCCAAAACATGTTTAATACACTTAAGGCATAGTGTGCCATTGTATTAGATTATAACTGTTTATACTACAACTATATTAACACTACTACCAGTTTTATGTGCTAGTAGTTTAATATTACAATATAAAGCATTAATGAGTCACTTTCATTTACCCACTACATGGTGGGTAATTGTGGTGGCTGATAGATGGTAATAGGAAAACATCTGTCTACTTTTCCTACTGTCCTGTCCCTCATTATTCCTTATTTAAATAAATAAAAAATTACATGCTATCTAATAGACTGCTCATATTAATCTATATAAATAAAAGAAAGTCTGGTTAGTTACACCATTTGTAACTCAACAACGGCTGGACCGATTTTTATGATCTTTGATTTGTTGGATTTGTCTCCGCCCTGAATAGCAGAATAACTATTAAAACATGGGAAAAAATCATTCTTATTGATTCTGAGACAGTAGCGCTGGGTCAGCGCTAGTTTACAATATAATATACTCCATCCAATATAGTTAATTTCCTTACCCAGTTCCATTAAGAATTTGAATTAAAGTTTTGCTGAAACCACATCTAGGTTGCTCTCGGTTGCCTTTCATGAACACCATAACATCATGTCTATTTATCAAGGCTTTCAGTCTATCTTCTAGTTTCATAGGAGCTACGTCCCCCAGGGCAGTCTTATTTGTACTATGGGCCTTCACTTTGGAAGATATTTGTGCAGCATCAGCTCCATCTACTCTGTCTAGCTGCGTACCATTCTTGAATAAAATTACTGTTGGTACGGAGTCAACCTGGAAATCAAACAAAGTTATTTAGGCAGCAGCTTATTTCCATTTAATATAAATGCTACACCATTGCTCTATTAATTGTCAATTGTATTCTCAGACACATTAAATATTTTTTAAGGAAGTGCTTATATTATTTACTCAACTGTTTCTTTTTATTTACATTATCATCCTAATTTACATTTGTGTATTTTTTCAATTTAAAAGTGAATGTGAGAATTATTTTTACCTTAAACTGCAATGAGATTTCAGATAACTTTTCAGCATCACATAAAGCTATTTTGCTACCACTGGATTGTACTTCAGGTAGCTTTACCAGTTCCTTTAGCACTTCTGTGACCTGCTTGCATTGTTCCGCCCATTCAGCAGAAAAATGAACTACTGTTAGCACAGGTGTCCTGAAAATTAAGTATTTGTATGTTATTCATTGGACTTGGAAAGCAAAACTTCTAGATAACAGTTCAGTAGGGTAAGCTGATTGCTGTTATCAATTTTTATCTACATATCAGTGTTTTGTTTAGATGTATAATCTGGTTATATCAGAATAAACAAAGCATGGCACATCAAAGCCATGAGTAGGCATGGAAAAATTAATAGCATTTTGTTATCTTTGGTGACCTTAGGAAAAGGTGAAACACATTGATTATTTAGAGATATTTTAGCTTCACAATGTTAGATAACAATTTATTGTATTTGCAAAACGGAGCTGTAAATGGACTTTTTTCTTAATGTTGTGAAATTTTAATTTACTTCCTAAGAAAACTAAATTTTTATTTTAGACTACAGAAGTTGAATGTATGAAATAAAAAACAAAAGATAAGTCACATTCAGTTTCCACTGAAAGTACTAAACCACAATTATTTTACCACAACCTTTTGATACGATTTAATGGAAAAATTGATTGAATTCTCTCACCTAATAAAATTTTGAAAATTCTCGATTGTATCCAAATTGGTGACAGACATGACGAGGTTGGATTGGGGTTAAGTTTCGCCTTAGAATAAATTTAAACTGATGCTCAATATTTAATTTAAGCGGCACTTATGTTATGAAACGTGACAAGACTACGTTACTTCGTGCTATTACATCTAGATCTACACAAATTCCAAAATAATCTAGAAATCCGCTGTCTCCGGTCTCGAATGGCAATTAAATTGTCATATTTGTCATTTTTTTTGAACAATGAAGTTTGATAGTGTTGTAATCAATATGAACTAAACAATAAGTTTTGAGTTGTTCCACTGTAGATGAATTAAAAATCGACTATGCCAAATGAAAAGCAATAAAAAAAAGTTTTTAGGGTTACATAGAAAAAACGTAACGCCAAGTCCATCTGTTTGCCTGGCTGCCTGTCTGTCTGTCTACGGTGTAACTCAAATGAGTTGAGGTATATACATACCACTAAAACGCTGTAATGTGGCATGGTTACAATATTGTAATACTGTGGCTACACATAGCAATAGGTAGATTTAGGCGGAATCTGAAATTAACTGAGTAGAGTAGTTATACTTAATATATGCATCCCTAATCTAATTTGACACTGACAGTTTGTCAAATCTACGTCAAAATAAAAATTAGAAGTGAACTGTCTTTTTTGCTGTAGGGCAAATATTTGAGGTTACCTCCTGCGAATATTATGCTAAGAAACCTTGCATTTACTTAAATTAGTCACTATTCTTACTAAACTAGGTGTGAAATATCAACTTTATTAACAATGGCTACTGTATCAAGTGCACCAGCGCCAGGAATGCATCAAATCGATTTATCCAAGCTGAATTTACAGCAGTTGGCCCAACTCAAACAGCAATTGGATCAAGTAAGTTAAAAATATACAATGGCAAATGAATTCCTACAGGATATGTCTTAACTTGGTTAAATTTTACTTATTATTCAGTTATTTCACTATTTTTAACTAACTTAGTGTTTGTCAGATATACATAGGTTATGCCTAATCCTATTGAATATTTTCATTTAAATGTTAATATTTTTTCAGGAAATGACCGTATTTCAAGACTCTTTACAAACATTGAAGGTAGCTCAAGGAAAGTTTATGGAATCAGGAGAATGTGTTGAGAAAATGACTCCTGAGTGTAAAGGCAAAAGCATACTGGTACCGTTAACTGGATCTATGTACATCCCTGGCGAAATATCAGATACTGACCATGTACTCATTGATATAGGAACTGGATATTATGCACAGAAAGTAAGTTGTGTATGATAAGAAAGTATAGTTATATAATTACTTGTGGAATAGACCCATCATTTTTTGTGACAACATTTTTCTCCTTGTTACAGCAATATTATTTCTGTTTATCCTATGCCATTATTTAATTATGATTCCTTTTGTTTGGTAAAGAAACTAATGCCTATTCTTCAAGTAGATGTTTATTAGTGTCCGACCGAAAGTTCGGTTTCGGTTTCGGCCAAGTTTCGGCCAAAAATCAAGTTTCGGTGGCAGTTTCGGTTTCGGCCAAAATTGGCCGAAACTTTTGCCGAAACCGAAACAGTAACAATTAGTGATTTGATTTATTGATAACTGATAAACATTTTGCTATGAGAACTTAATTTGAAAAAATTATAAAAATATTATTACTATTTTCTATATTATCTATATATATAAAATTCAAAGTCCTGACTGACTGACTGACTGACTGACTGAGACATCAACGCACAGCCTAAACCGCTGGTCCAAGAGACTTGAAATTTGGAGGGTGTATTCTTCGTGAAGAGTAGGTATCCACTAAGAAAGGGTTTTTTGAAATTCCACCCCTAAGAGGGTGAAATGGGGGGATTATGTTTGTATGAAAAACCTTATTCCTTGAGTTAATAAACTTGAAACTTGGCACGAATACTTATCTAAGTAAATTATGAAGTTGGGCATTTTTTGTTTTTATAAACTACCCCCTAAAAGGGGATTGGGGGGTTTCAAAGTTTGTATGGAAGAATTTTAGCGCGCGGTCCGATTTACTCGAAACTCAGTGTTTATACCTAAAATTGAAAGGAAAGAATAATGTGTATCAGGGTTTTTCGAAAATCTACCCCTGACGGCCTGAAAAGGGGTAGTCAATATTACAGGGGAGGATTTTACAGCGTGGCTTGATTAACTCAAAAATTGGTATAAATAATCTTTGAGTCAAGTTATGAACACATCCCAAATGATTTTTCAAAATTTCACCCCTTTTGGGGTGAAAAGCGGGGATACAGTTTATATGAAAGATCTTATTCGTTAGGTTAATAATCTTGAAAATTGGCATGAATACTCGCCTAAGTGAGCAATAAAGTTTATCATTATTAGTTTTTCAAAACTACCCCTCAAAAGGGATATAGGGGTATTAAAGTTTGTGTAGAAGAATTTGAACGCGCGGTCCGATTAACTCGAAACTCAGTGTGTGTACTTAAGACTAAAAATAAATAATAACACGTATGAGGGTTTTTCGTAAATCTACCCCTAACGGGGTGAAAAGGGGTAGTTAATTTTACAGAGGAGGATTATAAGTGACTTGATTAATTATAAAATTGGTATAAATAATCTTTGAGTCAAGTTATGAATTTTTATGATTCTTTTAAAATTCTGTGGGGGTCTTCATCTGTGGGGGTGAAAAGCGGGGATACAGTTTATATGAAAAATCTCATTAATTTAGTTAATAAACTTGTAACTTGGCAACAATACTTGCCTAAGTAAGCAATAAAGTTTATCATTATAAGTTTTTCACCTCAAAGGAGGATAATTAGGGGTGTTGAAGTTTGTGTGGAAGAAATTGAATGCGCGGTCCGATAAACTCGAAACTCAGTATTGATACTTTCGACCGAAAATAATTAATAATAAGTATGTAAAGTGGTCGAAAATGGACCCCTGACGGGGCAAAAAGGGGTAAATCAGTTTTTAGGGGAGGATTTGAACTTGAAACTGTATGTTACATTTTCAGGCCTAAGCCACTGAACTTCTGATTTGGCAAAGCGATAGATGGCATCCTGAAGAAGCACATACTCTTTATCCTGGTAGCACGTTCCCGTGGGATTCCGACATTCACGCGGGCGAAGCCGCGGGCAGAAGCTAGTATTAAATAAATGATTACAAAAAAATTAATATACCTACTGTGTTTCCATTTCATGTCCTAATTAATGCAGAATAATGGGTAAAATGCAAATTTCAGTATTTTAAGGAATTTAATACTTAACCACGTGAGTTTCGGTTTCGGTTTCGGTTTCGGCCGAAACTGAAGCCACGGCCGAATATTCGGTTTCGGTTTCGGCCGGAAAACCAGTTTCGGTCGGACTCTAATGTTTATGTTTGTCTTGCTGTTTTACTTGTTCATTAAGCTCATTCTATGTCTTTGTCTTTTCAGGATATTCCTGGTGCCAAGGACTACTTCCAGAGGAAAGTTGCTTTTGTAACAGAACAAATGGACAAAATAAAAATGTTAGGCATAGAGAAATCAAAGGTTCACAAAGCTATTTGCATGATGATTGAAATGAAGCTGCAAGCCCAGATGCAAGCGGCGAAACCGTCAACTTCGTAAAAATATTTTAATACTTTTTAAGTAACATTTGCTTTACTACATTTTATAGTCTTGTGACAAGGCTTTACTGGAGTATGCATTAGAATCTTGGTATCTACACTACGCAGTACTCTACAGGGATGTTCTGATCACAAATTTTATATGGAATATCTAATATTCTCCAGTAAATAGGAAATTTTGAGAACTATATACCTCTCCTAGACTACTATTTCATGGAGTTTCATTGTAAACTGTAACTGTAATTTTATAAAACTAACCAGATTCTAATGTCGTTATTTCAAATAATTTTACTGTTGCAAATAATAATGCATTATTTTCTGTTTCTGAATAATTGATATTTATAAAAAGTGTATAACAATGTTTAGTTAAATGATCGCAACTTTGTTAATCTCTCTTTACTTCACATGATCTAGTTTGATAATAAATTAATATCAGTATTCTCTTTCTATTTTACTTAAATATTATTTATCACCCTACTCAGACTCTGTGGTTCGTTAGGCCTTTACTACTATTTCTTAGTAAATCAAGTTTTAAATACTTTTTGGTCCCGGATTATTATAAAGCCAGATTGATATTACTGTGTTGAGTCATGTTGTAACACCATCTGATGCAGTGTTAGCCAATCGAAACTCTTTCCGCCTTAATACAAAATGAAAACTAACTTTAGTTCTAGCCTAAACTATTGAGCCAGTACTTGTAGTTCGAACTTTATTTCGATTTAAGCAGAGTTCTTAATATTATAATGACAACTTAGCACCGAACTAAGCTGTCATTTTTGTTTAAAGAACTGCATTTCTCTATCAGTTGGGGTTTTTTATTCAATAACTGGGTCAGTGGTTTAAACCTGATCGAAAGAAAAACCTTGTTTTGTATTAACCCATTGCAGGGTAAAGGTTTTCTCATAAAGAGAAGGCACAAGCATTGATTGAACATAATACTGGCTCTAAATATGTCTCATAGATGGCGCTGTATAGACGAAAATAAATAACCAGTGCGCAAACTGCAACCATGAATTCAGCCTAAATGATTCTTGTTTAACATATAAATTTTTCGTTGGTTATAAAAAAATCTTGTTCCATGCATTTTACCACGAGCAAGTATTGCACTTTTCTATGTAGCAGCTGGTTTTTTTCTTAATCATCAATGAAAAAATTCTATGCTAGGGGGTCTAAAATCATATTATGCTGAATTCATGGTTACAGTTTGTGCACTGATTACAATTTTTTCCTGTATACCATAGAATAGAATAGCATTGCTTGCGAGATTGTTTTATAATATTATAGGTATCATTATATCTAGGGAGGACAGGATAGTGGATTCATGTGAAATTGCTTTGGGCAGTAGGAGTAAAAGTAGAAAACATGTGACACCAAATGATTTATTTTTTTAATAGGCCAAAATGATAGAGCTGATGATATCTACAATAATAATGACTTACAATAAACTATCTTATAATGTATCTACAGTATGTCTTATAGTCACAAAACAATATTAACTAAATAAGGCAACGACTATTCCTTAAATTTGTAAACAATTTCTATTATTATGTGTCGTAAAATGAGTTTTTATTCAGATATCTCTTATCATGAACACGTGAAAAGGTGTTTGGATACAAGATAAACTTTTAAATATTATTTTTGTTGAAATTTACATTGATACCAGTTTTAATTACAATTTATTATAAACTTTATATCAACAGTACATATTTATTGGTAGTCCGCGTACCTATGTGGCTTGTAGATTGGAAAAACGGCTATATTTCATTTACAATAACTTTAACATATTTCTCGAATAAGAATAGAATAGAATACTCTTTATTGTACACCATACAAATTACAGATCATAAACATATAAAATTTTACAAAGGGTGACACAATGGGCGGTCTTATCGCTCGATCTTTTAAATACAACCTTTGGATGGATTAAAATTAAGGAGAGACAAATATAGTAGGTAGTCTGTGGTGTACCATTTACATTATACAATCAATATATAAAGTATATTTTACTAATCTAAATAAATATATACCTACATATAATAATAAACACGAAACAAGTGCAAAGAAAAAAAAAAATAATGATGTTTAATTAAGGAGAGAGGAAGTGCTTTTTTATCATAATTTTGAAAGTGGACAAAGATTGAGCATGCCTTACCGACACGGGCAAGTCATTCCATAACCGTACTGCTTGAACAGTAAAAGATTTGTCATAGAAACTGGTGGAATGCATCGGCATCTCTAGTCAAGGGTTTTCCGATGACCTCAGATATCTATTATGTGAGTCATGAAGGAACTTGAAACGTTCTTTAAGATAAGAGAGGGTTTTAGGACTAAACAAAATACTGTAGAGCTGAAATTAGATATGAGAATTCCAGCGAAGACGTATGGGAAGCCACTTGAGCTTTGTACGAAATTCAGATATTATGTGCTCATATTTGCGCAGGCCAAATGTAAATCCTAAGGAAAAGTTTTTAAGTCGCTCAAGTATATCTAGTTGTGGCTCAGTAAGATCTGGATAACTGACATCAGCGTAGTCAAGGATGGGAAGTAAAAGGGATTGTGCAAGCGCAGTTTTAGTGGCAGTTGGAAGAAAGTTCCTCAACCGTCTCAGTCGGTCTCAGTGACTTACCAGATGCAAACATTTTACGACTTACTTCCTGTAGCCTGCAGCTGAGGACCCCAGGAAAGATGTTTGTCGATTCAAACCCCAAGGTTCTTAACCTTTTAACCATAGGATATAGAGTAGTTCAGGATATAGCTTAGGATAGGAAGGATTTCGTCCAGGACAGGGAGTATTTCCGACTTAGGTACACAATCACTACCGACTGCGTTAGACGTTCAATTCAAATTCAAACTATGCTATTGTTAACATCACGATCAGAGAATTGACTAAAAATAAATGGGGAATGGTTCGGAGCTGGAAGGTTTGAAAGATAGTTAACAGTAGATACCTAGCTGTCTTCATGGTTCCATTACAGTAGGACGAAGATGAGAAGTGTTGATTCAGTAGATCAATATCTAAGGGCTCCCGCACACGGGCCACCGGCCACAACCACAAAACGCCGCCACTGGCATATTTCCTGTATTTTTCATACATTTTATATGGACTCGCCGCACACGGTTGGCGCCGGTGGCGGCCACACGCTTCAAATCTTCTTCTTCAAGCTTCTAGTGGCGGCGTTTGTGGCTGTGGCGAGTGGCTCGTGTGCGGCGACACTAAGTCTTTATGAATCGATTCTTGGCGTGATTTTCTGAATTTAAGAAATTTCCGGGCTTTTGCTGGATCTCCGTTTTCAACTCAGTTGTGGATAAGGCGGGGTTGGGCATATCTACACACCTTATTGCAGCGATTGCGTGCATCAACAAGGATATCCCGGTTCGACGGTGAGGTCCGACACTTAGGTATATTTAGTTTTGGTTACAGCCTTCTGTGCATGAATGGTGCCGGAAGATGTTTGATTTTCACTGCACGAATGGGAGCGTGAATACGTATACGTAGGTACAGCTGCACAAGGTTATCTGTCAGCAGATTGACTGATAACCTTGAGCAGATTGAGTCAATGCTGCTAGCATCTCTTCGGAGATCAACCGTATTCATACCACCAAAATTGCGCTGCAGGAGAATTTCAGGTTTTGCCTTAGGTGGGCGAATTTTAAGAAAATATCCTAGAAAACCTAACACCCTCTGGTGATATTTTCAAAGGATGACAAGAAAATTATACGTGATGAAGGGCTATAATAAACACCTAGAAGAACTTTCACGTGGTTCAGGGTTACTTCTAAAAAGAGATGTTCGCCCGCCTTTTGCAGTGCACCACAAAACGCGGGCGAACATCTCTTTTTCTGTCTGCACAACAACCAGGTTGTGCAGATATGTCGACAATTGAAAAAGGAATATGTGGACGAAGGTATATGGCAACACCGCCGCCACCGCCACTCGTGCGATCATTTCTTATTAGTTGAAAAGGAAAACCCGGCAAGGAATAGGAAGTAGAAGGGAGACATGGCTTTAGCCAGGATTAGGCAAGGGTAGCATGGATGTTCTTACAGTCTAGGTTCACTAGCATGTCAGAATAATGTGCCGGAATACTCTGGGCATTTATATGGACTACATTGAAATTCTTAGGAAAACTGAGATTCAAGGGTGACGAAAAGTTTTCAGTGTCGCTGTCATCATTGCTGTCTGACATCGACACTATATAAATACATATATGAAAAATAATTATAAACGTAAATAAACTAAATAATAATTATAAATGTTAATATAAAAAGAGCAATTAATTAAATCCACCCGCCAGTTGAGCAGTAACATTTTAAAAGTTAAAATAGAACAAAACGTTTAAAATTTCATCGTCCGGGTAACAGAAAGTTATTACCTACATAAGTTTATGGCATAGGAAAAGAAGAGAAATAGACGAAAAAATAACAAGCAAAACTTAACATAAATGTATAAAGGAAGTTCCTCTCTCTGGAGCTCTGACCTTGCTTGCACCCTGTTCCCGATACCGGTGGGCTACTATTTTTTATATTTTTAAAGAGTTTTTTTAAATCTTTTTGTTTATAAAAATATTTAAAAAGATAATTTGTAAGTATTTAAGTGAAATACTTGGCACACGGTCAACTGGTTTCTGAACAAAAATTTTAAGAACAGAATGACACATGACGTAACTTATTGAGTTGACAGCTGACAGTCAGAAAGGAGTAAAAAGAAGGTATACAACGATACTTAAATGGTAAATGGACGTTATAGGGTATAGAAATAAGTAGTAAAATGAGAAAATTGAGAGGGTACGAGTTATAAACAAAAACTGTCACCCGGACGGTGATACTAATTAAAAGTGCACCCAATTACTTCTTCGCGGCAGCACGCAGGGCCTTCTTCGGTGCCGGTGATGGAGACAGCGACGAGGACAATGCTGACGCGCTGGGAGACATAGCCTTTTCACTGACCTGCTCGATGTTTCTGAGATCATCCGGTGTATTTCTCGATGCCGGGAGCCGTCAGCGCGAAGAACATATATCAGGCCCTTCTTAGTCCAGTAATTTGCTTCGCCAAGTCTCTCACGCGCAGACATGAAGAGCTGATGCCGCGATCTCGTCTGAAACTCTGATACTGTAACACCAGTGCCCTTCAACTTTGTCTTAGCAAACCAGATACTGTCCCTGACACAGACGTCCCGTAGATTGCAAAGAATGGCATGGGTTTGCTAGCACCTGCTTGTCTGCCCATCCGGTGGCACCACCTGATGTCAGCAACCATAAAGTCGGTCAGCTTTAGATGACATCGCACCACCTCAGCGACAACCTGTGCGGTTTCTTCATTGGCCTGCTTGGTGACGCCATGCTACAACACCATCTTCCGGCGCCCACGCATCTCCAGGTTGTCGAGAGTCGAGACCCTGAGCCAATGTTTCCAACTGCCGCTGAAGACAGCCCAATGCCTCAAGTATGAATTTCTTGAATGCGGTGAAGTCTGCCACCAAACTGTCAGTCGTGCTGCTTGCTCTGCCTGAAGGATTCTTCTGCAATTCCGCTTCAAAGGATGTCATCCTGTTTTGGTACAGCGACATCATATCTGATAATGAGACCTTTACTTCCATTGTTTTGAATTTTTAAACTGCGTTGTTTTGCTAGTTGTGTGATCAGTTTTTGGAGATAACACTATAGTGGTGGGTACTCTATGTTAGCATGTGTATACATTTAAATAGGTAAACTGTATATATTTGTTTGCAGAGCTAAAATTTTTCACCCTTTGTAACAACTACCCACAAGGGAAAAAAAACAACAATGTTTAATTAAAAATTAATTAAAGAATAAGTGTTTTCGCAACGGGGCATTTCTTTAAATATCTGTAATCAAATTCAATATCTATTCTTTATTCTGTACGCATCAGAGTAAAAATTTAGTTTAATTATCTATTACAATAATTAAGAGATAAGTATTTATTTACAATTTATTACATTATCATTTCTTATAGCAACTATAATATAACAAACTTAATTGGATTAGGATTAGCTGTGGATAGCAATCTTATACGTCATCGCCTTGGGCGAACACTGGAGTGTCAACACCGTAACCCTTATATATTAAACGTTCCATACACAGTATTATATAAGTAAGCTTACACGAACAGATCACTCGCCTGCTCGGCGAAGTCCTTATCTCAAATGGTGTAATATTCTGGTGCGAAGTCATTAGCGAGATTGCTGAGGAAGTGGAAGTCTGAGGAGGAGTTGGAGTTGTCTCCGGCAGGCGCGGCGTGCGTGGCCTCGTAAAACTGCTGGAAGGAGCCGTACCCGTCGGCGCACTCGGCGCCGCTGTAGGCCTCACCCGCCGCGCCTGCCGCGCCCGGCTGCGCGCCCGCTGCTGCGTACCCAGCGGCCTGCTGCGAGTAAGCGTTCCCATCATAGTAATTCTTAGAATAGTCCGTCCCATGTACGGTTTTTTGTCCGTCTGCAGCATAATAGTTGTGTCCGTGATCATGTTGCGCACCTTCGTGATAGTGGTACCCATAGTGGCTGTTTGCGTACCCCATATGTTCCCCACTGTAACTCTGCGATTGGTCATATCCCGGGTGCCCGTAGGCTACCTGATCTTTTCCATACGCGGGATATCCATAGTTTTGATACATTTCGTGAGGGTATGCTTGCCTTGAGGCTACGCCGTTTGTCGCTCTTGTGGAGGGGGATCCCTCTTGTCGTGTATGCTGCTGATTTCGCACATATCCATGTTGTTCAGCAGCAGACTGAATTGCGGTTCCGTATCCTTCATAGTTTCTGTTACCTTGGGGGTATTGCGCAAGCTTTCCAATAAACTGTTTCGAATCCATGCGGAAGTCTGGGTGCGGCACGAACTGTCCAGGTGGCGCGTTACCTCTGATGACGTAGGGGGGCATCGCGTTGGGCACGGCTTGAGGGTGCGGCGGGCCCGGCGCGGCGTTAGGAGGCGATGGTCTAGGATAATGGCCCAGTGGACTCGGATGCATACTCGATGGAGTGCCTGGCGTCGAAGACGGTGTCAAGTTGACTGATGAGAATTTTCCACTATCCGAAAGACCAACTACTGGGCCAAGTCCGTCTTTAGCGGAAGACGGCGACACCTTACATGTGGCATCCAGTGAAGGAGACCGCTTCCTCGACTCTTGTTTGATTCTCTTGGTCAAGTTTCTAGGAGCGACGGTCATCGCTGTGAGGGGAGGGTGTCCGTCTCGTGAGTCGTCTTCGGCGAGTTTGTCCAGGGAGGACGAGGAAGCCACGCTGGAGGCTCCATCGCTCGCAAAGCTATTGTTGTTGGTGGCACTCGGAGTATTATTATTCCGTGTGCGTGACGCTAGTTCTGGTAGATCCTCAGCAGGGGAACAAAGTGCGCCGGGCGGTAACTCGCAACCCTGGCAACTCTTCTTGCCGGATAGCGGACCGTCGTCGTCCAAGAATTTGTCAAGCCCCGTCTTAGAGCTCTTGCCACCTTCTGATGTGGTAGAGTCTTTGTCGTCACCATCTTCAGTCTTGCTGAGTGTTTGTCTCTTGTGCTTCATACGCCTGTTTTGGAACCAGACCTTTACCTGTAACAACAGTTAAAAATTAGTATCAAGACTATATGATGCATAGGCGTAGTAAAAGGGAGGCGGACATACCCGCCTCCCCTTTACTACACCTATTTCATTTTAGTTCTGATTTCATGGGCAATAACAACATTCTAGAGGGTAAAATAAAAAAAAAATCTTTTTAGACCGAAACAAACAATTGTGAAAGCAAAAAGCCAACGTCACGCGGTGTTCCCAGGCGATCACCCATCCAAGTACTGACCGCGCCCGATGTTGCTTAACTTCGGTGATCGGACGAGAACCGGTGTATTCAATGTAGTATGGACGTTGGCGATAGAAGATTTAAAATTACCAAACTGTGTATATCAGAACTATACGCATGACGTCATGATCAATCACCATTGCACATTGGCGGTGAACATTCGGTAAACTAAAAAAATAATTGGATATGGTATTTATTTTGCAAGTTTTTTTGAATATTTTGTTAGAAGAGGGAGATGAAAAGATATTCTTTGTATTTGCATACGTGCCTGTCTCTCAGTAAGATCTAATGAAGCTGCGATCTCAATTCTTCTCGGTCGGCAAAGGTACTTGTTGAAATGAAACTCTTTCTCCAATTCCAGCAGTTGCGTGTTCGTATAAGCAGTGCGTAGTCGCCGGGGCAGTCCGTTCTCTGTAATAAAAACGATCGAACTTAATAATTGCTCAAAAGTGTGCTTTAAATCTATTCCATTAATGATTTACAGCTTTAACTTTGTTTTGTAAAATATGGACGGCCGATTTCAAATTAATGTTATAGAATGCTATTCCTGGAAGCTTTCAATAACATGGCTGTGAGGCGGGCCGGGCTCGCGGGTACGCTTTCCTTTAATGTAATAACTTGATCGCATGTCAGAACACCGCCCTTGACGCCATTGTGTCGAAACGGTGTTCTTTTTATTTTACCACAAATACGAATTGGAATTCGAAATTCAAATTACAAAAGGGCGGCGAATAATGGGGCGATCGCGTTCGCGTGATGGCTCGGCCGCGGGGCCCGCGATGTCATCTGTGCACTGGTTGTAGCTCTTATGTTCTAAGCGATAAGGGTTATTATATGGTGTTGGTTTTGTTGATAAGGTGGGGTGGGTTCGTGTTTGATTGACGTGTTCGTCAGGTCTCGCCATTGCTATTGGACAAGGGCAGCTGTCAATCAAATGGTAACGCAGCCCCTGGTTCCGCTTGGTTGCACTCAAGTAAATGCTGCAATTAATTTGTACAAATAAAGCATACCCTTATTTACTTACCTACCTAAGTTCCTACTAAACAACAAAACCTTATACAAGTTCAATTCTTAAGAATAATTAATAGATGGTGTTAGCAGTTTCTCTAAACTCAGTGCAAGTGTAATTAATTCACCTAACTTGCATGAGTTCGTATACTTGGTTAACATTCCAAAATTATCGGTCTACTGAACCCGAAACTCGATAGCCCTTGGTCATCCGACAAAATTATCATGTCTTAGTATAGAGGGGTACGAAAGTGTTTACCTGTGTTACATTCATGTGAAGTACTGGTAACATACCATCGTATACGGTTTTTGTAAGTGCTACCTTGTGAGTTAGTAAAGGATTAGGCATATATTTTTTGGATCTAAGTAAGAGGTTTATCTCTTTTTGTTTTTTAATAGTCTGCCCATTCCCGGGCAAAGTCCTCGGCCTCCTTGGTTTGTTTGTTTGTAAAAAAACATACGATTTCGTATTTATATTGTTTTTGTACCTATCTACCTGCCATTTTGAAAAACATCTTATAAACACACAGGGGTTTATTTATAAACGATGATTAAAGTTAAGTGACGTTCAAACGTAAAAAAATGTACAGCTGCTAATCGCTACTTAACTTTAAGCAACGTTTATGAATAAAGGGATCCCCTTTTGACGTCCGTCAATAGACACCAAAATAAAAATACTAAGAATCCCGACATCCAGTCACCAACTTGTGTGCACGCATATACCAGGATGAATGTGCGAAAGATGCAAGTTAGTAAGTTTTTGCTCCACGGCATAATAAGCACGATTATGCGGGCTCGAGAGTTCGTATAATGTTCGCATTATCTCCGTGTACACTTCCGAACCACTGAACAACCATTTTTGATGTGGTTGTGGTCTTCCCCTTATACTTTCCTATTCTGAATATGACTGAATATTTGGTAGAATTCAATCGTTGGTGTTAAATAGGTAGATAATTGATTTTAGTGAGAGTACCTACACTTGAGACACAATCTGATGATTGTGTCTCAAGTGTACAGTATGGCAATGCATTTTTTTTCAGGAATTTTGATCGCTTCTGTTCACTTGTGGCATCACCACCAACCGGCACTGTGCCCGCATAGTGGATTATGACCCTCTGCTGGGACACAGGCCTCCTCTCTGTGAGAGGGACACAGAGAGGAGGCCTGTGTCCCAGCAGAGTGGGAGTATTATATGCTAATTATGCTTCACTTGTGAGTGGCGAAAAGGATCGATCGTGTCTATTACTTCTTTTTATATGCATATTCATAGCGTTACTATATTCCAAATTAATAAATATCTAAGCAAGAACATCAATAACAGGTAGCTCAATCAATCACGGTGAACTATTTCGATTTTATTTTCGCATACTCCCACGATCCCGCGCGGGGCAATCTAAAAAGTCTGGCGGTATTAAATTATGAAGGAATGTAAATATTTCTTTATTGCGCACCCCTGTCTTGTCTACAGCGTGTAGGTAACAAATGATTGCGAAGTAGGTTGTTTAACCCTCGCCGCGGACAGGGTATGTTGGTCCCAAGATTTACTGCGGATTAGGGGTCACTACATCGGTCAAGTCAAGAGTCCGCTTGTCCGCACTTAATTTGATAATATCTGTACCCTGTGTTGGAATTGAATTATTACTTTGTAAGTGGGGTTTAACTTTTTATAAGGAACAGTAAAGCCGAAATTAACTAACTTTGGGATGTCGTCTTTATAAAACTTTTGAGTATGATCAACTTTACCTTTCTCTACGACAAACAACACAGCGGATGATGACTCTACAAACGAATCTTAAGACTCCTTGAAGTAAGAAGTACTCTGTAATTTATCTAAAACCCAATAGTTTTTGGCAATCCAAAACAGGTAGCCGTGAACCCGAGCATTTGATCCCCGACGTGTAAATGTAATGTAACAAGCAGTTGTAAACAATTTGCGGAGTTGCCGAGAGCACTCCCTCGGGCAACTTTAAATAATTAATCAAGAGCCGGTAAAGGATTAATGCGGTGGCCAGTTGGTGGTTGGATGCCATTAGAGATCGTTCGATGCCCCTACGAGGGCCGGAGAGACTAAATGCTGCGGTCACATTATTTGTGTCAGAGGCGCGAGGAATCGAGGGTTGGAACTGCTTAATTGGTTTTCTTAACATGTGGATGTGACATGGAATTGCTGTAAAATATTTTAATAAGCAAGCTGGGTTAAGTTTTTGGTATTTTGCCATAGTCTGACCTTGCTTTGCTAAACTATTAGGTAGGTACCTGCCTATGAAAGTAACGGTTCTTCTTAAGTTTCATGAAATTGATTAGCAGAAACAACAAAATGTCGATCCTAAATCAGATTTTTGTGAGACTATTCTCGTATTACAATAAAGTAAACACAAGTTTGACAATAAAGTGAGTGCAGACGCAAGTCGCGTGCCACACACTGGCGGTGATGATAAAGTGCCAAACATTTATTTT
The DNA here is from genome assembly GCA_949629185.1 of Apamea crenata. Lineage (NCBI taxonomy): Eukaryota > Metazoa > Arthropoda > Insecta > Lepidoptera > Noctuidae > Apamea > Apamea crenata. The sequence goes on along the minus strand of OX451363.1, from coordinate 12,903,217 downwards.
GAATGTTGCTGCTGCAACGGAAAAGTTCCACGAGGGGGCTCCACGAATTATTACGTTATGAGGTGTGAAAGGCATAAATGTAAAAATTCAATATTTCAAACGAAAAAAAGCAAAATTTTTCCACAATTTCTTGCCAGTAACAATGTCGTTTGGCGCGTTATGGGGAACAAGTGATCCGGTGTGATATTTTGTTTACTTGCAAGATTTAACATTCTGTATTGACACATAAAGTGCTCGAGTTTTACTTCGATGATTGACACTCGATTAAGTATTAGAATTACGAAAGAACCGTGCACGATCAGTGCCGATGATACCTATCTGGTATCGAATACTAATAGATCTCAGAGCGTCAGTTTGTCTTCTGTCAAAATAAACGGTAAGCAATCGAGTCTGTTATCAATTTGTACTTGAGTGTGTCAGTGTCGCAACAATCGATCATGTTGTGGCGGATTTGTATTTTTCCGATTAGCCGGCTGTATCGGGGCCCTGTTTGACATTGTCGCATCAATTATAAGCGTGGATTACGCCGCGACAGATCTAAGACGGTTCAATTTCGTTTCGGTGCGGGGAAGAAGCGGGGCTCCGTGAAGGGTGATATCAGGAAGTGACTCGAGATTGCCTTATCAGGGCTTGATGAAGGCCTGATGTTCCCCATTATGCACGCTTCGGAAAGATCCGCTCGTGTTTCGAGGTTCTGGGGTTTTGCGATAAGTTTTTTTAAAGCTGAAGCGATGTTCCGAAGGTCTAACTAAATATCTAGGTAGGTAGGTATGTTGAAAGGTGTCCATATATGGAGTTGTTGTATTCTGGTATGTATCTAAAAAAAAAGCCAAAGCCAATGTTAAGTTAAGCAGCCAAGCGAAGTGGTGTAAGTGTAAGAAAATGTTTTGTCAGTTCTGTTAATTTATACCCTCTACGCCGTAGCGTGTAGCATAGTGCTACGGCGTACCTATTTTGGTAATTAAAGTGGTATTCACAAACAGGTACTTCCACCCTTTTATGAAAGTTTTCGTTCACATTAAGTTTGTTGGAAACATAACGAGTGTCGGATTGTGCTGGGTCCCAAATCCATTTGGGTGATACAGAAGGTTATTAAAAGTTGTCGCAGAGACAGGCGGCGCGAGTTTGGAGCACTTTGACAGCCCGTCCCCGGGGAATGCGGTTCGATTCCGACGACTAGGAAATTTCATTAATCCCGTTATTAAGAAGTTCTATTTTCCTAATCGTTTGTTTTAAGTTTTGAGACTGTTTGACGTACCTAGCTAGGTATAACGTTGTACCTTTACTTTGAAGTATTTTAAATTGGATTAATCAAAGTTGCCTACCTCCCAATGACCTATGTATTTATGATTTATCTACAACATTTCGCACGGTTGAAAAATGATGCCCCCATAAAGACCAAACACAAACATCCTGCGACATTTTTCCGTGACTTACTGCGGCATTTACTATCTTTATTAGCAGGTCGATAATAAACTCTACGGAATATGCAAAGCGTTTTAAGACTGGTGGTATTTAATTGCCCTTGAAAGGGGCGACAAAAAATAAACGATGGTGGGGTATAAATAACGGTGCACTTTTCATAATCGCAATTGTCGCCGGGAGAATATTTAGTGCGCCGTAAAACCGGCCCGATTGCGATCCTTGGGGATGCCTGGGGTAGGTTAATAGTTGAGGGGAAGGAATACTGTAATGAGATGCAAGTGCAAGACCTTATCGACTCCTTAAAAATGACAGGTGGGTGGATGTCTTGTTAGATGGGGTGGCGAAGTGTTCGTGGACGGCATTTGATTGGAAACGTACCTACTTAGTCAAAATAAGCGGAAAATTGACTTGGTTTGGTTTAATGCGACTTAAATTGCCTACTTATTACTTATATGGAATACAACGTGGCAATGCTGCCAGCCTTTTGGGCACTTTTCTTGTTGACAACGATGCGAACGAATTATTTGATCACTTATGATTCTTTCCTTTTTATATACTTGTACGTATTATTATTATTATTTTAAGACTGCTTTTAAATGCCTTACATATATTATTGAATCAAAGCATTTCAAAAGAAAACTTGTCAATACCTATTTTACCTAATCTAATCAACATAAGATGGCCGTAGATAAAGAAAAGCTCAATGCTTGAAATTATTTGTTTACGTTCTCACTTAATTCGCATTTTCCATAAACAGTTTAGAAACAAAGACAGCGGTTTATAGGAAGTTAAAACCCACAAAGAAGCGGGGAAGGCAGGCGGTGGGGAATAAATTTTATTTATCAAATAAAAAGGATGGTCCGCTCGTTTTTCACCGCGCTACAGACATTATCGCTTCTTTTAATTATTATCCCGCCGATATTTATGCGAAGTACACTATGCCTCCTCTTGTACTTGTGCCCGATGCGTAAAGCAAAAAATTAGGGTTCCGTAGTACCGTTATAAATCCCACCCTTAAATGGTGCGACTATTAAAAGTAGATTTTCGGCAGGAGCCCTCCATACGATTTTGGAAAATAATTTAAACGTAGCTTTGGTACTTGTTATGATTGATATTTTACCATACGCGCTGCAGATACAGTGTATAATTTTACATTAATTTGCATAACTTATTATGGAAATAAAAATCGATGGATAAAATAAGAGATTCAGGGTAATAAAGTCAGGTTTTTATTAAATCCTTTCATCACAATCGATTGAAAACTTGATTGCGAATAATTTAGGTCAGTACATACTGTGTTTTATATGCTGTTAGTTTACTATAAATGTTGCGTCATTTCCAACTATTAAGTGCCTTATTGCATGTCTATATGTACGTACATAAAATTATAAAAAAAATAAACGAACGTTTTAATTCTGGTAGGGCGGCGCCCTAGCCACGCGGCCTTAAGGAAATGAAGGAAAAAAGCGGCGGAAGCTGCGGCCCCGTCCCCTCCGCGCTTTCTTCGTTCCCCGCAGACACCTTGCGGCTTTTTAAATGGAAATTTATTGTTAAACACTTCGTCAGACGAAGAGCCGAACGCTTAACAATATGCCTAGTCGGCCTCGCTTCGTTCACAGCCCTTTGTTTGATTATGCTGACCTCACAGCAAAGTTAGCTTTTGATTCGCCGCAATACAACTATGTGGCTTATTTAGAAGTTATATTTACAGGAAAACCTTGAAAAGTTGAAATATTCCGTAAAGTTGCAAGTTTTGACTTGAGTAATTTTTTAACTCAAAAAGTAAATGAGTTTTATCGCAGCAGGGTAAGTCAACTCGTTCAAAAGTCGCAACTCTTGGCGAGTTCATAAAATTCACTCCAACCGAAAAGCTGGTCGCGTTCCCCACAATTGAAAAGCGCGAGGGAGCTCCGGCGAGCAGATAGGGCACTTACTGTAAAAGTTAAAGCTAATTGCCCTTAAGACATATTTTTAATTTCATTGCCCATTCCTTCTTTCTTAGTGTTTGTCGGAGTTCACTAACTCTTGGTCCCGACGAGATTGCAAGGGTAGCTGTAATTGCCATTTTTACGAGATAAGGTCACAAGTTTGAATGTCGAACATATTTTATGTTGCATTCTGGGTGGTTTTTCGTGTTTAACGAAATATATGTTACACATTTAAGAATTTTAAAGCGTATTTTGAGGAGCAATAAGAAATAAATTCCAACTAGATTGCTGCAATAAAAACGTAAATGGTTTGGTTCTGGTCGTAACGTGATAAGACTAGTTTTTAAAAGAAAGTTTATTTGGTCCTTTGATCCTAGACAGACAAATTAGTTGCGACGATTACATCGATTAATAAATGCGTCTTAGCCTGATACTGTATCCCAAAAAAAAACCTGCAAAAGTCGAAGAGAAGTAGATTAATGGATTGCCAAAAGACAACCTTGTACAACTTCTTATGTCCACTATCTTTATACTGCTCCCTTTTTCCTAGCTGCTAGTACGACATGACGTTTTAGAATCTAGAAGGCCATCATATCACATGAGTAAAATTAAAATTTACGAAATTGAGCATAGGAATTCTTTTGTGGCCACCTACTCATATTTTTTTTACTTGCGGTCTGGTCCTCAATTCCCAGAGGAGCAGTCCACAGGAGCACGTGGCATAATACCACAAAGCGATGGCCAGTAGCCGCTCTCCTTTGTACCCGTCTTACCATTCATTCAATCTGTCATTCCATTTTCATAAATGAATCATTCTTCATTTGAATTCGGAGGTTCTTTCTTGGCCGCTGACCTGCCCACCGCGGGGGTCGCCGCAATGACTGATGATATTTTAATGGTTTATTTTTCTTTAACATTTTTATCACTAACTATTGTAGTTGGTAGCTAGCGGCGTGTGTGGATCTACAAAGAGATTTTATTCTTGAATTTCAATTTTTATCTTACTGCTTCGTTGGCGGGAGATGTTCTTTGTTATATGGACGGATCTACAGATACGACCATCTTCGGATTTTCATTGATCTCATTGAAGTTTTACTCTAGTTTCTCACGGCTCGAAATAAGCCGGAGCCTAAAGCTACGGTTTTCTAAAAGAGCGGTGACCGCCACATGCGGCCGTAATGTCTAAATACAGAGCATTTTTTGACACCTTAATGTCAAATACTGGTGTAAATGACAGATTTTTATGACGCCCGTTATAAATATGGCGGAAACGCTCTCTAGGATCCGTAGCTTAAGCCTTAGTTGGTGATTCTAATCAAAAGTACAATGTGCGTTTTTATCATTTCTAACGTGACAATCATTATCGTGGACGTCCTCGCCCGCGTCACGGCATCACGATAACACAGGGAAGTAAAATGTATGGAAATGTATGAAGACGCTGTTAAATTTTCTGTCCACGATAACGTTATAACGTGCACGTATTTCCATACATTTTATGGACGTGGACGTCCACTGTATTATCGTTGCGTTAGATATTATAAAAGTGCACATTAACAACTACAACATTAACATAATAGAAAAAGACGCACACCTAAACTTTTAAAGAAAAGAAAGAAAGAAAATTCGTTTATAGTTAGTTTGCAGCCCCGGATCTAGGGGGGGGCAAGCCGGGGCCTATGCCCCGGGCGGCAAGTTCAGAGGGCGGCCAAATTCACACTTTACAGACGAATGGACAACTCATCATTTACTTAACTTTGACCACGGAATAAATAATAGTACAAGTACAGAAATTTCATGGCCATATCAACTCGACCGATACCCAGAGCGCGGAGTGAGACGTGCTGCACGAACATTTATATAGGTAGGTACTCAGGCAGGTTAAAGGATTTTAAATTTATTCTTAATTTAACTATTTGGGCGAATATTCTCCGCGAAATCAATCGAGTGAATATAGAAATTCAGAAAGAAGATATTATCCTTGCCCGTTCCGTCGCACTAATGGACGGTCTGCTCAAAACTTTGCAAAAAATGAGACAAAATCCAATGGAATATTGAATAAAAGAGGCTGGAGAAGTTGCTGAAAAAAGTGGTGTTGACCCTATTTTGCAAAACAAACGAATTCCGAAACGTAAAAAACATTTTGATGAGATGTGTGAAGACGAATAAAATTACAAACACTCCAACCTGTTCAAGTATTATCTAAAGAAAAAATGACGGTATTTGATCGAATTATATCAGAAATTAAAAAGAGGTTTGATTGTGCTGCCATGCTGAACTTGAATTTTGCTTTTCTAAAATGGTACTAATATTTTGAAAATGTCAATTGAAGAACTGCAAAATTATGGAGCAGATCTGGCTCGAAAATACGAGCGAGATTTAAGCGCCGTTGAATTCTGCCAGGAGCTTTACGTTTTTATAGAGCAAGCTCCGCTTTTATTTGGTGATATAGAAAAGGCTAACGGTTTCTATCTCTTGCAACAGATCTATGCGCATGATTTGCAGGATGCTTTTCCTAATATTTGTATTGCCCTGCGAATTTACTCTACGCTTCCTACTACATCCGCAACCTGCGAGCGAAGTTTTAGCAAACTAAAACTAATTAAAAATTATTTGCGATCTTCTTTGAGCCAGGAACGCTTATCGAGACTTGCAATCTTAGCGATAGAAAATCGAATTGCACACGAGTTAAAATATGACAAGGCCATAGATTTATTTGCCGAACAAAAAGCTCGAAGAGTAAAATTGTAATTTCAATTCACAAAATATGCAATAATATATTTGATTTTTATTATACATATTTTTATTTTAAATCGTATTCTGTGCTGTGAATAAAATATATATCCTACACGTTTATGTCTATATATCTGTAAATAAATAGGCTTAACACAGAAGGAACAGCGATGGATACATTATTTCCGGAAGGCCTGTGTAGGCTATGTCCAAATTTCAATCAATTAGTGGACATCTGATAGCTGAAATTATATGTATGATAAAGGTAAAAATAAATGTAGGTGGACGGGAGCGGCATTTTTCAGTTTTTGCCCCGCCTAAAAAAAATTGAAGATCCGGGGCTGTTAGTTTGCATTATATCTTAGATTTAAATTTGTATCTATCTAACGGATTACTCATCTTAAAGAGTCTTAAAGACCATTAAAGACGTAACATTTCAATAAACAAAACAGTGACTTGAACCGGTAGCGTGTCACAGAAGCTACAGAAGTCAGCTGTCAATAGATGTCGCTGACAGCGCTGATGAATGAGCCCGACCGTTACGTGCGTCTGCGCAGTCGGGCCGGTCATCATTAGCTTTGCTTATACACTGTGTGTTGAAGAACAGAAGGTTCACACCTAACAATGACAAGTTGTTATTAGCCTGAAGTTAGACGCGAATAAGAACAAACAAACGAACGAATCGAGGTTGTTTCAATTTGCCAACTTTTACTACCAGAATCATTCAACAATTATTGAATATGGCTTCGGCATTGCTCAAAAGTAATAGGTAGGGGTAATAGACACCATACAGGATATATGCAGTGGTACGTCCCGGTGGCTCCGTTGACTGCTGCCCGAAGCAGGACATGTGGCAAAATGGTTCACCCGCAACATTTGTCGGGGAAAGGAAAGCTGTATGTTGTAAGCTGCACCTTTGGCTAAGAGTGATCGAAATGGCTGGCTATGCGCTACTCATGCCTGTTCGACCTTCTGTGTTCAATCTGTTCTGTGTTCGTCGGAGGCAGAGATTAAAAGAAACAATCCGACCGCTGTCCGAGACAACGGAACGGAAGTCTATACAAGCGTCGGCATTCAACGTTTTATCTATTTTTTTCCCTATATTGTCTTTGGGGGTAATTGTTGAAAAATATTTTAGTGGTTATGGCAAATTGTGCTATGAGGATAGATAAAATTATGGCAATAGTCTTGAAATTTCCTTAACAGCGTGAGATTTTCCAAGATTACGATTGCTTTAGAGATTTGGAATCTATTGTGAACAACAGTAGGTATGATAAGAGCATACCTACCTGCGGGGTAATTGCGTAACTCACTATCAGTCGGAATGGGTTTCATTTTGACAGTTCAACAACATTCATTGCGTTATTTACGTTGTTGAGTAGACAATTTTTTCGAACAAATGAAGCAATGGATTAGCAATGTCCTTTAAAATGATTCAGATTGTGATTGATAGTGTGTTACACAATATGGGTGCCGGGATGGATGTACATAGAAGACAGGTCCAAGTATTCTAGTGACGCTTATTGTTGGACGCTGGAAATTATCGGAATAAGTTTTCAAGCTTTTAATGGCGATTAAGGGACTACTCACATTCAGCTCTGTTCAGCTTTTGTCCATAGAAAACAACGATTTTGTATGGCTGACCAGGCTGGAGCAGAGCTGAATAAGTGTGAGTAGACCCTAAGGCAGTATCTAAAGAGGAGGATTACCTTTTGGTAACTAATATTTAGTTTTTTTGAACTCTTCAAGTGACTTGTGTAATATGAATATTTTTAATAATAATAAATAATATTAGATACAACGCTATTTTGGCATTTTAAGTAAATTAATTGACTATGCTGCTAGCCGTTTGGGCACTTTTCCCATTGACAGCGATGCTGACGAATTTTTTGATGCCCAATGAGCTTTTCCCCTTTTTTATTATGTTCTTCTACATACAATAAATATTTTAGTGTTAGCTTGTAAATTTTAATTAAGATTTATAACTGAATAACTAAAATAAACATAGATAATTCAGTCAGTGTTAAAAAAAATACTAGTTAGACTGAAATGTTTCCACGTCACTATAACTATACCTTACGGATCTCTGTCATGTACATAGGTACTAATGTTAAGACCAATACTGTACCGACACTTACAGCAAATAAACTGATTTTATTTGAGGATTACCGATATTAGAACCTACGTGTATAAATTAAAGTAAAAGCGCCACAAACACCCATAAACTCTGTATCTAACTAAAGTGTGCAGCGGTAAACTGTGGCGAACTAATGACAGGCCTTGATTAATTGATTTTCATTATTCTACACTTTGTAACTAAATTATTCGTCTCTACCGTTACATCTTCATTCATACGCCACACTGCCAACTGTCCACCGTCGAAGAGACGTGGATAAAAATAACGCGAAATAAAATTATTTAATTTTAAACGCTTTGACATTTGTCTACACACAAGAGAACTATATCCGATCTTTTGTTTTTTTGTAGACGGTGGTTATTTTTGCGTCTGTCAAGCGAGTTGTCGATAGACGCGTCAGTGAGGACTTTCCGGACGACGAATTGTTCTGGCGCGGGCGTAGTGTCGCCTACACATCAATGAGTATTGTTCGCATTAAATTTGTGTGGTGGTAATATTCGCAAGATACAGAGGTATCTTTATAATCGGTATGATTTCAGAGCTGTGTTCCTCCTATCATACATTAGTAAAGGCCGTAGTGTTGGCGTAGGCATTTGATAGACAGATAGATGGATAAACCATTTATTGCAACATTTGTTTTCATTTAATGCAACTTACAATTCCAATGTCATGATAGCTATTTACGCCTTATCCCATACGTATCTACAGTCGACCCTGCTGGATCTCTACATTAAGAGTCCGATGGCGTGTCTACTCGCATTACTTTAATAACACATTCTCTCAATTGACACCTACGATTTATGCAGAAGACAGAAATTGTTTCATCGCCATTGACGTCATTTTTTTTCAAATCAGCCTTTCGCAGTCCACTGCTGGGCGAAGGCCTCTCCCACAAGATTCTGTCCTCCGCCTTCCGCATCCAGTCTGTCCCAGCCACCTTTTTAAGGTCGTCGGTGCATCTGGCTGGGGGCCCCACACTATACTTGTAAGTATATACGCGGTCTCCTCTCCAAGACTCGTCTGCTCCAACGGCCATTTATGCTTCGACAAACATGGCCAGCCCACTGCCACTTTACCTTGCTTACTCTGCAATGTATGTCGGTAACTTCAGTTCTTTACCGGATAATTTCATTCCTGATTTTATCCTTCAAAGAAACTCTTAGCTTAGCCCAAATCCATAGTGCATTTTTTTTACATTAGGTACATACATCTATTTTCATAAATGTGTCCATGTGTTAACACATGAACTTACAGACTGATATCGCAGTGACATATTGTTTTTATTTGTTTGGATGCGAAGGGCTAAAAACACACTCGGCACGACTTGTCTGCCATCGCAGGCGCAGTGTCGGACGGCGCGGCGCGACGATTGATGCGCGGGCGACGCGTCCTGCTGTCACAAACACACACATAACACGATATTCCAACATTCGAAAAAACATTTATTCAATTCGATGGAAATACGTCAGATACGTCAGCGTTGCTACGACGTTTTGCGTCAAAAATAACATGCCTTGTAGCAGTTTTTTGATCGTTTGACACTTTAGGCGGATTATCTTTTACTGACTCAATATTCTGAAATTCTCACTGAAAGAAATTAAATGTTGATACATTTGATGGCAATCGGTGTTGCGACATTTTCTGACAAAAATGAAGTGCGTTGTACTTAGCAGTTTTTCTTGGCGTTTCATATCTGTAAACCGCTAATAAATAGTACCTCACACCATAAACCATAAATACTTACCTAATGCAAGACCTACATATAAATAATGTAATGATTTCCAATTCCCATTGATATGCCAACATTGCCAATCAGACATGACGTAAGTAACTAAAGTTGTTACATAACAGTATTAAATATCCCCTGCCTCCACAAACAGAGGCCTACACCTATACTTTATATAGCCCCAATGTGCTAAGGAAACTTTTTATTGCAGCAAATAATAGGATTCATATTCACAGTTCGGTCGTATTCGTAAAGTTTGGCGTGGTCGCGCCTGTGCGCAGTGACAAACTTTCCGACATTCGGCTATAATGCGACGAACTCGCGCTGTGAGGGCAGCATGTTTTGTTTCTACGTAGTTATATCCTTTGTAGATAACATTTCTCACTTCGGAGTATACATCACAATAAACCTAAGATAAAGAAAAAATGTTGATGATAGGTGTGTTACAAGTTGGTTAACAGATAAAAGTAAGACGTACAGACAGACCCACCAAATATTTTTCTAAGTCGACATGACCGGTCCTAGAACTTTTCAGATTTATACTTAGAATAAGATTGTCTGATAGGATTGTTGATAGGTAGTAGAATAGATAACTCAACAAAGCTCCATAAGTACCTACTATTTTACAAACTTATCACGTTATCGTAGTACAAAATCTGTAGTTTATAATGGCAAAAGTTAGGCAACTATTAAGTGGTGGCAGAACATTTAAGTGGCCATCAAACCGTGCTTAGATGGCAATAAGTTAGTATCAAACTTGTTTCGGGGCAGGCTTCATTAAGGGACAACGGGGCAATGCATGGCGTGACGTACGGTGGTCAAGTCGGCCCAACTCGAGCCGTTAGATGCAAGTGTCGCACATTGAGTGGACGCGGGCTAACTGGACCAACTTTCCTCTTGAATATTCCTCTCGCGCCGCCTCTACTTGTTTATGGAGGCAGTTTCGCCCCCGTTTTTGTGGTCTCGCAAGTTAGTGCGAATGGCCAGTTGAGTGTCGGCCCGTAAGATTTAGATACCGAATTGTGGGATGAGGCTCAATATTCTGTAACTGTGTACATATATACTAGTACTAACGCTGAAGAGTTTGTTTGCTTGAACGCGCTAATTTAAAAAAGATATTTAGCTACATTTCTTGAGGAGGGTTATAAGCTGTTTAATATCGCGCTAGGACTCTTAGGAGCCGAGCATAAAGAAAAAAAGTCAGAAGGAACGCTAAGTGAAAACGATGTAATAGCCCGGGCAGGTGATGCGATACGACGGGGTGGGGGGAACAGGAAATTTCACACGAACGAAGTCGTGAGCAGGAGCTAGTATTTTTATTAAACTATAAATTGATAGGTATATTCTTTAAATAGCTGGTGTTTCGGGTACCCAACATCACGTCCAGAGGGGCAATTCTCGTAATTTTAAGAACGTTCAGTCTGATCTCAGCCTCAATCTGACAAAAATACCTCTAATTTCCCTACATTTTGACAAGTTTTTGACATACTCGTATTTTGTTTGTCGCCGAGATGAGACTGCGACTAGATTTTGAACGTTTTAAATTACGAGAATTGGCCTTCAGATTTCCGATTTTCTGATAGGTAGTAGGTACCTATCAGAAAATCGGAAATCTGGACGATGACAAATCGTGATGTGCACAAATGCCTATAACTCAACAGCTAAGCAAATGCCAATAAAAAACAACAATGCACTATATTTTTTCTCCCATCAATTATTCAATAATCGACGTCAATTCAACGGATTAACACATTATTGCCACACTTAACTAAGATTACGACGACGTGAGCATTGTGTTTGTAAAGACAATATTTGTTAGGCAAACATTGGGGGTCGAAGGGCGCTAGTTGTCCATAACATCGAGCGGGGATGGGGAGGTAAGTGCAAGTCACTCATATCAATATCAGGCCGCTCGGGGGCATTGGGGGCATCGCCTCGTTTTGTTTCACCACTTTTTGCGTAACTTGTGGAGTTGTGGCTCCGTTTTAAACTTCGTAACAAGAGTTATCGTTACAAACTGATGTGCTCTTCTGGGATAAGGGTAGTTTATTTTGAGTTTTAGTAACGCTTAAGTTAACGGTTGAGTGATCGAATTGTGACTGTGTTAATGACTTTTGGAAGCAGTATTTGGATGTTAACATAACTAAAAAAAAATATAAGTTTTACTACCTTCAATAATTGTACAAAAAACACTTATCTCAACATTAAGCTTTACAACTAGGGAAACAGGGTGTTTTCGATGAGCTCTGGCACCCAATGTAAGATTTAACTTGTGTTTAGGGTGCCAACACAACAATTGGCGACATGTGGGTTCACTATTTAATAAGTTGCCTCTAGATATAAAAAGCGCTGTCTACTCAAGCTCATTTAAAAAACAACTTAAACGTTTTTTGTTGAATAGGTGTCTTTATGCTCTTAAAGATCTATAACGAAATTCCTATATACGTTGTATTTATGCATTGTTGTAATATTTAACGTGTATTTTTTTTCCTTATGTAATTTAATTTTCTTTTTTTTATACCATGTAACTTCAGATACAATTTATTGTTCATGAATAAATTACTATGACTATGACTACAGGTAAACCAATGCCTAACTACTCGGTGATTACAGAGTGATTTTATATTATTAATTAAACCTATGTAGAAAATCAATTACCTATGTATGTCCACTGGCGGAGTAGCAAGTTCAACTTCAAAGATTTTCAGCCAGTACCTAACAAATCTCATACTCAGTAAAAGTCTCTAAAAATTCTCAACTAGCCAGTACTCTCCTCAAACTATACCTATCTGTCGTGATTACAAAGAAAAAGATGTTTCACATCAACTTTCACCTCGATATTAGTGGAGTAATGACGTCGGATGGCATACAAACGGTACACAGCGCGGCCGGTGCAGCTCTCGAGTTTTTTTCCTCTATTTGTCGTAATGGCGGTTAGGTGAGGACAGAGGGGGGTGGGGGGACCTTCCTGCACTACTTCTACTTGTGTAAAGTTCCCGCTTTGACGGTAGGCATCCGATTGCGGTGACGGAGCACCGTTACATTTGCATTGCATCATTGCTGGTATGGTTGGCAAAAAAGTCTGTGAGTGAGAGGAATAGTTTAGTCAGTGATTCGGTGTAGGAATGTGTAATTTTTCTTATTTCATTTACAACGAATATGTAGTTTGGTATAGGTAATATCAAGAATTTCGGAATATAAAAATAATGAATCTATGCATTATGATTTAATGCATAGTTTCATTATTTTTAAGAAATCCATTAATGGTTTTATCACCCTTAAAGTTGTTGGCTTGAAGTTAAACTTGGTATTTTTATGGTTGTCGTCGAGTTTCCAATGTGTAGTATACTACTCTACATATGTAGCTGATTCCACTCGGAAATTCCCGACAAATTATTATTTTTCGAATCAGTCGATTTTTGGTTCTTATAGAAAAACTTTCAAAATAAATGTTCCTGAAGTTATAAAGTTAGCATAGAATTCATTTTAAAAACCGCTAAAAAGTAACATTGTTAGTACAATTTTGCATGCTGTCTTTACTTAGCCCACAGTGATTTGGCGCTTTTGACCCCAACCTACTCTAATGCTTCTGTCTGTTTGCAAAATAAAAATCAAACGTGGTCTTATTTCTCTGTATTGAATTATTATGGCGTCATGCTTACGAAATAATTATTTGGTAGATTTATTAAATGTATGAAATTAAATAAAAGTGTCCGTTAATTTCATAAAAACAAAGTCACAATGGTATATTAATGCGCACAATTTCAGTTAACATTTACTGCAGATCTTAAAAATAATAAAAACAACAAATAGATTCCAAAATAAATCACAAGATTAACGTCTTCCATATTTTCTTTTTATGACTTATGTCTGCGAGTGCCAGCTTTTAATTTCGCCCAGTGAACGACTTCGATTTTCCTGCAGTTTAAAAAAGTAACTTATCAGTTAAGAAGAGCGGGATAGCTTTATTACGTTTCTGAAGTAAGAAAGAGACGAAAGAGTGCACAAGAGGGAACGAAAAATAAAACAGGGGAAGAAAGTTAAGCGTCCGTGACTTTTCAAGATTTTTTCGGCGTTTATTTTTTAAACTTTACGCCCGCTGCTGCTCTGTAGCGAGTATATAAAAGCGAGCGTTTTCCGATTTGTCTTTTGTTTTCCTCTTTTATTTATTTCGTTCCATTTCTTTTTATAGACGCTACGGGAACTCAAGGAATAGGTTTGCTTCATGTAGGTATATTTCGTTTATTTCATTTCAGCGGTGATAACTAAGCTACGGTCAGTCAAATTAACGATTTTGTAATTCAATATGGCGCTTCAAAACCCCTTTACCACCATGTCTTTTCTCTGACGTTCTCACGCTTAAAATAAAAATAGTCGGACAGCAAATGAAATCTATATTAGAAACAGTAATAGGTTCATAAGCAATAATGAAAGTAAACTTCCGAACCCCCTAATTACTGTGGAAAGACCGAAGGTAAATAGTACGCAGGCGCTGTTCGATCATCCATCACTGATAGAGAGAGGCTCTTTGTGGTCACCGACCAATTACTGGCATGAAAATTAAATTCACGAAATCTAATTAAGAACAAATTGTTTTATTTATTATGATGCGTCGGGGTCATTTGTTCTTGTCGCGGTGTGCGCTGCGCGGCGCCCGGGGCGGGTCCAGGCTGTCCCGAGCGCCCATCAAACGAAGCCCGAGTTTTTTGGACGATCGAGTGATGCGTCGGAGACAGTCAACGCCACTGGGTGATGTAATGAAATGGCCTGGGACCTTCAACTCACTGAAGTAAGACAACCGTACGGTTTATGTAAGCAAGTATTGACCGTTTATGGCATATTGAGTTTCAGAAAACGTTGGCTTTGTAGAGCGCCGTCTGGGTCAACACCCCAAGCATAAAATCCGTCGTTTCGGCCGATGCCGATGTTACGGACGCTTCAAACTTCGTATCACTTATGAAGTTATGATTAGTTCGAGGTTCGAAAGAATGAGTTACAACACGATTTGACAGTTGTCCCTATGCTCGATATACCTGGCCGTCTGAAAAATTGCAGAATTTGACACTCGTTTTGACGTATCAACTACTTTCGGACGGGCCCATATCTTCGTTGACGTACTTACAGAGTAGACCCCCTGTTTGTTATACTTGTGTGACAGTCTGCTTCTAACGCTCGTGAATAGATACAGTATCCATTCCTACATATATACAGTCGCAAATATGGCACATCGTGAATTTACAAAAAGTTTGAATTGGTAGAGTATCTTTGCTACTTATGACTAGGGTTACTATCCGTCTGGATTTGTCCGAACGTCTCCGGATATTTGTCTCCCCGTTCGGAATACTCAACTCAAGGGATTATTTTTTAGAAAATAGAAAATGCAAAGTGATTAAAACGGAAAGATTAAAAAGTGAAATGTCCGGACTTCTTTGCAAACGTTGGGCTCTTAGTTAGGACATTCAAATTTCGAAATGGTAACCGTTCCAGTGACAGTTTCTAATGCTCATTGTGCCGTATTTACGCCCTAGTAGTACTTAACTGTATCTATACATGAAAAGTCCAAATTTATTATCTATTATCATAATTCCGCACTTTCCTGTGGGTCGGTATGACGTATGTAGTGGCGGAGGTTCGGCCAGTAATGCCCTCATTTGTTATGTTTGCAAAATGGCCGTATTACTGCCCGTCGACAGCCGACACAAAGACTGACAACGTTTTATTGTGAGATTGCCTACAAATGGATCGTATACATTCCTTACTTCGTCTTTTCGTAACTTCTGAAATATCGATAGGTGTTTCGATACAAATTTTATAGTTTGATTCCTTATTTCCTTATTTATTTTGTTTAAGTTACTTTCCATTCATTTTTATTTCCTTTTATATAAATTGTTCATTAATTTTACAATTAAAAAGACCATTTCATATACTCGTATTGTTTATTTATTGAAGTGGTGCTTAGTCAAAGGCTTTGGCCAAGCTATTAAAAAAATTGGTGGTTTAAATATAGGTTTGTAATAAAGGTAGCCATTTAACCTTCACTTTCAAAGTTCCGAATAAAAAAATTAATGGTCCATCTAATTTGGAAAAGTTCCAATATTTCCTGTACATCAAATAAAAGTTATGATTGAAATGGCCGCTGTATTAAAAAGGCGCGGTATCAAAAAAGCATTCACTTTACAAATGCTTTCAAAAGAGTTTCGAAATCCGCAAACGATGTTACACATCCACATGAGTAACTACAACAAACGCGATATCGCTCAGGTGATACATCATCCGCTCGGAAGTCCCGAGTCAGCACCGGCCCAGATCCTGAGATATCGCTGACCCACTGATCACCCTGTATCAACAAGGTCGTGGACCTCAGGGCCCCCGGTAACAAACGAATTACCTACTACGTCGAAGCATGGCATAAAAATGCTACTAGTAAAAACTGCCCCGTCCCACAGAACAGTGACCTAATTCAGCATGAAATTATACTAAGATTGAAACAGTGGCCCCCCGGCCGATGTCGTATTCACGTTCTGCTCTGGACAGTTCATTTTTAATAATAAATGAGACGAAATCAAGACATGACGAATAAATGAATCCAGAACTTGACGAATAAATGAATATGGAATATGATAAATGGAAGGCTCGGATCCCTCGCGAAGATTTTTTCTTTGGCTCCGGCCGAACGGAAGACGCTGGCTTTTTCCTTTTGTAGCGGGACAAGTTAAGCGTTTTTTGGACGGCCGAGGCTGGCGGTGTGATATATATCATTTGATATAAAAGTCGGATCTCCAATTGTGTTCTTACTTTGATTTCGGCCACTGGATTTCGAATTAAATAGTCAGTTGACTCGATTAATCGTGTGTGGTTTCTCACGCGTCATTAAACTTATGAATGTAATATTTTAGTTTTCAAGTTGTGTCGAAAGCTGAAACATCGGCTGCAGACGCGTGATCCCAACGACCTCGTTGCTCGGCGACGGGAGACGTGTCGATTTAATCCGGCGCGCGTAATCCGCGACTGCACTAGTCACTGCCACGTGGTTCTATGATAAAGTACCCAAGCAGATTATGCAAATTCTTCAAATTCAATCTGTGTCCCTCTCTCACCCATATTATATGTATGTAGCCCTCCCGTTCTCGCGACGTTACGTTCACCCCACTGACGCGCGCGATGTCTGATGGATGATGCGTTATTCCAATAACAATTTCGATATCGTATGTTGAATATTTGAAAGTCAGAAATGTGTTTTATATGAATGGATACTGCTGTTCGGATGCGCTTTCTACGTTTAATAATATATCACGTTGTTGAACTAAGCACTTTGTCAATGTATGTGCATAGGTAAGGTAAGCTGACAGTTTAAGAAGAAAAGTGTAAAATTACTTGTAAATCTTGTAATACATGTTTACCATTATTCAACTTCAACAAATGCAATTTCCTTAGAATAGTGGCTGTGGTGTGCAGTACCTAATCAAGCATGGGCGATCGGTAAGTAGATGAGGTGAGCACGTTAGTTCTCAGTAATCGTGTATGTCCGTGCGAACGGGCATTTTATACCTGTCACACATTCACTGCTAAATGAACTGTCGATGCTATCGGTTTTTATTATCTACAACTAATATTCACTCGCTTCCTTCAATCTTTTAACATGATTACGTTATCACATAGATTATATTTCTTAATTGAATTTTGTAAGATCTTTACTTAGAGGTTTTAGACTTTAGTAGAATGACGTAAGGAAAATTTTCCTACTCATAATATATAATCAAAGTATCTATGTCCCGAAAACATGACTAACTATCAAGCCTCACACTTGTGACTGCAGATCAAATTCCTCCTTCTCATGAACGGATGTATAAAATGACCTGCTGTTCTAGCTACGTTGAAATAGGAAACCCAAAGTCAGACCCACCCTTATCGAACTAAAACCAACGCTGTTGAGCGAACATGTAAAATTCAACACATGTGCTAAACACTGGGTTGACTGTCCATCGAGATTTGACACAGGGTCAGTGAGTCAGCATTACCACCGAGTTTGGGCCGCGAGTTCAACACATGCACGGAACATGACTGGCAGGAAACTCTGACAGGCATTTTTAATTGCTTGTAGCTTAGACAATTCAATGCTACTGGTAACGACTCAATTCGACGTGTGTTGTGTAGTACTAATTCCATGTCGAAAACCACAAAACTTGTGTTTTTCGTACACAAAAATCGTATTGAGTCATCGCTCAACGTAATTTTGGTCTTTATACTCATTGCTCGGCTACGCATTCCGAATAATAAAATATAACTGTTATAAACCAGAATAATCATCCAAAGCCTCTGATATTAAAGTAAAACCTCAGCCATAAAAACAAAAAAAAATAAACCCCATTTTCCGAAAAAGCATTAGGCAGTTAAATAAAATCATCCTAATTAGGAATGTAACCGGTTTTCGTAATATTTCCCTAATATAGGCTACCTTTGTTTTGCGAAAGCGTCGTGAACCTCGCAGCGGACCGCAAGGATGGCGGTCAGAAAAGAAAATAGTGCACGTCGGAATAATAACTAAAAAAAAAACAAACCTTGGTGGTTTGTCTGTGTGTGTAACAGGAGTGTGGGTAGGCAGCCTGCTAAACGCAATATAAAGTGTGGTTGTCGTGCCATGTGTAGGTATAGGTAGATATTCCCTCTCCCCGCGCGGTCATTAGTACCGCGGGCCCCGCGCCCGCCAGGAGAAAGTATGATTTTACTCCTATAAAGCCGTATTTCTACTCCATACAGGAATTCGAATACGCGTGGAGAAGTTCCCGGGTTCCGAGAAGGACATGTGGCGGTTGCTTGTACATAATATCCAAGTTTAAACAATCTCAATATGGCGGGTGTGCGTTAATTTTCTCGTTGTTTGATGTTAACTTACAGGCGGTGTTCGAACAATGTTTTAAAACAATTTGCGTTGGGGAAATCTTTCATGAGATGTACCGTTTGTTTACAGTGTAGATCTATTTACACGTGATTTTCACGACGAATTTTCAGCCTTATCTCAGAGATACCTACAGGTGAACATTAAAATGTTTATTTATAAAGCACGGAAGCTTCAACTGGATTTTGTCAAAGCCCATCACAATTATACAAAAAATGAACGGTAACATTCATTTAATTATGAGTCAGTAATTCATAGAGCGTCCTTCCCTTCGTAATTAGAAGCTATATATGTTACAGTAATATGAAATATATGTATTTATTTAAGTGGAAAACTCACATTTGGTGGTGTGGGTTGTCCCAGCTGTGCAATTAGTGGGACCACGTGTCCCGGGGGGAACAACCGCGTCTACGGAAAAAAGGTACGCCGTCGCTGACCAAATTATTGTGAGGTCCCATGGTAGATTATAGGTTTCAACAACTGTACCATGTACACGATAATTACTGTAATAGTAGGTATATACATTCAATTTTCGACATGTAGATAATAATATGTTAGATTATAGTGTTTTAGTACCTACCGTTGTTTTGTGTAAACTTTTTACTTGTGGTTTCTACTGTTTGAGGTTTTCAAGGTTTTTTAGTGAGTAGGTATGTGTCATCTTTTATTGGGAAATGTGAATCCGTCTTTGCAAATGACCGAGGTTATTTTCCTAAATAATTTTGACCTAACAAAAGTAGTCAAGAATCCTAGTTCCAGAAATCTTGATTGAAAAAAATCCTTTTTCTAATACATGTTCACAAACTATTCACGATCAACTGTTATTCCAAATTCAACTCGAATCATACAAACAGACGTCACTTCCTCACACAACACGCCAGCCTAGCCATCGCTATCGTAGAAGGCGAGAGGAGCGCGGGAGTCACCGAGAAGCGAGGGTCGTTGCCATATCGATTCTCGATTTACACCCGCTGCACCCGAACTAGGTCAAGTGCTGAGAATCACACTGATCTGATCCTGCACGCAGCCTCATGTTTATGGTTTTATGGTGTAATTGGATATTGGTGGATAGTGTTCGGGGCAAGGATGATTTTGGTGAAGAAACAAGTGAAGGACATTTGTTTGGGATTTTTGCAGGTAGACTGGCAATTTTTTTATTAAGAACTACGAGTAACTCAGGATTGAAGGTAACATTCTCAGACCTAATTAAATAAGTGGTAAATACGAAAATTTAATTCAGTTATGAAAACTTAATTCACTTTTCGTATCCAATCTTCACTTTAATTTGCTTTGATTACTTATAATGGTTAAATAGATAGAGCAAGCATAAAATTAGTTTGTTTATTCTTTATTTGTTGTTACAAAACTCAAATTATAGACGCTACGCATCCTAATGCGTAGCGTCTATAATTTTGTTAGCGTCTAAAGTTTTGGACGCCTACGTCCAAATATTGATTTCTCAATAGAGTGATTAGTGATAAGATTTCCTTTGAGTTACACTTCGCGTGTGTCGACGTAAATAGAAAAGTTATCGATACTGAAATGAGGAGTTTCCCAGTTTTCATTAGGGTGCGATCGAGGCAGTTAGAGCCCTTTTATTATCTGCTCGCCTCTAAATTGCCGAAAAGAAATTCCTCCCCAGGAAAAAAGGGGAACCGGGGACAAAACCTGGTCCTCAACTTAGCTACCAATGGCACACCGTTATTTAAAAATCGAACACGATAAGAGACGAAATGTTTTTATTTTTTTAAATGGAAAGAATTTATGTTCGCCTTAAAAGTAAATATTGCAATCGATGGCAGTTTACAATGGCGAGGCTTCGATAAGGAGTTTTTATTAGACTTAGGGACAGTTAGGTTTCGGACTGTGCGTGCCTAATGTAGCATTCGATTTTCGGTAATGGTCAGCTGATAAGCAAATGACGTCATTATTGAGTCGGCCTTAGTTTGTATCGTTTGCGTTCCACTTCACTTTCGCGAAATGAGAGTCGTCTCGGGACCAATAAAAATATCTCGTTATTGGTTGACTAAAAATAAAATTTTAGTGTTACTTCGGTAGTAAAGTGTGATTTTAATTAAATTTCAATGTTGTATCGAAAGAGATAATCAGATGGCTGTCGTCGAGCTATACATTAGAGCGGCCGGGGGTGAATCCGATCCAGTGTGATACACCCCCGGCGCGCTGATAAAGAATTGAGGGTATTAAACGATTACAAATGCTTCGCGGTTCAATAAACAACCCACTGGAGGAAACCAGCGTCTTAGACGAATTACTTACTGGCAAACGTTTTACCGACTTTTTAAAATAAGCAAGGATTTTTTACCGTTTCTAGTGTCAGTGTTGTGTCTACTATTTATCTTTATTAAGCATGGGTTAGCCGAGGGAAATAGTCGATTATGGCACTAGCAGACAATGGGTGTAGTTATGCAATATGGATAATTTTAATGAGTTACTGCTACGTCGACCTTAGCCGATAACATTATGCCATGAGCAAAAGCCATTCAGTAATGGAAAACTGCATTACAACAATGAATGATATCCTTGGAAAATAACACGACGAAAGGCCTTATTTCAATTAATCTGCAGAGTGATTGTTAGAAAAGAGATATGATGAACATTCGCTTAATTTGCATACCATGGCTACTCTAATCAGGATAACATAACCGACGAAATGTGGGTGTAGGTACTACATACATACACCTCTGCCTTACCCTTTGGAGAACCCCGGCGGGCAGGTTTATTCAGAATCAGAATATCATTATGTAAGGAACACATCATCACACGTTTACAACTAACACAACGGAAACCCTTCTAAGAAGGCGACACGGTAACTACCGCATTCAAAAGTAAGAAGTGAGGCGACAAAACTGTTCAGATAAGGGACACCTTCATCCACTCTTATTTATGTAGCCCAGCATCCGATTGAGAGCTCGACGAAAGAGGCCGGGCATTTACACGGGAACACTTATCTACCCTCCGACCCTACATTTGTTTCCGTCGAACTTCCCAAAGGCTGATTGTGCTTACTTTTGCCTTAAATCCTGGTTCTTTCAAAATAGTGTTCGAATTTTTTCGATTAACTTTTATTCGAGGAATAAAATTTACGTTTGACAGTTTTTGTATGAAATAACTGTCAAAATTTTAAAATTATTCCTCGAATAAAGTTATCAGATGATTGAAAAATCAGCCCTAAAGCAAATAAATATAAAAGAGAATAGAGAACAATAAAATCGAAACAGGGAAATATTTAAGGAGATATTTTTGAGCGGGAGTTCCGTAAAGTTAAATTAGTTTGTTGGCACCGGGTAATCGCGTCTTTGTTGGGTTACTGGATCTGATAAAAATTGTCGATACGCTTCGCTAGATTTTAATATTTATTTATTTTAGAAATGTTAATTTTAGATACTTTCGGAAAGATAATGAAGTAGGTACTTTATGTATTTCCTATTGAAAATGGTGTCGAAACCACTAAGCTCTGCTGCACATTACTGCCATTGAAAGTTAAGTACCTAGCTATGGATGTAAGAAAACTCTTGTTTGAAACCACAATGAATTCCCCACGTCTGGAACATTTCAATGCAAAGAAAAGTAATACGTCCCGAGAATCTAATAATCTTAAGTGTATTGTATGTTGAACATAACATTTGAAACCCCTAGCTTTTTTCACGACGATTTTTACACTTCCGTGTTTCCATAGATAAGCAAATACGGGGACGCGTGTGATGGATATTAAGGGCACACCTTACATCATTTGCGTTATTACCCACCGCTCGTACCCCGCGCGGGGGGGGGGGGGGGGCAGAGGGGCCACAAGACGCGCTCCTTATATCTAGATGTACACCCCCCTTAATATGCTAAAATCAAATTAGTTCCAAACCGGAGTGATTCCCTCGCAATCGATCGACACTCTCAATATTACGAGCTGAGGGTGGTGAGACCCGCTTTATTTGAATAGCATGCTTGTTCCGCTTAATTAAACATTGCATTTTTTAACTATAACGTGAGATGTAATAGTGTGATGGTATCAGGACGAGTTGGAGCTGGTTCAGAACTTCAAAGCGTCAATTTCCTGCGGGATTCTTGTGAGCGTTTATCTTGGCGGGGATCGGCGCGTCAGCGGTAAGTCGCGGGTTTCATTAGCAGGGTCTTAGCAAATTAACACCCTCGTGACGAGACGGACGAGGCTCGGCTACCCGCCGACGACGCTCGTCCACTTACAGACTACCCTCACATTAACGCCATACTTAATGGTTATTTTGGAACTATAGGTATCTTCATGGTGACGTTTATCTTGGGTTCGTCTTTAATTGTATTTCGGATGTTTTTTTTGGTTTCTTTTGTGTTTTCGAAAACTATTCCAGAAGGCCGGTATTGTAAATAAGACTGATCACTGATGACGATTTTAAATAAAATAAAATCAATGGTATTAATGTTACTAAAAATTAGTTGATTAAGCTAACAAGGGCGAATTTCAACAAACTCTTATACCTCGAATAAGTCTTAACCTGAGAATAAATTTTAAACATGGTAAAGTAAAGATTTGGAATGATAGTTAATTTTGGAAGTAGCTATCATGCTCTATGCTTACAGTAATATTTACAGTAATACTTACTAGATTTGTACCTCTAGCGAAAGACTGAATAGATTGATTGACAAAAGCTTTAAATCAAACCGGGCAGGTATTCCAGTATTTGATCCAAGACACATTCATATATCCTTACTATATCAAAGAATTCCACCTTGCACAACATAGGTACGTCGTACACTCACGAACAAAACTCGAACAGCAGCATACACAGCTACACTCGCTCCAAGAGATGTAGTTGTTTATGCAGCGACGCTCCTGCGGCTAAACGTAGCTCTGACGGTGAGTAATGACGGATGCACTAATAGTTGTGTCGCAGTCGCCAGCGCCATATATCATGCGAGGGTAATGGGGGGAAAACGTCCTATCACCCTCGGACGTGATAAGGTCAAGAATCGTTTGTCCTGACAGATATTTTAGCGGATTTCTCCGAATTTTCGCTATATTGACTGTGATGTGTGGGTGAAAACGTGTGAGTGTTTTTCTTGGGGATTGATGTTTGTTAGTAATTTTATCATGTTAGATCAAATTGCTGGTTTTATAAGCTAATACTATTTACATTTGTATATAAATCAGTAACTTTCATGTTCATTATTTCCGACAACAATCTATTACTCAGCATCATCATAAAGAAGTAGTTCTCATTCAAAAATAATATCACGTCCATCTTCACTTCATTTACACAGAGCGCATAGTGAACAAAATTGATGCAATAAATTATTAAACACGAACAGCATTAAAATAACGACACGCATCATATAAATGACATTCGTGTCTAAACAAGTCAGCGGTCACATTAGCATAAATAAAGCACTTTTGTGTGCGTTCATACTTCATGAATTTACCATACAAGAGAGGTTTTTTGAATATGAATGATAAGGATTTACTGCGTTGTCATGTCGGGATGGTCGTAGTGTCGTAGTGTGAGCGCGCACAGGGATCTCCCTCGGCTACGGCGTAGCGCCGCTACGAGCTACGTCTCAAGATTAATACATCGTAGAGCCCGTGTTAGTGGTGCAACAATTTGTCTCTATAAATGTTGACTCAGCGAGCGGTTGGCTTGCGGTCTCGTCGCGCGATTAGCCCCGCTAAATTTATTGTTTAATTTCAAAGGCGTTATTAATAACTCGCGAGGTGATTAAACGGATTTCGCGGCTTAGCTTTAAGATGTTCGCCTTTGATTTATACGTTAGAGCTTAATATGCTATGTCGAGGCTTTGTTGAGATATGTGTCGGCGTGAATATTTTATATCGCAACTTGACGGCTAACTAATAATTTGCTGGCTGTACAGTTATGAAATTTAAGTATATATTTCGTGTACATATATTTCTTGTAATAATAAATCTAAAAAGTCAGTCACAGTTACTTTGAATGTGACGAATTGGTATCGTGATTGTACTTAGTTTAACCTGTCAAGCTCACAGCTTTCATTTATTATACGATACAGCGGTCTTGGTTCCAATTCAAGTTGTATGAACTTAGTTACAGATGTATACAGTTACTGTTTTATCAATAAGCACTTATGCTATGGAGTACAGAAACTTAGTTAATTACCCGCGACCAAGCAAACTCGTGTCCGGAAACCGGACAACACGATACGTCGGGCGTCGCACCCTCGTCTCAGACATGCTCCTGTTTGTCGACAGCCGCAGCGCGACCAACAAAACAAACACACGACACACATGCCAATCTCAACCCTAGACGTACCACGAAGAGTTTAGATTCTGATGATTGAGTAAACAGAGTTACGGCGTTATAAATTAGCGCACAAAGCAAAGATGATCTAGCAACGTTATCCAAATATGTGCTTCAAGTTTTAGTGCATATTGTCGAGAATGTTTTGTAGCCGGCAACAATAGTTGCCGACCGCGATACCACGGTTTATGCGTGTAAGATGATGCTTGTTTGGAACTCTCGCTGATATGATAAATCAGTTTAGAACCACCAAACAGCTCACTCGAGACTCATAGAGGGGTGCGAAATACCAAACAATCTTGTGTTAAATGAACAAATTGATTATGCAGAATTGCTTACATTGTGGTGTGAATACCGGGTTGTGGGAAATCGTTATGTTTTAATCAACTTTGTGGATACATTTTTCATTGCGACTCCGATCAATATCTACGATACGTGTGGTCATTCACACGGTACGACATTAAAGAGTACAGTCGTATTAATTATTCGGCGCTTTGAACACGAAGCTTTATATCGAAACAAAACACACGATTCAATAGAAAAATATGTTCATAGAGGCTTGAAATCCTCATCGAAAGCGAGTGTGAGAACAAATGAAGATCAAACAACATACAAGACGTAACCGGTCCAAAAACAACAATTTCATCGGGGTGTCCATTCAAAATCTTACTATCAGAAAACTGCTGAGCAATATCTCCGTCTTGCACCCACGACCGCCCACGCAGATCCTCTGTCTCTCTCACCAATCACCTAATAGGATTACAGTGGACCGTGGCAGGTAAGTGTCTCTAATTGCTGTAAAAATCGGCGCCGACAATGCGCCACAAAGAGGCGCCCAGTGTGCGCCCGCCCTTAGTGAGAGTGATTTATTGATTGGCGCGTTCTTTATGTCGGCTTAGGATTATGTTTTGTTTGTTTGTTTGTTAGTTACTCAGCGGCTCCCGTTTCATTTGTAGTCTGGTTTTTATTTGATATGCCGTGGATTTGATGTGGTGTTAATTATACTGAAATGAAATATTGTGCCAGAATAATACAGTGTGGCAGAATTTCCCACAGCAATGAAAACGCTTTATAGAGCCGAGGAACGCTCTGTATTTTAGAACAAACGAGCATAGAACCAGAGCAAGATTAACAGCCCTCTTTTCGTAATTTTATAATTTTGTATTAATAAAACAAAGTAAAAATACTCTCTCTCTGTTTACACAAAGAGAATTCGTTAGAATAGAGACAGAAGGAGCATTCGCTTCTTTGGTCTACACCACGAAGGTATTAACCCTCGTTTAGGTGCCTTTGAAGAGAACTTTTTCAAAAAGCATCTTCTTCTCTGGCTGAGAAAAGATCCATCAGATTAAAAGAAGAAACGCAAGTAGATAATTAATTAAAAATCTGCTGAGATATAAAATAACTAGCACATAAATCTATGAATCACTTAACCCTATAAACCACACTACTTGAGGCCGTCGATTTAAACAGTCAAAATAAATCCTAAAACATACTTATCGCATTAACGTTTTAACATTCGGGAGTCGGGTGTATTATTTGGAATCGGCTATAAAGGCACAAAGGGCCAGTTGTCGCCGCATTGATTTATGTCGCTGCGATGATAGCCGGTGGAAGCGAAAGTGTTACGGCCAGCGTAAATCATAGCCGGGAATGTATTGACACTATTGACAGCCAATGAATACGGTTGTTATAGCCGAAATTATTGTATTTTTGTTTTGCTTCACGCTTGGTTTGATGTTTATGATTTATTAATGGCTTATTAGTTTTTGAAGGGTTGTGTAGAGAAAAATTGTTTGGCAAAGAAAATGAGTCGGGCAACCTTGAACTAGGAACTTTGACTTTTGGGCATGTTAAATGTAAATTATACATATACACGTAGGGTTAATATTTACCGTGAGGTCTAGAAAAACTTTCAGATGTGAATACGAGTACATTCATTTCTCTTTTCATATCTTCGAATTCGTTTCTTTTTATATTACCTATAAATGGTATCCTGCCTTTTCGCCGAAAATTGTTTGGCAGATTATCACTTGCCAACCAACGTTTCGCCGATTTCACTTTGACAACTAACGATTAGAATTTTTTTGTATGACAACGTTTCATTTGGTAGAATTATTGTTAAGCTGATTATTATAATGACACAAAACGTTTGTCAAACATTGCACTAGGCCACACAACTATTAGACGAATGACGTTTTGTTAGTGTGACAGTTCCCTTACCTTACCTTACTTATTAAAAAAATTTTTTTTTAAAATAAGTATAGCAACAGAAATCTTAGGTTACGATAGCTTAGGTTAGAGTATGACAAACAACGCACGAGCCGAGCGAGCGTGGCGCGGCAGCGGCCGGCGATGTGCCAGAAGCGAATCGCTTTTTTAAAAGGAAACAGTTAAGTTAGGTTAGAGTATGGCAAACCACGCACGAGCCGAGCGAGCGAAGCGAGCGCGCCGCGGCAGCGGGCGGCGATGTGCCAGAAGCGAATCGCTTTTGTAAAAGAAAACAGTTAAGTTAGGTTAGGTCACATTAAAGATAAAGTAAACAATAAACAACTAAATGAATATTACGCAAACTAAAACATTCTGCTACTTGAAAGTTGGCATTTTAATAAGTGTGATTATGAAAAGCAGACCAAACGTAGTTGGTAACTGTGAGGTTGGGAAATAAAAAAAAATAATATGATAAGTTGGCAAATAATTATTCGGCGAAATAAAATTCTGCGAAACGTTAGCTGGCAAGTGAAAATCTGTCAAACAATTTTCGGCGAAAGGGCAGAGAATCCCTATAAATATTTAGAAATTAACCTTTTATTATACTTAATTACTGATTGTTCTTTGATTATTCCAGAATTAGTAGGCACTATGTACCGTGCTTGTTAAGCTTATAGTAAGTTATTTGAAGTACCTACCTAATGATAAAATTACACATAGAAACAAGCCACAAATTATTGCTGCTTAAGCGGCAACAATCATTTGGCTCTAAAGGGGAACCTTAACCTAATAATAAGTAACTGGAACTTAATAAAACATAATAGGCGAGAGGTACCCAAGTGGTGACCAAGAATGGCCCGCCTTTCGGATATCATTCTAACCTAAAATTTACGATCATTTTTCACATAAATCAAAGCGGGCCGACCTAAAGATTTATTGCTATATTTGCGAGATGTGGTCAACTGTGCTAGATAAAAGACTACCTGAGTTTTGGCGTTTGTTCCGACCGTGGCTAATTTACACAATTTACGACTTATTTTTACATTGAAATTGAAAGTGGCGCTATTTTTGCACACCTTGCGCATTTGAGGGTTGAGGACCTGTTGTGATGGAAAGTTGTTACAATGTAAGTACTTTCGATTATTTATGTGGCGTGCGTAACATAAAAAAATCACGAGCTTTAACAACGTTTCTATTGAACTTTTGGCATAAATACTTGACTAATTTTATCGTATGTCTTTTGGCACATAATGAGCCTACTTTAAAAAGATTGCACTCAAAATATTGTCTGGTTTGAATTTCCTGCATATCTAATTTAAAAAATAAAAACCAAGCCTAACAAAAAATGTTAGTTAGCGGTAAGCAGGCAGAATGACAAAGTTCCCATGCCATCATCATTACGTGTAATAGGTTCGTATTACAGTGAATATTTCAGCTGCTTATTTACAGAACGCGATACGTCGCACGCGATTCTGTTAACAACGAAGTCCGTGTTTTATATTTGCTGGTTTAGAACTTGGGTAAAGTCCTAGGTATAGTAAAATATTTTGGATTCCGTTTTTGATTTTGGCTCCATCGGAAAGCTTCTAAAGTTAAAAATAATTTTACTGAAACCTACCAATAGACACAAATAGATTGTCTCAGATGTAAGTGTCTTTGATCAGCTAAGTTTTTAATTTTGTAACCAACTTTCGAAGCTTTTGAATATTTTTGTAGAGCTGCCGTAGTCGTGACACTCACGATATTTCACGCATCTTGCGTCTTGATCTCATCCTTCACATTCCGCGAACCCTTCAAAAAACCTTGGTTACATTTAATAAAACCTTTTGTTACTCAAAAGTCATTACAGTGAACAAGGAACGTGAAATCGCGAGTGCCTCTCACGTCACTCACGATCGTCTGAACAAATTGAGACAGTGCAGAAATAACGCGGCATTGTATTAAAGAATCGGAATGATCGATCGTGTCAGGGCGTTCATTTTAATTTCGATCTCCGAGATCGGCCCGGGGCGTGGTTGTGCGAACAATTTGTTTCATGTCCCTAATACGTATATCTATCTCCAGATTCTATTGAGAATTGTCTTTTATTCAACGTGTTCGTGGTCGCTGGGTCGCAGTTCCGTTAATTTTTTTAGCAAGACAACTTTGGCGAACAATAGAAATGTTAAAGTTTCTAGCAAAATCTTTTGTGTTTATAAATCCTTGTAATATTCGCCGCAAATAAGTAGGTTTCCAAAAATAATTACAGAATTTTCAGCGATGTTTTTTGTTGCTCCTTTATTGTCGCTGCTGTCGTTTTACATAACTGTTCTTTTGTGTCTAAATATATTCTCAGAGGAGTAAAGAAAAAATCAGGAAACGGTATTGGAAATGCCGGATATGCGGCATTTGGAAATAGATGCGGAGTCGGGATGAGTCGAAGTTGGTGAAGGCAATATCTAAGTTTAGGCGCACAGGCGCGTTCGGTGGCGGCGCGGCGCGGCGCGGCGGTGCATCGCGCGGGCGTGCATCGCTCGATAGCGCTGACAGTGACGGATTACCCCGGTAGCGCCGGTTCACGGCCGGCTCTGCAGCCCTTGTGTGCTAGGGTTGCCGACAGATCTCGGTGTGACGAAAGATGTGACATTTTGGTCGATATAAATATTTCGGAGTCCAATGAACGAACGACGATTTTTGGTATATTTTTCAGAAAAACATTTAAATAAATTTACTATACAAACAGAAAATATAGACTTGTAGTTTAAATCCTAATATAAGAGCACAATAAGTTATGCCATACCAGAACTCGTAATAATGCACGTAAGTATTTCATTTGTAGCAAAGGTTCGGCAAGGGAAAATGATTGTCTCTTTCAGAGAAAAACAATTTAAGTGTTTTCCGCAAAACCTTCGTATTTATCTGGTTTGAAGAGAAGATAGAGTAGAAGTTTTGAAAGTTAGAGATTAACAAGATGTGTGAGTAAAATGTGGATATTAAAGTGGCAGACTTTGACAACCCTACATGTTTGTGCAAACTTATATTTGGAGTGGTATCATCACGGTGCCTGTAAGCAAGTTTGTGTATAATAATATCTGCAATAATATAACAGCGTACTGTTGTACTTTGTCATTCTTGTGATATTTCTATTATCTACATACCTATAATACTGCTAGCATTTTGATGGTCTTTTCTGTCGACAATTTTTTGTGTAATGTGCGTTTTGTGATTTTTCATTCGTTCTTCTCCTTTGTGATACGTTTTTGGTGTAGGTACGACCTGTTAGCACTTGATTCCGATCTATTGGCAGAGGAAGACAAAAGTTTAAATATTATAGTCTTGGCCAGGTGCCAGACTCAGATATACCTATTTGTATCAAAGATCATTTGGCTCAGACACTATATTGTGTAGTGAGATTGGTTGAGCCATGTGGGCTTCACTCTACATTGTAGAGTATTGAAGACCTATACTAAGGGTACTATAGTACTACTCAAGGAGCAAGATCCATCTGCTAAGACCCTGACATTGACTGCTGATATCATTAGATGTGATGGAATATGGCACCCGGTTAATAAGTACATAGTGAAACTTTGGATACGATCTAATCAATATTATCTAAGGCTAGGAACACTCTGACGGGGTCCGCTAGGGCCGATGCCTGCCATTGCCGCGGGTTGTTCGAAAGAGATACCGTGGCCCCTGGCACTACAGGAACTGAAGGAACACGGGTGGGTTTTAGTCAGTAAAAGTCTGACACGCCCTTCCGCTCAGACCAGAGCGGGAGAGGTCATTTGATGATTTCCCATCCAAAAAAAAGGCAAGGAACACTGATAGAAAGTCAAAACGCTAGAACAGCATCAACCAAAAAGATCAGAATCTGATCCCCAATGTCTAACTTCCATTCTAGATCAGAAATCAACAGCACCGATTTCTTAACCGCTCTTCCGAACTAATTCCTCAAGAACCGCTTAGCAAAGAAGTAGCGTCCATAAAACGATGTTAACGCGTGCGTTTTGTCGGCGGGACCCCCCGTCGAGCCCTGCGGGAGATCGCTCCTGTACACCACGCGTTAATCGCCTCAAATATGAAAATATTATCTATTACACGTTGTAAAACTGCTCAACTTTTATATGAATAGTCCACAAAAAACTGGGAAGGTCGCAAATGTGAACGACCGAGACGAAAGTGTAGAATCATCGCGTCTGATTGGTCTTGTGATGTATAGAAAGGTGAACGGGTAATATAATCAGTTCATATTGCAACGGTTTCTAGAATTGGAGGTGTCGGTAACCAACACCAGTGGCTGTAAGCTGTAATCCTCTTTTTGTCCTGACAGACATAATTTCAAAGATTGTGTGTAAGTGGCTGTTTTTTGCTTCGAGGATTTACAATTTCGTGATTCGGATGCGGATTATGATATAATGAAGACAATTTTTTGCAAGTTGGAAATGCAATTTTTAAAACTGAACGATATTGACTTGACCATATTGCTACACCCCGATTTTAGTCTGTACATTTTTACGGATATCTAGAAGGACTTGCATATAAAATATATCTATATATTTTTTTAACTATGTTGTAGTAATTCCTCGCTAATTGTATCAATATTTTCCCAAGCTAAAGGTCGGTTCAGATATGTCGCAATTTGTATCGCATCCTCATGATGTATCGCTCACCAGGTGAGGGTCGGTTCACACGACGGATGGTGATGGATCATCCACCGCTCATTGTTCTCCCTAACACGCGTTTTGTCCCAGAGACAAATTTGGGGTCAGTCCGTCTTTATCTATCGTTTAATTGTACAAAAAAATAATGTCTCTATCCGACTTCAACAAAAAATATGACGTATTTTGTTTTTCTGTCTAAAAAGCTTTTTGATCAGTCATTTGGATTATCCTATTCACCGAAGTTTATTGGGAGTGGATTTTTGGTAATAAAAGAATTGCCAGGATAATATACAGGCTGGCAGGGACATTGACGCGCAGCCAGTTACCATGAATTCAGTAAACACTTCTGAAACACGTGCGTTGAAATTTTAGGCAGGTTATTTAAAAAAAAATACTGTTGCATAACTTGCATACATTTTGACCGAGTAGGGTATTCCACTTTACTATGAAACAGCAGATTTTTTTTTTGATAACCGGCAAAAAAATTATCTACTCTAATCATGTGTTGAATTCATGGTCATAGGTTGCGCGTCATTGTCCCTGCCACATATACTACAGCAGTGCGATTCTGTAACCATCTCACCGTGATAACTTAGGTGAAGTGAGCGTGGAGTGAGCTGTCATTCCAACTAATGCTAGGGATTGACACTATTGACAGCTCACTCTAAGCTCACTTCACCTAACTTTTCACGGTGAGATTTTTACAGAATCGATCGGCTGCTGCTGCTGTATACACATGTAAGTAGGTAGGTTAGGCTGACTGTTTCTGCGTTTTAGCACAACCATATTGAGACCAATAAAGTCAGTAATGCCCAGTGACAGGTCCCCACTCCGTTCTTTGATATATTTACCTACAAGCTTGTCAGCATGTAAAAATTATGTTCTAAAATGTTCTCACTTATAATTTGTGGTTATAGTGCATGTCGGGTATTCCGTTCCGTTACACGGCATGTTGGAGCGGGTCGGTGGCTCGGATAATACGTCTGCCGACGCGTAGCGATACCACTCCCACACCACGACCAACTACAGTTACAGACACAAAACGTCGGCGTCGTCGTCGCGCCACACAATTCAATATATTTTGGAGTAATTTGATGTTCATTAAAGAAACTCTGGGACCGTGAACCAGAATACAATGGTTGAATAGCCATTTGTTGTTGCCGTTGAAAGGCACAATAATAATTCCGAAGTTGTTATTCACGCGGCAGTTAGGCGCACTTACGACACGAAAATGTCCGCGTTTGATGGAGGAGCCATTTTCTTATTGGTGGCCGCTACGTGATGGTGGAGCATGATAAATGTTTTTGACCGCTATTCGCAGTTTCGAAAGCTTAATACTCATTGCCTACTTCTATTTTTACAGAAATGTGCACGTACCTTGTTGACTGCTTTTTCTTGTAGTTTTTTTCTCCTTCATCCAAGGATACTCGGGCACGTTGAGGCCGCCTCCAGGGGAAGGCAGATCTGGTGCGTAGCCCGGAGGAGTGTGTTGAGGACTGAGTTCTCCGCCTCCTAGTTGAGGTAGGGCGGTCATGAACTCAGCCATGGAAGGTTGGCTGTTGATGAAGCCAGTCTCAGTGCAGGTCTCGAGCATGGGGTGCGGCGCGCCGGCGGTGGTGACGGCGGCCAGCCAGAAGCCGTTGCCGCCGTGCTCCATGCGCGGGTGCTCCTGCCCCGGCGCCGGCCCCATCGGCGGCGTGTTCCTCGTCTTCACGGCGAAGTCCTCCTCCATTTCATCGCGCACCCCCATGCCAACTCTCGTGTGTTGCTTCCCTCTGATGGCGGGGAACTCTTCGCATTTTATCTTGCGCACCAGCGGGTTAGTGTCGAGCGGCAAGGCAGCGGTGTTGCATATCTCTTGCATCGCTGTGTGTGTGCCACGCTGCCCAACGCCTGATCATTCGCGTGACGTGTTCGGCTTACGTTTGGCCGCATGCGTCATTTTTGGTCACACATCAGGTTTATTTAAAACGGAGGTTCTTGTTTATGATTGCTGCACTGGATGTTGATAGTAGCAGCATGTTATCTGGAAAAAGATGATTTGTTGTTAAAATACCATCTAACATTAATCAGAATTAGATTAGGAGTCAGATTAAAAGGAATCAGATTGGGATATGTATTTCTGCATCCAGAATATGTTTTAGACTAGTAACAGTTCGAGTACCCACAAAGTTCGACCATTTTAGAGTCTACTTTATGAAAATATTATACCGAGCAGTTTTACAAAGATTTATGAAATTTTCTTTTGGGTGTTACAGTGAGAAAAGTAGAAAGGTTCACAAAACTCGATACACCAGTCAAAGCTATTTGTTTAATCAAGAGAACTAAGAGCACAATAATCCACAGCGATGCCTCATCGTCCTCAATTTGACACAAATAGAGAGGCGCCAAATTAAACGTTACGGGAGAAGGCTGTCTCGCGGTTATTTCGTAATTATCCGCGGACATTCGACATTACGCGCCTTTGTCGAATAATTTGTACGTAAAGCCGTGATGAACCCGCGAATAATGAGCGAACCAAATTGTTTATTGTAATTTAGAGGCCTCATGAACTGTTGCACGTGACCGACGACAATGAAGTTATTACATTTTTATGAACACCGCTGAAAATTATGAAAATATAATACCCAGATGTAGATAGAATGGAAATTATATAATCGTATATGTTTATTTATAGTGTAATTCGTAGCGGTGTCATTGATATGTTACCTAAGTATATGTTGTTATCGTGATGTTATATAACTTCAATAGAGTCAGTATAAAAGGTGATACAGTAATTAATGTAGGATTCCACAAAGCACAGCTTAGTTTACTGTCATATCAAATGCTTAACAGATGATAAAAAGATCCTCTTTAGCACCTGTGAGGCTGTGAGATACTTGACATCTTGACGTTCAAAAGATTGACAAGCGGTACTTTTACGTACGTGTAGGTACGCACCGCTATGGCACCGCTGAAGGGAGGTCGAGGTTGCGGACGTGTGGCGTCAGTTTTATAGCGCACATGTTGTGGGCCACCACCAGCCCCAACCGAACGAGATGTAAACTCGAAAATGTTCGCAACGCCGATCGCGTTGTTGGCTCAACGTCAATTAAAATTCAAACCGCGTTCGAAATACGATTTTTTCCACTGGAATTTGCGGTGCGGCCCGGAGAAATGGCGGGAACGCGCCTTTTTGTTTTATTTTTTTTGAAAATGGAACGGCTGGCGGTTAAACCTATTTTAATGCGTATGGGTTGCTGTGTGTTTTGAATTAAAAATTTTGTGTCTGTTCTCTGTGCGCGCGGATGGACAATGAAATGTAATTTCCTTTTCGAGAATGCTGTTTTTATTTGTACGTGTGTAGGAAATTGTACACGGTGGTGACTGTGCTACATATCTAGATTATTCTTGTGACACAGTTTTGTTTTAATCCAAGTTGGGATTTTTGAATAAGCTTAATTAAGTTTTTTACATCGGTTTAAAATAAAACCCCAAAATAAACCACAAAAATTAAATCTATTTCTCCTCCTCTAAACTCAATTTACAATTCCCGCAACTAACTCTTTCACTAAACCAGGGCTTTTAAGAAGGCAAAGGAAATTTTAAAAGTCCCCTTTCCCCTTGTTTCCCAGCAGGGTTCCGCAGGTTTTACGCCGCGTTTCACTTTACCGGCACCCTCGAGGCCCCCTTAAAAAAGCATAAAACGTGAACAGAGCCTACTTATGAATTTGTTTATAGCCCCATTTTTAGAAGACGTCGACTTCAAAATCTGGGAGCTTACGAAATAACAATATTCCTAATTTAATGCCTCTAAACCTTTATTGATACGAGCAGTTTATGTTGGTTATCCGAATAGGTGAC
Organism: Apamea crenata; assembly: GCA_949629185.1. Lineage (NCBI taxonomy): Eukaryota > Metazoa > Arthropoda > Insecta > Lepidoptera > Noctuidae > Apamea > Apamea crenata. Next base: position 12,867,397 of record OX451363.1, on the reverse strand, counting down.
TTCGTAACCCCTTCTTAAGTGTTTGTTTTCACCTGGCTGTGTAATCAGCTCAAATTTTCAGTCATGAACTACTTAGCACTTCATGGATTTTGATCAGTGACTTCTATTACATTCTATTTCAGTGAAGAGACCCATGCAAGCAGTGATATTTATTTGTATAGAGTTTTTAACCTTTACAGTGCGACCGCCGACAGAACGCGTCCCTGACGTCCGTCAGTTTCATACAAACGAATACGTGTTTGGCGCATTTGATCTGTGTTAGTTACTATAATTGTCGCACTGACAGGTGTCATGAACGCACTCTCACGACGGCCGGACTATAGCTTATCATAGGATATGTTCGATCAAAAATCTGTATGTAGTGATGAGCCTTGGTTTTACAGCAGTGACTCTTGCAAACAAAAATTCACAGTCCCATTTAAAAATTAATTCAAAAGTACAATTACCTACTTATTAATTTACATCTACAATGTAGGCTACAACAAAAAGCCATGTAATAAAGGCAAGGGATAAGTAGCTATTATCGTCAATTTCGTTATTTATACATGGTGTAGAGTAAATAAGCTAACATCTGCGTGTCGGCGTCCAAACTAGTGGTTAGGGTCCAATTTGCTGGCCGTAACGATTTCCTCTTCGGGGAATCGAATGGCGTGCGTCCGCCCACCTACATACGTACGTACATACGTAGAAATGTGTATAGTACAGTAAGAGGCTTTCGATGTGGTTCAATGTACGGTATGCTTGAAGAAAGCTCCAATTATTGTTGGTTTAGCATGTTTGAGGTTGTGAAAGACGGTATGTAATTCTGGTTCGTGTAAAAGCACAATGGAGAAAATAGGTTTGTTATCTAAAAGAAATCAGTTTAAAAAGTACTGCAATGAAAAAGGTAAAGGTATTATTTGACATGTACTAATGCTGTAGCAACCAGCAAGTATTAGCAAGAAAAGGCAAGATATTAAAGACTGCGTTCTCTGTCATACAGCTCCTGAAACTGAAAATGCAGTTAAGATAAAACAGGTTGGCAGGGACATCGACGCGTAAACTGTAAACAGGAATTAAAAATAAAATTAAATAGTAATTTTAGTTTTAATCGTTTTATTTTAATTTAATAACTTGTAAATTTTATCCTAATTGTTCTGTAATTTCTCAATGTTTAATTTTAATATTTTAAGTTAGTATGTGTTATAACTCACTTTGAATGTTGGTTGACCTATTATTGGCGACTGTATAGGTCTAATATTTTTGTTACCTATTGTTAAGAAACGCTGTATACATAAGCTGTTGGTTAACCTATAATAAATAAATAAATAAATAAAAAAAAATACTTTTGCATACAAATTGACCGTGTAGGTTACACTTTTTCATGAAACAGCAGATTTATTTTAATAACCTTCGAAACATTTCAATGCAGTGTCGTTCAGAATCATGATGTACTGAACCCATGATAACCGATTACACGTCGATATCCCTATCCCCCTGTATAATTACTAATTTTCGAAAGAGACGCTGTAACTTTTGGGTCTCTGAATTTCTAAGCAACATTCATCTTAATAATATACACACATATAAAACTAACAAACCAAATCGGCATCTCAACAATGTCCAGTAAATCCACGAACAACAAAACAAGTACATGCGGCCGTTATTGCTCATTATTAGCCAGTTCTCAGGCAACACGCACGTACAATCAGCGGCAACAATTGACCGCATGCTTGCTTATTTGTCAATCTGTATTATTGGTCGGTTCTGTCTAGTACTTTAGTAGGAATGCAGCCGGCCTCGGCTAAGTGGTGAGGGCTTGAGACAATTGAAGCTGAGAATAACTAGGTATGGGTAATATTTCGTTCTTGTGTGATGGATTTTAGTTTGAAAGTATGAGATACCAAACCTACATTCCATAATCGTCATGACATTAAAAGAAAACGAGCCTCTACGAGTGAGTTCTGGACAGTAAGCCTATTGAAAGGACAGTATTTGTTTTTTAAATTGACGTTCGAAGATGGTTTGTGCTAAGGTTCATGAGCTTTTTTCTTGGTTGCCAATTAACATGTGACTAACAAAATAGCATAATCAGCCTATAATGTTCCCACAGCTAGCACACAAGTCTCTTTGTGAGAGGCAGTGGGCCTTAATCCACTACGCGGGCCTAGTGCAGGTTGGTAGATGTCACATGTCTTCGATTTTTTGGTTCTAGGACATCGCTGACACTGTACGGAGACTCGCATCGCAACATGATTTTACCAGCCTAATTTGGGCTAGGAGATCCGAAAAAATTAAATCAAACTATCGTAAGCAAACTCGACTCATGAGTTTGTTTTGTAAAATCGCTCGAAGCTTGCATGCGATAATAATTCTTAAGTGGCTAGAATATAAAACATAAAAAATAACCCGATACAAAACAAACAGTGTTCGCTAATAAGCTAAAAAACATGTAATTTGCAAACGGAAGCTTTATAATTACAACGTCATTTAGACAAGCTATTATGTGCAGACGCAAAATTCTGTGAAGCATAGCGTTAACTATGATACTGGGAACAATGTGTGCAATGACTGGCTGTGGACATGACATACAATGAGAATATACAAGCATATTTGGGAATGTACGAAGAAAATGAGTGCGTAGGTAGGTACTATTTGACAAATTATTTAGTAAAGAGGGAGAAATGTAGAACTTTGTTTTGTAGAGAAGGATATGTTGATCGTGGCAGAACAATACCAAATAGACCAAGCAGAAACAGAGAGGCACAAAGGAGCTGACACTGACTTTGACGCACAGACACTAACTAACGAAATAATGAAGAAGTTAGGCAGAAATAATGTGAGAAGAAGCAGGCAAAGAATACAAAGAGCAAGAAGATAGCAAAGAATGAAGACCGCGTAGCGGCAAGCGTAGTGTGGGACACCCCCGAGCTTAAGAAGGTGGCTGGGACAGACTGGATGCGGAAGGCGAAGAACAGGGTGCTGTGGCGCAGCCTGGGAGTGGCCTAAATATGTCCAACAGTGGACTGCGATAGGCAGAGTTAATTGATGTGTCAACCAAGCAAACTCATACAGAAACTAGTTAAGACAACTATTACTCTATAAAAATCCCGTCATATCGTTGACACTCACTTCCAAGAAAAACATAGTAATTTAACATACGACACCGGGTGAAACTACTCGTAAGAAAACTTAAAGGTAGTGGTACACCACCATTAGAAATTTACCTATTTCATGTGGTATTAACTTTCTATTTCCATCCGATCTGACCATGGCTAATAAGCAGGGGAATAATTATTTTTTTGTAGGCCCGCAAAGTATACTAGTTATGTTATGAGTACCTACTTGAGACCGTGAGTTGAGGTACAAAAAGTGGTTGACATGAAAACCGACTTGACAACTGCAATTTCTTAGTAAAATAAAATAGTCGCGTTTCCCTAGGCTAGGTCACAAATTATTGTGTGAAGTAGCTGACATTAACTGTTTGTGTGTGTGTGTTTGTGTTTTCATGGATGAATGCGTGTTAAGCTTTTAATTTACTTAAATGATAGGTGTCTCAAAGTACTGATACAGTATTTTAGTTAAGTGCATTGTAACTATTAAAGGACCATTTGGCATACTTTTTACCATTTACCAAATACCATTTGTTTTATATTCATTTCAATTAAAAAAAAAAACGAAAATGTGAGAGTATCTTACTATTTCACCTGACGATGACTTTTATTGGCTTCAACAGAATTACCACAATTCAAACTACTCACATAAGTACTTACTTATAGCAGTAGGTACAACAGTTCAATAGCAGTATACAAACTATGTGCAAGATCATTGTTTCATAGCAGAAAAATCTATTAGAATGCACCTGCGTTCATTAATTAGTGCCCTAAGCAATATATGAAGAATTTCAAGGTTGACATTACTTATGTAATTTTAGATACCTATTCTAACTGTACTATACATTCAATAAGAACAGTATCAATCAAATTAATATTAGATACACATCTAATAACTAATTAATTTTGATTTTCATTGCGAAACTGACACTCATGCCTTTATGCTTTTGTTACAGTACAAATATGTAGCATTTTTATAAGCTCATTAGTCTGATTTTAGGATAAGATGATTGTAATACAGTTCATGACTATATAATTCAGAAATAATTATTTAATGCAACCTGAGAATACTTCAATCAATTGATATTGATTTGTTTCGGTATCTAGTCTAAGAGACCAAAATCAAAGGACCAGATCTGCACCCTAATTGTGTAACACTCGATCAATCTCAATCTGAATCACTTTGAAGGATATTGCTAATCCATTGCTTCATATGTCCGAAAAAAAATTCTGCTCAACAACGTAAATAGTGCAATGAATGTGGTTGAACTGTCAAAATGAAAGCCATTGTTACTTTCAGTGTGTTACGCAAACACCCCCTTGACCAAAACACAAAAAAAACCAGAAGAACAATGAAAAACTAGAAGGCTTTACTGCCAAACCCATGATCCCGATATTAGGTAATAAATAAAGTTTAACAAGGCCAATATGAGGGTGTATTGTGACAAAGTGTGTGGAGTTGGTGTGGCGGAAGGTATGCATCATAATTCTGCTCGTAAACGTCGGAGGAACATCAGCGGGACCGGGAGAGGCTGTGATTCGTGATGGATCGCGGGAGGGAAACTGTGATACATTGGAAAACTGCTGTGGGAAAATTATACAAGGTCGTGATTAATATCGTAGGTACAGGATACGGATGTTTATTTATTTATTTATTAAAAACCTACACACACTATCTTTACAGGATGAGCCCAATGCAATAGTGGTTAGCAAATACACACCAAATAAAATGAAAAATCAACTTACGCCTAATACATAAAAATCTAAATAAAAAAAAAATACAAAGCACTTTCAACAATATAAAAAAAAACAAAAAAAAAAACGTTAAAAAGACAAACCTTTTTTTTTGCACTATAAAAACATAACCTAAACTATAAAATCAGACAACACAGAATATTAATACTTAAGTATAACTAACAAAATTCAACAAAACTCTTGCGAATTCACTGGTTGAATGTTGATTGGTGTTGTCCGATTGTGTGTGTGTTACTTAATCATGACGTAAGGAATAAACTGATTTTATACAGTTCAAAGAGCGTTACATTTTCTAAATAACATTATTTTTTAGAATACTTTTGTCACTCTGATTATATGTCAACAATACCTATATTTTTCTTTTATTTATCGTTTTTCATGAATCATAATAATTTCTTTGATGTATCGAACACTATCCTGGCAACAGCATTTCGTATAAGAGAACGATCCATCACACAAAAATCAGGACCGCCGCCGGCGACCCCAAAATTCCTCTGACTCTAAGCTAAATTATGAAGACCTATGATATCTTCTTCCTTCTAGTTTCGTTATTTTGGTGAAAGAGTTTAGGATAAGCCTTAACCCGGGTACACTGCTATACAGGGTTTATTTTCAAAGACCAGCCAAATTTAAGGGTGTGGTACAGACCATCAGACTGAACAACTTTCTCCATGGGACCAACATCGTAATCGCGAAAAATTTATCAACTGTCCCATAGAAAACTTCAGTACCTACTCGACCTAAACGTATGGGACGGCTGAATTTTTATTCGCGATTACGATTTTGGTCCCTTAAATTTGGCTAACAATAAAACCTACTGAAGAAACGTAATTCAGATTAGTATTGAAATAGTTTACAAAGGTAAATGAGTCTATATGTGGCGCTGGTGTAATGTATTTTTAGAGATGACTATTTACGAGAATAACTGGTGGTGTTAAGGTCGACGTCCTTTTAATTACTGTGTACATAAGACATGGAAAATGTAGGTACGTTATATATGTTTGAGACTGTATCATATACTTCGTTACGTCTGTGGCGTAACGATTGTGTTCTGCAACCATAATAATTATGAGTTTTTGGTATCGTTTAAATGAGTTTTTCAATGTATATAGTGGGTAATGTTTCAGTAACGATACTTGTTCTTACAAACAAAAAACGTAAACATAAAAGTCTATCTGTATGAAAACCGAATTCAGCCAAGGAGGAACATAATAACTCCCAGGAGACGATTTAGACTAAAATGAAATTGTATCTGTTTTGGAACCATCGCGAAATACAAATGGAACGGAAGTATATATACATTCTCAGACATATGACAAAATCTGTGCAAAATAAAATAAACTTCACTCAAAGAACTTCACGTTTATCTTCACATGTTTTTTCATAGACATTTGTTTATGTGTGTGCGTAGAATCTCCTAAATATGCATAACCATAATATCTATATAAATAAAACACACCATTTACGAGTATAACTCAAGAACGGCTGTACCGATTTTTACGATCTTCAATTCGTTGGATTTGTCTCCGGCCGGAATTGCAGAATAACTATTAAAACATGAACGAGTTGAAAAGAAAACTTGGGAAAAATTCACAAAAAAAAATATCTTCATTTTTTTCGTGAATTTTTCCCATGTTTTCTTTTCAACTTTCTTTTTAACATTTATTGATACTGTGGCGGTACGAATTTCGCCGGGTCAGGTAGGTGTTTATAAAAATAACAACAAAACCAACTTTCCTTCTACATTAGATTACACTAAACTTTTGTATTACTCTCCTAATTATTTTAAGAGTCGTCGGAAGAGTTGCCATCGAGATGGAACCGGTGATGGATCACGGAAGGGGTGTGCGTCAACCCTCGGTTATTACTTAACATCGGTATACACTTACAAGTACTGTCTTTACTCTTTATACTGTTGTGGGAATGTGTAGTAGAGTTTATGGTATGGGGTTTGATGTTTGGTTTTCTTTTCGTGATAGTCATTTTTAATTCTAAACAATATTATAGTCGATATTCATAGAATTATGCAATGTGGACACGGCAAACTTCATATGTTATGTTCAAATGCCTTTCTCACTCTGCATACAAAAAATCAATGGCATATATCCAATGATTTAGTCACTATAGCTAGTCAGGTGATCGGTGTTTAGTTTGTTCGAAATAATTACTTTTTTAAATTTTTATGTTAAGATTTATTTGATAGTTTTAAAATACTCGTATGTACCTATTAATATTGCCAGTGTTTTCATTTATTGTCTTATTGTCACCTTCACATTGTATAGTCCATTTGAAATGTAATATTTTCCCTGTGTGTAAAAGAAGAGTAAGAAAAGATCGCCCTATAACCTGAAGGCCAATTTTCGTAATTTAAAATGTTCAAAATCTAGTCGCAGGGAAATTAGACGTATTTTTGACAGATTGAGACTGAGATCAGACTGCGAACGTTCTTAAAATTACGAGAATCCCCTCTGCTATTTTAAATATTCTTTAACTAGTTTCATTGATTTCTTTATATCACACATTGACTCAAAATTAAAACAAAAGCAAGTACCTTTGTTTCCCGTATAACAGTCATGCACACATTTTGTCTAATAAAATCGTCATTTAACACTGAAAGCATAAATGCGTACTCTCTAAATACATTGACACAATGAGTGTCTTATCCTTAGTCTTATGAACTTACTCTACTTGCCTTGTGGCTCGGTCCTTTATAAAACCAGCGTAAAACAAAAACAACTCCACAATTTTCTTTAGTAACGCAACACATGGTACCTACTCATGTTTATGTTTCAATATAAATTCGGGGCACGCACTAACAGTTGGAGGCTGGTTATGAACATTATATTAGCTGTTTTATTGAGGTTATGTCGTGAATATGACAACGATTAAGTATCTAAACAATTTGTTAGAATTTCCGGTTTGTTTAAATATGTAGACACAAGGTTTTAAGTATTGGTAAACCTTTACTAAAATGGTAACCTCAAAAATAATTTAGATGAACATGGACAAAACGAAGGTCCTGTCAAATGCCCATGTAAATCCCTCATGAGGATCGGAGACTCTACATTCGAAGTCTTGTACGATTAGGTATGTTTATCTAGGACAAACTGGCCAGGTAGGAAGGTCCCACTTCGATAAAGAGGTCAGTTGTCGAATCCGATTCGGCTGGGCAGCGTTAGGGAAGCTAAGTAATATCTTTTCTTCTCATCTTCAGTGTCTCAACACAAAGGTCTTTGACCAGTGCGTGTTGCCAGCTATGGCACTTGAACATGGTCGCTCACAATGGGTTTCAATAGAAGGTTGAAAGACACCCAAAGAGCATTGGGTAGGGCTATGCTTCGAGTTTCCCTACGTGATTGAATCAGAAATGAAGATATCGGTAATAGAACCAAGGTAAACGACATAGCCCGAAGAATTGCTAAACTTAACTGGGCTCGCAGGACAGATGGCCGATGAGGCCGAAAGGTTCTGGAGTGGCGACCGCTTACCGGAAGACGCACCGTTGAAAGGCCTCCCACAAGATGGACCGTTGTCCTGGTGAAGGCCGCAGGAATCCTCTGGATGCGAAAGCACAGAACCGGTCGAAGTAGCGGTGCTTGAGGGAGGCCTATGTCCAGTAGTGGACGTCTGCGTCTGACGGCTGACAGGATGATGATGATAACCAAGAGGATCAAAATATGAATATCTATACAGTAACTTGTAGGTATGTTGTAATTTTAGGTCCAGAGGCTTATCTATATGGTCCAGGATTGGACTGTAATATAATAATAAAGTTAATGTAGGTATTATCTTTTGAGGTTTAATAAGAACTCTGCATTTTATTAAATGTAGGTTGTCCAGCTTAGAATTCTCTAGTTAATCTTAAAGATGAAACAATCAAATAAAAAAGTCGATGACCAACGGGTGGTTCAGAATCATGTACTGAATCCATAGTAACAAGATGCGCGCCATCTTGTGTAATAGTAATTTTCAGGTACCTAGCAAGTTAAGGGTAATTTGACAGACTAGTTATTCCAGAAGTGCTTTAGTATCGTTCTAAATATGACTGTAGGATCCATCTACGAAATTATAAAAGTTAGAGGTTCTATTGCATCAAGTAAAAAAAAAAGCAGGTTGACACTCATTGCCGTGAACATAAAAGTTTGACTGTAATACAAAATAATATAGAAAGAGTTGATATTAAAATTGAATACGCACTAAAATATGGGTACAAAGACCAAAGCAAAATAAGATATCACACTATACAGAAATCCTACTAATATTATAAACGCGAATGTTTGTGAGGCTGGATGAATGGATCAATCAATCAAAAACTACTGAAGGGATTTTGATGAAATTTTACAGTTATATAGCTTAGGTATACACCAGAGTAACACATAAAATACTTTTTATCCCGATATTCACACGTGATCGACACTTATGCGGGTAAAACCGCGTGGCACTGCTAGTATTGTGATATTTTCTAACGGACAAGTGCAATACAAATATCTGTACCTACTAAATAGATTCTAAGAAGGTAGACCTTCCTTTTTACTTACATTTTATCACAGGATGATACGTGAAAAACATATTCCCACTTGATATTTTTGGTCCTTATGCTTTTAAAACCGAACCAATCCACACAAAGGAACAGACACAAAAATACACCACAAGTTAAACAAAACACACAATTCCTTACTAATCCCGCTTCTATGCAGGAGCACAAAACACATATATACTTCATAAAACTTGGAATATATTCACACGTCGGCTATGTAAGGCGTACCAAGAAGCGACGGCGGAGTGGGCGTGTCAGCACTACACCCGCCCAGAGGACCGCCCTATAACATCGCCTAGATACAAAGCCTTGGAATATTCTGCTGAATTATACCTAGGATAGGTGAGAATTAGCTTTGAATAGATTAGTTATGGTATAGGTTTATAAGCTTTGAAAACTTATGAAAATAAAGATAGATTTTTTGTTGATGAGGATTTGATTAGCTTGCTTATGGATATTCGTTGATGTACGCTGTCCTCCCATCCCATACCTACTGTAATTTGAAAACATTGTAAAAGCCAATTATTTTTAAAAGAGTAACCGTGGAGTTTCTTGCCGCCTCTTCTCCATTGGATACGAACAATTGGAACCGTGCACCTAGCTTCTGACGTTTCATAAGTACCCATGTTGGTTTATGTGAAATAAAATATTTAGATTTTGATATTTGATACCTAAGCAAATACATAAATAAGCTTTATTATCAAGACAAAGACAAAATCAACTATAATTCCTATCGCGTATGTTATCATCTGCCTAGACTTTTCCCAAATATGTTGGGGACGGCTTCCAGTCTAACCGGATGCAGCTGAATAAAGAAAGAAAACTAAAAAACGTAGGTGGGCAGAAACTACAGAACGCTGCTATAATCCTTACATAGGTACCTACTCCTTTTCCTTATATCGACAGTGTGTAAGATGGACAAATTCGTTATACCTACATTTATTGTATTCCTCAGAGTCTAAACTGATGTCTTAAGCTAGAGAACGGTGCAAAGTAATATCTGAATCTTTTAGTTGTAACATTTTTGCAGCAATACTGTCAGCTAGGTTTGTACGTAAAGACATAATGAACTTAATAAACCATTGTAGAGCAACATTAGAAGTAATCAAACAGTAGGTATGCAGGACCAAAACCAGGATGTTAAAAGTGACTATTCATCTAGGAAGCTTGAAATATTGATAAGAAATGACTAAGCCGCAGCGAGTAAACACGATGATAAACCACTTATTCATATGACAGAAGGACTTTGGCTTTTAGTAAATAGTTTTCTGTCTCCTTTACTCTTTCACACGCTGCTGTCTACACTCTCTCTTTATTGTCCTATCGCAGTTAAGCTGGAAGAGATTTCTTATGAAATAAGCATTATCCTTGTACCTAATTTTCTGTTCTGTTTTTTTTTGTCTGTTTATATATGTGTGTACATAAATGGTTAAATAGATAAATAGTAAAAGGCTCCGAAACGATAACGACATTTTCAAACAACTATAATACAAAGAAACGTTGTATTCTTCCTATCTTCTAATGGGTTCATTGTAGGCACAAGTTCTGACGTATTCACCCATTTATGTATAGTACACACAATCGAAGGCGTCGCGGCAGACCCCGTAGAAGATGGCGGGACGAGCTGGACAAAACAAACGACCAGTGGTCTACTTTAGCCCTGGATCGAAAGAGCTGGGAGTCATGGAGAGAGGCCTTTGCCCAGCGCTGGGATGGTGGAGGCTAACAGTAACACATAATACATACTAATAATGTTATAGAGAGAATTTGTGAGTTTTTATGTAGGAGGTAATCTTCGGAAGTACAATTACTAAAATTCTTCCACTAAAGGGAAGCTGCAGTTTTGGCGAGTGCCATAACCCGGTATATTTTATGTTGAAACAAGATATTTCTTGCGGACGAAATCGAAAGATAAGAAAACAAAGGACAAAGTTCATGCGGCGAATGGTGATAAAATATAACATTTTCTGAAAAACTTGCCACACTACGGCGTAGACCTTTGCTACGAAAAAGCGTACAGGGGGCCTACCACCAGCTTTTGCAGCAGGGCAGAAGTTGAACTGCACTGTTTTTTTGTACTTAGTCATAGAACATTTGTAAGCCCCCAGGTGAAATACCTACCAAGAAATAATTAATGACTCATTAAGTTGTTTATGCAAGTAGGTATAATTAAAAATAATAAATTCAGTTACAAGTCCACGTTGTCGTGAGTATTACTAGTCCGTAAACCACCCATTTATTTTTAATTTGATAAACATCTTAAAACTCTTTGAACATAATAAAAAAAGGGTTTATTTAAAGTAGGTACAGGTTTGTGTGTTAATTATAATATACATTAATCAATTCATCATGAAGCTAGTAATGTTTTAATTATGTATATGCAGTTGGTGTACTTATTGAATAAATAAATAAATAATTAGCTATAACATAAATGCCATATAATATAAAAATGACCATGATGTAGGTATACCTAACATCATTGACCGTAAACTACCTCTTATAATACAGGTATACCCTAGCTTAAGAGGTAGAGAATATTATTTTGTACAGATTTTGCAACATAAACTATAAATGTATTTTCTAAACCAAATATCAAACTGTATTTAAAACTCTGTATGTTTTTGGATAAATAAAGATTTTATTTTATTATTTATTATTCTTCAGTAAAAGAATAACATCCTAATCTAAGGTAGCATAATCACCCTATAACGTTCCCACTGCCCCACTGCTGGGACACAGGCCTCCTCTCTGTGAGATGGAGTAGGCCGTAATCCACTACGCGGGCCCAGTGCGGGTTGGTAGATGTCACATGTCTTCGAATTTTTGGTTCTAGGACATGCCGGTTTCCTCACGATGTTTTCCTGCGCCGTTTTGAGAGCAGTGGTGATGAAATTAACACAAAGTAAAGCGCCTGTCTGGGTTCGAACCCACGACATATAACTCGTAAGTCGCGGCCGTTACTACTGGGCCACCAGTGCTCAATTTAAGGTAGAAAGCCTTAATATATTCTTAAAACAATAAATAAATAAAAATCTAAGAATGTACAAATATCTAAGTACAACATACATACATGAACTCACACCTTGGTCCATGGGGGTAGGAAAAAAATCCAGAACGCCACGGCCATCCTTACATACATACTTGTACAAGTAGATACTGAAAGCATGATTTCAGGTATCCACTGAAATACTACGATTCTTAATACCTTCATACTTAAGTGGCAACAACCTACTCTAATAGCACATAGTTTATTATACACGTAGGTATCTACATATTTGATACCTGTTCCAGTTTACATAGGTACCTACCTATTTCAAACTGTACCTAGGTTGTTTTTCACGAAACTTTGGGAAAGTACTTCCATCCAAATTATTTACCAATAACTACATAAATAATAGTAAAAAATAATAGTAAAAAGTTACTTACACCTCAACACGACGTAAGACCACTAGGTACAGTCGACACAAAAATCTTAGTCATTATCCAACAAACACAAAACACAGCACTACACTTTAACTTGAGTATTATTATGTATTCACAGTACACAGTTCTCTTCGTCCATAAAACACTAGGCACGAACAGTCAGCAAAAAAATTATTCAGTAGAAAATTGTTATCAGCGTTACTATCGGAATGTCAGTGTGGCGAGGCGACTGTCAACTGTCTACTAAACGAATCGTCACTGCGTGCTCACCGCCATGCCCACTTCCATACAATATTTATTTTCCATACAACTTGTATCACAAAACTACACAAACCAATTACAGTCTTATCCACTCGGCACAGGGCTTCAAATTCCTTTCCAATCTTTCGTCTGTTACGTTAATAATAATAAGAAGTGCTTCTATAAAATATATTTGCTGTACTGCTCGCACTAGAGTTCAAAGTAATGTTTCGTCTCTATCATTCCATGTTTGGAATGTTAGTTTTAAAATAGAGGATTGTTTTTAATTCCAGGAATCATTTTTTGGTGTATTTCTGATAAAATATTTAGTTATCTAGCTTGTATGATACTTCGATTTTGGTTCTTGCGCGTAGAAATACGATTTTTGGAATGAATAAAAGTTATTGTAGGAGCGCATCACCTACCGGCTGACTAGCGCCATCTCATTTACTCTCATATTTCTTGTTTGTTTCACGTCCTGCGATTGGGCCAATAGCATTTACGGAGCAACCCACCTTACGGCATATAAACTAGCGCGGAATATTGTACTCTATCGCTTGTGAATAAAGTTTAACTTTTTACCATTTAATTCCGAGTTACCGGCGTTTGTCACGCAAGAGTTCTAATTTTAAATCAAGTGTAGGCGGAGCTCTCGTGTTGGAGCTTTTATATTGAAAAACAAAATGTCTTTAACGAAAACCTGTTTTGAGAAACTTAAGCCTTTTATGTACGGAAGTTTTAAGTTTAGCGTTGGGAGAGAGATAGAACCTTTTGGTCCGGGGCCGTGCGGAGCTAGTACAGCTGAAATAAAGTAAAAAACTTTAGTAACCGGCTTGTCGGTATTTTCCTTTTGTTTGATTTTTGTTTTGTGAACGGGACATTGCATGAGAAATGCAATGCAACAATATGGCGTCGTATTCATCTTTACTGTACGAATGCAATTTTCATGGATTATTGAGCTTTGTGAAAGATGAATACGGATCATAACGATACGTATTATTCCATATTCCTATGCTGTGTGTGTGAATATTGATTTCTCCTATTCTATGATGCTCTATATTGTCTTATCTTCATTCTTAGTGGCTGATATCTGGTGGGCGCAAGTAGTGGGTAGTGCAAGAGGTTCGTCTGGCGTCTGTTCGGCGAGTGAACTCATTACGGTTGTCGGTCAAGGCCTCGAGGTCGCAGCGGTGGGTGGCCGCCTTAATTACACCCTACGATTTAGGACTTCTTTCTCGTGCATTGTTGCTCGAATGCTCGTGGCCACTCGTACATTCTTGTGGCCAGAGACGTGTGACTATCAAGATGGGCTTGTTTTTTTGAGTTACACCACTTTATGTTTGAACAATGTTCGTGAGGGAATATAATTTCTTAAAAAAAAATGGACTTTGGATTACGTTTTACTTTTCTTAGTCAAAACTCTAAAGACCAAAGATTGAAGAAGACGATTTGCTTGCCTCCAATATACAGGGAGGCAGGGACATCGACGAGCAAAACCATCGATTCAGTACATGATTCTGAACCCCCCGCGTTAAAATCCTATGTCCATGTTGCTGTTCCATACATCTTGACCGCGAAGGTAATGTATTTTTCTATGAAACAGTATTTTTTTTTTTACACTTGGGGTTCTCTATCATGTCTTGAATTCATGGTTTCTGTTTACGCGTCGATGTCCCTGCCACTCTGAACAATTCGTTAAAAAATATCCTCCTCCTAAACAGATGGGATGTCGCAACGGCGACTGACCGTTATTTTTTGTATTGTTTTTGTATTATTTTCCTTGTTTTTGTTTAGTGTCTGTGCTTACTAACATAGTCGTAAGTTTTACTAACAATCTTGTTGAGTCTTTGTTACTTGAATAAAGACAATTCTATTCTATTCTAAACCCATTTTTACAGACTGAAATTAGTACCTTTTTGGTCCTTTGGTACGTAGCCTATAAAACGCAGATGCACTCTTTCCATTTACTTACACATTTTTCTTTATTAACCCTCCCACGGCGCCATGTTTTATATGGTCGCTTACCATATAAAATTAATGTGTAGGTACACCCAGCAGAGCCTTCAGGCACTGGCTTTGTGTATCGTTGAATATTCACGAGGCGACTTAAAAGGAATAATTAAATGACGTTAAAAACTTATTTAAATATTCCATGGAGCTACGATCCGTGGTCATCAGCTATTCAAAACCTGTTTTACTCATTAGTTGTGTACATGCTATTATTACATATATCTAGTTACTGTAAAGGAATATTTTTTACGGTATGACTCTGGTTCGGTACTATCTGCTAGTGCTACATAACGACTTTACCAATAAAACAATCTTAATTTAAAAAATCAAAGTAATTTTTTTTATTTCAAAGAGGCACTTTTGAACGTTATAATATACAAGAAAATATAATTAATTCTAGTCGCCCCTTCGAATAGGTAGTTTCGTATGGTGAAGAATGAGTAGAAACTCCACCGTTACCTACTCTTGTTTTTTTACAATATTTATAATTATTTTATTTATTTTTCAAGACAATACCCCGTGGTATTTATTGTGTTGAAAAATGTATGTAGGTACTTTAGATAATCTGAGATATGTTTGATCTATTTTATCTTTATTTCTAGTATTAAAATATGTCTATCACTTATTTTATTAAAAAGATGCAGATTTTTTCTTACTTACATAATATTTTAATAAAGGAATTGGCAAGGCACCGTCTGTCCGTGATATTAATCTTTTTAAATAGTTCCCTGAGAGATTCGCGGCGACGTAGATTATAAACGGCTCTGACAGCTCTCTTTTGCAAAGTAACGATGGATTCAATGTCAGCAGCCCGACCCCACAGTAAAATGCCGTACGACATAATGCTGTGGAAGTAGCTAAAATAGACCAAACGCGCAGTTTCTACATCTGGTAACTGTCCTATCTTTCTAACAGCATAAGTGACCTGAGCTTAGCCGCCTCGCAAAAGAGGTTATAAGAGTCACCATTGTAATTTCTCGTATAGCGTGATTCCTAGGAAAACCGTTTGATTAATAAATTCCAATTGTACTCCATTCAATATGATGTCATTTTCGCTACTTCTAACATTAGACAATTTCAATCGAAGGTAAGGATCGCATTAAAATCTTCCAAGCAGTTCAAGTTCCATTGAAGGTACCTACAGTGAGAGACCAGTCAGATCCAAGCAAAGAAAAATGTAACTGAATTGAGAATATAAATATTACTGGGGAGACCCCCAGTAATATTGAAGTAGTATCGGCCGAATGTTCCGCCGTTTCCTGCTACGAAGTTACTATTTGGTTCGGTCGGTTCCGATCCTACACTCCTACACTTCACTATGGTCCCGACCCAACTGAGCCGATGCGAACTTTTTTCGCATTTTTCAATAATATTCGGTTAGGCCATATGTCGGTCCGATCCGAACATTCGCACTTTGCACTTCGGAATAGACCCCCACTATTACGACAGTTCTCGTTTACATTTTCCCTTTAATTGTTTATATACAAAAACTGTGAAACCTTTTCAAACATTTCACAGCTTGAGATTGTCAGTTTCGGGCTTCACTTCCATTTATGTGCGAAATCTTATCATTTCCTTGTCCTTTTGCATAATCAGCCTATAATGTTCCCACTGCCTTGACACAGGTTTTGTCCTTTGGCTAAAATAAAATCCATAATAAATCAAAACTTTTCTTCACCATCAGGTAATGGGAAAACCGGCCAAGTGCGAGTCGGGTTCGCTCACCGAGGGTTCCGTACAATTACAATTTACGATTTATGACGTATAAAAAAAAAACGGACAGACGGACAGACAGACAGACATGACGAATCCATAAGGGTTCCGTTTTAGCCATTTGGCTACGGAACCCTAAAAAAGGAGGCAAAAGGAATATGTAAGGATCGTGCAGGTGGCGTTCTGTAGTTTCTGCCTACCCCCATGGGAAGAAGGCATACGTTTATGTATGTAAGTGTATAAAAGAAACTCTGTCGGATATAAGTACCTAAGTACTTAAGTCTAGGGTGAACTAGAATCAATTTCATGTAAATTGTGACGTTTAAAAGTACCTTTTTATGTGCCTACTTGAAGTAAATGATTTGACCTTGACTTTAAGTAAGTAAGTAAGTAAATTTTATTTGTTTAAACATGGTGTACATGGTGCGCATGCAGGATAATAGTAGAATACAGAAAATTCAGTCAAATTGAGTCATCAGTGAAAGCTTGTGTTTGAATTTGTTCATCAAGATCACACAAACACAACTAATAAAATGACAAATCTGTTGCAAATAACTATCAATACTTAGTAGTGTACACCAAGAAACCCACATCACAGAGTACCTACACACATTTTGTACCTACTAAGTAAGTAAAGCAAGAACACTGTACTTAAGTGAAAAAACGCATCAATAACGTAGAACGTTTATAGTAATTGTAAGTTAGTGTTAGATCGTGATCGGTGAGTGTCGATGATTGATGCGAGTATCGCGATACACGGTTAATTAGAGTGTATCAAACGTTAATATGCTGTAATTATAAACGTAATGTGGGATTGTGGTGAAGTAATAGCTCGAGTTGATTTGGTAACAACAATAAGAAGCATTATATAAAGAAAACAATCCGAAAGTATGACAATCAGTCTTACCAAGGGGTATCGTATTACCCAGTAACTGGGTTGTGGAGTGCAGATAGGCCCTCGCTCCATGTAAAATACTGGTATTCAGCTGCATCTGGTTAGACTGGATGCCGACCCGAACATAGTTGGGAAAAGGCTAGGTAGCTGATGACGACGAGGAAAAAAAGATAGCGGAAGCGCGGGATTATATTTGTGGTCTGTAATTTGTATGGTGTACAATAAAGAGTATTCTATTCTATTCTAAAAAAGCCTCGCTATTTCTGAATTATTTCCTAGTATTTTAACTTAGCTAAACTTTGGTAATAGAGAAAATAATAAGTCTAATGTATGTATATGCTTAATGTGCCATTTTTCCTTTGCAAGTATTTAGAACACTGCTTATTCCTATACGCTCTATACTAAGTAGCCTTTGTCCTGAATTGGGACATGAATTTATCTCATTATGACTGGGTTGGTAGTACTGAGTCAGAGTTGAAATATTCATCTTATTTTATTTCCTATATATAATATATCGCCCTATAGTATTTCCTCTAATAGGTAAAGAAATTAATCACAAAAATATTCGAAAAAATGTTGCTATTGCTCCATCATTCCTGTGAAATGTTTTGGTTTTATATTTTGGACAACCTTTTCCTCATTTTTTCCTTTGTGCTTCTTAACTTGCTTTGTGGTTTTCGGAGAATCTACAAAGTTCAAAATGTATTGTGTTCTAAGAAACAATTCCAACACTATTATTACTCATTCCTATTACAAGTGCTGATTATAGGAATCTAAATTCTGGGAATATTATCGTAGTTCCCACCAACATGATAAACAATTTCACACTTATAGACAACGGTTTACCCACTGATGCGAAAACAAAAATAGAAGGTATCCAACCCGTCAAGTGATAAGGTATAATTTAGCCTCATATTACGTGACATGTGCACGGGAGGGTTGGCTGTCATTAGTGTCAGATGCTCTCGGTCGGGGCGACCGTCTGTCAAGCGCTGACGAGGCTGCAGTCAACGGGTTACGTCTTGCTTGCACTGAGTCAAGGTGAACGGTTTCGTTGACATCAATTTCAGATAAGGGTTTGCTCTGGTTTTATTCAATTTAATGGGTTTATTGCGCCATCTTCTTTTTGGTGTGTCGATGGCTATCTAAATTGTGTCTGACCAGAACTTGGCTAGGAGTGGTTATAAGTGTAGCGGTATCTACAACGCCACATGCGAACAACGCGTCATACTGACGTCACGCAAATCCTGCATCTCGCAAGCAGAGTTTACCGCGCAGTTAGCATAGATACAATTTCCCAATATCAATCGTTGGGCAATTGCCCGCCAGACATATCACCCGTCTGGTTGGAGGATCTCCCTTTTCAATGGAGGTTGAGTGAACTTTACACCCTGTTCCTCAAACCTCCAAACTGGTGACCCCGAGCATGAACGTCAGCGCAGCCTTCGTGCAAGTACTTCAGCGTGACGTCATCATCATCACTCCCGCAAGCTTTAGCGGCGAGTCACCCAGCCAGCCAGCATCCACGGCTTCAACGGGTATCCTGACCACCAGCATGCAGCGACCGCGCATACCTGGTCATCACCCTCAGCCTCATCAGCAACCTCGGCACAGCACACTGCACTTTCGGCCGGTCAACAAGCAGAGCACCCTCTCCTGGTCGACGCAGCAGCCAGCCTCTACCCGGCGCTGTACGACATCCGACGCACTGGAGTATAACGCAGCGCCATCCACCCCGACTCACTGGGGCATCTCCGCAGACAGTTCCGACTCACCGTGAACTATGCGGCAACCGGTTCCGACTCACTGGAACCTCAGCTGGCCTGGCAAGCATCGCAAGATACAAGACTCAGCCAACTATCGACCTCCGGTCTCCGGAGGGGAGTGATGTAGCGGTATCTACAACGCCACATGCGAACAACGCGTCATACTGACGTCACGCAAATCCTGCATCTCGCAAGCAGAGTTTACCGCGCAGTTAGCATAGATACAATTTCCCAAAATCAATCGTTGGGCAATTGCCCGCCAGACATATCACCCGTCTGGTTGGAGGATCCTCCCTTTTCAATGGAGGATGAGTGAACTTTACACCCTGTTCCTCATACCTCCAAATAAGTATTATTCGCCTGTATGCTCTATCTATTACTATTATTACTTATACCTAAGTATTGAGAACACAAAGTTGATAAATACGTTTAAAAAAGTAAACACTAAAGAAATACACTAATACTATTTTCAAAGACAAAGCCAAGACACACTGTCAAGATCAAAGCCAATGTATTTGAGGCCGGCGCAACATGGCTTATTCTTCCAAAGATCAACGTTAGAAAAGTAGAATAACAATAAAATACTAAAACACATCAATTATCCAAAGAAATGTATTCTCTTAGCTTAAATCTATAAATTCACGCAGATATAAATGTATCTCTAAAACTAAACCTGAAATAACGGTACATTTATTAAATTCTCAGATCCGTTGTTTCTCCGTCTAATTAGTCCGGGTTTCCTGTACATTTGCTGCCACCTGTCGTGGCGTGCCACTGACGTACCTAGCGCCTACCTCTCGAATTAATTACCGCGATCGATTAATACCCGCCAAGCCAAAACTTAATTATGGGGAGAAATTATTTCGCGCGTTTTTGTGGTGCGTGAGTGGTTATTTTGGTGGATTTGAAATTAGAACAATAATTAAATAGTTGTGATGATAATTTGCTGTTTTAGAAATGGTTCAGCTTTTATTAAATCAATTCCATTTTTAAATTCTGTAGGCCAACCGCCATCTTGGCGATAAACAAATGTCAAACTTGTAGATAATGTAGGTAATTACAGGTATTTCTGACAGATGAGATCAAACTGTGAAAGTTCTGAAAACTTACGAGAATTATCCCTCTGGTTTCCCACCATTGACTTTTACTGGCGTCTTCTTGCACTTTAATTATCATTATCCTTCTTAGCAGGTGGATGGGCATTTGTAGTACAGGATACAGGTGTATACCTGACATCTACCTAATAACCACTGAATCGCTTCCACACATCCGTTGTTGACTACGAATTCTATTTTATTCTTCCTTTCTTTCAGCGTGCTTAACTAATTGTCATCAAACCTGTCCAACATTTAACACCAGTACTACAAGAGCCAGATGTCCTTCCCAACATATTTCTTCGTTATTGTCAGATTTTAAATGGTTACAATGTATCAACAGTCTCCCGGGGCAGTTCAGTGCACCTCGCCACCGCTTTTTGTGGCGTCGAGCTCACCCGCTTATTTGCCATCATTAATCATTATTTCGGCCCAGCGATGGACCGCCGTATGCTTCACAATTTGAGAAAATAACCCTTTTTTGTGTTTTAAGTAAGTTGGTTTGCAATAACATCGGGTCCTCAGAGCGTGGCGATCGCATGCCGTGCACATTATTTAAATTACGTACCGAGAAGGTTGGCTATATGGGTGTATCATGCGCTGTGTTATGGGTACACGTGTATTTTATATCCGACGTTACAGAATCAGTGCGAATTTTGTGAGTTGCCAGTGCGAATTTGATTTAAGTTTGTAACATTTGATGTCAGGTCCTGTTTTTACTTCCGTTGTGTTGATTGAATTGCCCTGCCTTGAGCTGCTAATGGCTTGCATCCGTTTCATAGGTTCAAGGATGACATTAGTGAAACTCTCATCCGTCCGTTTTTGCATTGTTTTGTGAGAAGCAGGTAACTATAATAAGGTTTAGCTGGTGTTTCACTTTTGAGAGTAATTCTTGATGATGGGTACAAATGATGCATAATTGGGTAACTTTTAAGTGCAAGCGAATTGTTAGCAATCGTTGCCATTTGCACATGTCTATGACGTAGATGTTTGAGCATGTTAACCGGTATATTTTGACGGGTTCAAGAATGTCTGGTAATCTTCTATTTAGTTGGGGCAATGTCAATTGGGCCAGTGCACTTTCGTTGTAGAGCAATAAGATTACAAAAACGACGGCAAACACCAAGTAGGTACGCGGACTTTTTAATGAACAAATTCTAAAAAAGTAGATCAGGGTGTTATGTAAATAGTTTTAGTACCCATATTAAAATTAAAATAGTTTATTTGACAGCCTTAAACGTACAACAAATTGGAGATTGGATGTATGAAGTTTCTTGAAAGTGTACCTGCTTTCGTTGACGTAATATTTCATTGTGCATGCGACTACGATGCGTACGCGCAGATACGCTCATATTAGTAATTGTTCGTATGATAGTATCAATGTTGTTAGCTGCAATTTTCTCGTAGCGATTGTGTTCAGATACGAAAGTTGTTGTGTGTGCATAATTTTAATTAAAATCGCAAGTTTTTTAAATGTTTCGCTTTAATTGGAGTTGTGTTGGCTGAGGTGGGTGCTGTTAAAAGTTATTAATTTGTAGTTTCACCGTCTTGCTACTAATTGCTTTCTCTTGACAAGATAGGGAGTGTGTGACCAAAGACTAGCCGAGGAAGATGGGTTCAGTTATACAAATTGTCAGTTTTATAACATAGGTACATATTTTGTCTTATTTTACCTTTTTACCATTATCTGTTGAAGGATTGACACTGAAGGAATATCTTATCTATAGCTTTCACGAAAGTGATTATTTCGTTACTCAGATCCAAGTTTCCTTTATGATGAAATTCATCTGAATCTGAAACATTTTACTTATTCAAATACGATTTACCTAAGTGTAGTCAAAAAAGCACCCAATTGCGTAACACACTGTCAATCACAATCTGAATCATTTAGGGTAAAACCGGGATAGATGCCGCGCTGGGATAGATGCCTCGTTTCTAAAAACTCAACTACCAGAGAACGAAACAGCAAATTCGTTGTTTACATACGCGCCACATGCACCCCCCACCTCAGTGACGCGCGAGTTGTTGTGCTAGACGGACGTTTCTCGCTTGTGTGTCGAATTACATTCGCAGCGGACGCGACGAACGCTTCAAAATTTCAAACGTAAGTATTCACTATTCCATATCTTTATAAACAGTTAAATGATTACATTTTATTTGAATGGTTTTAATACATTGGTTCTTTAAGAATACATTTAAGAGTCAATCACTGATGTTTGCATTTATTTTATATAAAAAATAATGAGAGGCATCTATCCCTAGTGAAAAGGATAGTTGGCCCGAGTTTACAAGGGATAGTTGACTTTAGGGGCATCTATCCCTCTATACTGCAAGAGCCTTATCAAAGTATTTAAAAGTCATAGTCGTGAATATTTTGGTATTTCCTAATAGTAGAATATTAAAAAAACACCAAAAAAAAATGTATCCAACTTTAATAAAAAAATACTGTGTTTTATTTATACTTACTTTGCTTATTGTAGGTGAGCCATGCCAAGGAAATACAAAAGAAAGGAGGGCGTACGAGCTCGAGTAGTTTCTTGGACAACAGAGCAGTTACAGTCAGCTTTTCATGAATTGGATAAAAAAGAATTGGGGATCAATGAAATATCCAGACAATTTGGGATTCCATCCAGAACATTGCGAAGGCGTTACGCTATTAAAAACCAAACTAAGTTGACTTTGGGAAAACATCCTGTCCTGGGTTTTGAACACGAAAAAAGGTTGGTAGCGCACATTTTGAAGCTTAGCGACGCGGGATTTCCCCCAGATAGACGATCTATACGTACGTTAGCATACCAATTTGCCGAAAAGCTACAGATTCAACACAATTTTGATAATGAAAACCAGATAGCTGGGAATGAATGGTTCAAAAGTTTTATTGAGCGAAATCCAGAGTTGTCTATTAGGCAAGCAGAAGGTTTATCTGTCGCTAGGGCTAAAGGTCTTAGCAGAGAAGAAGTGAATAATTTTCATGAACTTCTGACAAAAGTCCTGGCCGATAATGATCTCTTGGATAAGCCTGAAAGGATTTATAATATGGACGAATCAGGAGTTCAGCTTAACAATAAGCCTGGCAAAGTTGTTGCAAAGAAAGGTGCAAAAGTAGTAAATTCAGTTACATCTGCGGAGAAAGGTGAAACAATGACTATCGTAGCCTGTTGCAATGCCATTGGTAATTTTCTCCCACCAGTAGTAATAATTAAAGGTGTAAATAAGAAACCAGAATTCGAGAACGGTCTACCACTGGGCTCAAAAGTGTACATGAACAAAAAGTCGGCATACATAAATACCGATCTTTTCTATAAGTGGCTTACGGAACACTTCATAGCTTTGAAACCGCAAGGTAAGGTTCTGCTTATTTTAGACGGGCACTCATCTCATTCATCCGCACCAGACATGCTGCAAGTTGCTTCTGATAACGATATTATTTTGTTATGTTTACCCAGCCACACTACCTCAGCTTTACAACCATTAGACGTAGCGGTGTTTGGGCCATTTAAAACATACTTTAATCATGAGACTAATCAGTTTATGCGCGCAAATCCAAATAAAAAGATAAGCCGTTATAATGCTGGAACCCTTATACGCAACGCATGGATACGCGCTACTACACCTGCAAATGCTCTTGCTGGCTTTCGAAGAAGTGGGATTTATCCACTAAATCCTAATGCTTTGCCCGATTCTGTTTTCACTATATCTGATATTGCACATCGCAGTGACAATGATCCTGATCAACCCTGTGTGCTACATCAAACTACAACAGCGCTTCTTCAAACATCTTCTTTAAACGAAAATGCAGAACCTTGTGAGCATGTTGAAGTTGAACACAGAACACAAACAACTATACCTCCGATTTCTTCAATTGATTGTCCAACTACATTTGAAAACGAATATTTGTATGTCGCAGACCTGAACATAACACCACCCAATATGCCATCAACTTCATTCAACCGAAACTCACCTAGCCTTTTGATCGACCCTCAGATTTTAGAAGATACGATTATTGATATTGTTGATATAGGTGATGATTCACTAATACGGATTCTAAATAACGAAGAAAAAGAAACACCTTCTAAATTTTTAGTCGAAGCATCACCAATACCACAAATTCCTCTGACTTTAGCAAGGAGAGCTAAACAATCGGCAGATATTCTCAATTCTAGAGAAAAAATAAAAGAAAAAAGGGATATTGCTGACAGGAAAAAGAAACAAATAGAATCTAAGATAAACAAGACTGAAGCTACCAAAAAAAGACGAACAATAAAAAAAGCAAATAAAAAAGCCAAAGAACAAATACAAAAAAATAAAAATAAGAAAGGAAAACCAAAGAAAAACTATGACTCAAGTGAAGAAACAGATGGTGACGTGACTGATTGCAGTCATAAAGAAAATGATTATTATTTAAAAGTAAACAAGGATCGTGGATTACGTAAAAGACTAGCTATTTATAGCTCAAACAGTGAAAATGAAGATCACCTCTCACCTAATGCCGAAAAAGGTAAAAAAACCATAGGACTACCCGTGAAAAAAACTAAAAAAAAAAAATTAGAAGAGACTAATGCTATAGATGAAAATGTTTGCGTAGAATGCTTCGATACCTATAATAACACGAAGTCTAAATCTGATTGGATCCAGTGTATTATGTGTCAGAAGTGGCTGCACGAAACATGCACACTTTTTAAGAACTATTGCTCAAGATGTGGAAAACTTAAAATGTCCGGTTCCACTTAATGAAGGATAGTTCCTTACGAATATGTTGATTTTTTTGAATGTTTAAATAATTACTAAGGTTAAACGAAATTATTAATTTTTATTTTGTTAGAGATTCATATGAATGTTGATTTTTTTTTAATGTTAAATAATTATTTCTACGTTAAAACGGGAATGTTTCGTTTGAGATGATTCTATATGATAGTTTTAATATGTTATCGCTTAAACAGTTTTTTTGTATTTTTTGTTAAAGACATGCATAAATATAATTATGGTTAAGCATTTTATATTACCTACACATGAAGATAATAAATAAATATTACATTGTGATTACGTATTCTTGTTGATTATTTAAAAAGGCATCTATCCCGCATCACAGGCATCTATCCTCCTAAGTGATTTCATAGTGGGGCATCTATCCATATAGGTAGGCACCTATCCCCAAAAAATGTGTTTCGCAAGAATTACATTTTTGCAAAACCAGTAATGGTTAGGTAAATAAATACAGTTTCTAAAGCTTTATGAATGATTAAACTAACTATATTACAGGGTCAATCTAAGCAAATATGTTTGGTATTCAAATAATGAAACAGTTTCGAAAAGTGGGGCATCTATCCCGGTTTTACCCTAGAAGGATATTGCTAATCCATTGCTTCGTATGTTCGAAAAATTTGTCTGCTCAGCAACGTAAATAACGCAATGAATGTTGTTGAACTGTCAAAATGGAAACCATTCGTACTGTTAGTGTGTTACCCAACTACCCCGCTGTTCAGTTATCCGATGGATCAGTAAGAAAAATTTTATTTCTTTAGAAATCTAAAATATACACTACTTCTCATCATCTGACGAGCCTTTTCCCAACTATGTTGGGGTCGGCTTCCAGTCTAACCGGTTGCAGCTGAATACCAATATTTTACATGATGCGACTGCCTATCTGACCTCCACAACCCAGTTAATGGGTAATACGATACCCCTTGGTAAGATTGGCTGTCAGATTTTCGGGCTACTGACGACCCGTAACGACTGTCAAAGATCCACGAATGACAGCCGGGACCAACGGCTTAACGTGCTTTCCGAGGCACGGAGGGGTCTTGGTATGTGAAAATGGTCACCCATCCACGGACCAACCGCGGCAAGCGTAGCTTAACCTGATCGATCGACCCGTGCGGCTGTTATTACTTAGCCACAAGCCCCTAAAAATATACATACACTACTTCTATAAGAATTTAATGCAACAGAAAATCAATTAAGATAAGGAAGGAAAGTAAAGCATTGCAGTTCACGCTTGCATTACGAATGTTTCTTCGAAATCGTAAAAGCAATCACACAATCTAACCATATTGCTTTCAGTATCTGATGAATTCATGCCACTGAATAAAAATAATTAATATGCAAATACACTATGAATCATTCGTACTATATTTCCGAATACAATAAGCCACGATTTGTTCTTCTTTGTATTATGACTAGTTTATTGAAGGAAGAAAATTCTGGAAAATGACGCTAGGGGAAGTTGCCGGAATAAAAAGGGAAGGGTTCAACATACGAGGATTTGATGTAATATCTTATGAGTAAGAACGCTGGGCTTTCATTTTAAATACAAGCTTAGTCCAGCCGATCGATTCTGTAAAAATCTCACCGTCAAATCTAAGGTGAAGTAAGCTTGCAGTGAGCTGACAAATGAAGTGTCAATCCCTAGCATCAGAAGGCCAATTCTCGCAATTTAAAACGTTCAAAATCTAGTCGCAGTGTCATCTCGGCGACAAACAAACGCCAAAAACTTGTCAAAATGTAGGGAAATTAGAGGTAGTTTTGATAGATTGAGACTGAGATCAGACTGTGAACGTTCTTAAAATTACGAGAATTGGCCTTCTGATGCCTCTGATGCTGATGCTTCTGGATTGACACTACATTTGTCAGCTCACTGCAAGCTTACTCGTACTTCACCTTAGATTTGACGGTGAGATTTTTACAGAATAAAGAGGCTGGAGCGAAACATTATTTCATAACAACTCACCTGTATCTTCACCACGTCCCTCTCTTCTTCTGCACCTTCATTCTATGCAAATAAACATTTTCTATTCTATTCTACGAAAACTTGCGTGTACCGGTACCGAGTCGCAGTAAATTTTCATAAAGATGCAGATGCGGCGCAGGTGCGATGTGTATGGGAACGAACAGCGTCTTTACGGCCCGTACATTTGGACAGCTCTTCGACTGGCGCAATAAACTCGCGGTATTGCATGTCACTACGAAGATGAAGTGTCTTCGGCGAATTTAAACTGGATGCTTGTTTGAGTGTTATTGAATAATCCTTTGTTGGACAGTTTTATTTTTATTCGGCTAAATTAATAAGTTGCCTGCTGTTTTAAACTGAAGGTTTTCAGACATTTGTCTCAATAGTCAGTATCTTCTCTGCCATGCTGCAAATGTTACGTAGTTGACCATTATATTTTAAAACGTCAATTTACCAAATAAAGTCAGAATTCTTCAAAACTCTCTTATCACACTAACAAAAACGGACAATATCTTTGCTTTCTTCGTAAGGCACAACCACTAAGGTCGGTACATCTTGACTTTGGTTGACGTAACAAGCCATGTAGTCATCCTATGAGTGGATAAGATGACTACAGGCTGTAGAGTCGCCAATTCTAAGATATTCTTAGCTTCAGTATAGCCACTACTGTATCGAAGATCACAATATCTTCGCAAGATAAAGATACTCACTCGAATCCTTACACTATTCTCCACGTCTACCTCTGTCGAACAAATCTCGAAGGTGTACAACACACGTATAGTTGCAGGGTGCTGCAAGCGTCGCGGATGGCGCGGGGTGGGGGGGCGCGGTAACAGATGCGCTGCATTGCCGCCGCGCCAACTCCTGACGGCGGGTAGGGACGGACTTGGGTTGGTAGAATATAGTACCTATACTATTTTAGAAATGCAAGACAAGATACCTACTCTAATTCCAACTAGGTACAGGCAGTCAATTTTAGTAGCTCAGTAAACGTTCTGTTAGAACGCTAAACCATGATGATTTAAGAAGACGTGGCTAGAATCACAGATGTGGTCTCATCCCTCTTTCTTCCTTTACAGGCTCTCATGATGTATCAGTTTGGGAGATTTTCCAGTCAAACAGTCTCACGTCAAAGGGTGGTATGGTTAGCCAAACTTCAATTTTGCTAAGCGTTCAAAGTTCTCTGCAATGTCAGTCAGAACAAGGTAGACACGAGGTACCGGTTCAGTAAACAAAATACGCTACAGTTAGTTATCGATGCACAGCATTCATAAATAGGCCACGATACAAATGAACTTTAAAACAAAGTTACTTGTATATTTAAATAATAACGATCAAATTAACAAAAAAAAAATCACTCGGGCAAAAACTTCTTCGATCCTAAATCCGTCCCAGCAACAAAACGCGAGGGAGCGTCGATGACAAAATACAAATTTTATTTTATTAAATTCAAAAAAAGCCTCCAATGATTGATAGGAGCGCGCCCTCTCCCGTTGCATAACTCTTGCTACTAAATAAAATGGATCATTGATTTCTCTGGAATACTCTCTTTGACGTGTGTACTGTGTACTGTCGTATGTCACAGTTCCGTATTGCGCAGTGTCGCGGAACTTAGGAAGGGTTGTGGTTTGTTGTGTACCTATGTAAGCATTTTCTGCAGTTTGCTGTGGATATATTTTTACTATAAACTACCTATGTGTTGCAAGGATTTCAATTATCAGTATCAAGCACTTTCTTTATTCTCAAAAGCCAGGAGATCAGCACCCAAATTGCGTAACACATTTTGAAGGATATTGCTAATCCATTACTTCATATGTTCGAGAGATTGGTCGGCTCAACAACGTAAATAACGCAATGAATGTTGTTGAACTGTCAAACTGAAAGCTCTTCCTACTGTTAGTCTGTTACGCATTTACCCCGCTGGTTCTTATTATCTGCTGAGTAGTAGTTGCATTTCTGGAGTTTTTTTTTGTATAGTCCCTTCTCAGCCTTCTATTTAATAAGGGCGAAGAGTGACGAGCGCCTTACTTTAAAAAAAACTATCTTAAACTTCGATACTAAAGCTATTTTACACATGATTGATGATAAACTTATTCTGAAGCGAATAGCCAACTTATTTCATACGCCATACGCCGAAGCTGCAGTAATTATTTACTTATTTACCGATTTGCGTACCCACTAATTTACGATACGGGCATAAATATCTCGGTAACCAGTATAAGGGCCGGTACGCACTCGCGATCAGACTTTAATACGGTGAGCGGAGATATATCAGAGACAAGTGGTCGCGAGCTGTTTACAAGAACGCGACATAATGGCCTCCGTGTAAAATATCAGAGTGTTCTATACGGGACCCTCGTGTCACCCCTTAGTCTTTTATGGGAGCGAGTGTTTCGGTAGTGCCTTTTAAGAGTTTATGAGATTTGAGATAAGATTTTTACGGTGGTTTTAGTAGGAGTTGATTTTTGTCAGTTGTTTCAGGAATAATGGATATGTGTGTAAGTCAAGTCTCTTAAGTTTGGATTGTTTATCTAGATTTACATGCCCAATATTAAAGTCACAGTTCCTAGCGTCTTGGTCCCACCACATGTTGGTCCTTCAGATCATTGTCCTTTGAGCATGCTTAACAGCTTCTAAATCTAAGTTATTGGCTGGTCGCCGTTGTTGATGGTGTCCTTTACTAACACTATAGTCAGCATATAATGTTCCCACTGCTGGGAGTGCTGGGACACAGGCCTCCTCTCTGTGAGAGGGAGTGGGCTGTAAACTACCGCGCGTTAGTTTATGGTTCAGGGGCATGCCGGTTTCCTCCCGATGTTTTCCTTCACCGTTTTGAGAGCAGTCGTGATGAAATAATTTACACAAAGTAAAGCGCCTGTCTGGGTTCGAACCTACGACCTACAGTCTGTAAGTCGTGACGGTTACGTCTGGGCTACCACTGCTCACCAGCCACACTGCTACGCACGGTGTTGTTGTTGCCTTTAACTTAGTTAATATCATAGGTATTTTGACTTAAAAAATGATTTAAACTCATTTATATTACAGGTCACAAGCAGAACACTACCCGCAGTCCGGGTCGGCGCCATGCTCCGGAGCAGCGGCCGCTTACCCAGGGTTGCTACACACAGTTAATTTAAAATTCTCACTCGGATAAATGAGGAGGGTAACGTTTGCGTTTTATAGCCTACAATGTGCGAATGCAATGTTTGTGACGCTCCTTTGCGGTTGTGGACGTATTTTAATATCGTTAATTAGGTGTTACGAGCGTCGAGTGCTCGTAAACGTTTTGTATTTTGGATAATGTGAACATGAAATTTTGTGTGTACCTACGTGAAAAGATCTAATAGGAGTACCTAAATCTGTTTAGAATTTTATGTTTTGTTAGAATTTTAATATGTGGCTGTGTCTGACAAAAATCAGCTTGAACATTTTAAATAGTACTCTTAGCCCTTTCCTGTTGAATTATCATTGTTAAAAACTGTTTTTGAATTGCAGGTGTTTCTTCAGCTAGTTAAATAAAGATGAGCAACTACATATTAAAATAAACTAAATGTAATGGTATACGTACCCCAGAGACGGGGTGTTCACCATTCAATAGTTACCCAGATAATGGCGCCGATTCTCTTGTTCACAAACTAAACAAAATTTAAGTTCAGTGCATCTTTTTCTTTCTATTTCATTAAAAAAAGGACAGAAGATAAATATTATTAGTTTAGTCCTGTCGAATTAAGCTACTCCATAGCAAGTTTAGACGTGATTAAAAACATGGCTACTAAAAATACATCACTTTACATCAGGCGCTGACTAATTTGACAGGACTAAACTAATATTTATCTTCTGTCCTATTCTTAATGAAATAGAAAGAAAAAGATACACCGAATTTAAATTTTGTTTAGTATGTGAACAAGGGAATCGGCGCCGTTATCACTTTTAATTTCCCACTCTTGTTGGGCAAGGATTATCTATTACTTCATTCAAATATGGTATCAGAATGTAAATGTGCAATGATAATATCAACTAAAACTGACACCCACACAAACCAACTGAAAGAAAAGTTCTCATTGATTTGAATTCTGGAAATAGCGATGTATCTAATTTACTTAGTACAGAAAACAAAAATCCAAGACACGGCGGCAAACAAAGGCGGCGTTACGAAATGGAGCGAAACTTTCTTACTAATTAATTTAATCCCTTCGAGCCCTACCCCATTACCCTAATTGAACTGCGGTGTACATGTCAATTCTTTGCTCTTGTTCTAGCAAACTAAACTTCTAATTCCAACCTTAAAACTTAAGAAATAGAGTCTGTTTCAGATCGTGTAAGTTGCTGTAAAGTTAGCACCATGTTAATGATATGAGGGGCATACTTTGTAACGTTTTGCATAAGTGTCCAATTCCTATAAGCTTCCTAAAATATTGTCTTTGATCTATTGTCTTTGAAGATACTTCTAGGGTCTTATTTTTCAGTTTCCATTAAAAGAAATCGATCACAAATTGAGTTATTGACATTGACAAAAAATAAAGATATAATAAAAGAAAATTATACACAAACTTCATTATCTGAGTAAAAGCAAATAAGAATGTCGGTGGATAAGTGACATAATTATGATAACTTATTTTTCAGGTTATTTACTCAAAGTTGTTTCATGACTTAATCATTCTTTGTGTTTGTTTTACCTTTCTAATATAAGAATACACTCACCTATCCCTATATTTACCTACTTCGAAGAAAAGCAAAGTGCCATAATTACCTATTCGAAAATATTGGGTGTCATTCCTGCCTTATGATGTTTCAATAAATATTTCATGAAAATTATACTGAAAATAAATATATTTTTATTTTCAGTATAAAGCGCGGATACGCGCCATGGGCCAAGCTACTGAAAGCGATACTACATAAAAAAATGTATAAGAAAATATAGAAGAAGAATTTTCATATTGTATTCAATATTCACATTCTGAAGACTGCTTCTGTCATTAAACTCTGATTTTTTATTTGCTAGACATAAAACGATCGATCGCAGCTGTCATTTTAGTTTAGCAAATTATATACCAGAGTTTAGGTAGGTAAGCACCTATAAAAGGAGTTGTTATACAATTTTATGGTTTAATTGTACATATTTAGACAGTGAATTGAGTGATCAGCGTGCGTCAATGGCGGACCCCCTGTAAGCACGCATTTTGTTCAACGTGCAAAGACAAACAAAAATGCGTGCGTGTAAAGACAACTGACAGTAAGTCCAGTTGTTATTCTAAACGAAGAAAAAACGAATCAGAAATAAAGAATAATAAGAAATGAACTAGTAAGTATAAGCAAACGTTATGGAGAAGTTTCGTCCTTTTACTAACGTATATGTATATAATGGCATGTTAAAATTATCGATAAAGGGTAAATACTGTATAGGGTGTTGCACAGGCTAGTATATACAGGGCCAAGATATTGATGCCAGAGGGCAAGTCCTGATGTGACCAAACTTGAAGAGTATAATAAAACTTAATGCACTGACTTCTAGCACCTAGAAGCCCTGAGTAATTGACAGAACAAGCCCTAGCATTCTTCATCATCATCATTATCATCATTTCAGCCCGGAATCATCCCCTGCTGAGTAGGCCTCCCCTTTTTTCAGCTATACTTCCCGGTTCCATGCGTCCCTCATCCAGGTGTTTCCTGCGACCTTTTTTTTTTTGGAGGATGGGAAATCATCAAATGACCCCTCCCGCTCTGGGTGGAGCGGAGGGGAGTGTCAGACTCTTACTGACTAAAACCCACCCGTGTTCCTTCCTTAGCCCTTTCTGTTCCAGGGCAACGGTAACCCTTTCGGACGATCCTGCTGCCCTGACAGGCTTCGACCCTATCGGGCCCCGTCATCTGCTGACACCTCTTTGAGGCGCGCGTGGAACACAACGCGCCGTCCGGCACGGTTTCCCGCGACCTTAACGATATCATCAACCCAACACGGCCCTGGTTTCTTTGGCCACCATTCGGCCACAGCTTTACTCCAACGACCATCTCCTCGTCTAACTAGATGTCTAAATACTCAATTTCATTTATTATTCCGAGCCGTTTTTCGATGTCAGGGCCGGAATTAACCAGGCAACACTTCTTCTATTTAACTGTACAGTGGTATTATTGACAAACACGTCTGCTGACACGCACATCCTTTTCATAGCCACCGCTATTGCTGTACACAAAGGACCTTCTAAATTCGGTCGCTTAAACTTTAGACTATTCACTAAAGATATTGTGTAAGCGCTCTGTAGTGAATAATGTTATTATGCTAACAATTTTAAAAGCATTGGAAGTTTAAATAGCTGTAATGGTTAAGTTGGGACGAAGAGGTTTTAAATTAGGTCAGAAGCTTTTTAGGAGATTGTTTTTAACTAAATGTTTTGTTTGAATGTTAAAGGTTTTAACGCTATCAAAGCCCTTTAGGCTCCTAGGTGACTATAGTTACCATCAAGGTAAGGTCTGGACTCCTTTAATAGAGATTGGTCCTTGGTAGCTCTGGACAGAGAGAGGTAGAGGAGAGTAGTGGACCCTTTGCCCAACAATGGGACAGTAATGGCCAATGAAAATTAAAAAAATGGTTAGGTAGGCTATATTTATATGTAGGTAGTATTTAGACCACAGCAGGTGCTTTTGGAGTTGTCGTAAAATGCAGGTACCTATTCTTTAAAAGCTTGCAGCATTCAACTTAGTTTAAAATCAAACGTTAGTGATTCCTCCAATAAAGTTATAAAAAAAACCGGCCAAGTGCGAGTCGGACTCGCGCACCGAGGGTTCCGACAATTACAATTTACGATTTATGACGTATTAAAAAAAACTACTTACTAGATCTATTAGATCTATTAGAAACCTCAATATCATTTTTGAAGACCTATCCATAGATACACCACACGTATGGGATTGATGAAAAAAAAATTTTTGAGTTTCAGTTCTAAGTATGGGGAACCCCCAAAATTTATTGTATTTTTTCTATTTTTGTGTGAAAATCTTAATGCGGTTCACAGAATACATCTACTTACCAAGTTTCAACAGTATAGTTCTTATAGTTTCGGAAAAAAGTGGCTGTGACATACACACGGACAAACAGACAGACATGACGAATCCATAAGGGTTCCGTTTTAGCCATTTGACTACGGAACCCTAAAAACACTACCTATATGAATTGTATGTTTCAGATACTCATTGTTTTCGTCCACGCTTGATTACTCCGTATCGAATGTGTTTATATTAGGTTCAAACCTTGAATTAATTCGTTTGATATCGATTTTTTGTCCACAAATATTAATTTAATTGCTTTAATTACCAAACGAGGAAGCGCCCCAAGGATCAATGAAATAATTGTGTTAAAATACCGTCAGAGATAAGTTTTAACCATGACAAAAGTTCCGTGAAATGGGGTAAAACTAATTCGAGCCCGGTCAGTGCAAGCTCGCATGTGTCCCGGGTTCGATTCCCGGGGGTGTTCGTCTGTAATGTCACGCCTATTATTCGCCAATATATCTTCCGTTCCCGTCAATATTTTCATTTTCGTGGATTTCTGTCCATTTGGGAGTTCATTATGCCCCTCTGTGCGCGTTTGTGTTTCATCTTGATGTGTCATTTGTACCGAACTTGCTTGTTCAACGAGGGTTTTTCGCTGTCGCGTACCCACCTATGTGAACTTCTGTCATAAATCTTAGGACCCCAACTAATAACTATTTTGCCATACGCTGTTGTGATAAAAATTAATTTAACAATAACACGGTAAGTTTCAGATACACGTCTGACAATTTTAATTAATTTTATAAGAATAACATGGGCTAGACAATGTGCTTCATAGACCTATCATTAAGTATCAACTACTTCCAAGTAATCAACTACGTGCTAGGGCAGGCAGAATATTTCATGACCCTAAAACAATCTCTACCTTAAATCCCAGTATAAGCCAACCCAATTTCCAGATTAACATGATTGAAGATATAGGTTATAGTTCCGTCATCGTCGATATTTGTAACAAGGCTGGGCCATGCATCACCAGCTAGGAGGGTACCCGACAATCTTATAAAGTACCCGGACCATCACACGTCAAGGCCCGTACCGACCGGCCATCCTTTATTCAAATAAACCCTATTTTTATGGAAAACCTTCCCTTTCCACATCAATATCAATTTCCCAGCGATTGTTGCAGAAATAAAGGGATGACCCTTCGGGGACGCAGGTTATCTGCCCAACTATATTAGAGGAGTTTTTAAAAGGCAGGTTTTTTCCACTGTATTATGTTTTATCGAGGAGTATTTGGTATCTTTTTCTTTATTAAAATGAGTAGGTGACCGTAACCTCTAAACAGTTTGGAGATAAACAAAAACGTTATTATCGTAACACTAATCGATTTATACAGTGGGTTTTTACACAGCGTATAATTTGTATACAAATGGACAAACAAGATAAAGAGAATGACAACAAATTTAAACATATCTGAATAGATTAACATACCCAATATCTAATTAAGTAATAACTAGAGCTGATATATATACGCTACTACAGAATCATACACCTATAACGTCATAAAATATTACGACCTCACCTATAGCCATTTAATACCTTCCCATGAACCCGTAATTTACTTACTCTTGATACATAATACACATGATCGATGTGCTTTTATTTTAACACACGTCAACCAATAAATACCACATAACAGCGAATGACGCGACCATTTACCAAATGATAGGTGAACCGGCCTGAGAACATGCAGCAGTTGTTCTCCACTGTGATTACAGACGATTACCCCGTCACCAAACTCGTGTTTGGTCCCCACTTAATATAATAAGCATCGCTGAATCGAAATCGATGCTATTACATGTCTGGTCCCATTTATAATCAGTACACTGGGTCCCGAAGCGATCGTGCCACCTTAGGGCCGCTGTAATCGGTCAATTATCTATAATTTTCTACCATCAGTCTTTACCCGAAGCGGGCTAGATTCCAGCCAGCCCTAGTGTAATGGTGCGTCCGGTTATCGATCTAATTGGTAAATTATGTATAGCCCCTCGGGAGACCAAGTGGAAATGCTCGGGAATATTAATAGAAAAAGACTAATCGGAGTTCTAACTCTGAATAAGTAGGCATACAAAGGACCAATTTATGGTGCCTAGGAATTAAAACAAACTGTCGAAATGGGTGAAATATTTCTTCTAATATCAGTAGGTTCTTCTGAATTGGCAACGTTTATATTTACTCGTGCATGCTTTTCCAAAAACAGATTTGCATGGAC
The DNA here is from genome assembly GCA_949629185.1 of Apamea crenata. NCBI lineage: Eukaryota > Metazoa > Arthropoda > Insecta > Lepidoptera > Noctuidae > Apamea > Apamea crenata. Next base: position 12,830,886 of record OX451363.1, on the reverse strand, counting down.
TTTGCATTCAGCTGCGCAATAGTTATTTCAGCACTGAAAATTTTAAACATTATTCTTAAGTTTCGTGTCCTTAAAAAAGTGTATTTTATATATACTCGTGGTAACATTTAAAACAAAAACAGGTTATAGTTGAAACCGAGCCGCGGTGAACATTCGATCCGCCCCCAGCGGCTGCATGCGGCCGCGTCGATTTTTTGTCTTTTTTTTAGACCAACCTTAATAAACTTTTTCCTATTGGCCGCAAGGAAATTATAATTTTTTTGTCCGAGACAAAATAAAATTTATAGCAGGTGGAATGCTAGTGATTATTTGTGTTATCGATTGGAATCGAGTATCGATCGCTGTGATTGGTCGACTCGAGTCCAATAGGGTGGGAGATCGATATGTGCGAGATAATTGATGTAATTATTCGTGTTGAATTGTAATTCTTATTCGGTTGTGGGGAGTTTCGTGTAGAACTAGTTTATCACGATATCTGAACAGTGGTTTTTGTTGGTAGGGATATATTTTAGGTAGTGCTGCCAAACGCGATCTCGCGTGACGGCGAGGCGTGGCATGCGATTACAATTAAAACATTGTTCGGTGCTTGGTCGTTCCAACCCAAAGAACGAACCTATCCGAAATTCGATCAAAAATCTTTGTTCATTACCTGAACTTGCTTTTGCCATATTAAATGTATAAGGTTGGGAATTTCTTTTTTAAAACATCAAAAGTTCGTACGGTTTATGTTTAATTCCACTGCTACGGAACTTGATCGTTATCATTGTTGTTTGATCGAGAGATAACTTGTATACGTGCTGGGGGATTTTATCGTTACTGTATATACCTACCAGATAAAATAAAGGTCACTTTAAAATATGTAGAACTAATCAGCTTTCCGGTTCACCCGTAACTTATATCATTGTTCTAGCATATGCATACTAGGTACATTAGTTAATGTCCGAGCACAGATAAAGGACATCAAAGCCGGGCGCTGGTTTGTTAATTTCGTTAGAAACATATTAATGACGTCATTAGTATACGTCACCACAAATGGGATTCGTGACAAAATATTGACACGACACGGAACGGACGAGTATGTAATAAAAACATGAATTAAATGATATTGTAACAAAAAGGTGGACTGTCAAGCAACGCATTTGTCTAGAGACCGTCACTAATTTCATTAATACGCTGTGTAGAACTTTAGGGTTCTCTAGTACTATTATAAACTCCACTAAGATTATATCCTTGACATTTCTTATAAGAAACACCAATCCGTAACACACTGAATTATTTAATTTCGAAACCACAACAGCGAAAAGCTACCATAGAATTTAAATGGACGATTTGTGCGGAACCAAGCACCAACATATATTTTTTCGGTAACACGGATGTATCGTCACGCGTGTATAAATTCGTTACGATTTCTTGTCAGCCATTTATTTCGTAACGCGTTCAATAATAAATGTTATAAAACATGTTACATGACAAATCGAAACGATGAAACATTCGCGTACAATTTCATTTTTCATGGTTTTTTTAATACAATGTGTGAAATATTTAGTACCTCAAAAAACTAGTGATTTTGGTGACATGGGGAAATATCACACTGGGAATGCAGTGTATCCTTCTCCGAAAACCTAATTCTTAAAACGTCTAGCCTTTAGGGATGTCACATCTAACATGAGGCCCACCACGTGACATATCTCCTAGTGGGACTGAAGACAGAATCTCCATCCAGACTGAAGGAAGCCAGGTGAAGACAGCTCATGACAGAGTCAATCTGAAAATTCAATTCGAATAGAATGACAGTTGAAATTTCAGTATACAAGGTGTGACAAGTGAGATGACAATACGTTCACAGTCTGCATACAAAAATTCAATCAAATTTTATCCAATAGTTTAGTCACTATAGCTAGTCAAAGATTGGTAAAACCCATAGTCGTCCCATCACAACTATTTAGTTTGTTTGAAAAATCACGTTTTCAATTTCGATGTTTGGATTTATTTGATACTTTCAAAAATAATGCTATATTATTATTTTATTTATTGTTATTTTGTCGTCTCCACGTTGCTTAAAAAATAGAGAACTATGTACAGACGCCAGCCATCAGAGGTCAACCTACCCAAAATTGTCAAATTTTCCCAATCAACCTTGAACCTTAATACTTTAATGATAAAGTTGAACATCGTAAATAGAAGTTTGACAGATTGTAGTAGCTTGATGTGCTGGCGTCTGTACATAAACCTCAAACAGTGCCAATATTCCAATCTTATTGGAACTTATATGTTCGAGCTGACATCTGAGTGCCCTCTTAGTTTTTCGAGACATTGCCAAGCGGTTTAGTCGACTCTTCACGTGACCAGAGGGCTGATTCGTTAAAGACAGCATTGCCATACAACGTGGCAAATATCAAATTAGGGTGCATGAAGTTTTTGCGGTTCCATTTAACTGATGAAAAAGTCGACAGGTGAAAGTCAAGTATAGCAAATTACGTTTTGATAAAGTGTTCCTATTTTAACTGCGATAATAGATTACTGTTATAATTAGGTCAGGTGTAAACTTGGGCAATACGGGCATCATTTATTATCTTGTAAGTTTATATGAGACACTCCCCTATACGTGGAACATATAAAGATGCGAAATGAAAAACCTTCCTTGAAATTAAAAATTCCCTGGATTGTACCCAGGTACAATCACAGGTGAATACCTGATGTACCTTGTCATTTATCCAACAGTATCTTTTTTCGCTAAACAATGAGAATATACTGGTCCTATCGAGCTCCTACAATTTCATTCAAAATATTAAAAAAAAAATGTTGCTTATCTTCATCCTGCTGTTTTTGGGATCCCACCAATCCCACCTCAGTCCCACTGTGTAGCTACACTCGTAAAGGGTGATACGATGACGTATGCCTCTCATCAATACGCGTCGCACGTCGGAGCATTAACCCGCGCCTAATGAGGTCGGACAGCGTTTAATAGAATTAAACGCTGGCCGCGGAAGGTAGTAGGTTTAGGTTAGTATGCGATGGTGTGACCATTTGTTACTATAGTGCCCCGCGGTGAGGCTCGAGGTTGCGATGACGCTATTTCCTGTAGTGTGTTATGCGTTAAATTTGACGTGTCATATGAAATTTTAGTCATCAATTTTACTTTTTTTCAATACTTGCGACTCGCCCCTGCCTCGCAAGATTTTTACCACAAAACATTAAGATTTCTTTATTAAAGGTAGATAAGTTTAATATCAATATTTATATGTCTAAGCCTTCCCAAATAAATTCTCGTAATGATGGTGAAAACCGAATCAAAATCTGTTGCGTAGTTTAGAACAACAACGCGGTCACACAGACAGACACGCAAAAAGCAACTTTAACTTATACGTAATCCCCTTTATTCATAAACGTTGCTTAAAGTTAAGCAGTGATTAGCGACTGTTTAATCATACATTTTTGACGTTTAAACGTTACTTAACTTTAGTCATCGTTTATGAATAAACCCCCTTATGTGTAGATATAGATTACCTACTACTCAGCTGGAAAGTTGTAATAGTTAGGTTATCTAGATCGAAAGCAGAACGATAACTACACTTATTCTAGTTATAGTGCAACGTTGCTACCTATTAAACCACCATATTTGCAGAGTGGAACGACATCAAGGATAAGAGAACTGCGTTCACATCTGCTTCCTGTTAATAGAAAATATGAGATTTTGAAGACAGAATTTAGAATAATCTATCTTTGATAAAGATGTGACGTGAGCTAAGGCACATAATAACTAATAATAGGTACTAACGTAGCTAAGGTTAAAAGCCTTTCCTTTACAAATCTTCATCCACTTTCTATAAAGCTATTCAAGCTATTGTTATCGACTATCAACGACTACTAAAACAATTTGTAGGCGATTGTTTCTACCCGACCACCCAATAAAAGCCTCAACGCTTCATGCGTTTGTGCAATAACACTAAAGATTTCCCAGCTCACCTCTGGACTGTATTATTCGTGACTAGTGGAGTGGTCAGGCGGGCGGGGGGGTGTTGAGGTCAGACGAGGCGCAAGGCCTTGTGGCCACGACGTAAAAACGATCAGAAATCCAAATACCAAACATTCACTAAGTAGTCACTCGTGCTGTTGAAACGCCAGGTTCAAAACTTGAGACCTTACAGTTGCATATCCCAAGCGAAAATTTGGTCCTTTCGCCGTCGATATAAACGTGGTCCTTTGTTTCTGTGAAACAGGTCTTCTGCATCTAATCTATGTAGTGTTGTAGAGGACTAGGGGGGCAAGGGGGGAGGATGCATCTCTACGCGGGCGGTGCCGGGCTGTTCTCACGCCTCTGAGGTCACGCCTTACTTTGACCATCGCCGCGCAACATTACAAACCCAACGTGTACTAGCTTATGAGAATAATGGAATACCTTTAACGGTATTGAGGTTCTATGCAATATTTCATTCGACGCCCTTCTGCCTGTTTCACCGCGCATTTCATGGGAAATACTTTCTAAAATACATAGTTTGGAAGATGTTTTTATTATGTTACGATGTGAATATGTTGGGTATGGTAAGTGTTCTGTTAGGTGTTACGCGAAACATAGTTAACGCCAAGATATTCTTGAGCTTCGTCTGGGAACTGTAAACAGGCATGATAGAGATGCAGACTCTGTACTTTGGGTAGATACTGGGATTTTATTAAGTACGTCACAATAGTCATAAGAATTCAAAAATGTAATCCGTGGTTGCTTCTGGACTTGATCACGTGAGCATTCTCCAGCAAGCAGACAGGCTTGTAGCACCAGAAACACTCTGTTGCTTATCAAGTAAACTCTATTGTAATCCTCGCACGCAACAGCAGCATGTAATAATAATAAATAAATAAATCCCTGGACATTTCACACAGCACCATGTGCATAACTCGGCGTCACAAAGCCGAGTCATCCTGAGCACCATCTTTGTGAGCCTAGTCGACTTAAAACAGTGAATCAGGCAATCTTTTTGCACTAGTGTCTACGCTGCTTATGCTCACCATGGAGTACCTATATATTGATTGGCATATTGGATGAATATTCTGACGAGACATATCTGTGGTTAGCGAGGAATCTCGGATAGCCTCTTTCAAGGGATAGGCAGTGGTATGATTTTAAGCCCTATTATTATTGGACATATTTCACTCCTTTCTCTTCATAACTTTTTGTTACGAAAACTAAACAAGATTTCCACATTGTACAAAAGCAAGTAAACTCCATTGTAATCCTCACACGTAACAGCAGCATATGAAATCAACACAGCGTCACAAAGCCGCGTTATCCTACTTGAGCGGCGCCATTGTGCGCGCAGATAAACGCGCGATACACAATGCGCTTAATATTGTAATCTATGAATATTTTCTATTGCGCGGTAAGTATGTGGAAAGTGTGATACAGGCCGTGTTATGGAGAGGCTTTTTGTTCTGAATGTGATTCTAGACGAAGTGGGAGGTTCTGAAATAGGCAATTGTATAGGAGAATTTGGACGCATTGTACTTCTACCTGTTTCTTTCTATATAGTTAATGAAAAGTAACAGTCTGTCAACTGGTAGGTATGGAATCGATACGCCGCATTAGATACTTGAATGTCACTCGGCATGACCTAATTAAAAAACTCACTGATTGGTCTAGAGTTTCCTGCTCTCAAGAGAACCATGAACCTTATTTCTGTTGCACAGGAATTTTAGCATATATTAGCAAATGTTTGGTGTCATGTGTCTACCCGCCCCTTTCCTCACACATGTTATTGAGTGAGAACTATGCATTAGCACAATTTTGTTGGTACAGATATCTTATTCTCGGGCCGCCTCCGCCGCGCCTGGCTCGACGGCGCCCGCTGCCGTGACGCAGCAAAACCCGCGAAATAACACCTTCCCGGCCCCAATTCACACCAAAGCCTCGTTGAAACGATTCAAATCAGAGATTTCAGGACGATACCCGATTGTATTATTCCGGTTTCGTAACCAAAAATCCAATTGTAGTCGGATCCCTTTCGGGAAAATTTTCGGAGTCCCGCTGAGATTGCCTGAATCGAACCGGCCTTCGTGGGAATGAATAACTGCGAATAATACGTTGTCATCCGCCATTATTATCTCACAATGATACAGTGCTTTTACGATAAAAATCTCGAATAACAATCGAGCAACTAGACTCTGTTATCCGCGTAATGTTATTTTAAATAAAAGAAGATATCATAATAATTTATGTAATAGTAGTCCATTAAAACAATTATTTCAATGTCTTTATTATAATAAGCATACAGTAGGTTTTCATGTTGTGATGTCAGCCGTAAAAACATTAGGCAAAATGGCCGGATTTGAAAATAACTTCATACACGGTAGCGATGTGTGGGAGATAATAACTGAAATATGTATGTTATCTGCAATTATGTGTCTAAGTGCATAATAACAATCAGCGGGCTCGAAGTCGATGTAGGTCTCCGTGTGACGATTTTTGAACAGCGGTAGACAAACCAGTTGGTATCAGGCACCCTGATAGAACAAGCAAAGATAAGAAAAATGTTTCAAAGTGCTTTTAGCCACGACGACTCTGTTTTCCAACAACTTTTCTTGAAACTTTTTCTTTACTCATGCTATATACGCTAAACTCATATTTTATATTTGCTAGAATAAAATGACAGCTGCATTTGACCTTTTTTTGTCAACATTACATTACTTATTATGTTCCATTTTGGACTAGCCAATTATAATCGAAGTTTATCTGACTAGAAAGTCAGCCCTGCACCCTAATTGCGTAACACACAATCAAACTCAATCTGAATCATTTTGAAGGATATTGCTAATGCATTTGCTTCATATGTTCAAAAAATGTGTCGTGTCTGCTCAACAACGTAAATAACGCAATGAATGTTGTTGAACTGTCAAAATGAAACCGATTCCGATTGATCGTGTGTTACGCAATTAGGGTGCTGCACACTATACACATGCAGCCTGCTACCAAAAGTTGCTGGCTGGTTAAGCTCGACATGAGTTCGGAATACACGAGAAATTAAAAAAAAGCTTATTGCCTAGGGTTTACCAGCGTCCAACGCCCAACCCACAAACCAAGCATTACGTAAATATGGTATTTAAAAATAGTACCACTTTGAGATACGAGTCTGCTAGTCCGTCGTGTGTCTGCCCGCCCTAAGGCACGGTGCTCATGATAAATGGGTTGCACTGCGCATGGGCACAGCCTGTGCGATGGTACGGGTTCTGTAATAACTAGGTACAGTGCTCGCAAGGCGGTTATTGATTGAAAAGTATTGTCAAAGTAATTATTTTCTAGCAATTTTAAAAACATGTTTAGAGCTGCTCTTATTATTACAGAAATACAGTCACCCTGAAAAAGATGTATGTACACGACAAGAATTCATTTGATTGTTGACAATCTGTGTTCCATAATCTAAATATAATTATAATAATTGTAGTGAAGTCAAAAGTCGGTATAGGAACGATTTTTGTCTGTTTGTCTGTCTAATATTGCATTTTGTTCGTATTCTTCTCTGCAAATTGTAAAAAAGCCACGACAAAAGCTTAGGATATTGTAGATAGTTACCGATTTAACATTTTAAATTATTTTCATCACGTTTTAACTTAATGGAGTTAAGCAGTCAATAATGACATATATACATGACATAATATATGTGGGTGTTGAGATGGGGCAATAAGGGCAGGTACGTTAACCATTGTCGCTACAAGAAAACGGTCTTAGGAAACTGTCCTTAAGTTTTTGAAACATATTGATTTGCATTCACAGATTTTGTAAGAAAGTTAGTTAAGGTTTTTATTGATATAAGTTTAGTAATTTTCGTAAAAAAACTTATTTTGATGACAATCGATCATGTTTCTTCTAACGAAGAAAAATCAGAAATCGCAAAAATCCTTTTTCACAGATATCGTAGGAACTGAGACTGAGATGACGGAGAACACAACATACCAGTGTATGGCAACAGTCGAATTATTTCATTACTTCACTGGGCAGAATAGGGAACGAATATAGTATCTACTATTATACGGACTACCGTTCTGTTCTGTTCTACACACTAGTGTAGAACGTACACAGAAAAACATGCAAGTTTATGCCTCTTCTATCATCTATGGTTATAATAAAAATAAATATCTTTGGTTAGGTGACTGGTAATGAGAAATCCCTAGTGTTTACAATCTACTGTTATATTATTTTAGTGACAGCTGACCGTCAGGGATAATCTGTAAGAATGCGTTAGTCAGTGTATCATTGTTATGCTACTAGGCAGTATATATGCAGGAACTTCGCAAGCAATAGGAAGTTGCTACTGAAGGCTGCGGGTGTCGACCTCAGGATGAGCTGCTCACACGGATAACTGCAGTGCGATTCTGTAACCATCTCGCCGTGAAAACTTAGGTGAAGTGAACGTGGAGTGAGCTGTCATTCCAAATAATGCTAGGGATTGACACTACTGACAACTCACATCAAGCTCACTTCACTTGAGTTTTCACGGTGAGATTTTTACAGAATCGACCGGCTGTAGCAAAGAGTATAATAATAATACGGGCTGTAGTCGCTAGATCGAAGTGTTCCAAAATTGTAGCTGTTATTTTAGTATATTGTGGTGCCTTACGACTTTCACGCGAATGAAGTCGCGGGCAGAAGCTAGTGTTGTATGTAACTATCTACAATTAAGTACCCAATGTGTAATATGTTTTGTAGCTACACATTGATAATAATAAAAAAAAATGATAGAATATTATAGAAAAAATATTGTAGTACTATAATTTTTACGACGAACTTGAACTCTTTACGATTATAAAAATATAAGAACAAAGAAAAGCTAGGACATCATTATTTTAATTTGTTTCAGAATAATATTTAAAACAACCCCAAATACAAAATTTCACGATAAAGATAATAGTGAAATTGTGATTGGTATGTCTACGTGTTGTACGCTGCACGGTGTACCATGATAAATGACTGCACAGTGTACGCTCCGTCGCTGTTCCTCGGCGAGACGGGGCACTATAGTGCGGCTGACTCGAGTTGGCGTAGGACTTTTATTGTTTTAATCTATATTTTGAATGCTGATTTTTGAAACTGTTTTGCAAGTTTTTTTTTTAAATTATATTCTCGAATGTATCGTACACACTTTAGTGTAAAGTGCCTTTGACTGGAAGGTGTATTTACTCACGTTCGCAGCTAAAACAGAGTGATATTCAAAGACAAATGGCCGGGCAGTGTATTTGCCACAACCTGACCTCTGAGTTTGTTTCGGCCTTTCTTCTCAGATTAGTCAAATAGGAAACGCAGACCTCGTCTCGTTTTTTAAATATGATTAACGTTTAAAAGTGTTTGTACAGTCACGAGCACCAATATGTCAACACTTGGCAACTTTCAATTGCGATTTTTTTTACGAAATAACGAATTCGACGTTGAAATACGACACATTAAATAAACCTATGGGTTCGAAAATACTATGTTCGTAACAACATAAAATTTCATTCGAAAATAAAGGAGTAAATCGCTTTTGAATAAAGCCGAGTGTAAACATACTTTTGCTCGTGACTGCTACATACTTTTGCTACGAACCTACTTACAGGAGGCTTGTGTCCTAGTAGTGGGAACGTCATAGGCTGATTTTGCTTATGCTATTATTTCTATTTGATTCTTATTTGACAAAATCAGGCCATATCTTGATCAAGAGCTTACGAGCAGATATATATTACGATTTGTCTCGCAAATAACTTTACTAACCGAACCACAAAACTTCACTAATCAAACCACAAAACTCGCGCTACGCCGTAGTTCAGCGTGTAGCGTACGCTACGCCGCGCAGCGTGGTATACGCTACGCTTCGTAGCGAGCGACGCGCATCGCTCGGTGCAACGCGGGTTTTTGCTTTTGATCTAAGTGGGATATTTTCAAATTTTCTATATAAACAAAAATTTGCGGTTGGTATTAATATAATAAATCCGCTTTGTATTTCATTAACCGGTTGAATAACATTTTTAATCTCCTGTCCACCTACTTGAATTCTTCCGATTGTTGTTTCCGTGCATCATTATAGTAATCTTATGATATTTACGGGAACATATCCGTGGTTACTACGAAAGAAATAGCCTCCAAATATCATCAATAAATCCCAAAATAAGCTCAATAAATCAAACGGTTTTTCAGCCAATTCTCCGCTGCCCCACTATACCCCAGCAAAGACACAAAACAATGTCAATCGAGCTTGACAGTGAGCAGTGAGATGATGACGTCACTAAACGTCACTCCCCACCGAGACAAAGATAACGAGCATCCACGAGCACCCACGAGCCCCAGATTTGTGTAAGGAAATTTATGAATACCTACCTCCACAATACTGATACTAAGAAGAGACACGATGACGCGATGACGTAGCGGAATATTGAGTATCTTGTGGAAATTGTTTTAATGTTCTTATCATTCTGTATCTGGAATAATAAATTATGTGTGTTAAAGAAAGACACATATTTTATTTGGGACACACAGGAAATACAAATAGTAAAAAAGGAGCATTTAATACTAACAAAGTGACATTAAAAACAAAAAAAAAACACCTGTGCGAGGCTATAAAGGCTCTTATTTTTTTTAAATATCGCAGCATTATGCTGAGTAGCATAATGCTGCGATATTTAAAAAAAATATACCGCCGCACTGGTATTCTGATCGGGCTCGAGCACATGAGGAGTTTATAGAGGAGGAGGTAAAGAGCATGCCCATTTGGCAATAAAAAAATCTAATATATAAAATTCTCGTGTCCCAGTTTTCGTTGCCATACTCCTCCGAAACGGCTTGACCGATTCTTATGAAATTTTTTATGCATATTCAGTAAGTCTGAGAATCGGCTACTATCTATTTTTTTTTTCTTTCAAACCCTTAAGTTATAAGGGATGTCCACCCTAGGGTAGGAGTAGTGTAGGAGTAGGGTAGGAGTAGGGTAGGAGTAGTGTAGGAGTAGGGTAGGAGTAGGGTAGGAGTAGGGTAGGAGTAGTGTAGGAGTAGGGTAGGAGTAGTGTAGGAGTAGTGTAGGGGTAGAGTAGGAGTAGTGTAGGAGTAGTGTAGGAGTAGGGTAGGAGTAGGGTAGGGGGTAGGACACCACGCGAACGAAGTAGCGCCGGGCAGCTAGAAATAATTTATATATGGCAAAACAACGTTTGCCGGGTCAGCTAGTATGAAATAAAATTTAGGAAAAAAGACGGCATGGTGATACCATAAGGGGTAAATAAAATCTAGATGAGAAGCCACTGGTTTCTGATGACAAATGTCATGTGAAGTGGTTGTAATCATTTCGTACAACAACTAGGTACACGGGATTTTTTTGGAAACTAGAAGGTTTATTTAACGATAATTAAAGTTAAGGTTATAACGTGCACGTCTTTCTACATCGTTCTCACATGGTTAATTTCAACACGAATGATGTAATCAAATATTTTGTAACAATTTTATGGTTTAAAAGAGTGTGAGGAAGACCAGTTTGATATCAATGCAACATCACACAAGTTTAGCCTTTATCTCTGAAGGAACTAGCTTCAATTTCCTGTTTAGCTGACCTACTCCTTGACAATTCAAAAGTGCCTGTAAATGGTGTAACTGAAATAAATGCTTTGAGTTTGAGTTTGCCGACCTCATCTAGTTTCAAAATATGGTTGACGTGTTTGTACAAACCTACTTACAAAATAAAATCATTTATCATTTGAAGCTGAACTCGACAAGAGAAACATGAATACTGTTGCTAGTTGATTCTACTTATCAACTTATATTATCTTTCTCAAAAGAGTAAAAAATATTTATTACCACAAAAGTAGCATACCTATCAGTGTGACTAAAATATTCCGCCTTCGTTTACATCAGATATAAAATACACAATATCTCCGGGCACTTCCTACGATTGGTCGAGAGTCGAGGTGCAGAGCGGATGTGACGTCAGAGCTGCTATCTCCGCAGCTGATTGCTCATAAACCCGTCGTCGACTGATAACACGGTGTCGAACTTTGAGAATAGACCCTCGAGATATGAGCACGGAGGTTGAAGGTATGGAGGAATACTTTGTTATGATGTTATTAGTATAGATTACGAGGTATGTAGATTAGGTTACGTGGAAATTGAGGAAAATTCAGTAGCCTTGAACTTTTCAGTAAAAAAATGAGGGTTTTATTTTAAGCTTTGTTGACGAACGATCTAAGGCTCTCGGGCGCTTATTGTTGGATCCTCATTGGGGTCTACTCTCAAGAAAAGAAATCCGTTATTTCGGCCAAAGTTACGGGCGCTTTTTAATAATCCGTATCACCTTCAGACAAGATTAGTTTGCGAGTCGAACTAAAAATGTTTGACAACACGATTTGACAGCTGTCCTTACTCCCGATGTGTTATTGCCCGTCAAAAAAAGTTTTTAATCGAGAGTAGGGTTCATTCTGAAGTATCGAACTAGTTTCGGACGGGCCCGTATTTTCGTTGGTTGTTACCAACGAAGATAACAAACATGACGTGACAACGAAAACAAGACGTGATATTATGTTTAACATCACGTCTTGTTTTCCAGAAGGGGTTAGGCTGAGGTGTAGGTACCTATAGTACGTACTTTGCCTGTTATGTAGAAAACCTAATAACACTGCCCGACCTGCGAATCGAACCCAAACTGCGAGGCGTAAGTATCGGAATACCGGCAAACGGGGTGAATAGGGATGCAGTAGTGAATCGGGACGAAACTTTAAAATGGATTTTAACGTTGAAATAACATAGTTTGTTGCCAGAAAATACCCTAATGTGTCTACTGCTTTTTAATAAGTGTCCTTGTTAGCAACAAACTATATTATTATAAAGTATTATACAAATCCATTTTAAAGTTTCGTCCTGATTCACCCCTGCATCCCTATTCACCCCGTTTGACTGTACTATTTTTTTTTAATGTTCAAAATGTATATCGCAGAGTTTAAATTATTATATGTAATTACTAAAAGCCACAGAAGCTTTTGATGGCTTATGATTGTATGGCTAGTGAGTTACTACAATGCAAATTTAGACGTTAGATTTAGTTTGTAAGTTTTACATTCAAAGAATATTTTAAATCTTTACTTATTATAATAAGTAAAAATAAAAAAATATTATAAATCTTACAAAGAATCTCAAAAAAATCTCAAAAAATCTCTTAATCTTCTAACACCTCTCTTCTTCTTCTTCTTCTTAAAACTTACAAACTTAGCGTCTAAATTTGCATTGTATTAACTCACTAGCCATATATAAGCCATCATAGGCTTCTGTGGTTTTTAGTAATTAGGTATAATAATTTAAACTCTGCGATATACATTAGTGTATATTAATAGCATAATTAAAGATGATAGTAAGTGTATCCAACTAAAGCATATCCATAGTTTGTTATTTGCGGAAAATGCTTTTTTAGTAAACATTTTGCTTTTTTAGGGTTACAGAGGTTTTTTTTTAATATATATTTTTTTAAAGACGTTGCCCCACACTAAGAATTTCGCTTGTGTCGTGGGTGTGTTTACAGACGTATAAACTCACATACACAAATTGTAGGTCATACAAATATTTGTTCCGTGCGGGAATCGAACCCGCGACACGCAGCGCAGCAGTCAATCGCTTAACTACTGCGCCAACCGTGCCGTATTTATTTTGTATGTCCGTAGGAAGTTCGTTTAATATTTATTATAATTCATCAGCTATTATGGCTCCTTATATATAAGGTCTATGTATTCATACACGAAATGTCTAAAGGGGTACTCATTATTATGAACAATATTTACTATAGGACAAAACGTGAAAACGTGTTTTTTTCGCGATTTCAGATTTAGTCCTATAGTAAAAGTTGTTTGTAATGATTAATACAATGACCCCTTAAGAGATTTCGTGGATATATAGACCTTATAGATACTAAGTCCATAAGGAATATTTCCCTCTAGCATGTGTAGCATGACCACCAAAGAACGAAAGAATAGACAAAATATCAGAATTTCTTTAAAAATCTTTCTACAATTTGAAATTTTGTCTATTCTTCAGTCGACAGAAGCCGTTTCTATGGTGGTCATGTTACGCGTGGAGGATAAAATTGCATGTCACACCAAAAATTAAGAAAAACAAATGGACAATAAGGTGCAATAACCGTGTCTATAACAAGTTCTCCTGAAAGAACCAGCATGGCCATTCATCGCCCACAATGGTTGCGTGCCTCCCCACTCTCATTGTTTTAATTTCACTGCCATCACTAATTGCCAGGGAAGGGACGGCATTTTAAATATCCCCGCAAACGTTTTTAACAACCACCTCATTGCATTTTAAAAGAAAGGATTATAATTTCTTTTACTGAGGCCGGATTGGGGATCTTTTATTAATTCAACCGAGTTGTTTAAAGATTTTTTCTGTTGGACTTTTTAAATTCACTTTTGCTCGTAAGTTTTGGTGGTCTTGCCTCTAAATTATGTTTTTAAGTGGTATTGGTTTTTTTTTGTTAACTTAATGTAAAAGCTTAAATTTTCGAGCGCACATCATAAAAAAATCACATTCCTTACAATAATTTCAAGCCAGATCCAGCTATTGCTTAACAGTATTGAACGGAGACTTGTTTACCTTTGTGTTGATGTTTCGAGCCCGTGTTTGATACACGGGCTAAAATTGAGTTGTCTGTATTATAATTTTTTATCTACCCAAAAAATAATTATTGTACAAATGTCTAGTTTTTGTAAATCTCTCAACAATATCGACTTATGTTATAGTTTTAATATTCTCATGTAAGTGGTTTTTGTATTTTTATGAGAATAAAGTTATCTCAAACCTCAAAAGCTCGTGAAATTCCAGAAAGTATAGGGTAACTAAACTGTCTTGATACCTAATTTATTATTTATTTATTTGATTTTTGTCCGAAGAATACTGTTTTTGCTTTCCCATTGAAACCCTTGTTTTAGTATCAGTGCATGCAGTAGGCCGTTTTATTTTGCTTCTGTTCTGCGAACTGTAACTACCATGTCATACTGGCAGATATGCCAATATCTCGGCGGCCTTCTTAGCGCAATCACTTAGACCAGTACTGATCTTTAGGCCAGTTCTTGTAGACATGCTTGTAGGCTTTAATTATCATGACCTTTTCAGACACAGACATAGCAGTGCGTTGTCTCTTTTTAGGTGGTGAAAGAAAAACCTTTTATGGTTGACGGCCCTGGCTGAGCATCCATAGTAGATACCTCTATTTTATTACGCGTAAACACGATTTTACGCTACAACTAAATAAACAAAAAAATAAAGTCCACGAGGGACACAATGTTCAATCACGACAAACGTCAGAAACCGAATGTCAGTATTACTCCGAATTACCAAAACAGAATGGTAACTAGTAGGTACGCTTACTTGAATCGATTATTAGGATAACGCAATATTATTAACGATTTTTTAACGATTATCTTATTTAGAAGGAAAAGCATACTATAAATAGATGATAATAAATTAAAGTGAAAATGTTTAGAGCTTCTGTCAGTGCTTCTAGAGTTATAGCCAGTATCATAAAAATAATTTGCAGGATTTTATTTCAAACAGTTATATTTTATTCTGGGATCATACTTTAGGTCACTTTAAAGCTGAATACTGTGTGAAATATTATATTTTACCTGTTTAAGAGAGCCTACAATTTTAGCACTATATTATCGTACAGACGCCAGCACATCAAGCTACTACAATCTGTCAAATTTCTTGAATAGATTTTCAACTTTATCGCTAAAGTATTAAGGTTCAAGGTTGATTGGGAAAATTTGACAGTTTCGGGTAGCTTGACCTGCTGGCATCTGTACTTTCCGACCAACTACACAATTAGGGTAATTATTTTAAATTGGCAACACCTTTGTTTACATTTTTGATCTGGAATTCCATTTCTGAGATTAGAGATGCTTGCTGCTTCTGGCGCCTTTTACTTCCTCCAAGTCTGAAATCAAACGAAATAAAGTATTAAAAAAAAAACATTCATTTTATTCTTTTAAGGTACCTATATACCTAACCAAATTAGAAATCTTAACAAATATTCCCTAATGAAGGAATAAATGCAGTTGCCTGACAAATTAATCATGGCATCGAGGTGAATGCGTGACACTTGCAGTAGGTATGCTCATCGCTTTTGTAATTCATGCCCAACATGACAGATGGCGCTACCTTCGACGGTTCTCATGGTACTGTAGAAGTTGTTGGGTTAACTACGGGCAAAGTTTTAATTTTGGTTTGATACTGGTTTTGCACCCGAAATCTTCTGAACGATTATAGTAAAAAAAAATAGTTTTAACAACTCGATTTTTTTTCTATAACTCGTTAATTTTAACTTGCTTATTGTGTGAACGGTCTATTGACTTTAAGCTCATGGCGGTACACCTACTTTTCTTTCAATTTCAACATCTAACTACAGCAAAAATGCAACATTATTTCCTCAAACAAATCAAAACGTCGTGTTTACACAAACACGAATCACGAAACATGATATTCTCTTAAATATCACACGACTCATAGAAAATACAATACACAACGCGCAGGCAAGGCAGGCGAAACGAAGGTGCGCAGGTTTTTGCGTCCAAATGGCGAAATAATGACAGGCGTACGTACCGCGTCGGGTTTTACCACGTCCTCCCCGCATGCTAATACTACACGATGAATATTTATAAACGTGATCCGACACTATGGAAAAAAAAATCTATAGGATCAAGATTTTTTTTCGTACTTTTTTATTTAATGCGCTTTTTTTTTGTTCTGGGAAATAATCATGGGGTTTTTGGTTTTTCAGGCATGATTTTAATGTTATGTCGAAGAATTAAACAATGAATACTTAGTTTGCATGCAAAAGTTGTAAGAGTAAAATGGGCGAAATGATTGCTCATTTACGATATCTCTTAAGAAGATTTCTGTCAATATCATCGATGAGTATGGCATAAAAACAGAAAAAATACTAACATAGAAAGCTTTACATGTTGACAAATGATAAATTATATTTATTTCTATAAATTGGTTCAAAAACACTTTTGCGCGTCAAAAATAATGTGTCAAAAAAACTCGATGAGTTCGGTGTTTCCAATTCTACTACTCAGAGAAGAAAGACCTAAGCAAATTGACAGATCACAGTCTCTGATACAGACATTTTACAACACTCCACTATCGTAGTCATATTTTAAAACAAGCTAAACATTCTGTTAGTTAAAAAGCGATGTGTATCACCCATTGTGTATCCATTACAAAAGGGGAGGGTGGGCTTTCCTAGGATTTAAATTTAAATTGCAACGGTCTCTATCTAACGAGTGTCACTCATGTCGGAGCTTGATAGATCGATGATTGTATCGAGAGTCGAGAGAACATAATCCTTCATAAATAGATACGTGCAGCAGTACGATTCTGTACCCATCTCACCGTTAAAACTTAGGTGAAGTGAGCTGTCATTCTAACTAATGCTAGGGTTTGACACTATTGACAGCGCACTTCACCTAAATTTTCACGGTGAGATTTTTACAGAATCGATCGGCTGGTCAGGTTTGCGTATGGGTTTGCATTTTGTATTTCTAAAGGGTTTTGAAAATGGTTTAACACCTACGTCTTATTTTAGTTTTTTCTTTATTGAAGCTGAATTTAAAATCTCTTTGTTTTTCTTATACATACATAATCAGCCTATAATGTTCCCACTGCTGGGACACAGGCCTCCTCTATATGAGAGGGAGTGCGCGGGCCCGGTGCGGGTTGGTGTCACATGTCTTCGAAGTTTTTGGTTCTCTAGGACATGCTGATTTCCTCACGATGCTTTCCTTCACCGTTTAGAGAACTTTCTTTTGTTATAGTTATTGTTTACTTTGTAATTTCTATGCAGATGTAATGTATATTTTTCAATTTGCACATCCACCATTCACTTGTATTGCGGCCATTCAGATTCAAAACTTCTCACAAGCAGCAAAATAATTATTGACCTATACTGTTTCTTGAATCAAATTTGTTTTGTAATTCATTCAGACATAATATTGTTCAAAACCAAGTTAATGCTTGGTTTTATTGTATTGTATTCATGTCATTTGAACATTGTTTATTTTGATGTATTTTTAATTTTGAATTATGCGTTCAGAGCATGTGTATTCGATAATGTGTAAGCTGTAGTTGTTGTACCTGTAATTTCGTGAGTATTACCTACAGGATCATGCTATACAAGTTTTAATATTATAGAAGTTAACTGTAACGTACGTGTACCTATCTCGTCGGTAATTCTTAAATAAATAAACGTGTACGTATTGGTATATCCTCATTTTAATAAAATTGTCACTTCAGAAAACCAACCCAAAAAAAAACTTTGTTCAAACACAAAATAAAAACACAGTTATAAATGCACATAATTTGAACGGCAGGCCGCGAGATATCTAACAGAAGGAAAATATTAAAGGGAAGTTTACCTACATTTTTAAAAGAAGTTTTCTTTATCCGACGAATAAATCGAAGGTGGGAGGGAGAAGTTACCCGGCGGAAGTAGAAATCTGTTGTTTTATTCATGAAAAAATAAAGAAGGGAAAAATGTGGAATGCCAAGCGGTTTGTTTGAGAAACTAAGTTCAAGTTTGCTGGCAAACATGAAACCTAGAACTTAAGTGCTTACAATTGAATGCAGGTGAAATATGACTACCTTTGTACGATGACATGAGGGATGTGGAGGGAAACAACAAATGCTTGAATAGAAGACTTGAATTCGTGTATGGTTAAAACCTGTATTTTGTATTAATATAATAATGACCGCTATGGAACACAACTTTAGCTAGGCGCCTTAAATTCATGAATATGAACCTGTATTTTGTTAATAAACTCAAAGTCAAATCATTTATTTCAATTAAACCATTTACAGGTACTTTTGAATTGTCAGAATTAAATAGTCGGTCAGTTAGTCAGAAAGTTGAAGCTAGTCGCCCATTCCAAAAACGTAGATCTCTATGGAGAAGAACGGGCAAGAAACTCCACGGACACTCTTTTAAATCAAGATATTATTACAAAATCCTGGGTAATACAATATTTAAACCTATAGATCACCATCTCAAGTATACCTATGCCCTTAAAATACCCCTGTGAAGTAAAACATTCTAATTTCTTGCATTTGAGAGATTGAGACTAACTAACTTTGTCGTATAAGTACTTGTCCACACAATTTTTGAGACCAAGTATCCATCTCAGCAAAATTCAATTTTATCAACAAAAGTCTCCAAAACATGGAGTCGTGTTCAAAACAAGTGAAGTTGTTGACAAATCCTCACGCACGGTATCCATTAAATAATGCAAATTTGTTGTAATCCCCACTCCGCGAACCGCCGGCTGGGAGAGAAATATTTAATTTTCATAAAGTATACATTAGAGGAACAAGTCGGGGGCTCACTGCCTTGTTAACTGAACCGCAGAAACACTTATAATATACCTATTTTGAAGACGCTGGGTATTAATTAAAAGGCTGGCTTTTATGGCGCTTTAAATGTGATTTAGATTAAGTTTGTAATGGACCTGAAATCCACTGAAATATTGTAAATGCGAAAGTAAGAAATGCAGGTCCTTTGTTTTCCTTAAAATTTTTATATTATATCGATTTTTTAAACATTAGTTTGACGATTCTCCCTTTGTTCCTCTCACAAGATGTTAAGAGGGGGTGCACGGGTGGTTGGAATGATGTATGATCAATATTGAGTTCTAATTAGCTTTTTAATCTAGTTTTTTAAAAGATCCTAGTACAAAATATAAAGACATATAACCCTAGTTGCTCCTAAAGAAATACTGTCCCTAATAAACCCGATACTATGTCCAACTATTACAGACACACAATCGTTGTCAGTTCGACGCAAGCCGACAGCAAATTTGCATATCACCAATATTATATCGTCACGCGAAAAACGTATCCCTTACGCCTGTGTACACATGAATGACGCGTGATGCTGCCGACCTTCCCTGACGTCATCCATCATTCGACGTGGCGCCTGCACCTAGACTCGTGACAGCGCGGGTGGAACTCGAAAACACAACCAATAACCAACTGTGTGTTTGGATAAATAAGGTTGGAATTACAGTGTTGAAGAACAGTGAAAGGTGGCACTCCACCTCCCCGCGAGCGAGGGAGGATCCCTGTCAAACGCTGGCGAAGAGTTTGACAGACGCGGGGCGCGGAGTATTTGACATGAAGGGGCTTGTTTGATACGGGGGTGAGCTGACAGCGGGGAGGGGGGCGAATTCTGCCCGGTCATGAATAGGCAATGGGCTCGCTTTATTTATAAAGATTGTTAGCCCGAACACGGACCCAGTGAACTTCTGTTGAAAATAAACACGTCGTTCCTATTGACGTATGTAGATAGTAGACCCATTCGAATACCGTCCAATTTCCGATTAGCTTCGAATATGGAAAATGACGGGAAGTCAGATTGGAATGCAAATCTGGTATGAACATGGGAGAGTCGAATTGGGATCATTAAGAATAAATCTGACAGCTTGTACGAGGATTCTCTAATAGGAATTTAGAAATTGTCTACGTTTTCGGTTTTCTTTCCATCGATACTCTTCTACAAGTAAAACGATATTTTTCATCAATTTATGAAACCGTAGCGATGATTTAGGAATAAACAAAGCGCTAATTTAGCAGCCCGACTCTGCCCGAACCTGCAAAGGGCACATCCGCGTTGCTATTTCACTTCTCAACCAAAAGGGCCTCATAAGAGTTTATCAACGACAATTTAATTCAAGTAACCGCAACGCTACCCTCTAGCATCTTGTTAGGGGGAATAAAATCCATAAAAGACACGGCAGTGCAGAGGCAGCGTTGGGTACAAAATTTGATTATTCCGCGAGGTTGGCCTATCGCCAGCGTTTGACTATTTATCAAGAGCTTTCCGCACTCGACGGTTTACAAGGATACTAATCATCGATACGGGATCTGTATAGAGTTGTGTAACTGTGTTAAGTGGCATGAATATGTGACAATTCTTTTTTGTGACATCTGGAATTTCTCAGTCGCAGGTGTCCAGATTTGTACCCGGTTAGTGGCAATAGGCTTGTACCCTGTTACAAGGGACTAAAACATAACTGGCGAAATGTGGGTGTACTGTAGGTGCACCTCCGCCTAACGTTTCGGGAAATACAGGCCTTGTTTGCTTTATGACGTCGGGAAAATAATGTTTTACCATCTGTGGATGTCAGCGCCAATAATCAGCTGCGACTTTTTTTTATGGTAGAACATAATACGATCACCTATTTTTTCTGTTAATACACACAGACAAGTTAGATTGGGCAATTACTGAGGGATATGAGGCAATGCATAATGTTAATACATTTCGTGGGCTGCATTTAGACTTAACCTTAATAGGTCGGTAGGGGTAGGGGTCTGTCTTCATCTGAATGTCTATAAAGAGATAGTCCTCTAAGATCTTGAGTCGTCATGTTTGTTGCTAATAAATCTGACAAATATTATTTAACATAGATAATACAGTCTGTTGTTGTTGTTGCCTTTGAAGAACCTGCAGAAAATAACCTTCTGATCTGAAGGATTTTCATGACATTACAAAACTACTGTTGATTTGTTCTACAATTAAAAGGAGATAAAAACATAAACCAAAAATATCCGGGTGAAGCGCCCGCAAGTCACTAGAGAATATTATTTACGAGGTGGTGGTATTCTCCACTCTTTATGACATAGAAGTTGTGAATTTTATCGAGTTGTTTTCTTATTGACATAACATTTACTTGATATTGGTATTATTTTAAAACCCAGTCTTAGTATTTTATGATGCATTATCGATGTTTTTATTAATAGTTGGTTTATTTTGAATCATTTTTTATTAATAATTGTTTATTAATTGTAGGTTTATTTTGAATAATTCTTTACATGTATACATATTTTTTATTTGTGACCCGTAATCCAGATTGCCACCGCTTTACTTAATAGGTACATGTTTTAATGAAACTTATACCAAACTAAAATTGTTAATTAAGTAGTTAATTCAGCGAAAATATTAAAATTGTTACCTAATTAATATTTCTGGTACTAACTTATTGCTAGACGAATAACTTCATACATTTACCTCATTATAATTAAGTAAGCAGGTATTTATTCGTAATGATGTGCAAGTGAACGACGAAACGATTGTTAATAATTTCTAATGTATTAACTGCTTTAAATGTAGCCACGTTAATTGACATTCGAGCGAAATGCTGATGGATATTATTAGTCACATCAAAGGTGATTAAAAACAGTATTTCTTAATGTACAGAAATATGTAACTAATGAATCGATATGACATGCCTATGAGTAGTTATTTTCCATGAAAACCTCTAATTATCAACTTAATTGACCATTAACTTATTAACGCTATAGAAAATACACGTACCTAGGTAACATATTTCCTAAAAAAAAAATTATAATTGAAGGACTTTCTTGCTTTTTTTAAATGCTGATTTATAAACATCAAATTTTGCTACACCATTGAAAATTAAATAATATAATATTTAAACATATACGTGTATGTGTCTAAAAATTATATTATTTAATTTAAATACAGAAACATAAAGTTTAAATAAAGAAATAATGTAAATTGGTATGTACTCGTATTATACCTTATTACCTTACCTTATTCCTGTAGTTATTTATAGGTAAATGGTTTCCCATTATAATAGGGCTCTTTAGTCAACTGAGGCCGCTCGAACTTATTACAATGTACATTGGTCCAAAGCCTAAAAACACCGCATTATTAAAAATAATAATAACAGATAAATATAACAGAGCATTAAAATGAACCCCTTGAGCGTTTGAGAATCGCGCTAGGGTTGCTTCCGTCCTCTATGATTTATGGCTCGCGAGATTTCGCCTCGGGCTCGCGTTTCCTTTTGTCGCTCGATCCGGCTTTGTGGCAACCCTCGGTGTAATAGACAGCCGATGATTCGATTCTGTAATGAATTCATGCTGCGTTCTCAGGGTTTTATATAGTTGTTTTAGCTTAATTAATATGCTTAATAGGGTTTTATGTTTCAATTAGGAGCTTTGTTGGATGATGAGTAATCATGTTTGCGTGTTGCGTAGGTAGGTACTTGTGGTAGTGTGTTAACGTTGCAGTAAAAAATATACATAGGTTGCGGGCAGGCTAGTTTGTTATAAGTACTTATTGTATTCAATAATCGAGGTGACATATTCTTTAAAGAAAAAAAAAACTTCATATAAAAAAGTACCTACTAAAACTTATGGCGAGTGTGCAATAGCATAGGTACCTATTGCACACGTTTACGGGTAGTCAAAAGTCCAATAGTCTGACCACCAGTCATACCAAGGGGTTTCGAGTTCCTCAGTAACTGGATTTTGGAGGTCGGATAGGCAGTCGCTCCATATAAAATACTGGTATTCAGCTGCATCTGATTGTACTGGAAGCCGGTCCCTACATATTTGGGAGAAGGCTAGGCAGGTTAATCTCAATAGGTATGCTTTGTGAGGATCAATTTGGTTTTAAGTTCACAACCTTAATTATCAGGGTAGGTAGCATTTTTTTTCCCCAAATCCTTCAAAGACACGCATAAAACTGTTTACTAAAGTGGTAAGAAAGGGCCACACGGTCCACCAAACGATCATAGCTCATAATACTTACATGTTCGCATCATGTACCGTCATCCCTCATAACATCAATGGAGGGTGACTTTAATAAAACAAAAGACACAGCATGTCGACAGTGCGCGCCCGATCTGCCGTCTGTCAAATAATGATGCTCATTTGTCAAACGCAATCGGGAGACTGCGATGTTCTTTATTTGAGTTTACTGTGGTTATACTGTATAAGTTGTTCAATCAAATATACTGTGGCTTTGGGTAGGTATGTGAGGGATATTGTTTCTGGGTTTTGTTTTGTTTGTGGTGTGTTATATATTACCTACTTGGAACCTAAGCGATCTTACACTGTGAACTTTACTGAAGTAAGGCTGTGTGTGGAATAGAGTGTG
Organism: Apamea crenata; assembly: GCA_949629185.1. Taxonomy (NCBI): domain Eukaryota; kingdom Metazoa; phylum Arthropoda; class Insecta; order Lepidoptera; family Noctuidae; genus Apamea; species Apamea crenata. The sequence goes on along the minus strand of OX451363.1, from coordinate 12,806,932 downwards.
ATTTGAGCTTACTCTACTTGTCTCTACTTGTCTGTTATACCTAAATAGATAAATGGTAATTTAAGTTACATGACAAAGAGAGCTTAAATAAAATCTGTAGCAGTTCCCATTTTTCATTTAATATATTTTGAAGGAACGAATACCTACAATGATGTAAACTATTTTATACAAATACACACCTACATAACCTAACACCCACACATACAAAGCACAAGGGATGCCCTTGTAAAGACAAGGAATAACCAACGGATGGGAGGCTCGCCGTCGATCCCATCATTTCTTTTATATTTTTTCATCAAAATCACACGTGACGCCTCAATGTCATTTTCATATGACGAAAAAAAATGTTTATTAAGACGAAGCGCGCAATATTACAATATTGTACTAGTGAAATATGGAAAGTGATTTTTTACGAGAATATAACAAGGTGTGTATACCTACTTTGTGAGATTAAAAGCGAAGGGTTGCCCTTATTAATGTTTATGTTAGCTTGTACGTTGGCTGTTTTATTAAAACTAGGTGGAAGAAGTAATGCTTCATGTTTTGTAGGTTTTGGGTGAAAGAATTTTTTTTTCTGGAAGAGAAATGCTTTCATAATTTAACTACTTACTAAGAGGCGAAACGAGAATCACAACGTGCTTTGGTCCCGATAAAACCAATAGAAGATACGATTCTTTTTGGCGACTCTGAATCGGGTAAGTTTTTAATGACACATTTGCATTTCTTTACAGGCTTTTATTGGTAAGTAAATAACTATGCTTTCGACCGACGACATAGTATCTTAAAGTTATTTTAGCACACAATTACAATAGGTACAGAAGCACGGTCCTACAAGAACAAAAGATTGTGTACAATAGCGTTTTCTGTGTCAAACAAAACTTTGAAGGTCTACCAACCTTTTGTAAAACTTCGGTGGATACCTACCAAAATATTACAGGCTGTGGTACAGGCTGACAGTAGGAAGAAAAAGATAAATATCGTCTTGGAGAAATAATGGAAAGAAAATGGATCAATTCGAAAGAAGCAAACAGTTATTTATGAGAAGTGGGCGTTTTCACTCGTCTGCTTAATTATATAGACAAATAAATAAAATTGAAGTGTGTTTGTAATTATCAAAATAACAGCTTTTTACTTAATGCATATAAAAGTATATATGGTAGTTATAACAAAAAAACAATTGTTGACATGTTTGTCTGTCTGTTCCGGCTAATCTGCTGGACCGATTTTGACGGGACGTTCACTGGCAGATAGCTGATGTTCTAAAGTGTAACATAAGTTTTTTGTCCCGGTAGCACGGTCCCGTGGGGTAATTTCCGACATCCACGCGGGCGAGTCCGCGGGCCGCAGCTATTTATAAATATTTTGGACTAGCAGCGCCCCGTGGTTCCACCCGTATAAGTGTCGATCCCGTGGGAATATCGGGTTAAAAAGTATCTTATGTGTTAGTCTGATGTATAAGCTATATTAGATAATGTAAAGTTTCATCAAAATATCTTCTGAAGTTTTGGCGTGATATAGTAACAAATATCCATTCATCCTTAGAAACTTTCGCGTTTTTAATATTAGTAGGTTAGAAAATAGGATTTTAGACGCTGAGTTCACAATAATGATATCACAAAGTACCTATACCGACACCTTTGGATGAAAATGCTAAGAGAGGTATGCGGTAGCTATTTACCACAGGTAGGAACAACACTCGATACATTGTAGTTATTCAATGATTAAATAAAGATTTAATATGACCCATTCTTAATTAGAACACTGCATCGTGTACCGTAATTAACTGTATCAACGCTTCCCAAGTTTGTGCATATCTTACCGAAAATTACCGATGATTAACGAAGATTATCGAGCGGTATCGATGCAGAGCTGCACCGCGGCGGTGTCGACGCGGCGCGGTACGGTGCGAGCGTGGCAGATGTGTCGCCGGTTGTGATTGTCTTGCTGCGATGATTGATGATCTTTCGCGGCGGCTGTGGTGTAGGGCTGTGCGGAGTTCAGTTTTTGGAACATATTTTTTTGGATTTTTATTTTATTTGGTTTTAGTTTTGATTATTTGATGTAGAACATTTGAAATAAAAGAAATTAAATGCTCGTCATCGATAAATCAAAATATTTAACTCTCCTATATCCAGATAGGTAGGTACCTACTATTTTTTCTAACCCAGAAAATGTACCTATGTTCAAACTGAAGTAGGTAAATATCCAATGATATTCTATTAGATATCATTGTAAATACCTATGTAATTGTTGGAACTTTGATCCGCGTTACAACTAGTAAGGGGCCTAATGTTTTATTTATTATGCTTGGTAATGTTTCATTAAACATTTATTTACCGCTTCTGTAGAAGGCGACGTACGTTTACTACGTTTATCTCCTTTCATCCCGTTGGTTTCCTATTGGTGTGAAGGAGACAAGACTCAAGACAAATGTACCTATGCAGACATTTTACACCAAAACAGAAAAAAAAACCACAAAATCCTTATCAGTAGCAGTTAACAAAAGACATTAAATTATTTTTGTATCTTAAATCTCTTTGCAAATAACAAAACTAAAGTATCAATTAACTTCAAACCCTTTATCTCCTCAAAAGTAAACAACAAACAAATTAAGAGAAAAGAATATCTCCAAATCATGTCAACAAAGTGATTAAGTACCTACTTAAGCATATCTATCTATTGTCTATGATAAATATCTATTGTACTCGTATATTGTATTAACTCGGATAACTATTTAAATACTTCTGAATTTCGCAGTTTGTCAGTAAACATCTTTTTACAATGAAGGGATAATCCCCTGTGTAAAATGATTGACAACTTTCAATCAGAATGAGACAGCGAGATAAACTCATCTCCCTGTCTCTTTTTAATCTTTTGGTGATGAGGACTCCGCCTACAATTTGTAATAGACCACGGTTTCCATACAATATATCACCAAAAGATTAAAAAGAGACAGGGACAGGGAGTTTATCGCTCTGTCTCATTCTGATTGAAAGTTGTCAATCACTATTACACAGGGGATTAACCCTTCATTGTAAAAAATTGTATTCAATTTGTATCATAAATATCTATTTTATTTCATTAACAGACTAGCTACTTCCGGCGAGTTTGTCCGCATACAATTTATTGTTTTAACATTAAATACATCATATGATACTCGATAATCGGCAATACTATAGCTTCCCATTAGTGAAAGAACGGAATCGGATCAGTAGTTCCGAAGATTACTCCCTACATACAGACTAAAAAATTGTATCTCTTTCGAATATGTAATAGAATATATATAGGTACCTACTATTATTGTTGGATAAAAAATCTAAATATCTAAACATTTATTTGTATCTGGAATAAATACTAAATTGGTAGAACTAGTTAATCGTTTGATTCACAGATTAAAAGTAAATATAAAAAAAAAACGTAAGTATTAAAAATAAGTAAGAGAAGCGCACGACAACCCTACGTGTCTATTCAACTCACGTTTATTCAATATAAGCAAACTCAGGCATAGGCCACCACAGTAAAAGTACTTTGGCGAAATATTCTACATTCGTCAAGCGTTACCGTTGCTACCATTGCGATGTATACTTAGGTATGCACATAAAAAACTATGTACTAAGAATTTTCACAAATTGTTTATTATTCAGTATTCACTCCTCTATATATTTTTATTAGGTATATATTTTGTTTAACTATTTACACTAGGTGCTAAATTAAAAAATTTACTAACTATATAAATAATACAAAAACAAAATGATATTTAGGCGTTGAAGTGCTCGTCCGCATCGCTGTCTGTAGATACTAAGTATATGAGTGCTGAGTAAAAGTGGTAGGTGAACCTAACGTTACGGTGTATTTAGGCTTGTTATGTATATGTCGCCGCCAACTGGTTTAATTACCTAGCCGTTTAGTTAACCTTCTAGCCTTTTAACTAAACGGCGGCCGTTCAACTAACGGCCTGAATGATGATAAATAAAATATAGTTTAGATTGGAACTGTAACTAATCACGTGCGAGCCGATAGAGCGAAGCGAGGCGAGCAATACTTCCAAAGGCCAGGCGGTTGACTAAACGGCTAATTTAACCAGTTGGGTGCGCCCTATATACGGTATTTTCTTTGACATGGACGTTTATTAAGAACTAGCTGTGAACTTCGCCTGCATGTCGGAAAACAAATTGGATTTCATGGGTTTTAATTTTCTTGCACGGAAGTCAAAATCGATATAGCCGTTTCGTAGATTAACGGGAACAATCAGGCAGACAGATTCCGTAAATATACTTTCATATGCATTTAGTAAGAAGCTATGATTTTGACATTACAAACAGACACTTCAATTTTATGTATTTGTTTGTATAGAGTATATGAACTTGTGTGTTAAAAAAGTATTGCAATTTATAACAAGTTAATAAAAAGCTTGTAAAAATAATAATTGTATCATTTTAGATTAATAGAATATCGCAAGGTTCAGAACAACAAGCCTTCGATTACAAATCATAGAACAAATATATATACTTAGGTAGATAATTATTTCTAATATATTTTACCAAATTATAAAATTCAAAAAGAAAAGCACGGTGAGTAAATATTGTTTAAATTACGGAGCACTATTTAGTTTTTTCTTATGATTAGGCAGGGAAAACAATGGATACCCAATAATACAATGACATTCAAAATATTACAAAACAATAGACAAGCACCGCCCTCCGAGTTCTGAAACGTTTCATTTCATATCAACAAGGCAGGAACTTTATCTACCTACTGAGTTTTTCTACTTCGTGATATTTCATATTTCATAAAGATTGTTACAACTACGCCATCTATATGTTTTCAGTAAGGTTAACTCGGGTGCTGGGGTCACTAGACTGAAACCCGTACAACATGACGCTTTTCCATTGATTTTACATAAGCTTTCACATATTAAAAAAGATTTCATACAATAGAAAAAATAAAAGTGATAAGCCATGTCTATAACTATTTCCGTACCTATAAATATCTAAAAGAAAAAACATATTTACTTTTGAAAGCCTTGAATTAGTCCGTAACATATACATTCAACATTCAACGCTTACGAGCCGGGACCAAAGTTTGTCCTCTGAACCATGGGTATCTCGATTGGCTCAGAAGCCTTGTTTAAAGTAACTGAGTCTGTAACTAGATGGCGCTGTTCCTATTTTTAGATTAGATATAATACACAAAAAGTAAATAATAATATTTCAGTGTAGGTACTGGTAATTTTGATAAAATATTCATGAAACTAGTTGTCGGTTGCAGTAACAAGTTATTATTTTAAATTATGACATTGTTAGGTAGCTATAAATTATTACTTAAATTACGAGTACCTAAAGAAAAAATTCATAGACATGTGACATCTAAAACCCGCACTGGGCCCGCGTGGTGGAGCCACTCCCACTCCCTCTCAAAAGAGAGGAGGCCTGTGTCCCAGCAGTGGGAAACATTATATGCTGATTAGGTAATTATTCTTTTCATGTTACTAATGTTTGTATAGCAAAATAGCATGTTTAAAAAATCTGAAACTACTTAGCTAAAAAGTAGGTAAGGAGCGTTACGAGACATGAAAAGGTAGGTACGTACAGGACAACAAAATAGTTACAGGATCTAAGGAAAGGCATTGCGTCAGCAATTTTTGGTGTCTTCCAATGGGATCTGAAGAAAATAACCCTAAATATCATAAACTGGACAAGAAAAATATAGGAACAAGTAAACTTAACATAAATTAAAGTTATTTTTCACTTTAAAGTGCTTTTTTTTTGGAAGACGGTTGTTTTTTTTTTGTAAAAAAGTGTTTTTTTACCTTTTTAATTGTACCTACCCCACACAAATTCATATAACACTACTTGCTATGTAAATATCAGTGACAGGAAGTTATTAAAACGTCATCAATATAAACGAAGTGGAAAAAAACGTATTATTGAAGCTAACTCAAAAACTACCCAAACAAAGTTAATAAAATTTATATGGAATCTCTGAGGCATACCTTATCCATTAAAAAAATAATTTTGCAAAACGAATTATAAATAACGGAAGTTTGAGGTAGCAAACATAAAGGGGTTTATTCATAAACGATGACTAAAGTTAAGTAACGTTTAAACGTCAAAAATGTATGGTTAAACGGTCGCTAATCACTGCTTAACTTTAAGCAACGTTTATGAATAAAGAAAAAAAACAAAAAAAACAACCGAATCGAACCTCCTCCTTTTTATTTTGAAGTCGGTTAATAAATAAAACGACCTACCTGTCTACCCCTTTATAGTACCGCTAGTGATTTGCTATCAAAAATAGACTTTTAGTAAATGAAGACAAAATCAATTCATAAACATAAACAAAAAAGTTATGCCCAAATCTACTTGCAAGATTAGAGGTAGGTACCCCAATAACAACTTTGACAGAAATGAGGGTGTACCGTGGTATACGAAAACATCTGCGTACCCCTTTAGAGGGTACAGGCGTGATGTTATATTGTGTGATTGCGTAAATAATGCATATACATACGATACCAGCAATCGCGGTTGATTTGCTGGCATTTATTGAAGAGTTCCGCTGCCTGTCTCCGAAACTCATCATCAGATCTTTACGAAATTGAAATGGGACCATTTCTTTTTGCAAATCCGTATATATATGACGGAGTTATGCCCGAACATACATAAAAAAAAAATAAACATCCGAATTGAGAACTTAATCCTTGTTTTGAAGTCGGTTAAAGAATACAATCAAAAACTTTTAACAATAACAAAATTTTTACATACCAAGTTTGCTAACCTAATCACCTAATCGAAAGCTTTCAACTCATTTGTTAATTACCTCTTACTTAGGGATTATTGTGGATATATAAAATCACGCACAATCCGGACAGGCATTATTAATAGCTGAGTTTTCCTTGTGAACATTACTTCCTCTTCTATTAGTTTAGAATCAATATCTTCAATGCAGACCCCTAATAATGTTGGCAATGGTGCGGGTACACCCAGAGATGGTCGCTGGAACCAAGTGCATAGCACTAATATGTTGCAGAATACTACGGTAATTTGTTTTCATAATTTTCAGTGTTCAGTTACAGTATCTATCAATGTCATATTAACTTACACCAAAAGTTTAAAATCAAAATTCTTTACTCTCTTGTTAACTTTATACCCTTTACATCTTGGAATTTGTTCCTAAACAGTTATACCAAAATACTATTATGAAAAGTAACTAATGATATTTTTTTATTCTTTACAGCCTCCGGTGTGGAACGAATTACCACCAGACAGCGTTCCGTCAGTAACAGGGTCTACCAACAATGTTTCTAGTGATTACCACGGCACCAGCAGCGTAAAAAACATCAACGTACTCAGCAACCAGCTCGTGTACAATCCGCCTAACTACATGAACATATCTTACCCAGGAAACGCAGTGCCTAATGGGTATACAACTATAAACCCAACAAGAGGAATTAACCCGCAAATCATATACGGACAAAATCTTCTACCTACTCAAAATGGTCAGATTATTGGAGGGCCAGGCTATTCTAATCAATCGGCTCTCGGAAGATTCATTTCTCAACCACCAGCCTGGCCCAGCAATAAAACAACTGGAGGAGCGAAGAAACAAAAGCGCATCAGAACTATATTCACGAGCCAACAGATGATGCATTTGGAACAGGAGTTCGCTACGACACCTTACTTAGATCGTGCTCGTAGACTTGAACTCGCAGATTTTTTGGGTCTCAACGAACGCACCATCAAGATTTGGTTCCAGAACCGCCGCATGAAGAAAAAGAAAGACCGAGCCGGGAGTATGGAAGACTCCGAAGACGTTAGCACGTCTGTGCCATCTCCCGAAATGAGAAACATTCACGTACCGATGCCTACGCATGCAACAGTTTCAATGCCAGGAACAAGTACACCAACCTTGGTGCCAGTCCAGAATTCGGTACAGAGTACATATCCGACTTTCATGTCGGAGGATGAATGCCAGGCGCTGTACCAGCAGCTAGAATTGCAGGTGAAACATTACCAGCCTCCGTACACTGAATTCCAGCAGTTGTCCTTAGAAGTGGAACCACAAACGGACTAGCCCACCCCAAGTGCTCCTAGTGCTATCATTGAGGAGAGCTCGGACTTACCCTGGCTCAGGTTCAGTCTTAATTTTTGAAGAGGATTATTAGTGTTATAGTTTTAATTGTAAGATTATGTTTGTTCGACGACACGGTTAGCGCAGTGGCTGAGCGATCGACTGCTGCGATGCGGGTCGCCGCATAAAACCACCACCGTGATAACTTAGGTACGTGAAGTGAGCTGTCATTCCAGGTGATACTGGGGATTGTAGAGATTATGATCTGTCAGTATATTCTGCAGAAAAACTCACCGTGAAAACTAAGGTGAAGTGAGCTGTCATTCCACCTTATGGGATTGACACTGGACAGCTCACTTCACCTGAGTTTTCAGGGTGAGCTGCTGATCGATTCTGTAAAAATCTCACCGTGAATTGGAATGACAGCTCATTCCACGCTCACTTCACCTAAGTTTTCACGGTGAGATGGTTACAGAATCGCACTGCAGTGTACAGAATAGGTCGGCTGCATGGTTTGTGGCATGCAACCTTTTTGATAATTTTAAGATATGAGATAATTTTGGTGTGCCTTCTGTCACTACTAATTATAGGCGTAATGCTTTTCTTTGAAGCGCTGGAAGCTTCAATGATGTATCTTCTGAACATGATGTTGAATTATTTGCACTAAGCTAAGCTCAGCAAGGACGCTCTTAGCCAAACCATTTTTTGTGAATGATGCGCCGGCTAGTGGTTCTTAAACTCATATGTAGCAACATACTTCAATAAATAAAACTAACCTAACCTACTTACTTATGTAAACAATGTACTTTAATTTATCGGCTTTAAGTAATCGATATGTTATACAGGGTTATTTGTACAACACCAACAACCTCTTAAGAGGTCTTTTACTATGGGACCAAAACTGAAATCGCGAAAAAAAAATCAGCTGCTCCCTACATTTTGACGAGTTATGCGAACGTAAATGTAGGGAACAGCTGATTTTTTTTCGCTATTTCAGTTTTGGTCCCATAGTAAAAGTTGTTCATAATGATGAGTACAATGACCTCTTAAGAGGTTGCTCGTGTTTTACAAATAACCCTGTATAAATGTGGAGGCTTGTTATTACAGCAACTTGATAATTTGTTGTTGTTACCTATTATTTGTAATTAGTCTGTAAGCCTTCTTAAAAGTAATAAATAATAAAATAAATGAAAATTATAAGGTAAAAGCCAATATAAATTGAGAATAGAAAACGGTAGGCGTCAGATTTGGCTGATAAGAGAAGAGAAAATATATAAAACACGCAGAACTCAGATATCTAAACGTAGAACGATTTCTAGGAATAATAAACATATGCGAGGAACCGTGACATTTTTACAGAGTATATCGACAGTTAGTTGCCTGTTTGCTTGTCCCGTCCAATGACAGTACCTATTGTTACTATGGGATGTCATGTCATTATTCTCCAGGACTGCGTCAGCGTAAGTTTGATCTACACTCCATAGTGTGCTGGCATACGTCTAGGTAATCACTATCAAAGTACGTTAATATGTATGTTATTATGGATTATAGATTCACCATGATAGGTAGACAGACGGGAAGTGTTTGGCAGACGTAAATTCTGATACCTAACCTATTGACGGTATTCTGTTTAACGTTAGATTCTATATCTTGAAGTACCTACCACTTAGTTTTTTTAACCCCTAATAAGCCTAACGTTACCACTGTTGGGACAAGGGCCTGCTCTCTATGAGAGGGAATGGTTTGTAATGCACCACGCGGGCCCAGTGCGGGTTGTTACGAGTAGATGTCACATGTCTATGAATTACGAGTTGTACGTCGTGGGTTCAATCCCAGTCCGGCAACCCGCCTTGTGTAAATTATTTCTTCACCGCTGTTCTCAAAACGGTGAAGGAAAACATCTAACAACCCGCACTGGGCCCGCGTGGTGGAGTACGGCCCACTCCTTCTCAACAGAGAGGAGGCCTGTGTCCCAGCAGTGGGAAACATTATAGGCTGATTAGGTAATTAATTAGTCTGTTCATGTTACTATGTTTGTCTAACAAAATAGCATGTTTAAAAAATCTGAAACTACTTAGCGAAGAAGTAGGCCCTCTGCGTATGTCTAACCCACAGGCTGCACGTGTAAAATGACTGGCAAAACGTCTTGAACAGAGTGAGTTTCAGTTCTTTAGTACCTACATCGTGCCAACCTACGTGCCAGCATATCGACAACGCTCTTCGCTCCCTCTCCATGTCACTGTCATCATTAAAGTCCTTATTCACTATATGGCCAAGTTACCGAAAATGCGACACTCTATTTAGTGGTACACCCTAAAGGCATACAAACAATAACAAAATTTTTACATAACAAGTTTGCTAATCTACAAGTGATTAGATTACCAACTAGTTATGTAAAAATGTTGTTATTGTTTGTGCTGGTCGAGGGAAAGCTTTTAACTTATTTGTTAATTACTTCTTATTAAGGCAATATTGTGGATATATAAAATCACGCACAATCGGGACAGGCATATTAATAGCTGAGTTTTCGTTGTGAACATTACTTCCTCTTCTATTACTTAATTTAGAATCAATATCTTCAATGCAGACCCCTAATAATCTTGGCAATGGTGCGGGTACACCCAGAGATGGTCGCTGGAACCAAGTGCATAGCACTAATATGTTGCAGAATACTACGGTAATTTGTTTTCATAATTTTCAGTGTTCAGTTACAGTATCTATCAATGTCATTTTACACCTAAAGTTTGAAATCAAAATTCTCTACTCTCTTTTTAACTTTTTTTTTTTTATACCCTTTAAAAATAACTGTTTAGGGAGAAATCCTAAGATGTAAATATCTTAGGATTTCTCCCTAAACAGTTATAAAAAAAAAACTATTATGAAAAGTAACTAATGATATTTTTTTATTCTTTACAGCCTCCGGCGTGGAACGAGTTACCGACACACAGCGTTCCGTCAGTGCCAGGGTCTACCAACAATGTTTCTAGCAACAACATCAACGTACTCAGCAACCAGCTCGTGTACAACCCGCCCAACTACATGAACATACCTTACCCAGGAAACGTAGTACCTAATAGGTACACAACTATAAACCCTACAAGAGGAATTAACCCGCAAATCATTCACGGACAAAATCTTCTACCTACTCAAAGTGGTCAGATTATTGGATGGCCAGGCTGTTCTAATCAATCGGCTCTCGGAAAATTCATTACTCAACCACCAGCCTGGCCCAGCAACAAAACAACTAGAGAAGTGAAAAAACAAAAGCGCATCAGAACTGCGTTCACGAGCCAACAGATGATGGAGTTGGAACAGGAGTACGCTAGGAGACGCTACGTAGATCGTGCTCGTAGAATTGAAATCGCAGATTTTTTGCGTCTCAACGAACGCACCATCATGATATGGTTCCAGAACCGCCGCATGAGGGAAAAGAAAGACCGAGCCGAGAGTATGCAAGACTCCGAAGACGCTAGCCCGTGTGTGTCATCTAACGAAATGAGCAACATTCATGTACGGATGCCTATGCTTGGTCAATCCAACTCAGCCTATCGCAGTCCACTGTTGGACATAACCTTCTCCCAGGCTGCGTCACAACACCCTGTCCTCCGCCTTCCGCATCCAGTCTGTCACTGTCAGGGAAACAATTACGTGGAACAGAATCCACCAGTGTCCATACCAGATTCAATGCCAGGAACGAGTCTACCAACCTTGGTGCCAGTTCTGAATTCGGTACAGGGTACATATCCGACTTTCATGTCGGAGGAGGAATGCCAGGCTCAGCACCAGCAGGTACAATTGCCGGTGCAGCCTTACCAGCCTCCGTACACTGAAGTCCAGCACTTGTCCTCAGATGTTGAACCACGAACGGACTAGTCCACCCCAAGTGCTCTCCTAGTGCTCATTGAAGAGAGCTTGGACCTACTCTGGCTCAGGTTCAGTCTTGATTTCTGAAGAGGATTATTAGTGTTATAGTTTTAATTGTAACATTATGTTTGTTAGACGACACGGTTAGCGCAGTGGCTGAGCGATCGACTGCTGCATGTTTGTATTGCCTACAGGTAGTTGTTCCGGGTCTGGCTGTTTGTGTATGTGAATATTTAAATGTTGTGTCTCTGTAATCCTACAAATATTATAAACGTGAATGTTTGTATAGATGGATGGATCTCTCTAGCATCTTGTTAGGGGCAATAATATCCACAAAAGACACGGCAGTGCAGAGGCAGCGTTGGGTACATCATGTCCGGTACCATAAAGAAAGAGCTATAACATTTTTTTTTTAATTACAAGCATAGGTTTTCCATATTTTTGAAAAAATTTGTATCATTTCTATTCACCCAACAACTGGGGTCAATAGAAACGCGTAAAGGGGTGAATGGAAAAACTGTTAGGGCGGCTAAAAATGACTTATCCAACATGCAAAAATGTAAGGTTGTGTGTTTAAAAATTGTTTTGGTTTGTAAGCTAAATGAAATTAAAATTTTTTCATTTAAATTTGAATTTCATTTAGCATTTCGCGTATAAAAATAAATACCTATGTTTGTATTTTAACCGATTTCATTTTACGGAATGTTATGATCTCTATTCAATAAATCAAACAAGATATTTAGTCGTATTTTTATTTGAATGAAATAAAACAAAATAAAAGACAGGGTCTATATACACGTGGCATGTTGAATATACCTACAGCGGTATGTACAGTCAGCAAAAGAGATAAGTAACCACGCTTGTCGGATATAGTTGAAGTTTAGTAAGAAACCGATCGATGTTTTTGAATGAAATTTAACTTGATAAATGAACTGTTTGTTTTGTATTAATTAAATTAAATTTTATCCGAAAACATCCATCGGTTTCTTACTAAACTTCAACTACACTCGAGAGCAATGAATCCGGGTCACTTGAAGAATCCTAAAAATCTCGGAAACTAAAAATGCTAGGTTAATGCAATAAATTGTATTTAATAGAAAATGTAATACTCCTTAAATGAAGTTATTAAAACTTCTTAGTTATTGTAAAGTTATATCATAAAAAAATCAAATTTGAAAAAGGGCCACTTTCGAAGATGGAACTACGAAATTACAGCATTTGGTTTTGCTTTTGTTTGTAATCTGTCATTTATGTGGGTACATAAACCATGTTGATAGTGCTCTATATTCATTATTCAAGCTGAAATTATGTCGCTTACGCCTGAAGAATGCACCACAATACTTACAATGCTGGAAACCGGCCGGAGTCAGCGCGATACAGCCAGGACTGTCGGTGTGTCGCTGTCAACAGTACAAAGAGTTCTCCGACGTTACGAAGAAACTGGTTCTAACCTACGCAGACCAGGAACGGGCAGAACCAGGTGTACCACAGCACGAGAAGACCGATACTTGGTGAACACCATGCTTCGAAATCGCTTTCTCACAGGAACTGAACTCACAAATCAGTTTCGACGCCTCGGAGGAAGTAACCCAAGTGCATGGACAGTAAGACGTCGGCTTGCTGAATCTAACTTAAAACCCCTTAGACCTGCAAACGGCCCTAAACTGGAGCGTGGGCATCGTATTTCAAGACTAAGATATGCCCAGAGCCACGTAAATTGGAGTATTGAAGATTGGTCAAAAGTTATGTTCTCCGACGAATCAAAATTTATGCTCTACAAGCACGATGGAAGACACAGAGTGTATCGAAGACCAGGGGAAAGATTCAAGCAAGCATGCATCGAAGAAAAAGTAGCCTACGGTGGTGGGTCTGTACTTGTGTGGGCCGGAATTTCTTCTGAAAGTCGCACAGAGCTGGTGATCATAGAAAACGGCTCTTTAACTAGCGTAAGATATGTGGAAGAAATCCTCAATGATCACGTTGGTCCATTTATGGTCAATTTAGGTGAGGATGCTATATTTATGCATGACAATGCCCGACCTCATACAGGTAGGATTGTGAATGACTACCTTCAAGAGATGAACATTACTCGTATGGAGTGGCCAGCGCGCAGCCCGGATATCAACCCGATCGAGCATGCTTGGGACGAGCTAGGCAGATACGTAAAACAACGAAACCCTCCCCCAATCACGCTTCGTGAGCTCAAAATTGCTCTCACAGAGGAATGGGAGAATATTCCCCAAAATCGTATAAGGAACTTGGTGTACAACATGCCAAACCGCGTAAACGCAGTAATGGAAGCACGAGGAGGCAATACGAAGTATTAAAATTCAAGAAAATCGTAATAAAGTTCAAAAATTTCATGTTTCCTATTTTTGTTTTAAGGAGAGATCAGCAGTTTTTTTCTTTATGTAATTTTGTGTTAATAAAATGTATGGTGACTCATATTTTTTTTACTTTCATTTAAGGAGTATTAAATTGTCTATTAAATACAATTTATTGCATTAACCTATCATTTTTAGTTTCCGAGATTTTTAACATTCTTTAAGTGACCCGGATTCATTGCTCTCGAGTGTATATCCGACGACCCTGGTAACTTATCTCCTTTGGTGACCGTACATGTAAATGAAAATGATCACTTGACAAAGATTATTTATTTATCAATCACTAAATCTACACTAGCTATATAGTATGGACTTACTTTTAATACAGAAACTATGAAACTAGGTAGTTATTTAGTTCTGTTAACAGTTTTTGACAACCTTATTATTTCCATCAGTTCGGGTGTTTTCCCAAAGGCTTTCAAGCGTGCTATTGTTCATCCAGTGTACAAGGGCAAAGCTAAGGATAACGTTTCCAATTATCGGCCAATTTCAGTCCTTAGCTCCTTATCTAAAATACTTGAACGAATCCTCAACACCAATCTGACAAAATTTCTTTGTAAAAATAAATTAATTGCTCAAAATCAATACGGATTTCGGTCAGGAAGTTTCACAGAAGATGCTGTCTCTGATTTCACCAATACCCTGATTGATAGATTGGATAGGTAGTCGACTTAAATGTTCAAAATTCACCTAAACCGTCAATGAACTCGGATAAAATAATAGCACATATTTGTCACGACTCCTCTCCTTGCAATTGCCTCGACGTGGTCCCAAGTATCAAATATCTAGGTGTTTATATCGACGAGAGGCTGGATTGGCGTACCCATACGGATACTCTATGCTCCCGGCTTCGTAAATTATTTTATTTATTTAAAGAGCTCAGATATGCGGCTGACATTGAAACAGCATCACTAGTATACCGTTCACTATGCGAGTCGATAATTACTTACTGCATCCCGGTATGGGGCGGTACCTTCAAAACAGTAATGCTTAGGGTAGAACGAGCTCAGCGGGCTGTTCTCAAAGTTATGTATTTCCGTAAAAGGGACAACTTACAGCTCAGTTGTACTCAGAAGCCCAAGTACTAACGGTGAGAAAATTATACGTGCTCCGATCTATCTTGCGCCGACATTCCTCGATGCCACTAGATGGCAAGCTTTGTAATCGGCGGATTGGCTTTCCTATCTGTGAGTCTGTCCAATGTCGTACTGCACTTGCGCGACGACACTATCATGCCCAAAGCGCACTATAGTATAATAAAATAAACAAAAACTTTCAATTTATAAACTCACCATACATAAAGTCAAGCAGACTCTTAATTAGTTAGTCGCTGAACTATGATGAAACTGAGAAAGTTATCATATCTATTTCGTAACATTAAAACCCCTCCTGATCAATCATTGACACACACGCATATACACTCACCCACCCACCCCCACACACCTTCACACCCTCACACACACCCTTAGACACATGCATGATCACACTGAGACACACACATTCACACAAACACTCACAAACTCAATACAGGCTTCTTTTAACCGCTTTAGTATTATTATTTTGTTGTTACCATATTCTTTTTATTTTTGGTAATCTTTTTGCATAAGATTCTGTAACATCTCCTACTGGGTGAGGGCACTGGCTCTATCACCTAGCACAGGAGTCAGGGACTTCACACTATTTTGTAACCACTTTCTGGTGTAATAAAGATTATTATTGTTATTTATCTCTATTGACCCCTCATTAGTTGCTATTCACACATTAAGCGTTTCTATTATTACCTACTACGTTTCCATTAAACCCATACTACAGTTCTATTCACCCTTCAATAGATTCTATTGACCCTATTCTATTATACAATAAATTTACACGTACTATGACTTTAACAATTTTTTAAAGTTTAATAACGGATTCTCACTTATTTTCACTGTATGTTTATAATTTATCACACACGTAATGAGATAAACACATTAAACAACACATTACACAAATTTTAATCACCTAAAATCGAGAGTTTCGGCAGAATTATACGCGTTCACAGAAGGTAGACTTTGAAGTAAATTTTGAAGGATAAATGTAGGTAAATTTTGATATTTAAAAATTGTTAAAAATTGTTGCCAACGCAAAGAAAAACCCCTTTATTCATAAACGTTGCTTAAAGTTAAGCAGTGATTAGCGACTGTTTAACCATACATTTTTGACGTTTAAACGTTACTTAACTTTAGTCATCGTTTATGAATAAACCCCGATGTGTTGATGTGTAATAATTTAAAATTCTACCAACATTCTGCGACGAAAAATAGTCAAATAATAGCCAAAAATAGTCAATAATAGTAAATAGTAAACTTTCTTGATATTTTTTCTATTCACCCCGCAATTTCTATATACCCCATTTTACGGTATAAAATTTGATTGTTCCGCGAGGTTGGCCTATCGCCAGCGTTTGACTATTTATCAAGAGCTTTCCGCACTCGACGGTTTACAAGGATACTAATCATCTATATGGGATCTGTATAGTTATAGTTGAGTAACTGTGTTAAGTGGCATGAATATGTGACAATTCTTTTTTGTGACATCTGGAATTTCTCAGTCGCAGCCCGGTGTCCAGATTTGTACCCGGTTAATGGGAATAGGCTCGTCTAACTGGCGAAATGTGGGAGTACTGTAGGTGCACCTCCGCCTAATACGTTTCGGGAAATACAGGCGTCTAGTTATGTTATGTTGTTTTATGACGTCCGGCAAATAAAGTTTTACCGTCTGTGGTTGTCAGCGCCAGTAATCAGGTGCAACTTTTTTTTAATGGTTCCATTATTGACATAACATTTACTTGATATTATTTTAAAACCGAGTCTTATTATTTTATGATTCACTTGTTTTTATTAATAGTAGGTTTATTCTGAATAATTCTTTGCATGTATACAAATTTTTATTTCTGACCCGTAATCCAGATTGCCGCTTTACTTAATACAATCATGTTTTAATTGAACTTATACCAAATTACAATGTTAATTAGTTAATTATGCGAACATATTGAAATCGTTACCTAATTAATATTTCTGGAACGTAACTCTGGTTACCAGAGTTACATTACAGAAATATTAATTACTACACGTATAACTTCATTAATTTACCTCAGTATAATTAAGTAAGCAGGTATAATTATTCGTAATGATGTGCAAGTGCAACCGTATGACGAACCGATTGCTAGTAATTTCTAATGTATTAACTGCTTCAAATGTAGCCACGTTTATTGACATTCGAACGAAATGCTGATGGATAATATTAGTCACAGGTGATTTTTTTAAATTAAAATTATTCATCAATTGGACTAATTATAGTCACATTAAGTGCCTACCTAATTATTGTATTTCTTATTGTACAAAAATATGTAACTAATGAATCGATATGAAATGCCTATGAGTAGTTATTTTCCCTATAATAATTAACTTAATAGACCATTAACTTATTACGCTACGCGAAAAACATTTCTTAAAAAAACAAATAATTGAAAGACTTTCCTGCTGTTTTAAAATGCAGATTTTTAAACACCATTTCTATGTGTGAAAACGTGTAATTGGCCATCATCATGTTAAAAACTTAGTAACTATTGTGTATGACTAGCTGTAAGTTTTCCAAAAATAATAAAATAAAATCAAATATTGCTACACCATTGAAAATTAAATAATATCATTTAGGGCTGATTTTTCCATCGCTAGATAACTTTGATTCGAGGAATAAAATTTACGGTTGACAGTTTTTGTATGAAATGACTGTCAAAATTTCAACGTATGTATAAATAAAGAAATAATGTAAGTTGGTATGTATTATTCTTACTCCTTTATTATACCTTACCTCCTGTACTTATTTATGGCTCGCGAGATTTCGCCTCGAGTTGCGTTTCCTTTTGTCGCTCGATCCGGCTTTGTGGCAACCCTCGGTTTCAATAGATAGCCGATGATTCGATTCTGTAATGTATTCATTCTGCGTTCTCGGGGTTTTATGTAGTTGTTTTAGCTTAATTAATATGCTTAAGTTTAAATTAGGATCTTTGTTGGATGATGAGTCATCATGTTTGCGTGTTGCGCAGGTAGGTACTTGTGGTAGTGTGTTAACGTTGCAGTAAAACATGTACCTAGGTTGCGGGCAGGCTAGTTTGTTATATTTTATTGTATTCAATAATCAGGATGACGTATTCTTCATAGAAAAAAACTCTGTAAATAAATAAAGATTAAAAAAAAAATTTGCTGCTTACTGTAACTTATTGTGAGTTTGCAATAGATATGCAGTAGTCAGAAGCGCAATAGTCTGAAAACCAGTCATCCCAGGGGGTATCGAGTTCCCCAGTAACTGGATTTTGGCGGTTGGATAGGCAGTCGCTCCATATAAAATACTGGTATTCAGCTGCATCTGGTTGAACTGGAAGCAGGCGGTGGTAGGTGACAACGATTTAAACTATTCTATACAAATACACACCTACATAACCTAACGGGTGCCCTTGTAAAGACAAGGAATAACCCACGGATGGGAGGCTCGCCGTCGATTCCATCATTTTTTCATCAAAATCACACATACATAATAAGCCTATAATTTTCCCACTGCTGGGACACAGGCCTCCTCTCTGTGAGAGGGAGTGGGCCTTAATCCACCACGCGGGTCCAGTGGTTGGTAGATGTCACATGTCTTTGAATTTTTTGGTTCTAGGACATGTCAATTTCCTCACGATGTTTTCCTTCACTGTTTAGAGAGCAGTGGTGATGAAATAATTTACACAAAGTAAAGCGCCTGGCTGGGTTCGAACCTACGACCTACAAGTCGTAAGTCGCGGCTGTTACCACTGGGCCACCACTGCTCTACACGACCTTATTATTACTGGTGGTGAAAATAAATTCTTATTTCATCAAATCTCAGACAACTGTGCTCCCTAAAAAGCATTCCATGGCGTTTTTTAAAAAGATGAACGTATTATCACTGTCAACAATATTGAAATTTATAATTACTACACGCGTATACGGGGTAAGGAAAAATTGCGCACAGTAGCTAGCAAGACTCATCTAAAACATGAAAGTATCTTTTGTACAGCTTGACGCATTTTCAATAATATTCCGGGGCCTAATAGAACAATTACGGAAATGAAAAAAATTAAAAAGGATCTCCATGATCGTTAGTAAACAAGTGCTACTACTCTATAAAAGACTTCCTATTAGACAAATCACTGCTCCAATACAGTCCCCATAAGTCATGATGCGTTCAGTAGCCCACTGATGTGTAGGTACCTACTCAAATTCGTTCCGTTTATTTTTATGATTTTTTATAATTTATGTGACATCATAATAATTTGTAACAATAATGTAATTTAATTTCTATATAAATATTGTATGCCCTAAGGGCAGGACATAGCTGATCACAGTTTTATTATTTAAGACCTGTATTATGTACCTACCTATGATCCACAATAAAGATATTGATCGATTGATTGAGATTGTTATACAAGGGGCTATAATGGGTAATTAGCGCCGTGTGTTACATTCTTCTTTTCACTACGATTGCGAGAAAATAAAATAACCCAATACAATATTAAATAGGAAGTCTTTTATAGAGTAGTAGCACTGGTTTACTAACGATCATGGAGATCCATTTTAATTTTTTTCATTTCCGTAATTGTTCTATTAGGCCCCGGAATATTATTGAAAATGCGTGAAGCTGTACAAAAGATACTTTCATGTATTAGACGAGACTTGCTTGCTACTGTGCGCAATTTGTCTTTACGCCGTATACGCGTGTATTAATTATACATGTCAATATTGTTGACAGTGATAATACGTTCATCTTTTAAAAAAATGCCATGGAATGCTTTTTAGGGAGCACAGTTGTCTGAGATTTGATGAAATAAGAATTTATTTTCACCACCAGTAATAATAAGGTCGTGTAGAGCAGTGGTGGCCCAGTGGTAACAGCCGCGACTTACGACTTGTAGGTCGTAGGTTCGAACCCAGACAGGCGCATTACTTTGTGTAAATTATTTCATCACCACTGCTCTCTAAACAGTGAAGGAAAACATTGTGAGAAAATTGACATGTCCTAGAACCAAAAAATTCAAAGACATGATAGGCTGATCGTGCTTATGTAAACATATTATTTACACAAAAACAGAAAAACAAAATATAAAACGTAAACATATTTTCATTTTTTGAACCCTAATTTGGCACTTATAGAAGGATTAACTAATGAGAGGAGGAACTATTGGGAAGACACCTGTGGAAGGGGTAGCCATTTACTAATTACCCAAAGATATGAGACGTATAAAAAGGAATAGCATATTGCTAATAGATATCACTTTATCCCAGTACTTATTACAGTAATCATGGCTTCATACCAGAATACTAGTGAATATTACTGTGGTATGCCTACAATGGATCTAGAACATTGTACACATCCAAATGGAAATACATTTGGATATGTACAATGTTCTAGATCCATTAACGAGAGTCCTACTAATTATCAAGTAAATATCGTCTTTCATAAAAGTTATTCTAAAATAATTACAGTGGTTTCTAGATATAATGTACTTATTTATTTTTCTTTTTTTCAGATGAATGGAGTTCTTTATTCTCGTGAGGGTTATGAGAGACAGGGAGTGTATCCAACAATGTCTCCACATGGCATGACTTGCGATCCAGCTCTTTACAAAACCCGTCACTTTTATAGAAATTCTTCAGCACCTCAGAGTAACTTAATCCAGGTAAGAATCCGTTTGTAATTCAGATATTAAAGTTATCTTAAATTCAACTATCACTAGCCTGTGACTTAGAACTAGGTTTTAATGTACTTTTGCCTTTTTCAGTACACTCCATTCACACCAGAACCAGTGTCATGTCCAGTGTTTCACATGGAGCCAAAACCACACCTGTATAATAATTATATGGCAAAAAGACATTATGCTCAAATTAAAAGTGAGTATTAACAGTTTTTCTTTGGAAATTTTAAAATTTTCTATTGTTGAAACCATTTCCGATAATTTAAGGTCACTTTTGTTAAAATACTTCTTTCTATTTTTCAGTTTTACCATCATCTAAAGGAATTTTCAAAGTTAAAGTAGTCAAAGGAAAGCGCAAGCGCACCGCCTTTACTACAGAACAAGTAGAAGCCTTAGAAGACATCTTCAAAACCAAACAATACGTCACTCGTGAAGAGAGACAGGTGATCGTGAACAATCTGCAACTCACTGACAAATCTGTCAAAATATGGTTCCAGAATCGCAGGTTGAAAATCAAGAGGATGCAAAACCAGGACTTTGAAGAACAAGAAGATTGCTCTAGTGCAGAAAATTTGGTAGAGGAACGAAGCTCTCCAGACATTGCTCGTCTGGACTTCGTAGAATCTGAAATACGCAAAAATACTGATGAAAATGGTTTTGTTACTCTTGATGATGGAGTCATGGGAGACCTGGTTAACGTCATTGATGACTGCTTAACAAACAGCAATGTAGATATTCCTGCTGAAGAAGTTTTAGGAATGAATAGCAGTCCTGTATTTGAACCTATTTCTCCAGCCAGCGTTGGTGATCGCAATGACGAAGATAGTTCTGCATGCTGGACACCGTCTGAACCAAAAGAATCTTTGCAAATAGTTTTTGATTTACAAACTATGTTATTATTGTAACCTGTGTCTAGATTGTAGTGTAGCTTATGTTTCGTTTTAAGTTATTTATGTACTTAATTTAAGATAATTATGTGAAAATAAATGCTTTTAATTAAATTTCAGAATTTTATTTACTATGATCCAATCCAATACTCCAGAGTATCATCCCTAATTCCCTAACTAGAGTGGTAGAAAGTCGAGAATGTTGATAGCAATATCAGAAACAAACAGACAAAACAATGAAATAGATTATAAAAACAGAAAGAAGTGTGCTGGAAGAGATTTCTTGTGATGCTTATAAACAGACAAGAAAAATAGAACAGAAAAAATAGCTACAGAGGTCACAGAGGATCAGGCTACAGAGGATCTGTAGCTATTTTTTCTGTTCTGTTTTTCTTGTCTGTATATATTATGTATGTGTGTGTATTATGTATATATTTGTGTACATAAAAGGTAAAATAAATAAACAACAGAAAACAGATTGATGTATTTGGATTGATGATGTATTTCGTCTGGAATATTTCCTGAAAGATTAAAACTGACTATTATAAAACCACTATTCAAAAAAGGAAATAAATCTCACATGCAAAATTATAGACCTATTGCGCTCATACCTGTTATATCAAAGATATTTGAAAAAGTAATCTACCGATCCTTACAGTCCTACCTAACTAAAAATAAAGTTTTAGCAAAGGAACAGAAAGGATTCAGACAAAACATGACAGTGAATGTAGCAATTTATGATTTTCTTAATATTGTAGTGCCAGATATGGACAAAAGAACCGGAACCAGTGTAATATTTATGGATATGACGAAAGCATTCGACCTAGTAGACCACGATATATTAATAAATAAGCTCAATATGTATGGAATAAGAGGAAATGTACTCTCGTTAATAAAATCCTACCTTAGTAATAGGAAACAATTCACAGAAATCAGACGAATTTGTAAAAAGACCAAGAAAGAAATTAAATATACATCTGAAGTATATACAAATTCTTATGGCGTGCCACAAGGCAGCGTGTTAGGCCCTCCGCTTTTCCTTGTGTATATAAATAACTTTCCTAGACACGTGAATCATCCAATGATTCTTTTTGCTGATGACAGTACATTAGTAGTAAGACAACTAGATGAGAATAACCGCGAGACAGAAATAAAAAATGCATTGAAACAATCGACTGAATGGCTTGACCAAAATAATCTTATCTTAAATTTAAGTAAAACTAAAATTATAAATTTTCGACAAAGAACTGCTTTTGCTGCGTCTGATATAATTTTTAATAAGGAAAGAATTGAAGCAGTTTCAAGCACTAAATTTCTAGGCCTAACAATTGACTACAAATTGAGTTGGAAAGAACATACAGCTCTACTAATAGCACGACTTAGTAAATATTCATTTGTTTTATATAAACTTAGCAAAGTAGCCAATAGATCAGCAGTCGTTGCCGCCTATTTTGGTTATGTTGATTCCATACTTCGCTATGGTATAATTTTTTGGGGCAACTCCTGTGAAAAAACCTCTGTTTTCAAGGCACAAAAACGTTGTTTAAGGTCCATATGCAGTTTGAAATCGATAGATAGTTGTAAGCCATATTTTATTGAGCTCTAAATATTAACATTACCATGTCTCTATATATATGAAGCCGCAATTTTTGTAAAGAAAAATATTGAACTATTTCGCAAAAAAACAGAACATCATCCTAAATCAATAAGACAAGTTTATCGTCATGAATTGTACTTAAGGCCTTCAAAAACCGCCCTCATGCACAATAGCATACTGTGCATGGCACCTAAAATCTATAACAAATTGCCTAATTCTATTAAAGATTATAATTTATTGCAGTTTAAACGAAAATTATATAATTTATTAATCCAAAAATGCTATTATTCAATTACTGAATTTCTTTCTGACAAAAATATTTAATTGACAATTTTATTATTTATTTATCTGACATTACTTTATATAGCTTCATGTACTTTGCATAATAATATAATATATTTAATTAATAATGAACGAATTTTCATAAAAAAGTGTAAGCCCACAATGGGTAGTTTTTTGAGCACAATGTTGTATTTTATAAGACCATGTAACCTCACCAAAAAACACACTTAATAAATGATTTGATTTGATTTGATTTGATTATAATGAAGACAAAAAAATGCGAAAACAAAAACAAAAAGCGAAATTTTGTTATTTTAACCTGGAACACACACAAAAACAAAAGTTCTTTAAATGTTTTGTGCATCTGAAGAACCGTTGAACATAAATACGATTCTGTTAATAGGTACCTGAAGCTCTGCTTAAACCTTTCAAAAGCCATAAGCTTGGTATTACAATGATTATGTTTTAGATAATTACGCTGAATGACGATTTTATTTTTATTTTATTTATTTAGGTAACCAACAGCGATACATAATTTTTTTTTACAAAATATGCGTGTTACAGTTATTATGGCCAATTATAGGTTTCCCTGTATAACTGGGATATATAATACATGCGAACGGACTAATGCCAGATATTTCCAATTAAAGAACAAAATAAAATTGCAATACAATACAATATTTCTTTAAGATTAAGATTAAACTTACTCATAAAATGAATGATAATGGGAAAAGCTACCGTATCGTAAAAATCATGACACCTCCAGAACAAAGATGTCCAATTATAAAAAAAACTCGTTTGCTGTGTGGACCAGTGATTTCTAAACTAATAATAATAATTCGAGTGTGGCGAGACTTACCCATACAATTTGTTCCACCCGCTGAAGACCTGGACATGAGTTACCTTGGGTAACCTGGAAGTGTTTAAACAGACTCCGGACCCAGGTTTGCCGAAGCAAGGAAAACCTGTCCAGGTTCATAGACGACTCCACCTTGACTTCTACTGTGTCTCGTTCAGTCTCCTTCAACCGATTAACCATCAGGTTATTTAATATTCTCAGCGCTCAAAGCCTTTTCTAAACCTGAAAACAATGTTCAACTTGGTATACTACCAGGTACATAATCAGCCTATAACGTTCCCACTGCTGGGACACAGACCTCCTCTCTGTGAGAGGGAGTGGACCGTAATCCACCACGTTTTGAGAGCAGTGGTGATGTAAAATAATTTATACAAAGTAAGCGCCTTTCCGGGTTCGAACCTATGACCTACACTATCCCGGTGCCCAGTGGTAACGGCCGCGACTTACTTACCTGTTGCAAGCTCGTAGCCCCCCCCCCCCCCTGCTCTCAAAACGGTGAAGGAAAACATCGTGACCACAACAGAAAAATACCCCATTCCAGAGACCCCAAAATAAATTAAGCAATTTTTAGGCCGGACTTTGCAAAGATTACGAAACCTCTCACAGCGTGTTTAAAAAAAGGTAGAAAAGTTGCACTAGACTCCGAGTACATAAACGTAAGATTAAGATTAATTTTCGTTGGTATTGATATGATTGGTTTTCGTTGGTAGATATCACATGTCTTCGAATTTTTGGTTCTAGGACATGCCGGTTTCCTCACGATGTTTTCCTTCACCGTTTTGACAGCAGTGGTGATGAAAAATTATTTACACAAAGTAAGCGCCTGTCCGGGTTCGAACCTACGACCTACACTATCCCGGAGCCCAGTGGTAACGGCCGCGATTTACGAGTTGTAAGGTCGTAGGTTCGAAGCAGCAACTCTCTACTCAATCATACAAGACAGCTGTTTTCAGGGAAAGTTTAAATCTCTAAATGCTGGAACAATATTCCCCCGCGATATAAGGAATCTTAAATTTCTTGGTACCTTCAGAGTTCGGCTACGGCAGTTTCTTGTCGCCTCGCAGGAAAAATCTAGCGATGATTGCTTCGGACACGTCCATTATACATATAACTGCACAGAACATATATAACTGGCTCTCGTATCCTTTCCGAGTCATTTGTCTATTCAGTGTATCACGTGGTCACAACCTGTGAACAAACGTATAATAATTGAGTAGTTTGTGGATCTTATGTTGGATAATAGCTACACAGTGATGTTATTTAGCTATATTTATTTATTGTAAACGCTGTTATTACCTATAGCCAAATCGTTTTCGCATCGACGACGCCACTATAATTATAATATTAGTTTTTTTTTATATTAAACGTTGCCCCACACTAGGAATTTCTCCTGTGTCGTGGGTGCGTTTACAGACATATAAACTCACATACACAAACAGCCAGTGCGGGAATCGAACCCGCGACACGCAGCGCAGCAGTCAATCGCTTAACCACTGCGCCAACCGTGTCGTCATTAACACATTATATCTACATATAACTGCTTAAATAATATAATCAAGTAATCAAAACACAATATTAACACACCTACGAACAAGAATGTATCCAAAACTTTACTGTATAATACATATTATAATATTAAAGTGTCGGGTATACTTACAAAACTTCAGTCTGCACATAACACTGTCACAACACCAATTTATCCTACGAATTTATTCTGTCTGCTCACCGTCCGTGTGTCACTGATTTTAAGTATTCGTCATAGTATCACTTTTACTTCGATAAGAGTGCTGAGTAAAAGTGGTAGGTGAACGTTACGTTGGGGGTTTATGTAGGCTTGTTATCTATATACGGTATTTTCTTTGACATGGACGTTTATTTAGAACTAGCTACCAACCCGCACTGGGCCTGCGTGGTGGATTACGGCCCACTGCATCTCGCCGAGAGGAGGCCTGTGCCCCAGCAGTGGGAACATTATAGGATGATTATATATACTACTATCCCGTACGTACGACGTTCCGAACTTCCGACCTAGATATTAATGAATTGTCAATTAGATGAGGTTAGTTAACAAGCACCAAATAAACTTATGGCATTTAATTATTCATTAGTTTAGTGATTACATCTGGTATAAAAATTTGTGCTTCAGCAACATTCATTTAGTTCTATGGAGAACCGAATACCGTGGCAATACCAAACGTAAATTAGGATAAATAGGTACCTACTATATGTAAAATTATAGTGAGAATGCTTTTTAGGGACCACAGTAAACAAATGTGATCCCTAGAAAGCAAAATTCTTATTTCATCATATCTCAAACAGAGATATGATGAAAAAAGAATTTATTTCTACCACCAGTAATAATAAGGTAGTGTAGAGCAGTGGTGGCCAGTGGTAACGGCTTGGACTTACGAGTTGTACGTCGTGGGTGCAATCCCAGGCAGGCAACGCAAGGCAGGCAACCTTGTGCAATTTAATTCTTCACCGCTGTTCTCAAAACGGTGAAGGAAAACATCGTGAGGAAACCGGCATATCCTAACCGAAAATTCATAGACATGTGACATCTCACAATCGGCACTGGGCCCGCGTGGTGGATTACAGCCCACCCCTCTCAAAAGAGAAGGAGGCCTTTGTCCCAGCAGTGGGAACATTATAGGCTGATTAGTTAATCAATTATGTTAATAATTTGATGTTACTATGTTTGTCTAACAAAATAGCATGTTTAAACAATCTGAAACTACTTAGCTAAAAAGTAGGTAAGGAGCGTTACGAGACATAGAAAGGTAGATACATACAGGACAAAATAGTAACAGGATCTAAAGGAAATTTTAACTAGACAAGAAAAATATAAGAACTTTCATAAACAAGTAAACTACAATCAAAAACTTTTAACAATAACAAAAATTTGACATAACAAGTTTGCTAACCTAATAACCTAATCGAGGGAAGCTTTTAGCGCATTTGTTAATTACTTCTTAATAAGGGATTAGTGTGGATATATAAAAGCACGCACAATCTGGACAGTCATTATTAATAGCTGAGTGTTCGTTATGAACATTACTTCCTCTTGTATTAATTTAGAATCAATATCTTCAATGCAGACCCCTAATAATGTTGGCAATGGTGCGGGTACACCCAGAGATGGTCGCTGGAACCAAGTGCATAGCACTAATATGTTGCAGAATACTACGGTAATTTGTTTTCATAATTTTCAGTGTTCAGTTACAGTATCTCTCAATGTCATATTACACCTAAAGTTTGAATTCAAAATTCTCTACTCTCTTTTTATCTCTACTCTCTTTTTATTCTCTACTCTCATCTTAGGATTTCTCCCTAACAGTTATAAAAAAATACTATTATGAAAAGTAACTAATGACATTTTTTTATTCCTTACAGCCTCCGGTGTGGAACGAGTTACCACCACACAGCGTTCCGTCAGTGCCAGTGTCTACCAACAATGTTTCTAGCAACAACATCAACGTACTCAGCAACCAGCTCGTGTACAACCCGCCCAACTACATGAACATACCTTACCCAGGAAACGTAGTACCTAATAGGTACACAACTATAAACCCTGCAAGAGGAATTAACCCGCAAATCATTCACGGACAAAATCTTCTACCTACTCAAAATGGTCAGATTATTGGATGGCCAGGCTGTTCTAATCAATCGGCTCTCGGAAAATTCATTGCTCAACCACCAGCCTGGCCCAGCAACAAAACAACTGGAGAAGTGAAAAAACAAAAGCGCATCAGAACTGCGTTTACCACCCAACAGATAATGGAGTTGGAACAGGAGTACTCTAGGACACGCTACGTAGATCGTGCTCGTAGACTTGAACTCACAGATTTTTTGGGTCTCAACGAACGCACCATCAAGATATGGTTCCAGAACCGCCGCATGAAGGAAAAGAAAGTCGGAACCGAGAGTATGGAAAACTCCGAAGTAGCTAGCACGTCCGTGTCATCTTCCGAAATGAGAAACATTCACGTACCGATGCCTATGCATGCACCAATTTTAAAGCCAGGAACGAGTTTACCAACCTCGGTGCCAGTCCAGAATTCGGTACAGAGTACATATCTGACTTTCATGTCGGAGGAGGAATACCAGGTGCAGTACCAGCAACTACAATTGCAGGTGCAGCCTTACCAGCCTCCGTACACTGAAGTCCAGCAGTTTTCCTCGGAAGTGGAACCACGAACGGACTCGGGCGAGTCCGTTCGTGGTTCCACTTCTGAGGACCCAAGTGTTAGTAGTAGTGCTATCATTGAGGAGACCTGCGACTTGACCTGGATCAGGTTCGGTCTTGATATTTGAAGAGTAGTATTAGTGTTATAGTTTTAAGTAGTTTCCATTGTAAGGTTTGTAAATAGTCTCTGTAATTATTATTCTTAATAAAAATGGTGTTCGTAATATATTATTTTTTATTTATGTACATTACGCCGATGAATAATTGGACATCCACATACTCGTATAATCAATTAAATTGTTAGAGATCCTGAAATAAAACCTAGTATTGCGCGTGATTAGACTAGCCACTATAGTGTCGCAATATAACTTACTGCACATTACGCAACTCGAAGGCCCCAGCACGAACGTGGGACGTAAATGTAACGTAAATTCGAAAGATTTTTTAATAAAAAATACACTATCCAATTGTATTTTGGTTTAAATGATTACAAGCTCAATAAGCAACTATTATCCATAGACAATATGAATAACACCTTCATAATAAGTAACTATTGTGTATGAAACTACATAGTATTTTCAATTTATATATTATTTTATTTTGTTATTTATGTCATCATCATCATTTTCCTGCCCTTATCCCATGTTACTTGGGGTCGGCGCAACACGTTTTCTTCTTCCATTCTTATTTTGTTATTGTCTTATTTTGTTATTTATGTACACACAGTAAAATCTTAATCTATTAAATGACATATTATATTCATGCAAGTACTCAAAAGAAAATAGGGTCCACCCAGTTTTAGGCTGTTATTTTACGAGTTACTTATTTGCTGTAGGTTCTCGGGACGCTTTTACGACTCTTTTTTTTTACATCGTTCTCACATATTATTATAAATTCAACATTAATGATGTAACTAATATCTTTGAAAATATAATTTAAAAGAGTGTCCACAGAGTTTCTTTTCTGACTGACCGACTTCTTGACAGTTCAAAAGTGCTTGTAAATGGTTTAATTGAAATAAATGCTTTGAGTTTGAGTATAATTTAGACAGACAATTTGTTCCCAATGTGTTGACATTGGTAGACGGCACCGGTGCGAAGCAAGGTCAATCATAATTGAAATTCACAATGCGATTTGGCAAACAGTTATCAGAAGACATTGTCATTCATGAAAAAGTTGTTACTTATAATAATATTATTCAGAAATAAACACACATTCATACATACATACATAATGTCACGCCGTCTTCCCATGGGGGTAGGTAGCAACTACAGAACGCCTTCTGCTAGGATGCTCAATTGTTTACGTAGATACACCTCGTCATACATGCAAGACGGTTGTAGTACGCACCTGACTTTTCCGAAGAACATCACAAGTAAGGTATGGTAAATGGGCGGCGGGATCGTCCGAAAGGGTTATCGCTGCCCTGGAACAGAAAGGGCTAAGGAAGGAACACGGGTGGGTTTTAGTCAGTAAGAGTCTGACACTCCCTTCCGCTCCACCCAGAGCGGGAGGGGTCATTTGATGATTTCCCATCCTCAAAAAAAAAAAAAAAAAGGTATGGTAAATAAGGTATATAATATGTCCTCTAAAGTCGCCCACTCACATCTGCCTTGTAAGTTACCTTTTACTAGTCGCCTGTAATTCATCCTCTCAACATAGCTTGGAAATAAACCACTTTTAATAATAATCTGCATACATTTTTCTAATTGACTTTGCTTTTAAAGTCAATCGTTTTTGAATTATGGGATATTTTCGTTTACAACCGCAAAGTTAACTTTGTAAAAAAAGTTAACATAGTTTTTCCGAGAAATTCTATAAAATAAAAACTTATTTTTGCAGTTGATAAAATTAATTAAGTGCATTGTGCATGCGTAAATATTTATCTCTACTACGGAACCTTTCACTGTGCGTGGTATGACATCCACTTGGCCAGTTTTATTTAAAGGACATCAACCAAAATGGGCTAACCGTGAACAATCGTATTGGGAAAAAAGTAATTCATAAATAATTGAGTAATAATATTTACTGAACATTGGTCCCTATTCGGGAGTGCCAAAATAAATAATATAAAAAACGAATAAAAAAGATTTTTAATTGATTTGTATTTGTATGGTGACAGTTGCGGCGAGTGCGGGCCGCGTTGAGTTAGGGTTGAATAAAGAATAAAATCACAGAAAAATAATATCGACATTTTCGATGTTTCGATTCGAGAGCTTCGAAACATTTTAAAATGTTTTCCTGGAAGACCGAGCTTTGCTCTGGCCGTTGGAGAGTTCATCATCAGCATCACGATCATCATCTTAACCTTACATAAATAAAAAGATATAGTTTACGTAGAACAATTTTTTTTTTGAGGTGGTAATTTTTTTTTGTATTATTTAACCAATTTGATACAAAACTTCTTATCTCTTCTTCTTCTTCTTCTTATATATATGACTGTTTTCTTTGTACTGTAAACCACTCAATAAAAATAATAATAGTGCAATATTTTTATGTTCATGTTCAAGCCCACAAGCGCCATACAAAGTGGTTGATGTTCTTTCGTTGGGATACTACCACAAAAAAAAAACAATTTCTATTATTCCAGTAAAGTAATAGAAACAAAAACTATCAAGCTCATACAACTAACAAAACATATTGAATACCCAATTTATAGTATTTATCATTATTCCCAAACTTTTGCTAAGCCTACCTAAAAAATGTATACTGGGCATTCTGTAGCAAACTATTAGAAATATTTTTAACAGCAAGCGCATTGCGAATATAATATCAAATATAGAAACAATTCGGCGCGAAATTTGTTTAAATGACTATGGTCATAGGTCCTCTGTTAGTGACTCAGTTTCAATATAATGTCCAAGAAACTATTAAAATTACATTAGGAAAGCATAAATCATTATTATATTATTATGCTTATTGTATTTAATGATTAAAATAATTTCATTTCAATTTCCGAGAATCCATTTCTGACATAATTAATTAATCGGGCCAATCGAAATTTAAAAAAAAAATCGTTTGGTATAATCGCTTTCGGACGTCATTACGATAAAAAAAAAACAATAATGGTCGGCGATTTTAAACACAAATTGAGTACCTAGTGGTAATGAATAATACCTACGTGTGATTGGACATGCTTATAATATTGACAATTATATTTGCCACATTGTAAATCTTATCTACATGTGACTTTTGTGAAAGGTAAAAATGTAAACACACACGATTGGCGCGAAACTTCGACTTTCATTATCAAAAAACTAAATTACCACTACTTATTTCACATGAACAATGGATGAATTCGTCAAATAATTAAAAATGATGTATATTATGCCCCTGCAGTGGAGTTTGGAATTTCGAAATCCCCAATTTTTATGTTTTTTAGTCTCGACCACCACTGTCATCAAAATGGAGATTATCGCACTAACAGACTTGAATTTAATAAAAGTGATTTAATAAACTTGTGCGCTAAATATGAAAGATTGAATGGGGCTAACATACTTATGAGTTTTTTATCCAACTCTCTTAATTAACGCACATTCATAAGATTTGATGGGTAGCATTATCAATAGGTATTTACATTATCAATAAATTAAGGGTGTCGTATGTCGTCATTCCAAGGTCCAATGGGACCCGTTACCGAGCCAGCGAAGGTTCGTGTGTTCGGGTCCATTCGGGGGCGCTTCCGAACTATACGGTTAAATACTATTTGCTATTTGCTCTGGACGCTTTTTACATCGTTCTCAGTACCGACCCGAAATACTTCAAAGTATTTACGGCTACTCGCTCAACTACGTAGGTACAGACGCCAGCAGATCAAGCTACTACAATCTGTCAAATTTCTTTAATAGATTTTCAACTTTATCGCCAAAGCATTAAGGTTCAAGGTTGAATGAGTAAATTTGACAGTTTCGGGTAGCTTGACCTGCTGGCGTCTGTACTCAACCACATTAGTTTTCACAAATGCGATCATGCTCCCTATCAGTAAGAGTCTACGGAACAATTTCTTACACCCATATTCTAAGAAGTAAATTCGAAACTTCCTCCACCTCCACTCATTCGAGGTTACCTTAAGGACTACCTCAGGCACGTATTTTTACTTTATTGGTTCGTAAGTATTTATTTGTAAACGCGATTGTGCTCTTTATTCATAGGTAAACACGGATCAATTTCCTTTGCAAGTATTTTGACTACCAACAGGGCTTTTGAATACGCGATTGTGCTTCCTATTTGTATGAAGTCATGGATCAATTCTCGATGCTGATAGAAAATACTTGAAAGTATTTCGAGTCCTGGTTTTAGGCCCTAGTTTCTTAAGGTAGACGTATTTGGAAGCCCTGGTACTCGATTTTGCAACTAATAAGGGAGGAACATCTCCTCGTTGTTATAGTGGTCGCCAGCGTTACTGCTGAGCATGAGGTTCTGGGTTCAATTCCTAGGTTGGGTACAGTGTTATTATGGTTTTCCATCAAAAATTTCTCAGAAGCAGCCTGGAGTCTGGATTTGTGCCCGGTTGGTGGCAGGAGGCTCACCCCCTATGACATGGGACTTAAACATAACTGGCGAAATGGGGGTGTTAGTACTATATGAAGGTACACCCCTGCCTAACCCTTCGGGTATTAAAGATT
Organism: Apamea crenata; assembly: GCA_949629185.1. Taxonomy (NCBI): domain Eukaryota; kingdom Metazoa; phylum Arthropoda; class Insecta; order Lepidoptera; family Noctuidae; genus Apamea; species Apamea crenata. The sequence continues at coordinate 12,773,427 of OX451363.1, read as the reverse complement.
ACGTTGGGTGGGAAGAGCGAGCGAGGCGAGCTCGATTTAAAAACCCGCCTCGGTTTGGTTTTATATTTTCCAGCAGAAATAGGAGTTACATTGTAGAGTTATGCAGCCCAAGCAACTACGAGAATGTAGAATGCAAGAGCAAGCGAAGCGAGCTCGAAAATTTTGCCCACTCTCGGATAGGTTCGATTTTCTTTTGATCATTCCAAAAGGAGTAGGAATTACTTTCTTTGTTAACTTAGGAAGAAAAGCTCAAGAATCAACGGAATGTGGGCGAGCGAAGCGAGCCTGAAAATTTTTGCACCTCACCTTAAAATAGGTTCGGTTTTCTTTTGACCATCATACAGAAAGACAACTTATTTTACCGAATTATGACGAAAAGCTTAAACTCGTTTTACAGCAGTTTAGGTTTTGGAATCATGCCTTCTTAATCTGAGCTTTCTGAACCTTACGTACGAGTGGGGTGCCCACTAAGCCGAGATTGCTTCGCTCGCTCTTGCATCCTACATTCTATATTTTATAACAAGCTTATTAAAGTAAAAACTTTTTAGGCGCGTTAAAAAACCCACTGTCATTTCATAGGTGAAGTTTTTAATTTCTGTCGGTGGTCCCCATGTCTGCTATGTTCTTAATGTTTTTGTATATGCCCATCGGGGTCTTCGTGGCTCAAGTACAGTTTTACATAAGTTAGGAAGACAAGTTAGACAAGTAAATCATTCAGACTCTCGACAGCTTGAATGATTTTGGGGTCTTGACCCCACGCCCCCCCCCCCCCCCCCTCACCCCTCGAACCGCGCCTGGTGTTGACATTCGTAGACTGCACCTGTCCGAATCAAGATCAACCATAATGATTATGTAAGTTACCTTTTGTTAGCCAACGTGACTCGGAAATAAACCACTTTTAATAATATCTGCATAATAGATGCACATGGCACATTACTTAATATTTTAAGGCATATTTACACTGCTGGTAGTCTTATCACCTTACCAACCAACCACCAAACCAAATATTGATACTTAGTTCGTAATGATCTCATTAACTATAGGTACACATTATTGATAATCGTTAATCATTAGTTAATAGTGTATGATTTGGTGACATTGTCATTAAATAATCATTTTCCAAACATTACTATGATATATAAGACCACACAGCTTGGAATTCATAGTAGCTCCGCGGTTTCACTCGCATATTAACGTGATAAAAATTATCCTCTGTGTTAAATCCTGGTCTGTGTGGCAAATTTTATCCAAATCCGTTCAGCAGTTTTTGCGCGAAAGAGTAACAAACATCCATCCATACTCAGAAACTTTCACGTTTATAATATTAGTAGGATTAATCCTGGTTATAAACTATCTGTGTGCCAAATTTCATCCAAATCTGTTCAGTAGTTTTTGCGTGAAATAGAAACAAACGTCCATCCATCCTCACGAACGTTCGCGTTTATAGGAAGAAGGATGACGTATCTGTGGCTGAATCAAAACGGTTTCAAAGATAGTAAAGGTAGTAAACGGTTTCAAGCTGGTGGTGACTTTAATGGAAGGGAATATCACATCAAAGTGGTAAGTGACGTGCTGCGTTTTCTTAAATGACTAAAATAAATAACAGTAGTAATACTGATTTAATTTCGATTTAATTAATTCATCATCTTCTGCCTACCCTTTGGGCGGCTTCCAGTCTAAAGGATGATTTCCACCAAACGGCTTGCATCGCATCGGAAAAAATCGGTGAAATAGTTTCATTCCTAACGTGTTGATGTGTTCTAATGCCGAAAGAATTCGATCGGATATGACGATAGGTGAACGGAGCCGATCGCGCGTCGCAGCATACTTTTGGCTACGATCGTGTGTCGCGGAAGACGCCCGCGGTCAGGCTGCTGTGCGCGGCTACACGGTTTAATATCGTTTAAAGATTGTACAATCCGTTCCGATCCTATGCGATGCGAGCCGTTTGGTGGAAATCATCCTTAACTGGATGCAGCTAAATACCATTATTTTACATGGAGCGGCTACCTATCTGACCACCATAACATCGTATGACAACCAGTCTTACCGATATCCCCATGGTAAGACTGGTTGTCATACTTTCGGGTTTCGGGCTTCTGACTAACCGTAACGACTGTCAAAGATCCACGAATGAAAGCCGGGACCAACTGCTTAACGTGCTTTCCAAGGCACGGAGGGGTCTCGGTATGTAAAGATGGTTACCCATCTACAGACCAACCGCGGCAAGCATAGCTTAACCTGTGCGGCTGTTATTATTTAGCCACGGGATTTAATTAATTGATAATACTAAAAAATTCATCATCATCAGCCTACAGCAGTTAACTGCTGGACATAGATAGGCCTCTCCAATTGCACACCATTCATTCATTAATAAATTAACAGAATCCTACAATAAGAAGATTCTGATAAAGATCACTTATTCATGAATTAACAGTGTAAAGTGATATTATATAACATATTACTTTTGGTTAAAAATTCACCTTGTAAGCAATTAAAAACTATTGTGAAACTATTTTAATTACCCACTTATATTTTGTTTCAAATTAATCGATCATTTATGTTATTCCTTTTTCAGATAGCTAAACGCAATAGTCAAACAAAGGGGAAAAGATTTCGAAGCGCTTTCACAACAGACCAAGTGAACTATTTGGAGAAGCAGTTCAAAATGTCTGCTTACATCGGCAATGCTTGTCGCCAGGAAGTAGCCTTAGCGTTGAACATTCCTGAAAGGGCTGTCAAAATATGGTTCCAGAACCGTCGAATGAAGGAAAAGAAAGAAAGTACTACTAAAGAATTTGATAACGAACAAGCCATTAGAAAATCTTTGGAATTCACTAAAGATCAATTAAATAATGTTGTGTCATCAACTAATGAACAACCGCTTTCATTACCATTATTAACTAATTTGTTTCAAGGAAACTGTTACAAAAATATGGACACAAATAATTCTGCATGTAATGGAACAAGGCAAATGGTTCAAGGAGTTGGAATCAAAGATTCTGCAGCAGACATTGCTGCACCTGTAACTCAAAATGTAGTGACTACAGCTAAAGTGATTCGTCCATCTGTGTTTGAGAAAACTAGTCATTCACCTCCGGATTTCAAAACATCTGCTGAATTCTCTATTGATTTGTGTAAGAAACACAATACTAAACCTTTTGCAAAACCTTCTTATGTGGAACAACAGGCTTTCAAAAAGAAAGCTAAAGATCTAAAGAAGATTGAAGAGCCCAAGAATATAGGTGTCGTGGAACAGATGATGCCTGAAGATTTATCGCAAATTAGAAAAATTAATAATCCTACGATAGTTTCGCAACAACCTCTTCCAGGGAATGCTGCTAGTAATCCAGGATTTGTATCTCTGGTGCCAACTGTTTCACCGTTTTATACACAACCTTACATATCTTCCAGTGGAGTTATTTGGAAGCCGATGAGTGTCATGCCCGTTGTTACTTCTAGTCCATCACCTGTCACTGCTCCGAGCAATACATTGTTGAATATGTCTAAGGTTCAAGAAAATTTGACCAAAAGATCATGTAATTGTGATTGTTATGGTAAGCAAGTAACGTATCAAGTTCCGTATAGTTTTCCGCAGCAATCGCCAAGTCCTCAGTATATTATAACTGCTATGCCTTTTCAAAATCCCAACTATGTAGTTTTAAACAATTGATTTAATTATTTATTTTATTATTTATGTACACAAAGTAAAATACATAATGATATGACATAGATATAATATGAGTACAAAGGTACTGCTTATTTCTGCTTTTGATTGTGATTTTAAAGGTCCTTCTATTTGCACTGTTTGGTAATTATAAACATGTCCCGGAATTAACACACACCACCCAACACCCCAATTAGAATATTATGTTTTAATCATTATATTAATAAATAATTTAAATGTATATTTATAAATATTTTTTTTTTTACTTAATTTTTATACGTATTTAAAAATGTAATAAAATAAGACAAGTAAATAAATAAACGACATAATAATAAACATTTAATTCAGACCAAGTCCATAATTTGTTAGTAACAATGTACATACTTAAAAAACTATTGTTTGTATTGACAACAACATTAAATTATGACATGAAGCAAATTCTATTATTAAAGCTAAAAAGCATTGGCATCACCGGAGAAATGTATAATATTATCCTCTTCTCATACTTTGACAATAGGAAACAAGTTGTTAAAATAGGAAACGCGATGAGGATCTCCCATAGAATTTGGTGTTCCTCAGGGATCTCTGCTATCCCCCCTCTTATTTGCTATTTAAATAAATAATATTAAAGATTTAGCAACTTTGTTCGCCGATGATTCTTTTCTGCTTCGGTAGCAGCATAAACACTCACGAATCCGCAACAATATTTACAACTCATTAGTTCGCTCACACATAAATTACCTAATCGAAATCTGGGGATGCACCACCATACGGTTAAAGATCTACAAATAGCAGAAAATAAAATAATTAAACTTCTATTCAACTACGATTACCACACACCTACATCCGAACTATACAAACACATCAAATAATGAGCATTCATCAACTTAACACATTCAATTCCTGCATTTTCATTAAAAAAATTATTAATAAAACCATACACACACAATTATTTAACATAAAAACATCCAAACACAGCCAAAGAAACCCCAACCAAATACAAACACACCCCCGCGGACGCAATATGGTAGTGTAGTGTATTTATGTTCTGTGCCAATATGGCATGAAAAATATAAATTACGAAGGTGTACAACTTTAATAACCATCTACCGGCAGATATCAGGAACACATCCTCTTTTTACATAATTATTTAAAGCTAAACTCAAGCAGTACGTCACGCCAGGGCGGCGGGATCGTCCGAAAGAGTTACCGCTGCCCTGGAACAGACAGGGCTAAGGAAGGAACACGGGTGGGTTTTAGTCAGTAAGAGTCTGACACTCCCTTCCGCTCCACCCAGAGCGGGAGGGGTCATTTGATGATTTCCCATCCTCAAAAAAAAAGCAGTACGTCACTAACAACACATTTTTTTTAAGTTAACGACATACGGCACACAAAATGCGTCATCGTACCTACCTACATAAAAAAAAACAAAACTGGACTACAATTAGTTATGTATTTATTCGTTAAGTGAACAATATATACATAATCAGCCTATAAGGTTCCCACTGCTGGGACATAGGCCTCCTCTCTGTGAGAGGGAGTGGGCCATAATCCATCACGCGGGCCCAGTGCGGGTTGGTGCATGTCACATGTCTTCGAATTTGTGGTTCTAGGACATGCCGGTTGCCTCGCGATGTTTTCCTTCACCGTTTTGAGAGCAGTGATGATGAAATAATTTACACAAAGTAAAGTGCGTGCCTGGGTTCGAACTCACGACCTACAACTCCTGAGTCGGGTCCATTACCACTGGGCCACTACTGCTCCCTATGAACAATGTATGGTCTTTTCGAATAAATAAAGAATCTTTAAACCCAAGCCGCACCCACCTTTGCAGCATGGGGGTCTCCCACCGATCGGTAAAACACCCAGTATAGTGATGGTACTGCCACGAACGCGAGCGAGTTGGGAAGCGCATCTTTTCCTAACGATAGCGGCAAAGCCATCAACCCGTGGCTCAGCAAACATCCCTGACGCACCGAACGCAACGGCAGCCCCAACAGTACCCTGAATGCATTATTATATTGTACACGCAGGTCGCTGTATGCCCGCTGCGAATAACAGGCCCACAGGCTGCATTTGTAAAAAGATAGGCAATATGCTTTAAAAAGCGTGATTTTAACTGGATTTTTTACATCATGCAAACCTGCGGGCCAGCATGTTACAACGGATAGCCAGCGACCTGCGTTCCCTTTCTATGTCTACATTTTACTATTATTTATAGACATTGTTCATTTATTAAATCAGTTATACTGTGTAACATAATGTACATACTCACAGTTACTTTAATTCATTCCTCCAGATCAGAATAAGCATTCCTTTACCGTTAGGTGCTGATCTGAGTATTTCTCACGACACCAGGACACGTTTTATCCACATTTAGTACACAGACAAACTTTAACATATGACTTCAACGATTCAGTGTCAACCATGGGTTGATAATTTCGTCCACATTGATTCATATCATTTTTCCTTTAAACACTATACTTTTATTACAAAAGAACTATAGATTTTATTGTATTTTAATAATATTTATTTTATTATGACAGTTCTGACATTTGATGTTTAAAACGTCATGGTAACGTTTACTTTCAAATCCTTACCTGCCAGCATCAAATACTTAACGGCCTGATAGAAACATATACATACTTAGCTAAAGAAATAACACTGGTTGCATTCGTATCTCAAATTCATATTTTCTACATGATGTTGTTCTACGAGTTTTCCTTATTGATCCACGCAATGCAGTGGTCAGTTCGAGTTTCGCCTCTAAAGCGAACACTAAGGTTAAGGCCTGATACTCCAGAACCGCCTGTCTACTCCAGAGCCGCCTGTCTGCTCCAGAGCCACCTTTCTACACCTCCGTGCTCCGTCCTCAAGGCTACGGATCTGAACCTGTCGGGCCGCATCTTATCTGAGGCCCGCCTTACCTGGAGGGTGCGTCCTCGCCGTACCTCTTCCTCCTGCTGCTGTGCTGCGACCGGCCTAGCTGCGTGGGCCCTCCTACGAGTGCCCTCCGTGCCCCGCACACGCGTCAACTTCTGAGGGCCGCCTTACCCGGTGGGCTGTCAGCGCCCGCCGTGCCTCTTCCTCCTGCTGCCGTGCGGCGACCTGCTTTGCTGCGTGGGCCCTCCTGCGGGTGCCCTCCGTGCCGCGCACGCACCTGCCCTCACCTGTACCTGCACCTGAACTTGGACCTCTGTACCCGCATCTGTTGCCAGCAACTGCTCCACCTCAGCCTCCTCTAATCACTCATCGTCATCGCTACACCCCACCTCCACATATTACACTACACTTTTCAACCCATCTCCATTTTTTAAACTGTTTGTAAATATATCTTTAATTGTTCTTTACCTCCCTTTCTTTCATTGCTTCACCCCTAACTTAGTTTTTCTTGTCGCTACACGACAACTGATTGTGGAAGAAAATTGACGTGGTCACATTACACATCTACGCACTCACATAGTCGCATACGCATAAATAAGGGTCTAGCGTAGTAGGTTATTCGTGCTTTTTGGTTTGTTTTTATTGTTCAGCGGTAGTGTGACTGTAATATAAGTAGTCTAAATTATTATTGGGAAAAAAAAAATTACCCATATTAAAAATGTCCATGACCAAATTCGATTCAGTGAACGATTCTGAACAAACTACTTTCATAATGTGCAGTAATTCAGTTACACATTGTATATGAAAAACGTACGTATCTTCATTATCTATTGGTAAAATTTTCTTGAACTTATTAAACAATGGATTGCTCCGAGCCAAAAGAAATTACAGTAAGTGAAGACAAAGCAAAGTGTGCTGCACGACAATCAGTTCGGGTATCGGCCAGGATTTTCCACAGAAAGTGCAGTTTTGTATCTCAAGCAGTCCGTCAGGTACCTACTACACAAAAAGAAGAACACCATGGTATGGAAACCAGGTCAATAATGGTGGGCAGGTGTGCTGTCGGAGCCATATCTATTGGAGTGTAGTGTTCCCTGCCTCTTCAATTTGTGTATGAATGCCCTGATTCGAGGCGCTTAGCAGTCATCATGTCGGTTGTCATATTGACGGTGTCATGGCGCTGCTGAGCGCGTCACTCGGCGGTATCAGGACGCTATAGGCCACATGTGAACGTTACGCAGCTGAACGGAACCAAACCTGAAATCGTGAAAAATAAAATCATTTGATCCATAGATTTATGTTCGCATAACTCGACATAATGTATGGATCAACTGATTTTTTTTCACGATTTCATGGTTGGTCCCGTAGTAAAAGTTGTTCATAGTGATGAGTACAATGACCCCTTTTAAGGATTAAAACGATCAAAATTTAACGGTGAAGATGAGTCTTTGCTCGAATTAAAGTTTTTGAATTTGAATAGCGCGGGCAGGCGTCGCGATGCGACGGGTCGGGTCGGAGGAACCAAAAAATCCACGCGTCTGAAGTCGCGTTCTGAAGCTAGTTTTATACCGGGTGCCAGGGACATCGACGCTCAGCCTGTTACCATGGATTCAGTACATGATTCTGGACGCACTGGCGTTGAAATGTTCGTCGGCAAAAAAAAAAATTGCTCTTCCATACATTTTGACCGCGTAGGTATTGCACTTTTCTATAAAACGGCTGTTTTTTTTTTGATAACCGACGAAAAATTTCTAATCTAGAATCATGTGCTGAATTCATGGTTATAGTTTGCGCGTCGATGTCCCTGCCCGGGTGGCATGTAAAATAAATGTATATGCACTTGGTAAACATTATTTATTTTTTAGAATGTTTTCATTCTAGTTTTTAATATAACTGTGCGTTGATCGTATGTAAACAATTTTTATTTTACAAAAAGCTTACGAGTAAAACCTGTAAATATTAAAATAAGCTAGTCATTTATTTTGTTTTGTTAAGTTGTAAATTATGTGATGTCCTTTGTCAAGTCGCTGGCACGACTGAATTTTAAGAAAACTGGTGTGGTTAAAGAAATCAAATGGCATTAGTCTATAGCACTATTTATTTAATTATAACACAATTAATTTACAGTTAGCCAAAATGTTCGAATTAAAGATAATTTTACATAATTTCAAGATAAAACATTGAAAAAAAACTGGACATAGAAAATAATGCAAATATTAATAGTAAGTACCTCTAAAATTATAAATACTGTGTGTGTTCTCGCAGCCAACCCCTCTACACAAAAGGTTAAGCTTTAAATTATAAAATAACAAAGTATTTTAGAATAACTTAAAATAAAGTTTTGACATAAATAACTTAAAAGTTAAAAAGAATAATATATTAATTTTATTTATATTATATTAAAGATTTTATCCAAGCAAGTCACCTTACTTAAAATAGCTTAACTCTAGGAAGTAACTACGTATACAAAATAGTAAATTTTACACATTTTTTTCAAATATCGCTACATCATAAATATAACATATTTTAAATATTTATAGTGTCAAATCTAAAAATAATTTATTGAACAACAAATTATACTTAGGTATAATAAAAAATATTAACTATTTACCTACATTCGCTTAAAAATTAAAAGAATATAGCATTGCTAAAAATATATCCGTATTTACATTAATTCACCGAAACCAATTAACTCTCAATTTGCGAATAAACGAATTACAAAATAAACGCAAAAGAACTCCAGCATGAAACTTCATCAACAAATACATAGAAATAAATCAACTTTGAGGGAATCAGTAATGTAACTTAGACTATGAAGGAGTAATATTTTTTGTATCTATGTATGGAGGCTTGTAATTAGTAATTTAGTTATATATTACTTTTATAATTTTATTAGTCTATAAGCCTTCCGAAAATAAAGAAATTAAAGAAATAATCAAATAATATTATTACAATCTGAAATATTCATTATATTGATAGAAAAACCAACAACATAGCAGTTATTAAGAATAAATAATATTAATGATGATTTATCTAATCATAGGCCGATCTTATAAATTATTAAAAACACACCAAAATAAATTAGTCGAAATTCCATCTCACATGCAAATCCATTTAAGTGACTTCTTGAATGATTTTTATATATTTTTTTAAATGGCTTTACGTACCCTCTTCAGGCCCTCGATAATCTTTGTCAAGAGTGTACCATAGTTCACAGTTAACAAACAATGATAAAATAATAATTTACATAACGGCTATATAGTAAAACGGAAAATCATAAAGTTTCCGAAAAACAAATTAACTTCCAGCGATCTGTGGTTGACTGTAATACTAACTAAGCTGTGTTAAAATGAATTACCGAAAAGTTAATACAAAATTAACCGACAAAAAATGTTGTATTTAACAAACAAACATGAAGCTTATTCAGATTATAATACTACGAAAAATATTCTATACTTCCAAATAATAAACTAAATTTCCAAAAAAAATACTAAACTTCCGAAAAAAATACTAAGTTTTCGAAAAGTTATACATATTTTTGTGAAATTTGCAACGTAACACGCATATATCTTTTTTAAATCGAAAAAGCTAATTTAGTATATTTAAAGTTAGTATATTTAAAGCAGTAAATTTCATATTTTGAGTATGCTCATATTTTAATTTTTTTTCGGAGCTTTTATTACTACCCTAGTAAAACTATTTGTTTTTAAAGTTCTCATTTATAAAACAATCTAAACCTTGAGAAAACTTATCGAGCTATTCAGCGGTAGATTCATCAATAGTTACCTGCAATGGGGGTGAAGCAGGTACCTACTGGTGGGGTTTCAATAATAGTAGATTCGGTTGAAGTATCGTAGCTGGAGTCAGATGATTCCCTCTTCTCCTTCAATCTCCTGTTTTGGAACCAGACTTTGATATATTTATCGCCGATGTTCAAAGTTTTGGCGATCTCAGCACGTTTCTTTGAATCAATGTACTTCTGGCAGGAGTACGTCTTTTCTAAAGCCCGCAATTGGTCGGTTGTGAAGGCTGTCCGCACCCGTTTTTGTTTCTTTATAATATGTAATAACTTATGTGATTAAAGAAACCAAATAAATTTAGTCTATAGCACTATTTATTTAATTATAACACGATTAAATTACAGTTAGCAAAAATGTTCGAATTAAAGATAATTTTAACATAATTTCAAGATAAAACATAGAAAAAAACAGGATATAGAAAATAAAGCACATATTAATAGAAAGTACCTTTAAAATTATAAATACTGTAACTCGCAACCAACACCTCCACCCAAAAGTTTAAACTTATGAAACAACAAAATTATTTTAGAATAAGTTAAAATAAAGTTTTGATATAAATAACTTAAAAGTTTAAAGAATAATATATTAATTTAATTTATTTTATATTATATTAAAGATTTTATCCAAGCAAGTCACCTTACTTAAAAATAGCTTATGTCTAGGAAGTAACTACGTATCTAATACAAATAGTAAATTTTACACATTTTTCTTAAATATCGCCACATCATAAATATAAAATATTTGAAATATATAAAGTGTCAAATCTAAAAATAATCTATTGAACAATAAATTATACCTATGTATAATAAAAAAAAACTATTTACCTACATTTGCTTAAACATTAAAAGAGTATAGCATTGCTTAAAAATATATCCGTATTTACATAACCCACCGTTAAACAAGCAAAACCAATTAACTTACAATTTGCGAATAAATTAATTACAAAATAAACGCAAAAGAACTCTAGCATGAAGCTTTATCAACAAATACATAGAAATAAACCAACTTTGAGGGAATCATTAATGTAACTTAGACCATGAAGGAGTAATATTTTTTGTATTTATGTGTGGAGGCTTGTAATTAGCGATTTAGTTATATATTATGGTTATTATAATGTTATTAGTCTGTAAGCCTTCCGAAAATAAATAATATTATTACAATCTGAAGTATTAATGATATTGATAGAAAAACCAACAACATGGCAGTTGTTAAGAATAAATAATATTAATGATGATTTACCTAATCATTGCACAAGGCGATCTTATAAATTATTAAAAACACACATCAAAATAAATTAGTTGAAATTCCACCTCACATGCAAATCCATGTAAGTGAACTTCTTGGAAGAAGAAACAAACAATGATAGAAAATTAATTTGATTGGTTTTGGTTGCATAACGGCTATATAATAAAACTATTTGTTTTTAAAGTTCTCGTTTAAAAAACGATCTAAACAGTAGAGATACGGATATTGATTCTCTGACCAGTTGTTATTTGTTTCACTGCTATATTGGTTGTATCCATCGCCTTCTCCATTCGAATAGTTAACATCATACGGATAATATTGAGTAGGATAAATATTGCTTTCGTTATGAAAATATGTAGCGAAACCAGGTGGACCCACAGCTCCACAGTTAGACAGAACTGGATTAGTATTATAGTAAGTGGGTAGTTGGTAGGAATTGTCAGTATAATGAGAAAACTTATCGAGCTGTTCAGCGGTAGGTTCATCAATAGTTACCTGCAATGGGGGTGAAGCAGTTACTGGTGGGGTTTTAATACTAGTAGATTCGCTTGAAGTATCGTAGCTGGAGTCAGATGATTCCCTCTTCTCCTTCATTCTCCTGTTCTGGAACCAGACTTTGATACATTTATCGCCGATGTTCAAAGTTTTAGCGAGCTCAGCACGTTTCTTTGAATCAACGTACTTCTGGCAGGAGTACGTCTTTTCTAAAGCCAGCAATTGGTCGGTTGTGAAGGCTGTCCGCACCCGTTTTTGTTTCTTTTTTATTGTTCTGGTTATATCTGAAATTACAGAATGCAAACTATAAATACACTAGATATAATATTTCGATCTCGTTAGTCATTATATTATATTAGGAAGAAAGCTGTAGGTAATTAGCCTTTATTAGGATTATTAGATACCTACAGTTTTCTTAATGAACCTGGATCCTAAAATAAACAGAACCACTTCCTTTGCAATTCTTTTAAGAAAATTAGCATGTATTTATAGGGTCAACGTAGGTAATATAAAAACTACAAACCTCTTTTCATCTGCTGTGTATTTTCTGGCCACGCCATTTTAAACGGCCGATTTTCCCAGCAGCAAAGCTACAATAAAAAAAAATATTTTATCTATTCTTAATAATAAACAATAACAAATAATATATCTATACTTTTTCACAATTAAAACAAGATAGTTAACACCTTTCGTTCTTGTGACCATTTAAATATCGTTTGCAAAGGAGGCAGCGAAGATTGTTCATTGAAACAACACAACTTTTAAATCAAGGAATGTTTACATACCTCATTCTTATTCTTCAAAGGAGTTAATGAAGTTAACAAAACGTTTTGCATCATGATGATCAAAGAATATTATCGAATTATTGGAAATCACTTGTCCGCGCAGCAGGCGATTCTGTTTATGATTGGACTTTTTTGTTGTGGAGGTGTCATGATTTTTACGATACAGTAGCTTTTTCCATATACCCTCATTTATGAGTAAGGTTAATCGTCATTCAGCGTAATTATCTAAAACGTAATCAATCATCGTAATATCAAGATTATGGCTTTTGAAAGATATAAGCAGAGCTTCAGGTTTCTATTATCAGAATCATGTTTATGTTCAACAGTTGTAGATATGCCGTGTGAATGTTTGTGCGTCTAAAGAAGTTTTGCAACGTTCCATTCTAGGGCAAAATAACAAAATTCCGCATTTTGTTTTCAACTGCTTTCATTATAATCTGTTTCGATATTGCTCTCAAAATGCTCGGCTTTCTACCACTCTAGTTAGGGATGATACTCTGGAGGATTGGATTGGACCATCGTGAATAAAATTCAGAAACCATTGCTCGACTAGATTTTGACACATATCAGCCGACTCGACGGGATGTTGCGAATTACGTCATGAAATCCAGGAATGTACATGAACTTTCAGCATTCGAATTTATTAAGAAACTAGCTGACCCGGCAAACGTTGTTTTGCCATATACATTATTTCTGGGATTTTTTTTTTGTATGAAAAGTAGGAACCTAAGGGGAATTCCACCCTTAATTATATTTATCCGAGGGTTGAAAAAATTGTACGCACATAAGCGTGTGTGGTATTGTTGGATCTCATAATTAAAATTATAAAGATGTTTCTCCCTGACTTTGCTTTTAAAGTTTTTGAGATATGGGTTTGAAATGGTAACAAGAACGAAAGGTTCGTTCTTGTTACCATTTATATATAGTTTGCAAAGAGGGCAGCGAAGACTGTTCATTGAAACAACACAACTATTAAATCAAGGAATGTTTACATACCTCATCTTATTCTTCAAAGGGATCAATGAAGTTAAAAAAACGTTTTGTATCATCATGATCAAAGAATATTATCGAATTATTAGAAATCGCTGGTCCGCACAGCAAGCGATTATTTTTTTTATGATTGGACTTTTGTTGTGGTAGCTTTTCCCATATACCCTCATTTTATTCACATACACAAACAGCCAGACCCGGAACAACTACTTGTAGGTCATACAAATATTTGTTCCGTGCGGGAATCGAACCCGCGATACGCAGCGCAGCAGTCAATCGCGTAACGACTGCGCCAACCGTGCCGTCAAATGAAAAAAAAAACAATGAATATAGAACAAAAATGTACTTTTATTTGTATCAAAATACATTATTTCTACAAACTGATCCCCTACAATCATGTATGCAATTGGTGTATCCAAGATAAATTATGTCAAGGAAGTCACGGAACCTTTGAGAGCATAATTATCACCCATTAGAAATTTACCTAGAAAGGCAGAAGATAGAAAGAAAATACATTTATTTTTATCTAAAGTAAGTTTCATAATTTAATTATTGAAGCAGGTGCTAATAATTAGGATATTATTATGATTAAAAATGAAACGGCAAGTCATAATATAGAAAATGATTTCATTAAGTAAAACTTTATTCTGTTAATCACATTATTATTATTATTTATTTATATTTCAGACAGCAAGATCCATTTTGTTAGTAAAAAAACTGCTTAAATCTACGCGTTTGCATACAATTTTTTGGAGAACGGACAGTCATACCTGTCCGCTATCACACTCAGGATGCTGTTGCTACTCACACGCACTTTGTGCATCTGTGACGCCGCTTTCTTGCGTAAGATCGCTGCGAAACCATCTGTGCGCGCCTCCATGAACATGGCGGATGCGCTGCAAAACGGAGGTAGCCTCAGCAGCATCCTGAATGCGTTATTATGTTGGACCCGCAGAGCATTGACAGCCCCTTGCGTATATACTGTCCATAGGCTGCTGGAGTAAAACGTCTGACAAAAGGATTTAAATAACAAAATCTTTACCTTTTTTGTACAGCGGGCAAACCTGTGGGCCAGCATATTAGCCCTGACCGTCAACGCTCTGCGTTGCCTTTCCATATCACATTCATCGTTCAAAGAGTCCGTGACTATATGCCCCAGATATATGAATTCACAGACTCTTCAAAGTTTAGTCTTACACAGCATAACAGGTGGAACCTTGTCCATTCTCCTGCATCTAGGAGCAAAAACCAAGAACTCGCTCTTTTTCACGTTATATTGCAAACCGTGATTGGCCGCATACGTTTCACACATTTGCAACAGTTTTCTGGGAGCACTGATAGATGGAACCAGCAGCACCATGTTATCTGCATAGCTAATGTTATTTACTCCATCAACATGACATCCGATAGGCCTTCTGCTGAGTCCATCTATAAGATTATTCATGTACCGGTTGAAAAGAAGTGGAGAAGATATACCCCTCTGCCTCACCCCACATCCTAAAGTATAAGGGTTTGAGAGAGTCCCATCCCATGTTACATAATTAACCTGCCTATTGTACCAATACCCAAGAACAGAACATAACTCCTCTGGCACATTGGCACAGGACATCATAACAAACCATGTCAAAATTCTAAGAAACAGGCATAGACGCGTCTTTCTATCCACATATTACCGGACTGTGCTTAAAGCAAAGTATGGCAGTCTCTGTGGACAGGCCAGATCTAAACCCGAACTGCTCATCATGTAGAACTATTTACTTAGCTAGGTGGTTTTTCAATTAGCCTATCGAGGACTTTTGCTATGATTGTTGCCAAAGATATCGGCCTGTAATTACTTTTGTCAGTTATGTCACTCGTTTTGTTTGATATCATTGGCAATACAATTGTTTTCAAAAAATCTTGCGGTAAATATGAATATTAAATACACACAAACCACAGACAAGACCCTGGGTAGGAGGCTTCCTATACTAAGATCACAAACTTTAATTTTGTTACACTGTGCGCTTTGCTTACATATTTATTCCACCCGGTTAACATCCTACCTTTATTACACCCTCTGTCAGACGTCAGACGATTATCGGTGTCACAAAATATATTTAAATCAAATCTGGCAGTACATAATTATTACAGATGTAAAACATCAAATAAAAATACGAACTTGCAGTAACATTATGTGGAGTTAAGTAAAATAAATATTTACACTATATAATGCAAATCATTTGGCAAAGTACGAAATACTATTAGCACATTTTTTACACATAAACATACTGCAAATAAAAGAATTGATGATTAAAACTTCATTTCATTAAAAAAAAACATACGCAAATTTAAGAGAAGGTTAATGTTATAAAGATGTATACTTGCTTGTAGCAGACGAAGAATGCTGAGTATCAGGATCAGAAGGTGCCAAATATGAGAAGTGAGGATCCTGCGGGAATCCCAAGTTAGATGTCCTAGCGTGGAGATTACTATCATCATACGTAGGCATCGTAGTAGATGGCATAGATGGACAAAATCCATAGCTATCAGTTGTAGTCGGAGGCATAACTACACCACTCGGCAATGGATTGTAATAAGTCGACCCAACACTAAATCTCACCAAATCATCGTTTAAATTTAAGTTAGCTCCGTTCGGCACGTAGCAATCAGATGTCAACGAAGGCAAAGTGTTAGAATTCGGTGGCAGTGACTCATCGTTGCTGTATCGATAAACCTCAGACATCGGTGAGTAAGCGGCCCTGCTTGAACCCACCGTGTAGTACGATGAATAAGACAAGTTCGGCGTGTACGATGGTAGCTCTATTGTACTCGGTGGTCCTTTTATCACAGATTTCAATGGATTGATTGAGGAGTATTCCGGGGGTCTTGACATATTGTCGTTCGGTTGAAGATATATTTTATGATGAGCTGCATGACTGTCAGAGAGGAGGCGCCTGTGCCTGTCGTGCCCACCACAGCTTCGTCCGTGACTCATCTTGTGGTCTTGACTCGGTGACATCTCCTTAGAGCTCGAGGGACTGCTATCGTCCACGGACGAAGACGGCTTGTTGTGTTTGTTATCCTTCTTATACTTCATTCTTCTGTTCTGGAACCATATTTTTATTTGTCGCTCCGAAAGTTGTAAGTAGTTGGCGAGTTCGATACGTCTCGGGCGGCAAAGGTAACGATTTTGGTGGAACTCATTTTCCAACTCAACAAGCTGAGAGCTGGTGTAGGCAGTCCGAGCTCGCTTCGTAAATCCTTTTTGATACGTTGCCTCGGTTGACATTTCTATAAAATTAAAATGTGATGTGAGCACTTTCGTAAAAATAAAATGTTGCGTCGAGGACCTACTCCTCAAAGAGAGTATTAAGGGTTTGATTATTATCTATTCCTAATAATTGCATGTTATTTGTTGCGTGTTTATTGTATGTGTTTTATAAGAAAATTATAAATAACATTGATAAATATAACTCACTTTGCTCTAAATAATAAATCAAAACCATGTGTCACACTACTGGAAAGACTGAAATAAGTTTAGTGGCAATACGGAAAAATATATAAAATAAAATAGACTTACCGGTAGCTAACAGAGAAGAAGAAGCTCGGATAGGAGTGCTTGATGCAGACTTGCTATTCCACGAAGGATTCTAAAATAGAATTAATAACCACTTAAATAATACGTCTTACTTTGACAATGTGCACTATTACAATAAGGTGAGTTCGACCTTATTCTTAATTGCTACTATCTATCAGAAAATTAAAATGCAATTAGGAATCCAGTTGTTCTGCGGTAAATCACGATCATCAGTCTCATTTTGATGCATGCCAAAAATAGAAGTTTTCTTCTGCTAGCTGGTTCAATAAAGCATATTTTTCTATAGCATTTACCTGACTGGGAAAACTAGAATCGTGCACGTCGTTGATTTCTCTTTCCGGATCCTTTGCGACATCGCTGCCTAGACCACTTATTTCATGATATCGGACAAGTTCATTAGCGGTATAGCTTCTAGTATAAATAACTTGATTTCCAATATGCGTTGTGGTCGCACTAAAGATGTTGTCCCTTTTGTCAATGCAATCTTCGCTAACCATTTCTTCCGTTCCAGAACCGTAATTATTGGAGTTGTTGCTGATGGTTTCGTAATTCGGCATTTGATACTCGTATCTTGGTTCTAAGTCATCTTGAGAATTAGCCGCATTATATGATTGATGCAAACCAAGGATGTCTTGAATGCTAAATCCAGTTGAGTCTCTTGAATTGTAATCTTGCACGAAAGAGATAGATATTGAAGATAGCACTTCTGGTTTACAATCGGCAAATACATTGTCATTGACGTTATAATTGACACTCTCTGATAATATATCTTCTACCCCGTGTGATGTTACTGCATTAGTTTTGCAATCATTTCTCTGAGATGGTTCAATGGGGTCATACTTTGGTATACCAGGATTTGAGAACTCGGATGACGTTGTGTCTCGAGAGTCACCTGGATCTGAGTGTAGGCTCGGTGGCGATGGGGTGGGCGTAGACATGTTATGATTTATTTCACTAATAGCGTTAACACTATTACATACCGTATTTCAATTATGATTAGTGTTATTGTCAGCACATAAAATTGTTCAATCACTTAACACCTAGGCGACTGTACGGAATGAGGCTTCTTTACAAAATGCTTTTTCGTCATCTGTACGTCGTTAATTTGGTAATGACTTTGTTTGTTTGTGTGTGTCATTTTTAAAGGGCTAGTGCATGTGTGCAGCCGATAAGCGGAACATACCAGGTCTCCGATAGTGTGCATACAATAGATAAGAGTTTGAAATCTGTTTCGGTAGCCAACTCACCTGTCACAAATATTTGTATTCTAAATAGTTTTGTAAGTTGTTGCTTCTGCTGGACTTAGGTATGTGTCGTATCATCTTCTTCCCAATATTACCTATTATGAGTCAAACATGATGTTATTATTCTTCGACTGCCTCGTTGCTCTAGTGGTCGCAAGAGCAGCTTCAGTGGGTTTTTTAGTTTCATGGAGATATTGCGTTTTGTTAAAACAAAACGAAATATCTCCATCAAACTCAAAAACCTTCCTAAAGGAAGGTCTCCGTAGCAGCCTGTTTGCGCCCGATGAGTGGTACCTATGCTCGTCTCCTAATAAAAGATACTTATGATGTTACTGGCTTGTACATATAACTGCAATCGCTTCAAGGAATACATAAAGAAAGTAAATTATAACAGAGCAGAGTTTGACTGCAATTTCGGGTTGATAGTAGGTGTGGTACCAATGTTATTGATTCCGTCACCACTCAATTAGGCTATCCACATGAGTCGATAGATATTGGAACCACAAGTTTTTACGTAGACTATTTAGGTCCCTACCTACTTGTGCCTACTGATACTAAATCCATTAAGATAGAAGCGAATCCCACAAACATAGACAGTCTAAAACAAACATATTCAAACGTTGTAATAATATAATATAGTGTGAATATAACGATGGTATAGATTTCGCTAATCCAATAAGTGGATTTGAAATTAAAATGGATTATAATGGTCATACCAATTATGGTAACGTGCTAAGCAATATAGTTTAAAATGTTTCTCGTTTAGACAATCAGAAACCTATTGAGCTTGTACAGATACTTACAGTATTGGCACGTACTGAAGTGTTGCTTCAATTTGCAAAAAGTAAAATTGACAACAAAAGTATGGTTTTTAAAGAAATAAGAGAATTTAAAAAGGGCTAACTATTATACGAAGA
This sequence comes from Apamea crenata, assembly GCA_949629185.1. Classification (NCBI taxonomy): domain Eukaryota; kingdom Metazoa; phylum Arthropoda; class Insecta; order Lepidoptera; family Noctuidae; genus Apamea; species Apamea crenata. Next base: position 12,753,824 of record OX451363.1, on the reverse strand, counting down.
TAAGCAACTTTTACAATTGTTAACTAAACTATTTACAATAGGTACTAAATTAAATGACTAACTATACAAATAAATACAAAAACAAAAGGATACTTAGGCATCGAAGTATTTGTACGCATCGCTGTCATCCGGAAACGTGACCATAAGACATGGTAGCATTGCCAGTTGCCACATTGAATGGTAATGCTACCTAATTCTTTGGCCAAAGAGCTATCTATCTTGTTTACAGCCCACTAAAGTTATAAAACAACTAGCTGACCCGGCAAACGTTGTTTTGCCTTATAAATTATTTCTAAAGCTGCTCGGCGCTACTTTGTTCGCGTGGTGTGCTACCCCCTACCCTACTCCTACACTACTCCTACCCTACTCCTACACTACTCCTACCCTACTCCGACACTACTCCTACCCTACTCCTACACTACTCCTACCCTGCTCCTACACTACTCCTAACCTACTCCTACCCTACTCCTACCCTACTCCTACCCTACTCCTACCCTACTCCTACCCTACTCCTAACCTACTGCTACCCTACTCCTACCCTACTCCTACCCTACTCCTACCCTACTCCTACCCTACTCCTACCCTACTCCTACCCTACTTCTACCCTACTCCTACCCTACTCCTAACCTACTCATACACTACTCCTACCCTACTCCTACCCTACTCCTACCCTACCTACTCCTACCCTACTTCTACCGTACTCCTAACATGCTCCTAACCTGCTCCTACCCTACTCCTAACCTGCTCCTATCCTGCTCCTACCCTACTCCTACACTATTCAAAACCCTTAATTTAATTCGTGCTTCAATTCGAGTAGACCCGAGTCTAGCGTACCGAAGGGACGATCGTCAAATGTTTGACAGGAAACTAGGTAGAACAGTTTATATGGGAAAATGAAATTGCAATTAAATAATATTGCGATCATAAATTGAGATGTAAGCTATCCTATCTTTCAAGTTGGATCAAACTGCACACGGTGTACAAATTTTATTATAATCGGTTAAGTGATTTAGGAGTCCATTGAGGACAAACATTGTGACACGAGATTTATATATATTACTAGCTGACCCGGCAAACGTTGTTTTGCCATATATAAATTATTTCTAGCTGCCCGGCGCTACTTCGTTCGCGGGGTGTCCTACCCCCTACCCTACTCCTACCCTACTCCTACCCTACTCCTACCCTACTCCTACACTACTCCTACCCTACTCCTACCCTACTCCTACCCTACTCCTACCCTACTCCTACCCTACTCCTACCCTACTCCTACCCTACTCCTACACTACTCCTACCCTACTCCTACCCTACTCCTACACTACTCCTACACTACTCCTACCCTACTCCTACCCTACTCCTACACTACTCCTACCCTAGGGTGGACATCCCTTATCACTTAAGGGTTTGAAAAAAAAAAAAAAAAAATAGATAGTAGCCGATTCTCAGACTTACTGAATATGCACAAAAAATTTCATCAAAATCGGTCAAGCCGTTTCGGAGGAGTATGCAGACTAACATTGTGACACGAGAATTTTATATATAAAGATAAGATTATACAGGATGAAATTGAATAGGTGCGACAAATTAAAACATCTAATTCAACGTGTTATAAAGTAAATTTAGAGTATGTCATTAAGGAAAGGAATGTACGTACGCACTGCTACACATCAAGCTATACATAACCAGTATAAGCTGACATCTGATTGTACGAAAAACCTATACAATGCGGGGTCAGCTAAAACTGGAAATGCATAGCTTGATGTGTAGCCGTGTGTACGTGCGCGTAGGCAAGCGATTTAGCAACGTCACACTGTGTTGCCGAGGGCGGACAAAAACCAAATTTTAAAGTTGTAGTTAGATAAAAAGCAATTACTTGACTTGCAAATAGAATATGTATGCTAAAGGAATCCAAAAAATGGAGGCTAGTTTTCTAATAAAAATGCCAAGATATATCACTTGTCCCGTCCGGATGCTAAACCTTGCCCTGACAATAACAAACACAAAAAAAAGAATTATCCAATTTGGTGCAGTCAATCGGAAGTTATGCGCGTACACACATTTCGGTGATTCATTTTTATTTCTATAGATGTTGTAATAACAAGCCTTGCTCTACGACATGCTACCTCGGTTGATATTACTAATTGTTTCTTGTAGGAAATATACCTATCTGAAAGATTGTGTGTATGTATATGTGTGTGTGTGTAACTATTGTTATTCTGTTAGAGGATTCGGATGAAACTTAATAGTTTAGAACCTGAAATTGGCTACTTTTTAACTTTTTATCCAGTTTAACAGTGAGTAAAGCCGCGGGACACAGCTAGTGCATAGTAAAGTATGGTTATTCTATTAAATACATATATTTTCTATACAATACTGATGATAGTTAGTAAATTCACATCATAAATAATTTTGTCCGTGTCATACTATGAACCGGCCACACTGCGTCGTCGTCGTGCGCTCTTTTTTTCGTAGGAACGGTCAAAATTAGGTAAATACCGCTAGTTAAACGCGTTGCCAACTTGCTTCAGGTTGTGAACTCTGCGATGAATAGATTGCTTATCGGGCGCGCGCTAAAATTGATACTTTAATTTTATTATTTATTTTAATAAATAATAATATATATTTTTTTTATTATAAGTCTAAACGCGAAGACTTGTAATTGGCTTTCTGTCGACTATTGTTTCCTATTTTTAGTTTGTTTTTTTAGCTGTAAGTCTTCCATGCTGTAATAAATAAATAAATAATTCTGAAAAAAACAAAAACTGGAAGTCGATAAATCGTGTCTACTTCAAGACAATAACTTAGGCACTATCTAAGACGATAATTATACGATTTTTTTTCAAGGATTTAGATTTGGAAAATGACAATTTATAATGATTTATGATGATGATGTTGTAGCAGTTACTGCACCTCCTATTTCGATTTATTATTTATTTATTATTATTAATTAATAACGGCAACGGCGGCATTTGTCGCATGTTTTCAATTTCATTCTGTATAGGTGATGAAATAAGCTAAACTGGAACGAGCAGAGTACAGCTATTTCACTACAAATCCATAGTAATATAATAAATGCTAAAGTAACTCTCTCCGTCTGTATGTCTGTCTGTCTGTGTCCATGACCTGGGTTAGGACATAGGATACTTTTTATCCCGGTAGTGTGTTCCCGTGGGATAACCTTCGACCTCCACACGGGCAAAGCAGCGGGGAAAAGCTAGTCATTCATAGTAGTAAAACGTTAGCTTTGAATTAAAACGACGAAGTACCTGACTAAAGATTGTAAACATCGGTTAAAATAAACACAACTGTTTTAAAATATTATTTCCAATGTATAAAAACTGTGATTAAAATTATAAAAAAAATCTAATAAAAATAACACAAACGAAACCCTGCATAGTAACTAAAAATCCTAGTTTATGACCTTCACTACAATAGCAATATAGCGGCTATAGCATTCGATTGTACAGAATCAGCTGCTTCGGCATCGAACGCCGACCCTGGCCATTGTCTCGCATGATGGATGAGCCCCATCCGTGAGGGATCGAAGCTCTCGCAGCTTACGTTTGTTCCGATCCTGAGTAGACAGATTATGACCTCATAAATTCATATTATGTGTCGTTGGGAATATTGGATGTGGAAGTAGTGAGTTTGATAGAATTGATATGGTTTCTTTATTACTGGAATGGGAATAGTAGCAACTGTAGGGAACTAAAGCATCAGCAATAATTTGATTGAAAATATTCTGAAAGCATTTTCTTGCTTCAAAGTTTTGCATAGTACGGTGAGGTAAATGAAGTGTCCACTTAATTAAGAATAATCAACATAAGTAATAGTCAATTTGATTGCAATTAAATTAATTATTAACACTCAACATAAATATTATAGTCAATTTGATTGAAATTATGCCCAGGTGCAACAGTTCTTGCCCAAGTCATGTTATGGGAACTTTTTCTGATTCAAAAAGTGTCAAAAATTCGCTTGAATTGCATAGAAACCGTTAACTCCAATAAAATTTACTGCTTCTGGACAAAGCGGACTGGTTCGGACGAAGACCCCTGGCTCATAACGTCAAAGCGATGATATATTACGATTTGCTCAAAGGGGACCCTTTTTTGTTCTCGCCGTAATGGTTTTACTTTAATCGACACCGGTGAAGGACGAAGATAGGAGGTCCTGCAAGTGCGAGAGGGATGGAGGATAAGCGTATCTGTTCCCGCCAAAGAGGAAAGTGATTCAAGCTGAGCTGGTCTGGTTCACTATCAACAGTTTGCATTAGGCTTCTGGAAGTGATGTTTGTGGCAATATTAATAAAAATACTTTAGGTGATGATTATAGTTCATGTGTGGAAACGTCATCATGCAGTGACGGTATGCATAAGATTTTGTGTTGGGAAAACAATATATCGCCGACGCCTACCTACGCCTGTTCGAAATATGAATCGTCTAAAGGATATCAATGAGGTTAGTGTGAATTTTTATTTGTGTTTACTATTTCAAACATGCTGCCATCTTCAACATTCAAATCATATACTATACTGAATCTTTTCTTAACTGTGGACCGGTTAACTGAAGGTACATGTGGACTGGAGGTTTCGTGTTATTAAGGCTTCATAGGAGTGTAGTAGTCGCCACATTGATTGTGAAGATGGCGTTAGTAGTAACATCATCGTTTTTAACTATAATAATAATTGTAAAAATATATCCTACTGTTTCTATGTTTGAAATTTTAAAGTAGAATTCATAAAAATTCATAAAAGCTTCATTTTTTTAATGTACAATTCTGAATGGTTTCTAATGGCGCCATCTTCCGTGAATTTTAGTTACTACGTAGTGCTTCTGTTTATTTGGCTAGTAGGTTAAGATGCTACACATTTTCTGCTGTCGGTATTTTAAAATGTTTTATGAAGGTACTTACTTTTAGGTGAAATGTTAATAGTTCTATATAAGTGAGTTATAACTTTCAGTTGTGAGTTTAACATAACTAAATTTTTATGTTAGGAGTATTAACAAAGTTATAGTTCTGGTTATGTTAGTGTCTTGGATTATTCGTACCCGTAAGTAAATACTAATGTTAATTTTGATAAGGTCTTCTTCATTTGCTGAGTTTTCTGTATGTTTTTTTTGCAATAAATGGATTAGGTTTATTTATTTAGTAACAACAAGCACCTTGGAATAGGTTACCCAACACCTTGCAATGAAAACTAAAGATAGGTAGGTAGAACTTTGCGCATTGTCGCCTCATTGTTGGACATAGGCAGAGGTGCGGTGGCACATCTGTCGATTCCCAATCTTCCGCATTAAACCGTCTCAGCTCCCATATAATCGTCATTGTTTACTTTTAATTTTATTTATTAGTCCACGCTGTCCCACCACTGGGCAAAGGCCGCCCACCACTCGTTCCATCTTTCGCTAGCCCTCGCGTTTTGACGGAACCTATCCAGCTCATTCCGCCATCTTCTACGTGGTCTGCCGCGACCCCGCCTCTGTCTCAGGGCACCAGTTCTGAGCTATTTGGGCCCACAGATACCGAAGACATGGCCTAACCATTCTGTTTACTTATCTAACCTAAATCATTCAACAAACACTATTAAACCTGAAAAGTCTAGACACATACCAATCTTCTCTCTGAAACTTTATTGAGTACTAAATGAGCCCTGCATTTCCTGTTCCATCTCACTGAACGCGGAAGTAAGCGTTCCTTAAGTATGCACTTACTTAATATCATGTTATCATATAATAGGACCAAGTGCTTCGCCTGCGGACGATACGAATCGTTGCACAGCTCTTTAACGTTAACTTCATACTTGGCTCGGAGATGTAATGGTTTTTGCTGACTAGGTGCTGAGATTGTAGAAAAATTGTATGAGAATGCTGTTGTTTGTTTACCTGATGAAGGTATGTTGTTGGTATTAATACCGTCGTCATTATGATATTAGCAGACGTCGGCGTCGTTGTTATTATTGATATTGATTGGAATTACGATGCTTTCGATTATTACTGATATTGGAATTACGATGCTTTCGATTATTGGACTTCAACTCAGCCTATCGTAGTCCATTGCTGGACAAAGACCTTTCCCAGGCTACGTCACAACACCCTGTCCTCCACCTTCTGCATCCAGTCATGTCCCAGCCACATTTTTTAGGTCGTTCGTCCATCTAGCTGGGGGGCGTCCCACACAGGCACTTGCCCCTGGTGATTTCTCAAAATCATTACTGTTGCCGAAAGTGGTGATGATTGCAGTCATTGCTCGTTACTGTAGATATAAGACGCTGCTATTTTTTTACTGACTATTGTGTTAAGTGACCTTTTACAACAAATTTAATCTGACTCATCATGTTTTGATTCTGTAGTGACAACAATTCACGCACGAGTACAAGTGATAACAATTTGATATTGACAGCGGCTTTATGTCGTAGCAGTAAGGGCGATTTTTGTAGTGCAAGTATTATCACTGATGCATATCAGTGATAATACTTGCACTACAAAAATCGCCGATCGGTGAGGTTAACAACTTGTATATTTCGACTTGTTTGATTTTGTTTTATATACCCTTTTCATAATCCAGCATTGAGTACATTTCTTATGACCCCATTAGGTGTACAACGACAACGTTATAGGCACATTAGGCAGTTACACAAAGCTATAGACTGACTGCGGCTAGCCAAATCGACGTGCTATACCTTACTTGCTATAGTGACTAGGATTGTTCGCCGAAATGGCTTGCGTCTGGCTGCCTTTGTCACCGCCGCGCCGCCGCCGTCTTCAATCTTAAGCGCAGGCCACACCGCCAGCTGGCGGGCGGGCGGGCGAGCCGAGCGAGGCATCGTTTCACCTTTTTTCATACTTAGGTTCACACCGCGAACTACAGAGATAAGCTACCGAAGTATGAAAAAATGTTCGCCCGCCTAGCCTCGCCCGTTAGCTGGCGGTGTGGCCTGCGCTTTAATGAAATTCAAATCACCTTCAGTAGAACTTACCACTTCTATTAGTAACTTATAGTAATAATATCTTTATTCAGTTTCGAACACAGTAAACTCCGATTAAAGCAAATAAATATATTCTATTCTATTCATTAGTTTGCTAGACCAAAAAGACAGCTAGTATATATTAAACAAGGTCATGTTGACAAAAAAAGGTCGTTCACAGCTGTTATTTTAGTTTAGAATAGTAATAATCACGGTATATGTATCTACAACCCTTCAATAAACATTACTTTAAGATACTACTCAAGTGTTATAAGTTTTAAACATTCTCTGGGCCTCATGGTTCCATGTATCGAGGGGTCCAGTCTCTTCTATGAGTAAACATGATTTGGCCCTGGTATTGACATCAGTCTAAACAAAACCGTGCCTTGTTGTTATACCCTGTCCATTAGGTAAACCGTTTTTTGACAGATGGAACTAGTGATTGAAGCAACACACGATACATTGATTCATACACGTACGGTATTATAATGTCTGTAAGAAGCCACAAATAAAATAATTCAATAAGCAAAGGCAGTTTATATATTTATTTTATTACGCATTTTAAAGTTAACTTTTACGTAATTTGGAATAGGTATGTACTTTCTAAGACAGCTGTCAAAAAACGGTTAACGTAATGGATAGGGTATAAAGAGAAGTTAAAGACTCACTTCCTTACGAAACGTGACATCCGAAGACAAACTTCTCTTTAAAACAAGCAAAACTATATACAAGGTCAAATTAAATTAGCTAGCGAAACTCTACAGACGTGATAGGTAGGTACCGATATTAAAATATGATAAAATAAAAACGATTCGATGTTTTTTTTGGGGTCAACGACTGCTGCTAGTGTTGTTAATTGCAGTACGAGTAGAGAAACTCTGTTTTCTTTTATTTTATCTTGTTGAGAAATCGATACCAATCTCGTCTGTGAAGTTTACACAAAAATAAACTATCTACACTAACTCTAAGTGACTTTCTACTCTAACTGCGGTCGATGCCCTAGAAAAAATACAAATTATTTATTTTTTACTTTATCATACTTGGATTTTGAAACCCATCACGTCGTAGAGTTTCGCTAGCTAATATAATTTGACCCTGTATATACTATGTAACTTTTCTACGTACAGTCCTACAAGTATGGCTGCAGCTCAGGGTTTGCGAGTTGGAACAGTAATTGTACAAGTTGGTCCATTCTCGCTACACATAAATCGCGAAAGAAATTTTCAAGTGCTTGGTAAAACCGCTGGCGTCTGAATTAATTTTGTTCTAGCGAATTTACAATGTTCGAGTTGTGTTGAGTTTCTAGTAGAAGTTAGAATGGTCCTTCAACGCTTGTATGGGTATAAAGTTGGGTTGTTTATGGGAGGTATAGTCTGGCTGGACACTGGCTATAGGATTTGCATTGTAGGGTTTGCGTTGGCTAATTGGACAGGAGGTGGTAGGATATACGAGTAGGTGTGGTTTGCGTGTACGTTGTTAACATTGTGTAATCACTCCCATGTCAGCACCTACATAGATAGATCAAATTAATGCTTTTCAGTAGCAACATGTCATTAGATAAGTTTCTCCAAGATTCTAAAGCAGCTGAGGAAGTTGAGATTGCACAAGCAAGTTAGATTTAAAAAGTTCTTTCTATCTCTGATATCTCTGATTTACACCACCGCTACTTTAAATTAAAATATATTTCGTATAAATTCATGAAAAGTTTCAAGGTAAGTGTTTGTAGTCTCGACGAATCGTAGCTGATGGTAATTTTAAATATCGATATTTATAACAAAAAACCGGCCAAGTGCGTGTCGGACCACGCACAATTAAGGTTTTTGTAGTTGGGATGACTTTATCCCAAAAACCAACTTAACATTGTAGTTAAAAAACTTGTTTTTCTATACATCGATCGATATATGTAGTACGTCACGGTCACTTAAACACATGATGTAAGACTGTAATCGCAAAAAGATTTTGTTTTATGATAAATCTACAAATTAACGAATTTTAGACTCGCGTTCCAGAGGAAAAAGTTCTTGACAGACTGACAGACAGACGGACGGACAGCGAAGTGATCCTATAAGAGTTCAATTTTTGCTTTTGAAGGTACGGAACCCCAAAACAATGTTATGACCATTACATTATTACGCCAGTTAGTGTGCAAACTACACACACACACGCAGACACAGAAGGCTTTATATTAAAAAGGTTTGCGCCTCTCGCACGGACAGATGCTGTGAATGTGCCTGTTAACGCCCAGTTCTGAACTCATGCCAGCGCTTGATACGAGATGGGCTGTTGCCACTTTTATTATAATAATTTTGGACACAAGCCTAGAAATTGGAAAGGGTTTGTGTGCTGGAAATTATGTGGAAACTAGCTTAAGGCGTAAAATTAATTTGTTATAAAATAAAATTAGTAAAAAAGCCATTATCTAATCGGTAAAATTCTGTAAGTATCAAATCTCGCCTGGAAGAGATCGCAGAAAGCGTTAATAATAACACTGACATGTGGAATCGGAGCTAGGTTGTCATTGTTCCGATTGTCGCGTCAGCCACTGGCCTGATGGCCGAAAGCCTCGATCAACATCTATCGAGGCTCTCGTTTGGCGGTTGGATCAAAGGCCTGATTCAAAAGGCAGTTCTCCTCGATACGGCTCGCATTGTGAGGAAGTTCCTGTCTCTGGAGCCCTAACCACCGGTAGCTTAGACCTTGCTCCCGACATCGGTGGATCACTATTTTTTATATTTTTAATGTTTTTTTTACTTAATTTTTATATTTATAAAAATGTAATCAAAATAAGTAAATAAATAATAAAATCTTTATTGAAATATATGATAAGACCGCTCATTGTGTGTTTTGTAGGGATAATTATATTTTTGTTATGTATTTTATAAATATTGCTGTTCCATACGCATTGACCGCGTAGGTATAGCACTTTTCTATGAAACAGAAGTTTTTTATTTTGATAACCGACGAAAAATTTCGTTGCTATGGGGTCTAAACTCATGTGCCGAATTCATGGTTACAGTTTGCGCGTCGATGTCTCTGCCACCCTGTAAGTATATAAGTAAATAAATATTCTCCAACAGCAAAAAGAAACTGCTTATTTAGTAAAATCGGGCTTTAGGGTATCATCATACGAGGACTAGCACACTAATTGCGTAACCCACTATCAATCTAAATCTGAATCATTTTAAAGGTTATTGCTAATCCATTGTGTCATATGTTCGTAAAATTAGTCGCCAAAATAAAATAAAAAATAAATGAAAGCCATTGTTACTTATAGTAATTTCAACACCGCTGTTCTCAAAACGGTGAAGGAAAACATCGTGAGGAAACCGGCATGTCTTAGAACCAAAAATTCGATGACATGTGATATCTACCAACCCGCACTGGGCCCGCGTGCTGGATTACAGCCATCCCCTCACCTGTGTCCCAGCAGTGGGAACATTACAGGCTGATTATGTTACTTGTAGTATGTTACACAGTATCCTACTGGAATGCTTTTTGAAGTCATATTTCTTTAAATCGATTAAGTGGTTCTCGGGATAAGCTTGCAGAAGCACGCTTAACATTCATTTTGTTTATGGTGCTAATGATGTTGTACTATCAACAGCTGCATTCATTACGTCTTAAACAAATACTTTCATTTGAGACGCTGTCGAGTCACAGTCTCATGGTAATTTTACGACAGCTGTAAAATTTACCATCCAGATATACGAAGGATGATTCATTTTTTATGGCGGGGACTAACCGAAGTAAATAGTACCTAAATATAATATAAAGATTTAATGACATCTAAAATTGCTTCTGGTTTTGTAGATATTTCGTTTAGTATAAATATTTATTATTGTCAAGATAATACGAGTACATTAAGCAGGTTCACTGGTTAACAGCAAGGAGACGACTGCATGAGTAGCTTAAAATACTACCTTATACAGGGTGGAATTTTGTAATGCCACCTGAAGGGAAAGTACTCTTAATACTGTAGATAGACAATTTTACTCAATGAAAACATTCCTTTATTTTTTAACAGAAAGAAAACCGCATTCAAAGATTTTCAAAAATTTGCTTTCCACACCCGGGAATCGAACCGACTAAAATCTGTAAAAATTACAACCTGTACTTTTATTGCATTGATCGTTAGGATCAATTATAAGGACGAAATCTCTGTAACAAACTTGATAAATAAAATGATAGGAAAACTATAAAATCTTAAATTATTTTAATTATTTACAAAAAATTGTAAATTAGCATGTCATGGTCATTTAAACACTGTCAAGTATCTTGAAATATTGGATCTCTTAAGAAATGAGTTAAATGGTTTCCCCGAGCAAGAGCGAAACCAAATAATCCTACAGCAAGATGGTGCTCCAGCCCATAACAGCAGAATCACTACTGCCTACATTAATAACCATTTTAATACCTGGATTGGTACAAACGGCACAATCAGATGGCCTGCGAGATCACCAGAATTTGATTTTTCACATATCCCCAAAAAATAAAAAAAATCTAAAGGGGTGACTTTAGATTTTTTTTATTTTTTGGGGATGTGAAAAATCAAATTTACATTAAATCTTATGCGAATGTAAACGAGTTGAGAGTTGAAGTTCAGAATACGATTTATAACATTCACCACAACACGTTATTAAAGGTTACTAGAAATGAATTCGTTAGAAGAATACATTTGTGTATCCAAGAAAATGGAGCCCATTTCGTGCAAATGATTTAAGATTTTATAGTTTTCCTATCATTTTATTTATCAAGTTTGTTAGAGAGATTTCATCCTTATAATTGATCCTAACGATCAATGCAATAAAAGTACAGGTTGTAATTTTTACAGATTTTAGTCGGTTCGATTCCCGGGTGTGGAAAGCAAATTTTCGAAAATCTTTGAATGCAGTTTTCTTTCTGTTCAAAAATAAAGGAATGTTTTCTTTGAGTAAAATTTTCTATCTACAGTATTAAGAGTACTTCCCTTCAGGTGGCATTACAAAATTCCACCCTGTATAGGGGAGGTCAGCTCAAAGCGGCCACCTTAACTTTAAATTAATAAAAAACCTATAAAACGATTAATTTTTGAAAATAATTTTATACTAATAGGTAGAGAATTTATTTAATTTTTGTAATTTGCAATTTAAATTTCGCGCAAATTTAAATATAAGCCTTAGATTTGTAGATTACAAAAACTTGTCAAAAAACCGCTTTGCCCGAGGGGTCGCCCAAAGCGGCCATGGTAGTAAGGGCATAGAGGCCACCCCAAAAATTCTTCGCAAATGTTTATTTTTTGTTGAAATATATCGTGCTAGACAAAATAAAAATAAAAAAAATATATATTAAAACCATTATTAAACATATTTTTAATAAAATAATCTCTGTTGTTATAAACAGAGATCAGATTTCTTGACAGTTATCACAGTAGTAAACTCCAGTTCTGGAATATGTCGTACACGATTCATGAGCCCATAACTGGCAGTCATCACAGCGAATCCAGTCCTCTACGGGTGGATCTTCATATGGCTCCATGCAAATCAAACAAAAATAATTTTAATTTTAACTTCATCCCAAGACGCCTGGGTAGTTTTACGTTTGTAATTGTTGACCATCTAAACAAAATAACTGAGCATATCAATCGAATCATAATATTTTAATAAGGGCAAAGCGGTCACCTGGCCACTTTGCCCGAGCCGCTTTGCCCTTATCGCCCATTTTGTTATAAAAATTAACTACTCCCACATTATTTATCAAATTTTGGAGCGAATACTAAAGAAACAAAGCTAAATAGACAAGTAACAATACACGTGTAATGCAAGCATTTAAACTTAATCAGGTTTGACCAAAACAGGTTAAACTTACCTTGTATTATTTTAACAAAAGACGCGAAAACGTATTTTTCGTCACTAAGCGCCACCCGCTCGCTCCCACCGCTACCGAATGACTTATCGGCACGGGGCGGGAGGTGTATTACGCGTGCAGAAAGGCAACGTCGCGCTATCACTTCAAATATCCGAAAAATGAATCGTGGCCGCTTTGCCTTCTATGGCCGCTTTGAGCTGACTTCCCCTACTTAGTACAACTAGGTTACAATATATTATTTGCTAGTTTGATTTAACATTGATCAGAAGGACAATTGTCGTAATTGAACCTTCAAAGCCTAGTCTCGATCTCATCTCAGCGACAATCATTGCAAAAACTTGTCAAAAATGTAGGGAAATTAGAAGTATTTTTGACAGATTGAGACTGAGATCAGACTGTGAACTGTTCATAATATTATAATTCCACTTAGATCATCAGATCAGCAATTAAAACCAAAAACGAAAAAAAAAAACATAATTTTGATCCTTATTACCACTTTGCCATATTACGTTGTGGTCCTATTTTACATACCCAGTAGTCGCTTTACAAATTACAAATATGGTTTCCATAACACAAGGTGCTCACTAAATACCCTAACCATATTTTCGGGTCATTGTTCCCATTGACGGTGACAATTATCCGAGGGTCTCATCCCTAGCCAATGTAGGATCTATCTCACCAGCGGGCAAAGAGCTCCCCTGCCGCCCTATAACAATAAACTTCCATGCAAAATTAGGGGGACCGACGAGCTTCACAGGTCAAGTAAAAATGGTCACTCCTGTTAGGACAATGGTTCAAACCTTTATACCTTTTTTAGTGTTTGTACTCAACGATCTGAAACGAAACTTCCGCAAATAGTATTAGTTATGCTTGTTTTTAGTTCAACTGTAATTACGGACACGTTTCCCTACGTAAATGTTTGTGATGCAAAACAAACTGTGAAATTAAATATTCCGGGTGTTGTCAAGAACTAAAGATAATCCCCTTTATTCATAAACGTTGCTTAAAGTTAAGCAGTGATTAGCGACTGTTTAACCATACATTTTTGACGTTTAAACGTTACTTAACTTTAATCATCGTTTATGAATAAACCCCAAAATACATTATTTTAGGTTCTCGCAAAAAGACATAAAGTCAGCTTAGTTCGTCACATTCGTCAGTGCATCAATTATGATAGGATTTTAGGATAATAATGGTAATGTCATATTTTCTTACACATGTAAATTAAAACAAAACCACACTGGGCCCGCTTGGTGGACTACGGCCCGCTCCCTCTAAAATAGAGAAGGTTTTTTTCCCAGCAGTGAGAAGATATTGCTTATTTAAATTAAGCGCAGCAAATCAATAAATTAATGTGTAAGAATAAAAACTAAAAAAAAAAAATGTTTTCTGATTTGAAAATGAATACAGATTCATATTTGAGCTGGAAAACACAAATATTAATACTCAAATCCATTGCTATCTAGACATACAGCTCTCGCTACCAACTTTTCTTGGCTAATCCTATTCAGGCATGACATGAGCTATTCACGAGTATATCTCATACAGACACAAGAGAAGCCGTCGAATGGATGGAAAACGATGAAGATGGATGAATCTGACGATTTTAAATCTTTGAAAAGAATTTCAAGACCTAAATGACAGTTTTGATAACCAGTGATGGATAGACATATGGGGTTTGTTTACTAACGCTACTTAAAGTTAAGTAATGATTACATAATCAGCCTATAATGTTCCCACTGATGGGACACAGGTGTCCTCTCGGTGAGAGGGAGTTGGCCGTAATCCACCACGCGGGCCCAGTGCGGGTTGGTAGATGTCACATGTCTTCGAATTTTTGATTCTAGGACATGCCGGTTTCCTCACGATGTTTTCCTTCACCGTTTTGAGAGCAGTGGCATCACCACTGCTTTGAGAGCGGTGGTGATGATAAGTAAGGTTTAGCGACTGTTTGACCATACATTTTTGTTGCACGTTCAAACGTCTCATAACGTTAAGCAACGTTTATAAATCAAGGGGTATATATTATCTGTAATGTTAGCTTATAAACATTACTAAGATGCTAACCAATTAATAACAATAACATCAATTGCACCAATTTAATTGAATTATGTTGGTTCGTTACCGTTAATAGCTGGAATCAGGCATTTCCTATTTATATCACGTTTGGTTCCTATCGCAGTATCAACGTTATGTTTATTATTCGCATTAAATCACGACTAATTGTCGCAACTGCTGGCGAAACCATCCCGTTGGAAATTGGAATCTGCCTAATATCGGCTCTTTATAATATTCTGTAGTAAAATTTTAGTGGCTATCTGATTGTACACTACAATAACCCTGTCAGCCATGTTGGTTGTTAGCATTCGGTGATTTGTTGTTTAATTACCTATAATTATGCATTAGTTAGTTTTGATTTAGAATTGATGCCGAATGGAATTACTGATCATGATTTCAATTACGGATTAACATAATGAAACCAATTAGTTTGTTAAGTAAGATGTAACCAATTAATTGGATTCGTAAGACGTATCCATTTAATTGGTATGTAGATTTTACGACAGTGAGGAAATGATAACCCAATGCTTAAAGCGTCAGGACGCTTTCCATTTATTTTAAACATAAACCCCCTCATTACAAAACAAGGTTTTCCTTTCGATCAGGTTTAAACCACTGACCCAGTTATTGAATTAAGAACCCAACTGATAGAGAAATGCAGTTCTTTATACAAAAATGACAGCTTAGTTCGGTGCTACGTTGTCATTTTAGTATTTAGAACTTTGCCTAAATCGAAATAAAGTTCGAACACTGGCTCAACAGTTTAGGCTAGAACTAAAGTTAGGTTTCGTTTTGTAATAAGACGGAATGTCTTCAAGATTATTTATACATTATTCATACATTTGCAGTTCTTAATAGATGCAGACAGAAATTAATCCTGTACCTATAGCAAGTCCTCACAGCTTCCTTGAGAATATTTTGATAAACACCACTACCTTATCACAATGACGTAAGGACTAAAATCGACTTTTGGTAGTATTTTTAAGAGTATTATTACAATATGGTAGCTATTTCTTTGAACCCGGTGTTAGTAGCGATGAAATCCCGCTTAATAACCCTCTTAGGAGATAAATATTCGGATATTTCCGAGTGTTTCCGACACACCGTAAGAATTAAAATAAATTATGTTGGTCTATGAAGAAGGATAAGTAAACGAAAACATCGTTTTTATGCTAATGATCAATTTCTCTAAAGAGAACATTGTTTTCACAGCAAATATTGATCAGTTTTTATTCAGTACCAAAAAAGGCAAGAACATGAACGCAGCAATTTAACTTTGAAAATAAATCAAAATACAAATATTAAAATATCTCTTTTTCCGCGCAACAAAGAACAGAGTTCAGTCAATATATTTTTCCATTCCATTTCCGAACGAGATTAATGTAAAGGCTGTTTTTAAACAAAAATTGCATAGAATTTTCATAAATTTCAACACTGTAGACACCTTTTCGAGTTTACGAATGTAAAATGGCTTATATCCGTGGCGAGACCTCCCATGGGACGAGGTCCGTGTTACCGGTTTAATATTGGCATTATTTTTTATTAGCCCCAGTTTATTCGAACCCGTCTGATATCAGTATTAAAGTACATATAACTCTTCACGTTGGCAATGTTAAGTGTAATTGATTTTTGGTGTTGTGTTAAAAGTTGGTGGCTAAATGGTAGTTAAGGGTGGTGGGTGGTATATCCAGGTAGGTATTTGCATATTTGTGGTGACTTGTCGTACATTAGTTTGCTAAATGAAGTTATGATTACTTAGTTAGTTAAATTGAGGTTTCTGCCTTCCAATCTTACCAAAAGGCGTAAGTAAACCTAAAGTTATGTAAATAAGCTCAGTAGGTAAGCCACAGAACCTGACGAGGCTTCATTTTCACGGCATCAAAAATGCTAATTTTTGTACATCAAATTCTACCTTCATTCTCGTTTTTGCGGAATATTTCATTAAAACACAAAATGACAGGCGAATAAAAGGTTTTCTCTTTTTTTTTCAGCGCGCCGAGCCCTGGTATACATGTGACGCCCGAAGCGAAAATGGCACGGTCTAAAATGGCGGGTGAAAGATCAATATGACCTACCAAAAGGTGAGACTATCCCCGTCGCACTCACCAGCTTTATACGTCTGTCTCTGTCAGTCGGAGTGGCGTATCACAGTTTCGATATGTCGTATGACAGTACAGATTTCAGTTGCGAATTTTCACTGAGCTCCTCGACGTGTGGGACTTTTAGAGTTCTGGAAGAGCGCGTCATGTTTGTAAAGCGATTAGCGATTTGCGGTGAATGTCATTACGTCGGGCCTAGAGATAATGCTTGATTATGAAAATTCGAGCGTTTAAAATTATTTTACGGAGTGTAAACATTTAATTGGCAATTTTGTTAATTGAACTTCTGCTTCGTTCTCCCCGGAATTAAAATAACAAAGTAGACGATTTAACCAAAGCTATCAAAAATTAAAGATAAACTCATTCCTTCTTATCCCTTTAATACAGCGGCGACGTGGAAAAACATTGTTTATTAAAGGTTCTTAAAATTTATTTAGACATGGTCTGCGAAAAAATCGTGTTGTAAAAGTAAAAACTCCAGGAAATATTAGCGTTGATTTATAGGTGCGCCGAAACTTTGTAGGTAGCCTGTCTGCGATGTTTTGTAAGCATGGTTTGAGCTGAGATTAAGCGAATTAATGCGTAGCAGTAAACATAAGGTAAGCACACGTTCTTTATGTTTTCAGATTTAAAACGAGCTACATAAAAAGGTGCGAGGCAGGATGATAACATACTCGTAAGTGCCAGTAATGTTCACAGCGTCGTAAGCTTTGATATAACTAAATTTTTAGTCGCGCGTTGCAGGAAATAACGGAGCGTACGTTCTTGAGGTTGTTTATCGCAAATTGTTTAATCTAATCCTGGGCGGTACGTCAGGAAAATACAAAACATACTGTTATTGTACAAAGAGCAAGAGCGAGCTAAAAAAACGGTCCGCAGTTTGTGCAGACGCACGATGAAAAGTAACATTTTATTACAGAATGGAGCTTTTGTCCCTTACGAGACGAAAATATAAGACGTTTCTGTAGCTCCGTGTTGTGAAATAGTTTAATGGAGGTATTTTCAGATGGCTTGGCTTGGCTTATTTGTATTGTTGAAATAAATACCTACATGTAGTGAATGACTTTAATAATCATGTGCATATTTCTAACGTACTAAAATATTAAGCACGTGCTTTAACATTGATTGTCGCTGAGATGAGATTGCGACTAGATTTTTAACGTTTTTAATTACGGGAATTGGCCTTCAGATATCAGAGGGGCAATTCTCGTAATTTTAACAACGTTCATAGTCTGATCTCAGTCTCAATCTGTCAAAAATCCCTCTAATTTCCCTACATTTTGACAAGTTTTTGACATTTGTTGGTCGCTGACATGAGACTGCGACTAGATTTTGAACGTTTTAAATTACGAGAAATGGCCATCTGGTATCTCTATGGTTTCTTTTGATACTCTGACTCTGAATGACAGCTGTGCTGTGATCGAACTTTTTTGTCAACATGACATTATTTAGTATATTGTATTTAGTAATATTATATGTATTTATCAGCTGTCATTTTGATCTAGCAAATTCAAAATCAAACGAAAAGTGAGGAAACCGGAAACCTAGAACCAAAAATTCGAAGACATGTGACATCTACCAACGCGCACTGGGTCCGCGTGGTAGATTACGGCCCACTCACACAGGCCTCCTCTCTGTGAGAGGGCTCACAGAGAGGAGGCCTGTGTCCCAGCAGTGGGAACATTATAGGCTGATTATGTGTAAATAAAAAATCTGAATTTAAGTAGTTTCAATGAGACATAAAAAGCCTAAATAAATAACATTGTTTCACCATCCCTTTCAGTAACAAATGATTTTACGATCGCCACCGTTTTTTTCTACTTTATTGTTATTTTAACGCGTTTAATTTAATGACGTGTGTATCTCTTGACAATTTATATTGCTCTAGTCTACGATCGTGAATCGAATCCGAGTTTATATGTTCATTAAAGCTTTACATTAGGGTCGTTCGCGGGTCGCTAGTAATCGAAGAGTTAGTGCGGGCACGGAGCTGCCCGATTTATTGCTCGCTCTCATCGATTCTGATGGCTACAGTTCCGTAACGAAAACGAAAAAAAGCCTCTACAGATACAGATAGGTAGGTACAGAACTGGAAAGTGAAAGCAGTCGGTACGTATTAGTCTTTCTTCTTCACTCGTACCGTAATGTCTCCCGGAAATTCCCAATCGCTACAAATCTATTTTAAATATATTACCAATTCAATATGTACGTACGGCAGCTTATATTAAATTCAAATGAAACATCTACCAGTTTTTTCCGGACACATTACGGAGCAAGGATATTTTCCCGTTCCGTCATTCCGTACTGGCTGAACACTTAACAAAAGCTCTTCGAATCCCACCGCACAAGTAAAAACAAGGAATCTGCACTCGTCACTTTTCAAACATATATTTTACCTTATCAACAAAGGAATTTCTCCTCTAAACGTTCAAAATTAGAGTTTACTTTTCAATATTGAGGCGCTAATGGTTACGTCGCTTGACAAGCGACACAGCTCATCCCTTGAGGAAGTAAAAACCTGAATAATTCGCGTACATATCTCGTGACATAGTACGCGTCTTGGGAGTGGCAACAATTTCCTATTTGGTCGATCCGACAGACATCGCTATAAAAATACGCTATTTGCAAGAAGGAAGACGTTGACATGTCGGGGAAACATGGGGTTATACCGCGAATGATAACTGACTGAGATATATCGTGACATATTTGTTATTTGAATACTCAAATAACATTATGGTGGAAAGAAAATCGCTCAAAGATGTTACCCGAACATATCGAGATCTGATCGTTTATACTTTATCGACAACGTTAGTCTAGAAAAGAGAATGATATTTTATTTGCATTAGAATGTATTGCATATTTGATAGAAGAATATACTTGAGATGATTTTACGAAGACGTTGGTTTCAGAGATTTTTGTTTAATATAACTTCGGGAATATATTATCGTTGCGAAGTTTGTGAATAATAGCGCGGTAAAAGGTTTTTTGGACCAGAGTAAGAGACCAGACGTGGAATACGGAATGAAAATGATGAGGTTTATTTTAAAAAGGGGTTGATTTTTGTATAGCTTTTACTATTGATCATTATTCGGTCTACTGCTTTTGACGTATTCATAAATCGTGTAGATACTGGTTATCTTGGAAATATTATGTAACAATATTAAAGGGTGGGATCGAAGCGATGATTCCTGAGAAAGTTTGTGAGGGTCGAGCGGGCTCAGATAAAAAGGGTGCGAGCAGAGTGGGGCAATAATGCGGGGCTATGCTATGGCACAGGCGTCCTTCGGCGCTCACGATTTCACTGTCTTTTAACTGAGTGCGTATTTAGATACGATATGAATACTGTATGGTGTGAATCACATTTTATATTTCGGTTGTTTATTCTATAGAAGTTACGGCTTCTGGAGCAGTTGCCCTGAAGTTTTTTGGTGTTATTTATTTATTTTCTTTCTTTTGAGAGAGTTTAATACTGGGTAAAGTTGAAGCATGCTGCGAGAACCAAAATTCAAGGGGTCAGTTTTTTTTTACCATTAATATAATACTAGCAATATAATTTTTAATTTGCCTATTAAATGGATAACCAATTATGATATTTTTCATAAGCGATCCCATTAAGCTGTGATCAATAATATAGCCTTCGGTTAAGATTACTGGTCAAGACCTAGAAATAAAAATACAACCCCTAAACTATCTAAATAAAAACGTGCTTCAAATACATTTCACACACAACGCGATGAATTATTTACAATATGATAAGTTTAACACTTCAGTCTCTGAGAATATGAAAGGACACGAATCCCGATCCCGATGTTATTTACATGAGTGTCCCGATAAATGTAAGAAGGGTATAGCCGGCTATTTACCCACGCTAGCCTACGATACGCGTAATCTTTCGGAAAAGGGTTCCGTAGCCGACACGGCTAAAGTGACAGCTACCAGCGTATTCAGATTCTACACGCTGTGTAATTGATGCTGTCTTTTTTGCAAACGGTAGGAGTGAAAGAGATGGCGAATCGATTTGAGTTTTGATTGTAGTGTGAATTGATATAAAAGTATGAATAGCTATTGGAATTCTCAGTGTTCGTCGTATTGATTTCCAATAATTTAACGTCAATTCATGGTATTTAAATTAATGTAGAAATTATTAGTTTTATGATTATAAAACTTCTCTTGGGTAGTATATCAACGATGAGTAGGTACTTTATTATTCAAGCCTTGATAGTTATTTAAGTGGTTGGTAGGTGTACAAGTATTTTTTATTTAGTTTTTTTTTTATTTAGCATTATCTTTTGAATGCACGTGTTTCTGTGATATTTAAACCTATTTTTCTTTTTAATATAAAAGTTACAGTATTTTGTAGTTTTTTTTCGTTTCATTCCTTCGTTAACTATTGTATGCAAATATGTAGGTAGTTGTTTACTAACATGCTTAAGCACACTTGTGCAAAATGTTCCAAAATAACACAAGAGAATCCGACACTTCATGACATGCGCCACCCAAATTCAAATCCTCGAAAACAAACACAGATTATACCGTTGTTTGTCAACACATCAATTAATTATATTATTTGGCCAAAGCTATGCGTCGAATATTATCAGACACCTCTGTTTGTTACCCTTATGGCTACATGGCTACAAATGGCCGATGTATAATTATTATCGCACTGATTTATAGCCGAAGTACCGTTAGCAGAATATAAACGGTAACATTATGGCTACCTTCCGTATGAAGGCTTGATTATGAGCGTCGTATATGTGTTTTGGCGTTTATTTAGATGTTTGTGGCAGAGGTGTGTGAGTATTGTGTGAGTTGTGTAGATACAAGAATGTAGGTACAGCACAATACATGAACAAAAAACATACATTTCTGGATCCTGAGGAGCGTTGAATTTTCACCTTGAATCTCGAAAATGTGTAATATTAAATTCATTACCGCAGCAAAAGCAGCAGCTATCATATTTTCATGTTGTATTTTTTTTAAGATCATCAACAGTGAAATTTCTCTTTTTCTTCCATGTAGGCATTCATGTGTCCTGCTCCTTACTGACATGAAATAGCTCGACCATGTTCATAAAATTACTTAATTACACATTTTTAATGCTTTTTCACGCTTTGAAACGCTTGAAAAAACTCGCCGTTTTCAGATAAGTTACTACTACAAAAACACATAAAAAACTAATAACAATTTTTATGACCTTCCGAAACTTCAGCAATATTATTCTGCTGACCGTCCTTGATGTTTGGCGCTGCACTATTTCTGCATCAATTTAATGACGTCATAAATTCTCAATTACATTCAGGCTGCATGTGCCTTGGCCAGATATAAACAGTAATATAGCGACATAAAACTAATTAGCAGAATAGTTATTAGCTTTTCTTGTGATTTATTCCTCTTTCTCCATTTTATTTGAGCAGTTTAAACTTTACTGTTGATTTTGCTGAGTAAAATAGCTTTTGTTTTTTTCAGGTGCTTCGAGAGACTGGAGGAGATTGGAAGACTCGTAGAATGCAGGTCGTGTTTCGTGCTCGGAGTAAATGAATGTCGTTGCATTAGTATTCGAGACTTCCTTTGGACGTCTTTCTTCTTTGGATGGGACTGATTTTCAGTTCAGAGGTATTTATTTTGTTTTATGGTTGAAACGTGATAAGTTATAAATACAGTAAGTAACCAAACATTGTATACCTACTATTTTATAAAATCTGAAAATATTGAATGTAACTGGAGCTTTTGTAGATTTTACAGAAAGATAGAGAAACTTTTTGTCCAAAACTACCTAAATTCATCATTAAGGCAGGCAGGTTAAATCGTCCTTTGTACAGTATTATTTTACTTGTGCATAAAGTTTTAAAATAAATAAATAAATATTCAACGGCCAAACCTGCTCACGTAAAAACTTCAACCATAAACCGAGTCCGTTAAACTCCCAAATTGAATTCCACCGAACTCTTCCGTAGTTCCAATAAATTCCATGACGGTAGCTTGATGCAGGCTTATTAGGCAAAGAGTTTCCATATCGCAGCGTTCGCAGAGAGCTTGCAGCTGCGTTCTGATTGCTTCGAAACTTTGTGCTCCCAACTGATTGCGGACTGAAAGATACGTGGTACGAATGTTTGGCTGGCGTTTGATATGAGATTTATAATAATTTGGAGGTTTACCTACGGTTTTTTGTCGTAGTTTTATGGTGATTAGGTTGGATAGTAGAGGAAAATATTGGTACTCAGCTGGATCTAAATTCAAATTTTATTTGCTTCAAATTGACGTTATTTCAAGTTAAACAAATATCAACTTTATTTTAATGGTAACTATTTATGGCTATTTCAGAGTGACTAGCACTATACAAAAAGTTATAAAATGTTGGAAGTTGTAGCGTAAACTGAACTTTATTGAGTAGGAATTAAAGTTATTTTTCCATAAACTCATATTTGTTTACATTTTTGGCGAATATGTCGTGAATGCATGCATGTATAATTTTAATTCTGTATGTATACACATGTTTGAGCAAATAAAATTTCTTATTCTTATTCTTAATGCAGATTAGTTAGACTGGAAGCCGACCCCAACATAGTTGAGAAAAGGCTTAACCCTTAATATTAAAAAAATGAAGATTGATTCTGAGGCGGTACGAAGTTCGAGCGGGTCTGTTTTTAATGGGGGAAGGACGTCAATAGGGTCAAATAAAGTCATGATCACCACTCTCCACCTAATCTTTTTTTTCAAATAGTAGTTTACAGTTGGCTTGGCTTCCAGTCGTTGGCATTTTCATCACGTGTCTAGCTTTTTCCCAAAAAAGTTGGGATTTTTTAGTTTTTTGTATCCTGAAACGCAAGTAACAATAATTAATAAAGCCATTTATCTTTTTTACGCATTTGGCCCCAGTTAAATTCAATATAACAACAAATATACAAAAATTTAATATGCATACCTTCTATTATTTGTATAAACAATATACAAATAATAACTCTAATATTTCCCTACTTTCTACTACAACAATAAGTCGACCCCAGTTCAGCAATATTTTACAAAAACGATAAAGTCTTTTAAAACAATATGCACGGTACCTATGTGCAATATAAAAGCGAATGAATAAAAGTTGTACAATATGCGCAGTTTGCGAGCTACACGAAAGTTAGGAGCGTGTTCCTAATAACTTTGCTATCGGCGAGATTTGCCCGTGAAATATGTGGAACATTCTGGCACATAGGTGTGCCGTGTGTTTTAGGAGGAGGTTGGTTTAGTTACTCTCTGTTTCAGAAGCCACGTGCTCAGATACAGCAGAGGATAAGCTAATATAACATTAATTTATAGGCAATAGATTTCACAAAAACTCCGGTCTAATTTTGTTTTAGAAGCTGACTAAGTCAAGCTAAGTTAACAGTTCTACGGAATGAAATAAAGTGTCAAAGGTTATCATTTTCAGCAGCTTTCTATTTTTTTTTTGTAACTTCAGCACAAGCGCCCGATTAACCTTACCGTCTGAATTTTACCTACAGCAACAATCTCAAATCCAACGAAAAACACAATATGGTATAAAAATAAATGCACCATAATGCACAAACACAACACAAAACAGAAAACCATTTCGTATTCCGAAAGACAAAAGCAAATACTCCCCGAGTTCAAAACATTACGAATATCTCCGATACCAAGTATTCTACGAACGGTTAAAGGAAAAACTACACGACGCTTGTATTACTTTGTAAGTTGGTTCTTACGCTCTTGGCGACAGTTAACAACTTATTATGAGACGAGACCGCAGTCGCTGCCACTAACCTCGTTACTGTTATAACAAAAACTTCCTCTGTTTCCGAAGATTCCATATAATCTTGTACGATGTGGAATATGTATGCTGGCTTGGGTTGGTTTTCTTGTCTTTCTGTGTAGGTTTGTCGTGTAACAACGGTAGGTATGAACATCTGGTTGATTTCATTTGTTTTGAGTGTCATCGGATTCTAGATCCTTAATTGAAAAGATATAAGGAGAGGTAATGGGTTAGCTATTAATAGTCTGTTGTAGCTTGCTTACATTATAAACTGTATTGAAAATAATGATAATGATTGCAATATTAATTACGTGTGGACTGATTCGATTACAAGTAGACGCAAAGGTTTTAACAAACGAAGCAAACTCTAAATCAAGAGTAAGAGACCAAGCAGAGTAAATAAAGAACTATCACATAATAATAAGATAAAAAGATTAAAATATCCATTCAACCTGTAATGCAAACCTGTAACATAATCGATTAGTAAGCGCTGAACGTCTGTCTCACAGGCTTCCAACCGCAAGCTTTATATACGATCTGTCAGAAGCAACTGCATAATATACGTACCGTACGTTATGTAAAATTAAAGCATTTAAGTGCCGGATGCCTCCAACTTCCATTGACAGTGGGTGACCTCATTTGCAGCAAGCCTATTCTGTGAACGAAAATATTTTGGCAGTCCAGATTGAATAATATTTTTCGAAAGTTATTCAATTTGGATGAAGTTGTTAATATGAAACTAGGGTTTAACTGATTGCTCCAATTTCTTTGTCCTATCTTCATTCTTCAACTCTGAAAACGTGAGCATCTGTTACGGATCGTGATTGTCATACTTCAAAATCCTGAGCTGTCCTCATTTCTACTGTTCCCTGTTTCTGGGGTGGTCACATATTCTTCTTTATTGTCATCTTTGATCATTTCATATCCGGACTTGGCGGTGACGTTAAAATAAAATAAATAATACATTATACAGTAAACATCAAGTCATCAGCTTTACCATTTCATTCACTCTATTTTAGACAGAAAGGGAGCGATGTATAATTGAGGGTTAATACGTGTCAAATGCTTGCCACTCGATCATT
This sequence comes from Apamea crenata, assembly GCA_949629185.1. Classification (NCBI taxonomy): domain Eukaryota; kingdom Metazoa; phylum Arthropoda; class Insecta; order Lepidoptera; family Noctuidae; genus Apamea; species Apamea crenata. Next base: position 12,728,018 of record OX451363.1, on the reverse strand, counting down.
CGGCGATTAAAACGCTCCGAATGGTTGTTCGATTCATTGCGTAATGAAAACCGACGTACAATTTCGGCAGCGGAATGAAACTACGTAGGATGTGAGCTTTCGTTAATGTGATTGTTGAAATTTTCCTTTACAGGGTGCTGATTTTCATCGTCATCGAGTTAAAGTGTTTTTATAGATTGAAGAGTTTGAGTAAAATTATAACTGTTTTCACCACTTTAGAATTTGGCACATTTGTTATTGTCTTCTCATAAATGCATAACTTCACCCACATTGATTCAACGAATACATAATCAGCCTGTAATGTTCCCACTGTTGGGACACAGGCCTCCTCTGTGTGTGAGAGGGAGTGGGCCGTAATCCACCACGCGGGCCCGATGCGGGTTGGTAGATGTTACATGTCTTCGAATTATTGCTTCTACGACATGTCGATTTCCTCACGATGTTTTCCTTCACCGTTTTGAGAGATGGTGATGAAATAATTTACACAACGTAAAGCGCCTGTCCGGGTTTGAACCTACGACCTACAACTCGTAAGTCGCGGCCGTTACCACTGGGCCACCAGTTTCAACGAATGATTTGATTAGTCAGAAATCCTCATGCTGATATACTATATACTTTTCATTTATGAATGAAGAAATAAATTACTATCAGCATCTCAACCCACATCGAAAAACGTCTTTATTGATCTTAGAACTTATCTAAACAGGATCTTTTGCACATCATAGAATAGGTCTGCCTTCCAGCCATTTGGCCGGGCACCAAGCGAGTGCCTTCGGGTCCAATTAACATGTTGATAATAAAACTAACGGCTGGTTTTTGTACATTGAGTCTCTTTGCCAACGTTAGGGTACAATGTTTGTGTAATTACACAGTTTGGGGACACTTGAACGTGGTAGTTTTTCTTGTTGGAAATAATTTTTGAACGGTCGTGGACGGAATGGAAATGTGAAAAATGAATCTTGGGTATTTTAATGTTTTGCTTGTCGAAAAATTAAATACAGAAAAAAATCAGATAACATTTTTAGTTCCTTCTAATTCTTTTGTTGAACATTTTAATTAAAACAAGATCTCTATTCATAAGGATATTTTTGACGCGGTTCTTTTGACATTCACAAAACAAAATGTAAGCTTCAATTTCTTAAAAGAGTTCTACAAAGATTTCTGTAGTTTGTCCTTCTTTATTATGGTTTTATGTATCTTTTATGTATACTATCGATGTTTTAGTATTGTTGTAAGTGGTGTAACATAGATTGTGAAGGGCAGCTGCCCATGCTTCGTTTTACGGTCGACAAATAGCAGGAGGAGTGTAAATCGCTGCTTTATAAGCCAATAACATAAAATGTATTGTCTTCCTTGTTTACATGGTGATTTTATTGTATTTCTCCCCTTTTTATACAATTGATGTTCAAACTTTTTTATCTGGTTTTGAAACAACAAAAAAAAGCTTTCTGTCTTTTCTATTTTACTCTAAATTCTTCGTTAATGTTCACAAAAACTACTACTGTTCCGTAAAATCACGTAGAATTTGGTAACTATACATTGTGTTATGTTCTCAAACATCGTCTACCCTTAATACATCTACACGACAATTCATAACTCTCCCTACAACACGAACATGGCTGCCCAGCCAGGTTACAACTCCCAATACATTGTTACTGTGCACAACCATAATTTCTATTCAACATCGGATTAAAGCGCATTCGTGCCAAGCAATACATTAAATTGGCTGAAGCCCAAGCGCATCGCATTTGTGCTCAATTAATGGGCCTTTACATAGAAGGCCTAGTATTTGAAATGCTGCTTATTTAGGTATGGCATCGTCTTTCTTATTGTCTGTGTTTGTTTAATGTTCCAATAGATCTTTTACTTCTTTTATTTTTGGAGTTATGTTGGAGTTCGTGGAATTTATTTTGATTGCTATTTTGTTTTGCAGTACCTAATGTCGACGTCTGATCATATTGTTTTTAAACAGAAATCCAAAACGGCGTACTTACTAATATTTTAGAAAGATTTTTGTTATCTTTAATAAAAATACTTACAAAAACATTTAGTCACAAGAAGAAGACAATGTAAACAGACATACATACTGATAGCTCGCAACACTAGTATCACTGACCACACTCAACCAAAGTGGTTTGGATGACACAAGAAGTTTTTATATGTTATAAACGTTAGCCAGCTAGCATTATCTAAAGATAACAATGCAACACAAGCCATCTTTACATAACCGTCTAGATCCGTCTCAGAACCTATGAATCCATAAAACAAACATCCAAGTGGTATGTATTGGCATCCGCCCAGTGCACACGCTGCACGGCTGGCTGAGAGGTGTTGTGAGATATCTTGGGATTCCACATGACCTACCCGTCTGGACAGTGCACGGATTTACTTACTATGTACACTGCATTTTAGGGTTGAACGGCCTTCGTACTTATGTGATAGTGATAGATTTATCATCGGCCTTTGTTAGACACACGATCAATACACGCTTGAATAGAAATAACTTTAGTACTTAATATAGACTTAGTTGTTAAGACACTTTTCAAAGAATAGTTGTGTGGAACAAATTATCATGTTGTTTGCGCGATATTGGAAAGTTATTAATTCGAAACGATAACAAAGTTCAAGAGCGAAAGTTTTGAACATTGTTTTCAAGTTAACAGTGATTATCGAGTATTTTCTCTTGCAACTAAACGGTGTTCAACAAAATGTCTTAGTAATTAAAGTGACGGAACAGCGAGTTGGTCTCAATCTATTGAGGCGAAGCCAAGAAATAGGTTGACAAATTGATAGCGGGAGCAGAAACATTGCAAGCACCATTATTCCTAAGTTCACATGAGGTGGTCGCGAGCAAAACTGTTATCCTGGTATCCAGCTATGTAAGGTGGTATAGACAAAATCTAGCTTCCTTCTAAAATATTTCGTTTCGAATTTTAGGTAGTAAATGATTACTTGACATAATCCGTAGGTTGCTTCCTTCTGAAATGTTTAATTTTGAATTTTAGATAATAAATGATTACTTACCATAACCCGTAGGTTCGAATCCTGACATGCGCTTTACTTTGTGAAGGAAAACATCGTGAGGAAATCGGCATGTCCTAGAACCAAAAGTTTGAATACATGTGACATCTGTCAACCCGCACTGGGCCCGCGTGGTAAATTACAGCCCACTCCCTCTAGCCGAGAGTTGGCCTGAGTCCCAGCAGTGGGAACATTATAGGCTGATTATGCTACATAATCCCTGAAAATATATTTTTATTAATATAGTGGACTAACAACAATGATCCAATTAACATGCCTTGCGGCACGCCATGGCTACATAACTGTATCAGTTTGTATGTTATTTACATACAAACTGATACAGTTATGTTTTAAAGATTTTTGTTGTGTTAAAAAGGGAACGACTCTTTGTAACATTTTACAATGGAAATCTACGCCATCGGAATTGAGTAAAAGTAGAGAAAAAGTACAACTGTAAGCGATATTTTAGTACCTAAAACGGAAACGGTAGTCTGGCGCAGAGAATGTTTTGTGAATGCTTGGCGTAGCATCGTGATGTATTTCTCATTGTGCTGATTCACGTGTACCATTTTACTAGATTTTGTGAATATGATTGTGTTAAAAGTTCTGAAAAAACGTTTTACTGAGTTAATATTTTACTTAAAACTTATTTTTGTTTACAAAATATACGGTTGGTCCGATCCGTTCAACACTCGGTGTGTTTAACTATCTACCTCGAAATTCTCGTGCTTACGACCCTATTCTTTTCATGTTTTTCAGTACCATGTAGTATTTGTAAGGCGGTACCATTGGGTACATTGGCAAAGCAAGGTTTGGCATGTAAGGGATTAAAGTTGCAAAGTCACGACTTTGTCCCTTGCCCCACACTCCAGCGTTCTCGCTGTAACTTATTTAGTTTGGAATGTTCAAGTCTTATTGTTTGTTCGCCAATCTATGGCAACTTACAATATTTGGTATACCTATCCATTGTATTTAACCCTACGAACATCTTGCAGAAATATTATCATTACCAAAAATCTCAGTACTCCAAAAGCTCTTTTAGCAAATGACGTGTACGTAGTATTCCAGATTTTTTTCTTTTATACTTTTGCGTATGGAATACTGTAAGTATTCCTGTCTGGTATAAAATACTTGAATAAATTCGCCGAGCAAACCATCTTGCTTCGCAGATAATGTAATGAGAGAGAATTCAATTACCGTATCTCTTTGTTTTTTCCCTCGCCAAAGGAAGGGCTTGGTAAAGTGCACATTCGTTGCTCAGTGTAAGTACATTGGCGATTTGTACCGCGGAGCGTGGTTCCGACACAACAGCGTTACCCGCGTACCCCGCGCGCCTCGCTCCCCCCCTGCCGCGGGAAAGAGCTGGAGATGTCTATTCAAATATCCCCTGTCTGTTCACACCCCTCCTCACCCGCCAGCGCCTCGCCGTCTCGTTCATATTTCGTGTTCCTATTTTGCGCAGCATCCCCGGGTACCCAAATGCAGTCTGCAGACTCCAAAATGGCTGAAGCTTACAATTTCATTTTCGAAATTCAACCTTATGCTTCGGAGCATAGAGCTTCGTATTGACTGACTTAAATTATTTCGCTTACAACCTAAAGCACACAGGCGGGCTCGCCTCCCGAAGCCCGGAATAGGGGTAGAGATTCAGTACAAGTAGCGTGTAGGGGCGCGGCTCGCCGCAAAGTTAGACGCAACTGAGCTCCTGCCGATAACGACACTTCATGTTACATTCAGTTCAGAATTTAAAATTAAATATTTTATAAAATCTAGAAGAAAACTGGAAAATCTGAGGTATGTATTTGTGAATATTTTTCTGTGTCCAGTACGTGTAACGTTTGAGGGGTGAAGTTTTCGTATAATTTGATTGCGTCAAACGCTCCCTTAATGCGATTTGGTGCCCTCACCTTTTCCCCGCGTGAGTCGTGACGCGGACAAGTGTTGTTGACTTGTTGTTTCTATTTTGTTTTGACTTGGATTCTAACTGGCATTTATCTGCACCTTTTTTGTTCTTCAAACTTTTTGGTCCTTTTCTTCAGTGCGGTCGTAGTGAATTTGTCTTTTGTTATTTCAGATCTCGGGTCGGTTGGCGGGGGTCGTGCTGTCTTCTGTGTGAGGTAACGTATAAAATGATTATATATTTTATGTTTTGTATTGATTATGATTTTATAAAAATATTAATAATTATTTAATCAGTTTATTTATTTATTTTTGATATTACATTTTTGCACAACTTTTTTATTTTTCATTATGTATGTATTTATTACGTTTTATTGATTTATGCATGCATTTATTTTCTTGCGCACATTTTTTATGTCATGTTAATTTACCTAGGTATTAGTAATTTTACCGTCGCGAAATGTCAGTCGCCCGCCGCTAAGCTATATACTTGAGGTTAGGGATTAAAACTTTTTGCCACACTTCCTAACTAATAGCCATTAACAGGATAAAATCGGATCAAAACAGATTTCCCTTCAGACCTTTTATAATGTCATTACTAGTTAACATTATTCTGACAAGATTATATTCATTGGAGCGTCTTATTTGAGATTAAAGGAAAAATAAAAAAAAAACACTTACAATATCATAGAAATATGCTCGTTAATCAAATAGCTAATTATAGATTATTCATTGCATCAGACTAAAAACCGATAATAGCGATCGATTTTCCTTTGTTACTATAAAGTAACATGATCATGTCTGTATCATGGCATGATAAAGTTGATCCTTATTTGAAATCGAACTCTTCTTACAATATTTGCTAGAGTCTAGACGTCTAGTCTATTCACAAGCAAAACCATATTATTATCTGAAAGCGAAATCACAAACATTCTCGGAACGTTCCGGTTCGTTATTATCCGATCCGTAATTACCGACATTATACCCCCGTATCAAAGGACCAAAATATAAGGAAAGCGTAAATAGGTATTTCTCCGTTTTCATATCATAGCGACTGTAGCAAACGGCCCCGGGAGGGCCATATTTATGAAGGCGGAGCAGAATGTAATAACAAAAGCAAATAAGGATTTTGCGACTACGGCCTTCTGTAAACCGAGTATTATACTAGCGACTTTAGGTGAGAATTCTTTTCCCTGTAGGGTATTTAATTAGGTTTCTCTTTTTATTAATAATCTGTATGCTAATTTTGGGTAAGGACGTGGAATATTTTAGATAAGAGGGAAGGATCTAATCGTTGACATATCGGAAGTCACGTCTGCGTCTATATATATAGTTAGAATTTTGATCGTCACTGATTGTAGCTGTCAAAAGTTTTTCTTCATCACTCACCAGTTACTCGAGTCTTCTTTAAACTTTTCATGTTGGAGTCGTCACGCTACCTATAGTATCGATTTCATTGACGGCTATCTATAATGGATGATCATCGATTTCTCAACTTTCTTTTTGGAAATATCACTGAAGCAGCACACGCTGCTTATGAAATCTAGAACTGATTAAATTATTAGATTTTTTTTTTTAATCCCTAAAGAAACTGTTATGAATTAAATCGCTTCGCGTCTAAATAAAATTAATAGCCCGTATCATGCAAGTTGTAAGCAAGTTTTGATAAAACATTTTCTACCACATACGGGAAGGGAAAAGAGGATAATGTACGAGCATATAAAGAAGAGTTTTCAACGGTACAAAGAGGTTATTTGGGTGCGATTTCGCAACTATCCATTATAGTGCCCCGCCGGGAAGTGGCCGAGATTAATACACACTTTCAAGATTGCACACAATCGGGGCGAGACTCGAAATACCGGATAACGACGCCATTGAGCGTGGTTGAAAAAGCGTATTACTATGGGTTAGGACTATCAGAAGTAATAAAGATCCTTCGTTTGAATTTGCGGTCGATTTCGGAGATTTCTTACTTGAGATTAAATGGAAGTAATGGAAATGAATTTCATTAAGAATCAATTTCTATCTTCTATTGAATATTCTAATAAGCATCTTTGTACTACCTACTTTAGATATATTCAATACCGATATTCTTTAATTCTGCTAAACAAGTTGTTGTCGGGAGCGGGACAGAAAAGAGTCCAGGACACGCCCTTGCTCTGGTTATAAGCTTAAATAAAGCTAAAAAGAAGTCATAATTTTGAAACTGAAAATAGGTTTTCTCTTAAGAATAACTAAGACCAAAATGCAATCCAGAAGGTGGTTTTCGTTCATTTTATTTCGATAAAACCCCGATTCTCGAAATGCTTGCTCGGCTCAAAAATTTTACAACCACCAACAACGAATTATTTCGTTTCTTTATTGCCGAAATACCACTGTGTCCCATCCTACCGGTAATGTTGCAACCCTGTACTTAATCCTCCGGTGGCCGGCAATATGGCCGAAACAATTTGGTATACGCACCGCGTTTATAAGACTCGGTGGATTCCTTTGTTTACCGAGAGAAGAATGAGGGGAATTTACAATACTAACAAGGTTTTACGTCTCTCTTGGTAGATGTTTGTGGCTGTAGTAGAGAATTGTAATGAGTTAAACGGCCGCCAATGATTTTGCGGGGGCGTTTTTGTAGTTAGTTTTTCTGTCAGGTTGGCGTGCTTACAACAAGTAAGCGACGCAATTAATCAAATTGTTCGACTGTTATATAGCTCAGAAGATTTTTGGTCTTTTGAGGTGAAAAATATTTTTCTTCCGTTCGGTATTACTACGACGCCATATATGCCACATCTTGATCTTCAGAACTATGAGGACCCTACCTAGGTAGATACACCCAGGTAGCATAGGTATGCTACACGAAATATAATAGTTAAATATATAAATCATCTATATGAGTTTTAAATAAAAAATGGGACAAATGGTGCTGTGTGAAATGTCCAGGGATTTATTATTATTATTAAATATACAAATACACAAACTTTTAGTACTATTTCTATTGAGTTTATATTCGGGATAAACTTATCTTCAATCTTGACCAGGGTTTTACTACCCAAGATTTGATTTCCTTTAGGAAATTTATAGTATCGTTTATACGAGCTCATTTTCCGGCCAGGAGATCAGCTGCGCTCTCAAAGTAGTTCACATGGCGCTATCTTTATGATTATACTAAAATTTTATCACTTCACTGGCGTAAAACGCAAAACGTATAACAGCGTATATCTACGAAAATTAAAATGAATAACTAATGATGCTGCTCAACAAGTCTTAGAAAGGGATCTTTTATTATGGGGCCAGCGTAAATTCATTTTATCTTGCTTTTATCCCATTCAAAACAGTTCCAGACTTTTATTTTAATCTCAGAACTAAATGAGTTCGCCCGTTATATTGCAGAATTTAAATATTCATTTTGTAATTTGTTCGGCTGACAACCATTAAACTGGCATAAATTGCCCTCATGATGTCCCAGACGGCGTAAAAGCAAGATTTTGTGTCTTCTTTTGTTTGACCTTTCGACTTTGAATAATAAAATAGTTTTCGAAGAGTCATTGATCAGTGAAGTTGGTGGACATTTGACAGGAATGTCTGTCTCACCACATATCGATAATTCATAAAAACCTCGTGATTATCTCATTTGACGTCCGATTAATGGCACTTAATTGTTTCTTAGTCCTTTGGATCTATCTTTTCTTTTTCGCAAGGTCTTTTGGTCATTGGTCAGTTTATGAATTCCATCAATACTTAGGCATATCATGAGTATTTTGCGTAACCTTGCAATGACATTTCGTATCTTATTAACTATGTCTATTACTGACATCAAACACATCTTCAAAAGAAAGATTTACTTTGTTATACTTAAAGACGTTATTAGCATGAGACGTTATGGCATGTAAAAGTAAATTGGACCCGTCTTCGCGTGTCGTTCGCATGCCTCGCTAACGAGTGCCAATAAATGCCTGCTAATGGATTGACTCAGCCTGATTTTCAGATGGTCTGGAATTCTTTGATTTAGTTATTCATCTGTATTACCCTTTTTTAAATTAAGACCAAATGAAGGTGTAGGTACTATGAAGGGGTATTTTTATTACAAGGGTTTTCAGCTTTCCTTCATTTTTTTTCGGTAAATCAATCTCAGAGCAACAATTTTTACTCTCATCTTCGGAATAGCTTCCGTTTGAAGAAACCTTTTGCTACTGGCTTGACACCAGTTGTATTAAGAGCGGTGTTGATTGAAATAGCCAATGCTTACTGTGATTTGTTCGGAAATTGTTTTAAAAACTAACTTTAAAAATCCTTCTCATTTTTCCGATTACGCTCTAATTTACCAGATAGGTACTCGGATTTCTGCCTATGTACAATCGTGCACGGAATTTGTCCTCGCCCGTGGCCCGCGCAATCTAATACGTATGCTAATTTATGATAGCTCTCTGGAATTATAGATGTCGCCCCGGGCGCGAAATTACGATCCCCTTTCCCCCTGCTCCCGCCATTCGGTGGCGGCCATCTTGCCATTTGATTCGACGCGCGGGCACAATTAAAATGCAGTAAACCACCTACACTAGCGTGCTAATGTCCTTTTTTAGTGGTATGTAGAATTCTGCCTGCAGCATTCAGTAGCAAGGCTTAAGTTTCGCCGACATTTTCCGCCGTTCTAATTTTAGGGTCTTTGTTTTATATCTGTCTATGGCCTTTGTTTTAAATGGTAAATGCAGTTGACATGTTCCATTGTTGGAATGGGCTGTATAGGAACGGTCGATATGTGGTATCGATCCACACGATTGTTATCAATTAGATATGCTCTCGTATCTATGCATTCACATATTTATACACGGAAATGGAATCGCAAAAACTGAATGCCATACTCAATATATAGCTTTTATATGTTCCCATTAAACATTATTAATTTATACTGATGTTTTAGTAATGTGCGACCCGAGTTTTACCTAATATCGTTCGAGAGGCCGAAGACCTTCAAATGGAACCTTCACTGAATTTAATACTAATTTGCAAGGATACGCAGCTTAGCCTACCCTTTACATTACAGAATCGGCAGGGAAAGGGCTGCGTAAATTCTGATATTACTTAACCGGCTTAGCCCAAGGCCGCTTTTCTGTTTTAACAAAAAATAAATTAAAGAAGATTATCATGTAAATTAGGTAACAGTCCCTAAATTAACATTGCTAAAATGACTCATACCTTTTAGTTCGTCCTTTTCACTTTATTTTAATCTGGAAATATATTCTCGTTGTTATATTATTCAGGTTTTCTGGCAGCGGTGTTGTGGTAGGATCAAGACTCTGGGGTGTCATAGAAGGGCTTGACTTGTGAATTTTTCATTTTGGTTGTAGTCTCGTTTCTGGTGGCGGCGTAGATAAAAATGTTTGAAACATGAGACGAATGCTCTGACGGACCGTTTTGAGACTGAATTTCGTGGTTTTGGTATTCTGTCATCCGAAATCCTGTTCGCTAGTTTTCCTCAAGATTCTTTGTCTATTACCGCAATGGGACTTTGCCGCTCACAAGTCTTGTTTTTGATGGTGGCTATATTTATGAATAAAGTAAATTAGGTGACAATTTTTCGTGCTACTTTATAATGCATTACGAAATCTTCTTTGCTCTATCCTACGTGAACTTACATTACAGAGAGATTACACCGTCTGCAATGAACGATCACGTAGCTCTGCTATTTAATTGTCCATAATACCTACTCATTAATCGGATCAAACCTCAAGTATCGTATTAATACGAATAGATGCTAATTTATCACGTATTTGATCTTCTTCTCAAGTAAGTAATTTTATGTTATCGATCGCTCCAACAGATGATCGATGAATTTTATAACACGTCTCCATTTAAGAAATAACTAATCCCACGATCAAACCTCTGCGACATTTTCACATTTGGCCGATCTTTCAGCTCTGCCATTGTATAGATTCTCGGTCATCTATCACGTTTCGCGTCAACAGAAAGTTGTACAATTTCTTCAAATAAAGCTGTGTATACAACCTGGAAAAACAGGGAAAAAGGAAAATATGAAAACGTGCGAAAGCAGTAAATTATTTCACTTGTAGCTGTATTATTTCAACTTTACATGGTCGCCGTCTCGCATTAATTTTGCTGGCGCTGAGAAACTTGCATAAATATGAATAACGAGTTTCCCAACTCGACTACTAATGTAAAGTAATATTTTTCTCTTTATTTATTTCCGTATTTATAGAATACTATGTTTAAATAGAAATGTACAGCTACCTTGTTATGAGTTGTCTTTGTTCATCTTTTGGAAGGGACTTTTAGTGAAATATAGTTTTCCATATTTGACTTTAGTCGATGTTTTGTGTAGATACCTATAATGGTTGTTGGGACAGTAATGAGTGAGAGAATTAAATGAGTTATTAAACTCAAAACTCAAACTCAAACTCCTAATATATTATTGCCTTTTCCGTAATAAGATTATATCTTTCAAGAGATAACGTTTTTAAATCCTAAAGCTACCATGTAGGTATACCAATGCAGAACGAGAACTTTTACGGTTGAATTTAAACATTACCATTATTGCATCTAAATTTCAACCAATACAAAACACATCCAAACTAAATAAACCAACTAGCACAAACAAACAACAGTGTCTAAATAAAATAAAGACCAACTTTCTAGGAATAGTGTTATATATTTTTAATGTATTCCAATTCGCGCTACACACCACGGTCCGTGCGTTATGCAAATGCAATTTGGAGTAACAGCACTAGCGTGCTTAGAATAAAGCTAGGGTTGTTCCTGCGTCCGCTGCTTTATGAAGGGGGTGTAATCTAGTTGTGCTAGGGGGTGTGTGTCAGAATTCTCTTATTTACTTTATGTTTAAATTTAATGGAGCTTTCGTGAAGAGTTGCTGCTTTACAACAGCCGAATTTTTACTACGATTTGAGCTGTTTTCTATAGTTTGTGCCGATAAGAAAGCATTAAACAAGATGATTGGAATAAAACTAACAAACCTCTTGTGGTAGATGACGTGATAACATACTACCAACATAACTAGGTTTATTAGTCGGTTTCATACATATTACAACTTACGTTTTAAACTTTTATAGACCATGTTTTTTTTTAATATTTTGTAGCACTAGGGTGCTTAGAATATACCATAAAAGGACTGGATATCCAGTTTGATTTCCGCTCGCACACTCGCTTATTAGGGTTTCTTATTTTTCCTGGTTTTCGTCTTTTTGTTTTTAATCTATGGTTTTTGACACTATTGTTTTGGTAGGTGTATAGACGAGAAAGCACATCAATCCGCAAACTAGTTTGAAAATCACGAAAAACATCTTTGACGTAACAGCACTGAATTTTACTTCAATCTAGCCGAGTTGCGTAATATTTCAACTTGAATTCTTTGAGGTACAGACAGACATTTCATTCAGTATCCGTTGTCATGAATTTAATCAAGTTCCATTACGTCATGAGTCAGTCTTATTTCGTTTACGTGTTTAATTTGTATTGTGTCAGCTGGATATACTTATAGAGCTCAATCGTGCTTAGACGAAAGTGAATGGGTTTTCATAGTTTTCGTTATGATCTTACTTCTACGAGTAGTTGCCGGTTGCCGTCTAGGTTACGAGCTAGCGGTTCTTATTTATTACATCTTTGTCTTGATAGTAAGTTGTTTTAATGAAATGGAACTAGTTAGCGGACGTATTGTTTGTGGAGCTTTCCAATGTTTAGAACGCTTCTGAGCGTTATATATGTAGTTTGTTTAGGATTAGAACTTAGATTTTCACAAATTAAATTGCAATTCTACGAAAACATACTAGAATATTCATTCTACTGTTATTTGAACATTTCAACCTTCGATTTAAAACCGGCTAACACACCCGCACAAGTTTTAGGTAGGTTTATTAAGTACGTTAAAATAAATATAGCAGGAAACATGCTTGAAATTGAGAATAATGCCACCAAGTAAACGAAACACACGTACATTTCTCAGGCTATTACCCGTTAATTTCCCTGGCTTAGTCTGACTGAAATATACAGGTAGCTCTAATACCTTAGGCCTGTACACACAGCCAAGTTTCCGACAGCGCAAACGTCCCCAGCTTAAACTGGGTTAGTTCCGTTATGCAGATAAACCGACTGCAGTTGGAAACTAAATTAAGTTCTAACAATTGTAGATATGTAGTGAGATTGTTCTGGAAGTTAGGCTTGAGTTATGTCGCCGCTTTGTACGGCTTTAAGTGCGAATAATAGTGTTTATTCAAGTTAATGCAACGGTTAATGTTCCTTGCTATTGTTCGGGGTTTTAGTTGCGATGCTGGCGTTGTTTTATGGATAATTGTCGGATGTTGCACCAATAAAGATAGTTTTGTTTGTTGTCTGAGCTTTGTATCACCAATTATGGTCAACAAAGCTATAGACCACTGCTCTCAAAACATCGTGAGGAAACCAAAAGGAAACCAAAACCTGCCAACCCGCACTGGGCCCGCGTAGACTACAGCCCACTCCCTCTCGAAGAGAGGAGGCCTGTGTCCCAACTGTGCGAACATTATAGGCTACATGCTACGCTACAGACATCCTTGAAATCAATAAAATATCTCGACTAATTTTGGGAGCGTTGATTCGACAGTAGGTAAATATCACGGCTTAATTGGTTGTCTATTTTTAGCCAAATGATTTTCAACGTACACATCTATCAACCTAGACTTATTAATTTTCATTAGCAAGCAAAAACACCAGCTGTATAGTTTCATGTGCCATTGAAATTGCAAACAGACATAACAGCTATCGATACAACGCAGCAACACGCACTTGTGTCCACAGACACGTTGCACTGGCATCACTAATTCCCCTGCCATGCAAGCGTGTAGCTTATAGCCTCCCCATCCCCTTCGATCGTTTGTGGTCGCTGTCTATAAGGGAAGCACCCCATAACACGAGCTCCTGTGCAGTTTGCGAACTATTAGCAGACATTACGTTTCTTACTATCCTTCCAACTTGCACCTGCTGAAAAGCAATTAAAATAACCTCTTCCAGGAGAACGTATATTAAAGTCCTCGAGATAATAAAAGTTAAAAACAATGTAATTGCTTCCAATTAGTTTTGCAATCAAAAATCCTTAAAGTTCGGACTTTAGAGCCATGTTATCCGCCAAAAAGTCCTCCGCTCGGGTGGACTTTTATTTTATTTCAAGCCACCTTTAATTTCCTTGGCATCGTCTCCCTTTGTTTGTGCTTAAAAGAAAAACAATTTGAAAGTTCTACTAGTAGCTGTCGCTTTTTTTCTGGATTGAATTTTGCTCTTCGCTTCTTTACGTAAAAAACGGACTTGCAATGTTTAAAATGTTCCGTGTAACTTCGCTGTAATTCCGGCCGGTGTTTATCGGAAGAATAAATTAAAAGTTTTTAAAGGTTTCCGTTCGCTGTTTACATCTTCTGTTTTTTCGAAAGTATTTGGAATGAAAATAGTTTCGGAGATACAAAATTCAGACTCGGTAGGTCGTGGGACTGTTCTTTTAAAATACCACGACATGTTATAATATATTTCAACGAAAATTCCGGAAATTCTGGTAGCATTTTTAATTCCTTTTTTACGTGCGAGGAAATTCATATATTATGCAAGGCACACTCAATTTAAATTTCAACATTAACAGCCAGCACATATATAAGCTGCCGCTGTAAATGAACAGCATTTTACTGCTCGCTGTATTTTACGCCGGGCATTTTCACAGCAAGGCCCGGAAACGCAGTAAAATATTCATCTGACGCGCGCGACTTGGCTCCATACACCCATCCCATATGATAGGCATATCGATCGCGGGTATATGGAAATATGTTTGCAAATATAAATCTGTAGCGGTCGGCTGGCCGCGAGCCAAGCCCAGCCCTCGGTTCTTGATTTAAGTGATGGTTAATCAGGGCACGGTTGCGCCATGTTGATAATTTTGGCAGCGTAAGCCTATGTGCGAGTATGAAATTATTCGGTTTTCATTTTATGTATCGGGAATTTGGCTCATTGAAATTATTTACAATAGCTATGCAGTCTAATATTCGTTTGAGAATGGCCATGTTCTAGTAGATAATTGGAGCAATAAATAGCTGATCACATAACGGTAATTTTTACGGCACACGCTTTACAACACGATTAGCTTGGTAAACAATTTGAATGGAACATGATACGGAATTTAACGAGCAAACCATTCGGTCTAGACTCCCCTCAGCCTGACTACTGTCGAACGTCTCAGTGCGTCAGCACACTAAACTTTATGTGCCACTAACTAAGAGACATAGCTACTCTATTTTATTCTTACCGTCACACCTCTATTACATTTCAAATGTGCACTATAAACTTTAACACTGACATTACTCGACAAATTTTAAAAGTTAATGTCAAAAGGGCGTATGTCCGAAGTTAACTCGTTAGGTGGAATATTAAGAGCAAAGTTTTTGTTTAATGGGATCAAGTTTAATGTAGGAGTCGCTGATGCTGGGTCGTGTGCGCTGACGTAATGGATTGTTCGCTTTGACTAAGTAATTTAACTTTAATTTGTAATTATTATTATATTGTAGTAAGAGTTATCATGCCAATTACTTATATGGTAGGTTTAATTTGCAGCGTTCTAGTGTGAGCGTTGTTGCAACGATTTTTTGTCGTGTTTCAAATAAAAACTTCTTAAATCTTTTATGTCTTTTAGAAAACTTCATTTAGATTAGATGCTTTCAATCAAAGATTTTCTCAAGTTTCAATAAATTACAAAATCGTGCTCATTTTATGGCTTTGTCTACATCTATATACTAATAAAAGCTTAAGAGTTTGTTTGTTTGAACGGGCTAATCTCTGAAACTACCAACCGGATTTGAAAAAATATTTTGCATTTGATATTGAGGAAGGCTATATAGGCTATTTAACATCACGCTAGGATGTTTAAGAGACAAGCAAAAATGACAAACGTCAGAAAAAATTCTAAGCGAAAACAAAGTAATAGCACAGACGGGCGATGCGATGCGACGGTGTGGGTCGGGGGAGCTAGAAATTTCACGCGGACGAAGTCACGGGAAGAAACTAGTGATTCAAATAAAAGTACTTATGAAACGAAAAAGATAGTACCTACATGCCTTCATATCTTCTACTAATAGAGAACATGATTATACTACAGGAACAGAGGAAAAACCAAGTATTTTTGTTACATTAGCATTTGAAAAGCAAAACCTAGTCTAGACGGATACATATTTTAAGGTTTATGTTGAACTCAAGTTCATTTTTATGTTCACTCCACACTCGGCAATATCATAAAATTATGCAAAACTTTTGTAATTACACAGAGGAAAATTGTAATCTCCGTTTTTATTACAAGAATTTCTCTTTTTCAACGTAACATCACGCCTCTACATATATACCTCTATTCTCGGAATGTTTAAGCAGAGAGAAAACCTATATTTTCACCGTGTTCCTTTTTCATGTGGAAATTTATAACGCACGTGCATTTTATTACCACTACTTTCAAAATATTTTAAAAATGTTACTGTAATTTCAGCAAAGGTTCTGTGTTGTCCGGTAACAGTAATAACCTGAACAATATGGGGCCATTCGCTTTTATGTCTGTATCTCCGTTAAAAATTTACACGGACGCATTTTTGGCGTATAGGGGGAACGAACTTTGCACTTCACATTGACCGTGTTAAAAGCACGTAAATGAACTGTTGCCCTTAATTACGTTTTAAAATTTTGTGTTTGTGAAGAATAAATTGACATGTTTTAACCGCCAGAAAAAGCTAATATTTTTTTTTATATTCTAGAGTATTTACTCTCATTTCTGGCCGAGGTATTGGGAATGATTTTATACCTTGGTGAAAGTATCTGAATTGAAAGTCAGTAAAAAATCATCAGTTGTAAAGGGTGTTGCCATCATTCACTAAGTTTATTAGGTACCTATAAATCTCTTTAAATAGGACCTCATGATGGTTTATCTAAAGAGGCTGTTTGGGAACCTAATAAATTTACGAGTTGCCAGCTCAAATAAAAGCCGAAGTCCACATTTTTCATTGGTGGCTTTTAGATACTTAGATAGCTAAATTGATCACCCTTTTATGTTATCTCTCTGCTTCATAAATAAAATTTATGCTCTACCAGTTACAATCCGATTCTCCATACAGCATTATGTAGGTCTGTATATAAGGGCTCCCAACAAAATATCCGAACACAAATATGAAATTATGTGCTCAAACAGATGGAGACGTATTGCTTTCAAATAAAACACGTTGAAAGGGGTAAAGTAAAAGTTAGTCAGCATATTGAAATGTAACATTTGGGATTGAATGTTTCAGGCGGTGCTCAGGGGAAAACAAGCTGATATGAGAAAAGCTTGGAACAAACAATGGCTGGTACGTTCTATTTTAACTTGTATTTATCGTCACGTTGGAACATATTTGGATGATTGCTGAGTTTCGGCTGTGTTTTGTTTTGCAGTGTGGAAAGATCATTTCGAAGATCGTTCTGAGTTTGAAACGGCATCACTGAATAATGTAGCAATAGCGATGTTCATTTGTTACCAAATTATTTTTTTTGGATTTATGTGTCTGATGAGATGTTGACTGTTACTGTTAGCCTGTATCATCCCACTCTTTCGATCCAGGGCTGAAGTGGACCACTGGAAGTTTGTTTTCTCCAGCTCGTCCCGCCATCTTTTAAGGTCGTATTAATCTGGTGATTGATTGAACCGTTGGGCACATACTGAAATATCAAACGAATTTAAAATGTCTGTGAAATAAATACATCGACTCAGTTATTAACCAGAAATGATTACTTTTAATAAGTAGGGTACACAGTACGTAGGTATCTGCCTAACCTTTTCCCAACTATTTATGGGTTTGGCTTCCAGACTAACCGGATGCAGCTAAATACCAGTATTTTACGTGGAATGTGGAAACGTGTAACACGATACCCCTAGGTAAATCTGGTTGTCTTACTTTCGGGTTTCTGACAACCCGTAACGACTAACAAAGATCTACGAATGCCAACCGGGATCAACCGCTTAACGTGCTTTCCGAGACACGGAGGGGTCTCGGTATGTTAAGATCAGTCTCCCATCCACGGACCGACTGCGGCAAGCCTTTTTTTTTCCGGGGTGGAAAATCTTCGTGGATGTCCGCCGCCCTGGGGCGGGCGACGGGGTCTGACAGACTCTTACTGACTAAAAACCACCCCGGTGTTACATCTCACACCTACGCCCGGGGTCGCGAGAACGAGGTGAGGTGGTGATGAGGTGTTAGACTCCCCCCGCGACGTCTAAAAGCGCGCGTGGAACACTACGCGCCGCCACCTCGGGTTCTGATGTGTGGGGGGCAACGTCCCCGAGTCCGTCGCCCCTGGACCCATTTAGGGGGGCTGGAAGACGCCGACGCCCGGTGCGGCTGCTGCGGGCCGAGTGAGTGGACGAGATCTCCCTCTCACTTTCCGCAGCCAGTGGTTTCCTTCTGCGAAACGGTCGTCGCGCAGAAGGAAACCACCGCGTCTCAGGACTCTTCGCTGCCGACCATCGACTCGACCACGGCCGGCAGTGACAGGTCACTGCCTACTTCTGAGATGAGGGCACGGCGCGGCTCCTCCCAGGCGGCACACTGCCAGCGTATGCCACGCCGTGTCCTCCCGGCAGTCGACGCAGTGGTGACACCGGGCGTCCGGCTCCCTGTTTATGGTACTTCCCGAAATAACCATGCCCCGAGAGCACCTGCGTCACCCGAAACGACAGAGAGCCGTGCCTCCTCCCGAGCCAGCGCTCGAGCACCGGCCGGGCCGCCTCAATGGTGACGAGGCCAGCGGTAGGGCGTGTAAGCCTGTCCCGCCATTTCGCCACCAGGACCTCGCGAAGCTGAGACCGACGCAGCTCCATGTGTCGCTGCATCGGTCGCTCACCCCTCGCCCTCGTTTCCTCGCGCCACCGATACAATGACGCGAGTACTTTCACCTCGAGGTCCCAGGGCGGGGATCCAGCCAGTACGCAGGCCACCTCGTAGGAGATCGTGCGATATCCCCTGATGACTCTGACGGCCATCGCTCTCTGTGGTTTCCGCAATACTGCCAGCCGTCAGGTCAGAGGCCCACACCGGGGCCCCATGCAGGGCCATCGACCGCACGATCCCCACATAGAGCCGCCTACAGGCGGCGCTCGGGCCCCCCAGATTGGGAAGCAGCGTTGATAAGCCTAGCCTAACCTGATCGATAATAATAATAATAATAAAAAAAATTATTTACTCAAAACAAAGGATTGTAGAACACGTTAAAAATACAGTTTTATCGATCGACCCGTGAGGCTGTTATTACTTAGCCACGAGCCTCTCGTACACAGTGCTAAAAATATATATCAATTTTCTTTCACAAAAAATACGTATACCTATCTGCTACCCCTCGTCTTTAGATAAAGGAAGATCGTCTTCAATACGCTCCGATATGAATCTAAAGCGAAATCTTTCCGCTGAATATTTCCATGAAATCGGCCCGAGATAGGGATTCCATTAGCAAACGAATTTGTATCGATGAGTCGAGAATTAAGAAGACTGATCGCTCCAATTTGTAAGGATTTTTCTCCTAAGATATTCGTATAACCTTTAAATGTCCCAGCTGTCATTTAAAGCCTGTTAGAGCTTTACGTAAAATAACGTAAAAAAATATTAGCTTTCCGGATAAAATTTATATTAATTTTCCAATTTGCTAAGTCCTATCTATATCAGAAAACAAACCATAAAATGATTACCGTATTAATAAACAAAATGAATAAACATTTTATTAGCAACCTTTATTAAACAAATCAAAATTAACTGCCATTAAATTCTGTTGAAGGCAAATTTCTCGGGGCTGTATCTAAAATCCAATTAATTAAGCACCGTCGCTGGGTCGGGGAGGCCTCTAGGCAGTTATCGCTCATATCTACGATAGTTTACTTACATTATCGACACGGTACAGCTCTAAAGTTGCTCTTGTGGAGGACTGTTTGCTGAGCGGCAAGATTAATGATGGCGGGACGACATTGCGCAGACCGGGGGGGAACTTAGGGGGAACCTAAGTTCCCCCGGTCCCACCTACGGGGGATTTTGTCCTCCAAACGTTGTAATACGTTAGTTCTATTTGAACTAATTGCTTGTAGATATTTACGTGAGCCACGTATACCTACTCTTAGTTAGTTGGAGATTTATAAATGAGTTCGATTAAGCTCAGTCGACGCGCCTCGTTAGACCCGATAGTTAATATAGTTCAAGTGCCGTGTTTCCTCGTGTTTGCTCGGTTGAATGGTAACGGTTCTATTATAAGGCTTTTGTATTGGGCTATAAGTGTAGTTGAGTTATTAATTCGTCAATCAAGGTAAATAATAGTTCGATTTGCGAGTTGAGCCACTTAGAAATTGATTTACACGAAGTCTACCGTATTTATTTAACTAGCTTATGTCCGTAACTACGTCCGCGGGAAATTTCTCGCTCTCCCGACTCACCCTGTCGCATCGAATCACCTGCCTGCGCTATTAATTTGTCTTCGCTTATATTGTATACTAGCTGCGCGCCACGGTTTCACCCGCATAAGTTTCGATCCCGTGGGAATATCGGAATAAAAAGTATCCTTTATGTTAATCCTGGCTATGAACCATCTGTGTGCCAAATTTCATCCAAATCCGTTCAGCAGTTTTTGCGTGAAAGAGTAGCAAACATCCACCCATCCATCCATCTATCCATCCATACAAACTCACGTTTATAATATTAGTAGGAAGTAGGATTAGCGTTCTTTCTGATTTTTGTGCTTTTTGCTCCGCTCCTAACGGTCCCACCATAAATTAAATAATATAAAGTTGGTCTAAGAAATACCTAGATTTTTTGGTAGTTCCGGAGATTAGCGCGTTCAAATAAACAAGTAAACAGATTCTTCAACTTTATTATTAGAATAGATTAAGAAAGAATCTGAACTAAAATGTTGACGAATTATTTTATTTTCTTTTAAAATCAGATTATGTATTTAATTTACCTCTTTCACTGTTCTCATAAAAAACTAAACCTAATAAACAATTTTCCCAAAAATGCGCAAGAACTTTCCCAAAACTCGAAATCTGCCTTCTCATCGCTTGGAACATCCGTAGTTCCGTACGTGTCGTACGTCTATACGTATTAGCGCAATCTAAGACTCAAACGTTTACGTCAATCTGGGGAAATTGATGAGTCAGCCGATCGGGTGAGCTCGTACAAAGGCCTCGCGGGAAACAAAAGCCGTTCGCCTTTCAGCGTTCTTCCCTCGTGCAATTAAGTGAACCTTTTTGTTAGGCCCGCTTTCCTCAACTACATTATCGACTATACAATGGTCACAATGATTTGCGGAAACACGACGAGATTATTTTTTTGTGGCGTATCCCGCGAGGTTTCGATGCCGATTCCTCTGATTGGTGATCCCTCGTCATGCTATCAGATTAGGGTGAAAGTGTTGTATTGTTGAGCGTAAATTGAATTCTGGAAGGTGCTGAGATTTTGTCGGGGAAGTATTTTTTCGCACAAAATTGCCAACGTTTTTTAGGCCTTATTCAATCAAACGTTTCGTTTGTTTAAATTAATGTTTAGGCAGGTAACAGTGTGCTTCAGGCTTAGTTGTATAGATAAAGATATCAAAACTATCTAAAAACCTCGCCGAAGACAGTCTAGTTTTCTTACGATTCACATGATTGACGTGTAAAAGGGTTTGTACAAACCTATATACTTACAGAAACAAAATCGTTTACTTCTGGGTATATTTTTCAAACTATCCAATAATATCCGTATACAAAATACGCGCCATAACGTGGAGTTGCGGACACCAGCCCGTAGTACCTACTTCACAATATTATGTATAACACATATTTTGACCCTAAACTACCACACTAAACACTTTCCGATCAATCGTAAACACCCGCAAACACGAACCCTAATGGAAATTTCTCATCGTAAGCAACCGTTTTACTCCGCATTTTCCCAAGTAATAAATGATAGGTAACGTGTGTCGTGTATAACGAGATTTCCATATTAAGCGGATGCTGGCGGCTGTCATGTTAATTATACGTTTAGCCTTTATCATATAGCTACTGTTAAAAGTGACGTATGGGGTTACACGTGATATTAAAATTTTGTTACCCGCTCGGGAGTGGGGGGTATTATTGTTTTAACGTGGTTTAATTAAGTCACTTTTTAGGAGAAGGGTTTTATTAATTTTTGTGGTCTTTTGGGATGTTTTAATTATGAGGAAATGTTGAAGAATATAATTAAATCCCCACTAGGAAATATTAGGTAGTGGTGATTGTGTTTAAAAGCAATTTGATGCTTTATGCAGAATTTTGCGAGAAATCAGTTACTGAAGTTTTCCTTTTGTAAAGACACTCCATGAATATTAATAGCTGTGTTCCAACTTTATTATTAACCCCCTATATCCAAAAACTTCTAAAAGAGCAAAATTTTATTCATAACAACTTTTATGAATCGCCAGGGATAACAGAGAAAATATAAAACAAAAAATAAATGTTTCAAAGTTTCAGATCGCGGACGACAGCTGTACCCGAAAACTTCGGCCGAAACTCGAAACCTACTGTACTACTGAAACTCGAAACCTACCACTGAAACTCGAAGAACTCGAAGGTTATATGGCACATTCGTGATCTACCCTGTAGATCCGGGCTTTTGTAGTTTAGTTCACATCAGAAGCTCGTCTCTACAGGTATCTCACGGCTGGAAGACCACGCTACGGAACGCCAACGAGTTAGAAGATCGAAGACCGGTGGTAGGGATTTCTGAAGACGGCAGGGAGTAAAATGAACACCTGTGGTAGGGGTTTCTGAAGATGGAAAGGAAAAATGGAAGATGATTGGAAGAAGATTTTGTTGACTTGTTCATTTCCTATGTCTTGTGTCTACTTTTCCTTTTGAAAACAAAGGTTTTCAGTGAATTTTAGAGAAAGCTTTTTTTAGTTTAAATGTTTCCACAAGATGTTACTTTCAGTTTTCTTATTCTGCTATGAAATTAGTTCGCTGCTGTAGTCATGGTCGCTTTCTCATTATTTGAAAGTTAAAAGCAGTATTAATGAGCTTTTGACTTTAATTCATCTTTTCGAATATTTAGTCAATCTTTTTTGGGAGAGGCTTATGTCCAGCAGTGGACTGCGATAGGCTGAGTTGATTGAATCAATCTTTTACGAAATATTTTAATGGTTGTTAGTTGAATTATTAAAAACAGGTATCAAATATTTGTCTTATAAAGATTTTGCAATACCCTTAGAGCGTTAACACACTGGGACGCAATGGCGACGTCGTCGGCTACGTATCCAAATAATTCGTATTGAAATGTATGACAGTTAACTCACTTGCCTACGGTCTGGCGCCGATGCCAATTTGGAAGCATAGCCACGTGGAGATTTGGATACTCTGGCGACCTGGCCTATATAAGCAAGTTACGTCTCCCTCACTCTGTGGCCAACTGATCGCCAGGACTGAGAGTCAGTAGCGACTGACTATTTATTTGGCAACCTAATTTGGCTACGGCAGGTAACCAGAGGTAGCCATGGCTATTGGTGTAATTGCTGTATGGCGTTCCAGTGTGAGGATAAATAAATAAATAAATGGCTACGCAGCCAGCGGCGTCGCCATGGTGTCCCAGTGTGTTAGCGCTCTTACGTTATATTTTGCAAACACAAAACACAAACCACCCACCCAGAACACAAAATAGTTTCTCCCAGCTATACCTTCATATTTTTACAAAGACGACTGCATTTCTTTTAGCTACAATGTAAGATTCTGTCTTCCTAGCTCATATTTTATTTCACTTCAATCCCATTACACTACATTTTATTCTCCAATCCACTCTATTATAGCCACTAAACATATAACATTCTCTGGTTATGTCCTATAAAGAGACAATGTTTTATCAATGCAGTACCTATGTCAATGGTTTACAGCCCCGTATTGCGCTATTGCGGTACTAAAGTAAAGGCTTTAGGGCAATTTATAACGCGTAGATATGCACTTGATTGCTTTTAGTAGTACTCTGTTATTGCTCCATGTCGATTCGCGGGCAATTTTTCATAAAATAGTGGGAATATTGGCTTGAAACATTTTTGTGGCAGATAGAGCGAGATTTTGTTGCGGTTTTACGATTTTTCGAGTGTAGTTGATTTGTGGATCGGGCAATAAAAGTAGCTTTATCTCGGATTGAATTTTTTGTTTATCGTTTTGGCAAAGTTTATTCTACAATGTATAGATGTCTCTCATACTAACGTAACAATCTAAAGCACGGTGGTGAACAAAGCAATGACTCGATATTATTTAATTATGGATTAGCTAAGGACTTTGCATAAGTGTAGATATTGACAATTATTTAGTCATTAACGACGTTTTTAATGAAATCTATTACATTGTCAGGTCAAAACATTTCCCGAAGACAGTTAGATAAAAAATAACGGATTAATTTATTAGTTCTGGAGATTAGGAAGCTATCGCAGATACCTGCATACATGATGGACAAGCCAGAGATTTAAATTAATGCAACGTAAAGTTGTCAAAAAATAAAAGGCCCGTTTTTACATTTGAGAGTACGTTCTTGACACCTGTCAGTTTCACACAAACGAATACGAGTTTAGCGAATTTGATCTTTATTAACTACTAGAACTGTCAATGTCAAAACGGGCCTTTTAATTTTTGACAACTTTAATAACAACATAATGTGACTAGTAGGTAGGTTAATGAAATAAAAATAAAAACAGATAATGAAATAAGAAACACTTTGCTAATCACAGTTAAGTTTATTTATAGGAAAATTGGATTCATATGAATTTAGGTAATTTATATATAAATTTAATATTTTACTTTATAAAACCAAATTTCAATCCTAGATAGAGGATTGAAATTTGGTTTTATAAAGTAAAATATTAAATTGAACTTAAAACTCTTATTGACCTTTAATAATGGACACTTTTTATGCTTAGTTATTTAGTATTTTTGGGCCCTCAAAATATAATATATTTGAGGTTCACAAAAAGAGAAACAATCATGATATTAGAGTCTTCAACAATATTTACAGGAAAGCAAAATGGGAATGATTAAGGTTAAGGTTCGACTAGTTACCTACATGCTTTTAATAGAGCATCATTGTGCGTTGTGTGTGTTTCCTAAAATTATATGTTTCAGATTTGTCAACCTTTCAGCGGTCAGATGGAAGGTTGTGGCCGAGGATCGAGCGAGAGAGCAGAGATCAGTGGCGTGCAATTGGAGAGGCCTATAGCCAGCAGTGGACTGCTACAGGCTGATGATAATGCTTCAGTAATAAATTGGACCACGCAGTTTTAATACCAAGAGAACCCCATAAAAAAATAAAATAAAAAATGTTAATTCCCAAATTTACCTGAATTTATTTTCCTCAATTATCCACCCAGTCTCACAAGAAATTAAAGTTTTAGGTACCTACTTATCAGTAACTAAAGTTCGTTCTTTAAACCCAGATCTAATTGGACAGGTGTAATGTAAAATGTCTATACAAAAAAAAAACGCAAACACAAAAGACTTAAGTGTCAGATTAGTCTCTGGGATTAAAAAACGAATTAATCTCTTTTTAAATATCCCTAAATAGGTAAGTAGGTATAGTAAAAAGGAAAAATAGATATTTATTTAAAGCGCCCAGTTTCTTTTAGATTGATTGATAAATAGGTACCTATTTTCTCTTTGAAGAAAATGATTAAGATATCTACCTATTGTATGTAGTAAGTTTGTAAGACAGAAGATACATATTTGAACAAAGATACTATTATTCAAATGAAAAACTAGTAAGGTTTTGTATTAAATTATATAAAAAGATATATAAAAGTTATTAGGCAGTTAGGGTCCAAACACACACTGCATTTGAAATCCAACGGCAATATTTCAGTTTGAATGCAGTTGACATAACTGCATCAAAACGGCTAACTGACTGCAAGAGAACGGCATGCTAAGTGCTGTAGTACAATGTACTTAAAGCTTGCACCAGGTCAACTCATCCCGCGGGATAAGTTTAAGCGGCCTCAGTAGACTAAAGAGCCTTTCAATCAACCATCTCAAAATGGAAGTTTCAGGACTAGATACCTATTCATTGGATAAATATTAATAATAGAAAAATTAATAATAATATTGATTAACGATTGAATTTAGCAAGACCGTGCCAAAGGTGGGAGTCATTGAGTTGACTCCCACCTTTGGTATTGACTAGCTCAAGCTATGGCAAAATGAAACGAAGAGGCTTTGATCAAGCTTTGATGCAGAAACCTAGGTATTTGCACCTGACTAACACAGCACTACGCTAGGGTAGGCAGGTACACCCAGGTACCTAAGACTGAGCCAAACGCTATTTCACACAACATATCTTTTTGCGTTGCCTTAAGATTGGTATGATATAAGAACATGGGCAGTATTGTTTCTTCGATTGCGTGTCGCAACATAAAGCATTGCTTGTATAACCACTCCGCAGTTCAAATATAAATAAAAATATCAGGAAATATCTTCAGAATGGTCATTGCGATACCCATGCAAGCTTTAGTAACGGGGTGATGGTTTTGCCGATAGATATTATAGATAGTACAATAACTGATTCATTAATTAAGTTATTCATAGGTGCCAAACATATGAAAACAATAACTCAATTACAAAACCTTTAATACTTTGCGTCATAGTAATTCAGTTTAAGAATATTTGCTTTGACTAACAACCTATACATAGAGCCCTCCTAGCTAGAATCTATACCTCTGTAGACGTGGGTAGGTAGCTAGACCAAAGTCTGGCCGGAGACTACCACCCAGCTGTTTTCATAAACTATGTTACATATGTATAGATTTCTATGTAACTGCGTAACGCATGCTACTCGACGGCAGATGGCAGTAACTAACAATAGTATCTCCATGTAGCACAGCGTTATGTTGCGTAGACATTGGCTACGACGCGCGTAGCGGCCAGCGCACTGGGTATTTACTTCAATGTTGTTGACAATAGGTGGCGTTGCGTAGCTGAATAATGTTCTATGTGCGATGTGTTTTATTCGATCGTCTTTCTTTTTAATCTAAATAATATAGAAGTAGTATTTTATCAAAATGCGGGCCCGGATCTTTTTTTACGAAAATGCGAACTTGTAGCAGTTGACTAACTGTTTGCAGCGAATTTATAGAGTATATACTCGTACCTTTCTTGCAAAACATACATATGGCAATTTACCATTTCTGAACATTAAAAATGAAGAACATAAAACAGCAAGGGACATTATGAAATTAGAACGAATGTGAACTTGGTAATAAAATAAAATAAATGATTATCAAATTAAATTACATTTGATTGCAATATTCAATACGGTCAAGATAAAATTGAATTTTAACTGCCCTTTTGACATTGATAGGTAATTTAATTATTTAGCCATTTGAATGTAACCTTGACTTAGAGCACATCAAATACGCATTCTATTTAATCTAGATTAATTCTGTATTCAGCCAATATGTGCCGAGGACGAAACGTGATTATTGTGAAACATGGCGTATGAGCGTAAATTTTACATACCTACGACCTTTTGGAAAAGTAGATTTATTTACAGAGAAAATAAAGATTGTATTCGCACACATTGTAGATTACAATACTAAGCTACTTGTGTTTCATATTTTTGTTTCTTGTAAAAGGGACAACGACATCTACACCCTAGGTAGTGAACTTGGTGCTGTATCCGGTTGCTCGTCCATTCTCATAGCTCCAGAGGATTCTTTTCTTTTACTTCGTACAGGACCTGAGTGAATATTCTTCCGAAGGTATATTTTTACAGGTCTTGAAGCTTAGCCCCTAGTAGTATCTGATATGAAAGTAGAAAACAGAGGACATTTAACATATTCTGACTAAGAACTAATCTACAAATCGAACTTGTTCCTAATACTGTAGGTACCGATTCACTTTATACGATCGTACACAGAAAATCATATGATGTTCTGATAACACTATTGCCCATTGTCCATTGAACGTTGTCAATACAACGACCACTATCGCCCATCGCTAATATAAAACGACCAAAATCGAAGACCCTCCCCCGTTCCTGCATCCATACAAAATATAGATGTAGGAGGGAATCGTAGAGGCAAAGGAGGGGTCAGGCTAAACTTGTTCAGTTAGTCTTTCAATCGCATTCGGACTTATGAAATAAATTACCTTACAACATAGACCGCCCATTTTGAGCAGCCTTATCGAACATTGATTAATAGCCCTTGACAGGGATATTTTTTAATAGTTACTTAAAACTGTCACCGATCTGGAGTCGAGCTACTGTGAGAAATGTAATGAGTGGATGTGACGTATTTTTTTGGACTTTTTCGTATTAAAGTGCCAATAATAAAGTCTGGGTTTACTTCAATATCGACCCTTTTCTGAAGTGTCGGGGTAACTCTATGTAGGTAGGAGTTCGATAAGGAGTCCTTCAAATCCAAATTCAAGGGCTGGATACCAATGATTCATGATCCCGTGACCTTCAACTGAGTGCGTAATACCTTCGTGATACCTTCTATAACCCTCGTGGAAACCAGATAGGTTTAAGAACTGATTCGTGACAGGACAGAGACATATATAGTACAACTATAAGATCATTCCAGCCAAAACAAATACAATTTAACAATTGTTTAGAATCTCTGGAAGATCTTCGCCTCAGTTCCGCCTTTGTACAGTAATACAGTTATATATAGTTTTATTTATGCATCATAATCTACCTAGTCTTTTCCCAACTATGTTGGAGTCGGTTTCCAGTTTAACCGAATGCAGCTGAATACGTATTTTACATGAGCGACTGCCTCTCTGACCTCCACAACCGAGTTACTGTTAATATGATACCCCTTGATGAGACTGGTTGACACACTTTCGGGCTCCTGACTACCCGTAACGACTGTCAAAGATCCAGGAATGACAGCCGGGACCTACGGCTTAACGTGCTTTCCGAGGCATGGACGGGTTTCAGTGTGTAAAGATGGTCACCGATCCACAGACCAACCGCGATTGCCCTGTGCTGCTGTTATTTAGCCACGGGCCCCTAAGTTTTACTTGCGCATAAAGTTTTAATAAATAAAATATTTTCGACACTCAAACTATCCAACTACGTTTTTTTCCTTTACCTACCCAGCAGCATCCAACAGCTTTAAAGTCACAGCAACGCTGCAAACATCTCTATAGATTCCTGCGGAAGTGCCCACTGCCACCGTGTCCACGGTAGCCGGTCGTCAGTCGTCCGGCAGATAACACATTATTGATGAGGACACCTTCCGTAACCCTCGTGGACACAAGATGGGTATCACGCCTAATTCGTCTTATCTTA
Source organism: Apamea crenata (assembly GCA_949629185.1). Classification (NCBI taxonomy): domain Eukaryota; kingdom Metazoa; phylum Arthropoda; class Insecta; order Lepidoptera; family Noctuidae; genus Apamea; species Apamea crenata. The sequence continues at coordinate 12,698,787 of OX451363.1, read as the reverse complement.
CGTGTTTGATTAGTACACATTGAGGAAAGGGTTTGAATATTTATCAATTTTTATGGGTCGAGGAATAAAATCTCGAACCGTAAGCTTCGTATGAATTTTTGAGTAGCTGTTCTCCTTGTAAAATGACTAGTTTGGACCCGCGAAGTTTAGCACTGTCTACAAAGCGGTACTGGTTTCAGATGATGACGAAAATAAAGAGGGTTATTAATCCATCTGCCAAATAGCCAATGATAACATGGCCTAACACAAATTCTCAAAATTGTAGCTAGCCAAAAGGCTGTCCAGTGGTATGATCATAAATGCACAACCAACGAATGTGGTTTGGCAACGTTGATTTTAAGAGGGAAGCGCCAGGGTAGGCACTGAAATGTTTTTTTTTTACATTTTAATGGTATAGTTATATAGTTAATATACCGTTATTCTATTCAATGACTATTTCATGAGATATCAGAAGGCCAATTCTCGTAATTTAAAACGTTCTTAATCTAGTCGCAGTCTCATCTCGGCGACAAACAAAAGTCAAAAACTTGTCAAAATGTAGGGAAATTAGGGTTATTTTTGACAGATTGAGACAGATCAGACTGTGGGTGGACGGACGTGGAGGTTCTTAAAATTATGAGAGTTGCCCCTCAGTCAATAGGATTATATTGACTTAGAGGCTTGTTGTATTGATGATTTTAATAATTATAGTTCTGTAAATACATACTTGTTACGGACGCGAATCGTATTTTGTTCAACATACAAACTAACACTGACCTGAAAATTGCCAAAAACAAATTAATAAAATTTGAATATCTCGGGTTACCTTAGCGCATCGCCCAAAAACTAAGAACTTGTGGTAACTTTTGGTATTTAACATATCGGTTCGTTTCGTTTCTCGTGTTTCGTGACTTGTGATTGTAATATGGGAGAACCTGAAATATGTGGACTTTATTTTTATTTTTTAATTATATTAATTTTCCAAGGCAACAAGTGTTGATTATTATTTTTCATCTTAATTATAATAAGGTTGAAATGGAAACAGTGGATAGACATAATCGATATTCCTACCATTAATTTTATTTCCTCCACATCAATGCAATTTTATCTTCTTAACTAGTTTCACCCCTCTTCAAAACCATCGCTCTGCCGTCAGCTTGGATCTTCGATCCACTTTGGAATCAACGTTTCACTTAAAAGTTTCTACGAAATGTACCTCCTGGAGTGAAGACACAATATGAAATCTAGGGCTGGAGGAGCGGAAAAAGTTTTTTTTTTAATTTTACATATCCATTTATTTCAGGCATCAAGGCCCATATAAAACACATACAATACAATATTAATATAACTTAAAAATACTATAAATACATACAACATTATAATTACACTAAAAACTAACTAACGCACACGAGGTGTCTGCGTCGTGGAGGTGTCGCTGACTGGTGTCATGTAGCCGGCCACGAAACTGGCGGTACACAACACCCTTCGGCCAGAACTCTTCCTTGAGGAACTTCTCGAGATGATGGTATATCGATCTGATTGGTTTATTTGCTTGATTGATATGTCAAGATATCTGATTATGCCATGAAGCAAATATGAAACTGATTCTGATTTCTTAACTTCACCTTCTTTTACTCAACGATTAATATTACAAAAAGAAGTGTTTAGGTATCACCATCTATGTTAATTAGCGATCAAACACTTCTGCCATCATAATTATGGTATATCGTATCGTCATTTTGTACCATAATAATACCTACCTATACCTACTTAGATTATGGTCACGGCATTATCCCATTGCTGGAAAAAGACCTCTTCCGTGACTTCCAGTTATTTCGGCTCAAACTTAATGAAGGACTACATTTAAAAAAACTTAAAATCATAATATCTCAACCTCAAATATTTGACTTAAAAGTTACCAAAATTGCATTTAAATCCCGTTAAAACAATAAACATAAAGCAAAAAAAACCGGCCAAGTGCGAGTCAGACTCGCGCACCGAGGGTTCCGTACAAACCTGTAGGTATATAAGTAAAAGTTATGGTATTTTTATTGCTAAATGAAATCCATAACATAACAATGTGGAAAAAAAAAGTCTAATATATAAAATTCTCGTGTTGCGGTGTTTGTTTCCAAACTCCTCCGAAACGGCTGAACCGATTTGCATGAAATTTTGTGTGCATATCGGGTAGGTCTGAGAATCGGCCAACATCTGTTTTTTTTTTTTAATCGCTGAACAACGTTTGCTGGGTCAGCTAGTAAGTTTATGATTATTAAAAAAAATATACTATGTGATGTAACTAAAAATTTAAGATTTTCGGAATTTTTCCTATATGTGTACTTTATAACGATGCTTCATGCCAAATTTCAAGATTCCAGGTCGTCTGGAAGTATCCTTTAGGTTTTGATTCCCTTGCGAGTAGTTGCGAGTTTCAAAATATGCGGCTTTAATTGCTGTATCTTTTGATTGCGTTGACGTAGAAGTTTGATTTTGTTACAGCTTAAAGATATTATAGACTTGAGTATTTGTTAAGAATTTCAATATAATACCACTACGCGTTCATGAGTAAAGGGGTAATAAGTTTAAAATTATTAAAAATATTTTTATTATATGATGTAACTAAAAATTTATGCTTTTCGCAATTTTTCCTTTATCTGTGTTATAAGACGTTGCTTCGTACCAAATTTCAAGATTCTGAGTTCACGGGAAGTACCCTGTAGGTTTTGATTCCCTTGCGAGTGTCGAAAATTTGCGGCATAAACGGGAGTATCTTTTGATCGCGTTGACTTAGAAGTTTGATTTTTTCACAGCTCCAAGAGACCATAGACTTGAGTATTTGATATGAATTTCAGCTTGATACCTCCACGCGTTCCTGAGAAAAAAGGTCTTGACAGACAGACAGACAGACAGACGGACAACAAAGTGATCCTATAAGGGTTCCGTTTTTACCTTTTGAGGTACGGAACCCTAAAAAAACGTCTTTTCGTAAATACAGACTGCATCCCGCCAAAATTGTAGCCTTCTTCGACCACAGATAATACAAAATACAACGCACTCGATCATTTTTATCGTTTTAAAACAAGTCAAGTCTTACTCCACGATAAGTTGCCGGGTGAAAATTTGCAACACTTATTCTTCTGATTGATGTTATTCATTTATCACTCCCCTCGTTGCTTCGGTACGTATAAAACTTTTAAAATGGGTCACAGGGTTTCGCCTGATTGCCTCACTGTTAGAGTAATTAAAATTTCAAGATCGATATGCAATTTCTTTGGGTTCGTTTGATGGAATTGGGGATGGAATTGGATTGTGCTTTCTTTGGCAGTATTTTGTTTAATTTTGGGAGCTGGATCTGTCCATTTTGAGAATGGCGTTCTTAAATGTTGTAGTCATCATCTACATCATCTACCTAGCCTTTTCCCAACTATATTGGGGTCGGATTCCAATCTAACCGGATGCAGCTGAATTCCAATATTTTACATGGAGCGACTGCCTATCTGACCTCCACAACCCAGTTACTTACTGGGTAATACGATAGGTACATGTAAATGTTTGTAGTATTTGCACTATAATATAATAATACTGTATCTAGGACAATCAACACTTAAAAAGCTTATTCTGGTATACCTGGTATGACGTACCTAATTTAAAGTTGTAATTAGGTATTATAATAATTACCTGAAGTATTCTCTTACATATCAGTTTAATTTAAGATTTTCTAAAAGTAATCAAACAACCCAAAAAGTCTGCCAAATGAACTTAGGTAACTCGCAAAACAAGACTAAAACATCGCATACCCGTTTCTCCACAAAGTACACCAATACACCTACCTAAAGGTACCTGCAAACTGTGGTACCTATACTTAGGTACTGAATCCCACGTCAAAACATTGACGGGAGATCAGGTCTCGACGTCATACCGACTGTCTGGAGATGTTATCATAATATGATGATGCGGAGGCAAGCGCCCCCGCGTTAAATACCTACAAAGAAACCTTTCAAACTTTCGACATCTTAAATGGTTCCTTATACATTGCGTGTTTACAACAGCAGTCTTATTTCAGACACTGAACAAGAAACGCAATGAAACGTGTATAGGAATTTTGTGTCGATGTTGAAGCGAGTGATATCGTTTCGTGTTCTCGTGGTAGTCAGTGAGATTGAAATGATAAGTCAATCAAGGTGCTATCCAGGTCGTGTGGTGGGACAGTCGGTGTTTCATGAATTGTATGCGTGCTGATTGAGGTGAATGGTTCGAGAAGATGATGAGTGTGTGTATAGGCTTACCAACGTGTAACTTGAAAATTAAAACAAACTAGTACACACGGCGACACATCAAGCTATGCATTTCCAGTTTGAGCTGACCTCGCATTGTATAGGTTTTTCGTACAATCAGAAGTCAGCTTATACTGGTTAAGTATAGCTTGATGTGTAGCCGTGCGTACAACAGATGTATAGACCGCAAATGTTTTTTTTAATACATATTTTGGTACACAAAGCTATGTTTCAGTATACGATTTAAAAAACACAGTTCATGCGTATCTACATAGGAACCTAAGAAGTGAAGGAAATAGCTTCCCGCTGCAAGAACTTTCAAAAGTTTCTTTTTACTGAAATAAAGCTCTGTTCTGGTCCTATTCTATAGGGAAATGCCTGTTTAAATTACGAAAATTAAATAATATTTTGAGCATAGCAGTCGTGGCCCAGTGGTAACTGCCGCGACTTACGAGTTCTAGGTCGTAGGTTAGAACCCAGATAGGCGCTTTACTTTGTGTAAATTAATTCATCACCACTGCTCTCAAAACGGTGAAGGAAAACGTCGTGAGGAAACCGGCATGTCCTAGAACCAAAATTCTAAGACATGTGACATCTAGCAACCAGCACTGAGCCCGCGTGGTGGATTATGGCCTACTCCCTCTCATTGAGAGGAGGCCTGTGTCCCAGCAGTGGGAACATTACAGGCTGATTATTTTATGTATGTTATGTGTGTAAATAATATTTTTCATAAATCATCATAACCTCTTCCACCTTCCGTCAACTCAAAAACAACCTTATAACCTTAACTGTTTGTCCCTAACCATAGTGTTGTCTACCAAAACATCTTGAATACGTACAGTTTTTCTGTCAATTACCTCGTCTGAACAAAAATGGCTAGGACAAGGAAACTAACAAATCGTACGTACTGAGGTGGAACTATGGAAGAGTATTCAACTGTGCCCTAGTAGCTGCCACCGATATCATTAATTTTGATTTTTTTTCCGCTTAAATGTGTCTTTACAAACCAGTGTCAGTTGACGTACCAACCTAGGGTGTATGGTCCGCAAAAGCAGTCGCTTTACGATGACTGGAAGTTGGTTTATAAGTTAAATTAGCACCGTACTTTGATATTAATATTTGTATGCCAAAATATGGTGAAATGTTTAATCGCACAAGAATATTTATTTACCACCTTTAGTATTACCGAATTTAAAGTAAATAAATCACTTTGAATTTGGGTAAGTAGGCACCTATATGACAAATAAATTAAACTGGGTTGTTACCAACCCAGTTTAATTACTAAATGGAAAGTGATTTACACAATGAAATAATGCCTTAACGATAATGGGGAAATTCTCGTAATTTTAAGAATGTTCACAATTTGATCTCAGTCTCAACCTGTCAAAAATACCTCTAATTTCCCTACATTTTTGACATTCATTGTCGCTGAGATGAGATTGCGGCTAGATTTTGAACATTTGAATTGACCTTCTGTTTACTTGATAGGCTCTGATTTTAAAATTGGAAAAGGTACATAAGTAAGTAATCTATGGTATCTCATGAATGTCGAACTTTACACCGCAAGTAAAAACCTTTGTGTTACGCATGGTGTAAAGCCCGAAGCAAGAAATACATTCATGATGAATATGGTGATATAAAAACAAATACATTAAGTATAATGTAAAGTAAGGGAAACTCACGGCTAAGCATAGTGACTACCAACTTAAATTGACCGTATATTCAAATCACAACTGTCATGTTTTGACAGATTATTGAAGTTGCTATAATGCTACAAATTGACGTAGGTTGTATGCTTTTGCATTAATTTTCCGGACTGTCCTTAATTATTAATGTTTACACATTGCAATGTAGTTGTGTAGAATTGTGAGATCATCTATCAACAATTTTCCGTTTCAGAGAACTTTGTTATTTACCTACCTTTTAATTTGCCACGGTATACCTATAAATATTGATGACAAGTAAATTGCCTCTCGGTGTTAGAAGTCTATTTATACATATTATAAGGTTTCTCAGAACGTGGTAAATATTTTATTCTAATGGCAAGTTAATTTGTATCTTCTTAGTATTAAAGTCTATATCTTAATTTATTTATTGATGTTTACACTCATCCCATGTTTTTTACTTAATTCCATGTTTAACTGTAATAAAATTGTATGTTCATGAAACAACATTATGTTCATTGATTCAAAGAGTTTTTTTGTGTTGTCTATGTTGTTGTTTCACGTGTTTCGTTATCTGTTTTTTTTTTGTTTTCATTTAGGCAAAACATATGAATTTTTATCATGTATACGAAATTCCAAAAATCTATAAATAATTACAGTTAAAAAAAGAATTTTAGTGTGTACTACCAGAAAATAATTATCATACTGTATCACTCAACTAAAATCTTCCAAAATATCCAAAAACAGCCCTTAATTTTAATTTGCCAACCGTACCAGCAACGTACAATAATTACCGACTCCAGTTCCGTGCAATGTCGCGAGCGGCTGTATCGAAAAACTTTTAATTTAGCCAAGTCCCCATTGTGAGCCTTTTAAAAAGCTCCAAGTATTGTATGCATTTAACAAGGCAACTGTGACAGTTATTAATGGGTTTTCTACTATTTTTCTTGGCTGGTGCAAAAGGATCGGCTATACCTACCTACCTACCGTACTAGTCTTTGTGTGAATTTGATTTGGAGCTGGATTTTTGTTCAGGTTTCAGCTGTTGTGTGATGACTTGATTGTTAATGTGACTGGTTTGTCGCTTTTGAGAATTTGTTGACAGGTGGTGAGCATAGGTGAATAAAAAATATTAGATGTATCCGGTAGAGAATCAAAGTTGTCGACTTAGCTTATTGAATATGCACGCTGTAGTTGCAATGAGCCGGGCATATTAGCCGTAGAACCGAAGACGCGTTCTTGAGGAGTGGATCGGCAGGGGGAGCCCATGAGGGCCCTCAGGCTAGGTGGCGATGATCTTCGCCGAGTTGTTAGTAGCAGCTAAACGAGAGTTGCCGAAATTCGACTTGAATGGCGTGCAATAGGCGTGCCTATATTTAAATTTTATTTATGTTTCAAATTGACGTTATTTCAAATTAAATAAATATAAACTTTATTTTAATGGCAATTCAGTTGATTTCAGAGTGACTAGCACTATTGAAACAGTTATAAAAATGTTTGAAGTGGTAGGGTAAACTGAACTTTATTGTGAAGGAATTAAAGTTATTTTTCCATAAACTCATATTTGTTTACATTTTTGGCGAATATGTCGCGAATGCAGATTATGTCCAGCAGTGAACTGCTGTAGGCTGACGATGATGATGATGATGTAACATAAGGTAAAGATTAATATTTGAATAAAATTTTGATACTTGCATCATTTTACACTAACTCGGTGTTCTGGCTGTAACTTTCTTTAACATCTCGTTTTGAGACTTGACTGGTAGGTATTAGATAAAGACATCTACTATAATCTAACCACTAAAAGAAATTGGCAACATGCCCCGAAGATAATTAATAGCAACAATCAACGAGGAATAACAAGACCTAGGCTTTACCAAGGCCATCCATGATACTCACTTAAACTACTGTACCTATTATACTGTTCCTGATAAAAACAGTTTCTTTAAACTCCAAAGTGACTTCTAAAAAAAACAATTTTTTATCTAAAAATATTTAAACAGTTTTTCCAAAATCGGCGGCATCTTTGAACATTTTACTCAATTATACGTATTTCAATCGTCATTGTCTACGGTTCGAGTGCGAGGTATTTTTCGGAATCCGCACTGCACAGTCCACAGCATCATTAGTCATTCTGAGGTAGTGGCGAGAGACGCTTTTTGCGGATGTATACTGATGCAACGAAACAACGTGCATTGGGGAGACCGGGTTTTGTTCGACAGTTTGGTTAAAGTGGGTACGTCTAAGCACCTCAATGCAGCTTTGAGGTCCTTTTGTGGTAGTGAACGAAGTCAAAAGGCTCTAGTCTAGTTTTAAGAGCGTTGACAACGTTCGGCATTTCATACAAACTTTCAAGTCCTTGTTTTTCGAAGTGCATGAACCGATTTTAATGAAGCTTCCTACGCATAAGCAGGATATATAGGTCTAAAAAGTTAATTGAGAACATTTTCTAAAAATAGTGTTACATGTAAATTCGACCGATTTTTAACTTTCCATATAAACAGAGATTTCCAATTATCTTTTTTTAAATAAGACATTTCGAAAATGTTCTTAACTAACTTTTTAGACCTATGTATCCTGCTTATGCGTACGAAGTTTAATTAAAATCGGGTCATGCCTTTCGAAGAACATGGACTTGAAAGTTTGTATGAAATGCCGTACGTTGTAAACGCTCTTAAACACAAGATTTTAACATATTGTAAGTAAATCTCGAAATTATGAAGTATTTTTCTGAATCTGTTTGGAATACGCACTGCTCAGCATCATTAGTCATTCTGAGGTAGTATGGCGAGAGACGACGCTTTTTGCGGATGTATAGTAGGGACTGATGCAACGAAACAACTTGAGAGAGAGCGTTTTGTTCGACAGTTTGGCTTAAGTGGATCCTGCTAAGATTTCAGATTATCGGTGGAGTAATTTGGTGGTAGAAGACGAGATTGAAATACATTCTTATGTTGAAATGGTTTAACAAAAACCACGTTAGTGTAACGTATTTTTGCAAATCCGTTCCCTATCTTGCAAGATAAAAAAATATTCATATACTTTTATTATACATTTCCAAAATATAAATAAAATTGATAAGAAATTACTAGAATGCAGGGTTGAAGGCAAGAATAAATTCCAACCATATCTTGATTTATCTTTGAAAAGAACTTGAATTTTATAAACTGCAAGAATAATGCCTTTACAATGCACTTGGGATCTTTAAACAATAGCAGTCTCAATCTCTAAGTAATACCTCAATACAAGGAGCCCGAATAGCTTTTAACCGACCCGCCGCCAATCTTATCGAACTCCCAAGCGACGAGTTGTCTCTAAACTCACCATTGTATAGCACAAGCGAATCGCTACTGTTCGGACTCCGAGCGCTCCGTCCAACACCCCCGAGACCGATCTATCAAACGTCTACAGATATTAAGTTTTCTAACATTCCCCTCAGATACGAAAGCGATTGTTTCGTCATACGATTCTTCGATGTCAAAATATTTACGTCGAATCAGTACGATTTTCCGGGCGATCGATCATTAGAAAGTAAGATGTACGCGTGAAATTTTAGTTTATTTAAGTTTAATGTAACAGTCAACGTTTGATCGATCGGTATAACAGGCAGATTCGTTTTTGTTATTTGCTTGTTATGAATATTTATAGTGTCATGATTCTATGATATTGCATTGTTGGTTTCATTATTATATTTGATTTACTAGAACAGTCTTTAGAAAACTGACTTTCTCTTGTGCAGAAGTCTCTGATTGTAAAAATGACTGTCCCGAATCCTCCGAATTGACTAAAGGAAATCATTGTCTTCAGCGTTCTTATATTACTTGTCCTATCCTTGTTTTCATACTTGTTTTCAAAAGCTAATCTTGTTTTTGCAGCTTGCACACAGTTAATTGGCCAACGCAGTCTTGAAAAAAAAAGACAGCGGGTTAATCAACCAATTTGCCAGAACCGAATACCTATAGGCTCTGATGAGAAGTCAGTATTGTTAACATTACAGGCCCTCTGGCAATGCCTCAATTATCAGAAGACGAACGTCCTGTAGAAAACCTGTACATGTTTGTTACTGAACTTGCTTCTACTGAAGAAGAAAAGAAAATTTCCTTTTTTCAAAAGGAGCTTGCTATCATTTTAAGCTGAGTGCTCAAGTTAAAATAATTTTCAACAATCCACTGACTTATATGCTTACCGAGATCCACATAGCACCCATATATAACATCAAAATGCAGTAACAAAAGCACCCCTATTCACGGAGGAATAATTCTGAGAGTGCACCCAGAGGGGAGGATAGCAATACTTATACAGGGCGAGCGTGTGTCGGATAAATTTATGCATTGAAATGCAAATTGCTTTTGCTTTTAGATAAAGTTGAAGAGGGTTAAAAGATTCGGGTTTAGGATCTCGTTGAGTTGAGATGAAATGTTTAATTTGAGAAGATGTGTGTAGTGGGCCGGTTGTATTGTTCTGTTGGTGTGCTGATTGATGTTTCGTTGTTTGGTATGGTTCGATGGCATCAATAATTTTGAACATAAAATTAATGTTTTCTTTTAGATGACTGCTCAAGCGAATAAGCTGTGGAGCCAAGGAGAAGATCTCGATCCAAATTGAAAAAAACTTGTCATATTTTAGCCATGTATAACTGGAACACCCTATCGAAAACGTCTTGCCCTAAGACTAGACGAAATATGCTCAGAGCAAACAAAAACAAGAGGAAGGAAATTATTAATTATTATCTGTCTTAGCACATATAATAAGTAATAGATACATATACCATTGTTAAGCGACCACCCAGTCTCTGCCAAGTTTCCCAGGAAATCGTGTCCAATATCCAATCTAAGGGCGCAAGAGGAAAAAAATTGAACCGCGACGCCAGCGCTGCTGCACTGTCGCGACTGTTCGCTGATTAATGAAACATCTGCTCACTCAGCTGGAAACCATCGCAAACGCCAGAGAAGAAACAGAGTAAAGTGGTATTTATTCAACAGTAGCTAAGGTCGTAAATCGAGTGGAGGAAGTAAGGAGTTATGGTGTAGGGCTCGGTCTTGTCAGGAATACCAAACGTTCCCCCTCGACGCTGTAACATTTGACGTTTTTGTGAGGCATACATACACATAAAATGGCAAAATATGAACTTTGGCTGTGGTAGAAAATGCCATATAAATCTTGGGAATACACGCTCCAACGAAAATACTGGGACAAGAATTTTGGATGAGATATTAATATATTTCTCTTTGAAAAATACTTCGTTAGTTTACATATTAATCCTAAACCTGTATCTCATAGGATCCTGAATCTGAAAAATAACGATAGCGCATTTCTGCTTTGAGCAAGTAATTTGGAGTTCAAACTAGAAAATTCAAAACTCAACTCAGTCTATCGCAGTCCACTGCTGGACATAGGCCTCTCCCAGGCTGCGCCAGAACACCCTGTCCTCCGCCTTCCACATCAAATCTGTCCCAGCCACCTTCTTATGGTCATCGGTCCGTCTGTGATTCAAAACTCATTATTAATTAAATATGATAAAGCGTGTGGATGGAGCAGTCGTCCGTCTTTATAAAAAGTTGTACAAACTTCGGAATCCAAATCTTTCTAGACACAGAGCTTCCATCCAGAATGAATCCCTTTGATGGGTGACGTCATTTAGGGGGGCGTGGGAGGTGGCAGGGAGGCGAGAGTGGTGTCGGCTGTCAAACGTCTGACATACGATGACGTACCCGCGTCAGAAACTTGTGCGTGGCTTTGAGGAGCTCGCTCCGAAGTAGACGCGTACACAATGTATGTAGGTGTGTATTGACATTGTTAACATTAAATTATAAAGATGTGACATGAGAATGAATCTAAATAATTGTTTGTGTAAAAATCACAAGACTGTAAATGACATTGAAGAGCTGTAAGAGACTGTAACTGTCTTAGAATACACATAAGACGTAGTAATGCCAACAAAAAACTAAAAAGTATATAGGTTCGTACATGTGTACCCCATAAATTTCATCGAAGCCAGCCCTTGGCATGGGAGGGGCGAGACTTTGCAAAAAACGTCGGCACTCGGCCCAACAAAGATAGGAAACGCAACCCGCCATTACAGAAAATTGACTATACGATCCCCTTCACAACATGTGATTGGGAACAGGACTGCGAAATTTTAAATTGTATTTTTTGCTCTCAACTTTAATGATACAGTCCCATTTATATCGCCCGAAAACAAAAACAAAATATTTTCGAAATCCTATCAGAATTAAACTGTATTTGTATCAAATCTGAATATTATAAATGACCTTGTTGAAATCTTAATAAGATCCAGTTCAAATAAACTCTCTTTATTCCGACACTGTATCTAAAAGGCAAAACAAGAAACAAATAATACGATCAAAGTCAGCTAAATAGGTTTTTCTCCAGCTGGGAATTTGAAAGGTAAAACGAGCTATCTTCATTGAACCGCACAGAAGAATTTAAACTCGAGGCTGCACTTTTTAAAGTTTGAAATCGCCTGAAGGCAAAGTTAGGAAGTCCAAAGTTTGATTAAGGGCCTGTCGTATTGTTCATTAAACTTGGATTAAGTTTGCGCTGGATAGAACGAGCTGGCAGGCAGTTAGCGTCACGAGAAAAAACACAACGGGAGTGAGCAAGTTTGTTGAAGAAACTTTGCGCCGATAAGGATGTCTTCAATGGGGGACATTTATCTCTCATAAGCAAATATTTTAATTTAAAAGTTTGAGAGTCTATCAAAATGCTATTGAAAACATGGATTCTTGCTTTTTTAGCATTAATTTTATATAATTTTTTTTTACCAGCATAGCTTAAGCTTACCATATTTATTACTATTATGATCATTACAATACATATCTACCTAGGTAATGGCCAGCGTTGAGCATAGACAAACCAAAAAATAAAGAAATAAGGCATTCGTATGAGATTAAAACAATTTATTGCTTGTCAAGATCGGCGATAGCACAGTCTGACAGACATATCGACACATTGCACAGTGATTAGACACGATCTAGAGTAGAGGATTAGGTATGTTTCAACGCTTGACGGTTTCCTTGTATTATGTAATACATGTACCAGTTAGCTACTTGTAGTAGCAATGTAATTATCATTGTCATCATCAGCTTGTTTATGCCTAGGTAACAACCAAGTATCGGGGATCCCCCGTAGATAATTGTAATTAACGGTCATGGGGACAGCAACAAATCATTATCGTCATGCTTGGTGTTGGACTTTGTAACCCTACGGATTTAAAGTCTATCGTCAAGCATGACCATAATGACATAAAAGACTCTGGCAGGTACACTATATTGTTATTATTAATTATATTATTCTTTAGCATCTTGTAGATAACCTTATTTTGTTTTCCACGATACCTACTTAGCAAAAGAGAGTTATTATATTTATAGAACATTACAAGCTTTCTTACAAAATATTAGTCAGCTGCCTTTTATGACGTTCAAAGTTTAAAACTTTCGGAGAAAAGTAAAATTGGTATCTACATAAATATAATATGTTCTATAGAAACATGTTCTGATATTTTTATTAGACCAAATCATCAAAAGAGTTTCTCAGACGTAAGATATTGAGAAGAAGGAAAAGATGGCGGGATGAGTTTGACGCCAATAGACAGGATTGGTCCACACTAGCTCAAGACATAGAGGAGTGTAAAGAAAAAAGGAAGGCCTTTGCCCTGCGGTGGACAACATAGACAGAGGCTAAAAATAAATAATAAATAAGTAAAGTTATATTGACGGTTTGTGTTGATTCTCAAAACCAAACTGCTGTTCTTGGCCAAACCCTAGTATTAGAGAATACAAAGATGAGACTCAAAAGAGAGTTGATTTGAATTGAAGGAATGATAAGAAACAAACTCTTGAAGTATTCTTATCATGGGACTTAAATAGAATAAAACAAGACGTGATAACGAAGAGCATATCCTCGTTCTAGAACTAAACATTATTTAAGAACTTACTCCCTCTGAATCAAAATTCCCGCGGGAGGCAAACGAAGCAGCTGAACCTTTATCCCAGCAGCACAAAACAGAATCAGTATCAAAAAAGGCCGTGCCGGACTAGATACACGTCTATTTATTGATCAAACATCCATTGATCGGGTGTTACCACCTTTTGTGGTCGGCTCGGGAGCTGAGGTGACTCAGCAGAACTTCACCGTGGTCCATTGTGATCATCTAATTCAATAAAATCACCATTTTTGTTTATTTGGTGTCCAAGTCGGCTCCCTTGTCGGGTCTTAGTGTAGTATTAGCGGCTTAGACGGTATCATAGTACCGTGACTAGTGATTGCTTTGTTTTTTGTTGGAGAGTAAGGACTGATCGGATTTGTCGTGTGATTTTTGTGATAGATATCTTGGTTACCGTGATGTGTTTTGTTATTGTCTTGTGTTTCTGTATTGTTTTTATCTTCTTTAGTTTGACTTATTCTGGTCCTAAGATCCGGAGTCATGATTATGAAATTGGCATTTTACTCTATTCGTCTTCAGAGCGTCAACTTAATATTGTGTTTATGGATTCTGTCAAGTAATGTGCTTATCAGTACATAGGCAGGAATGTTTAAACGATTATATTAAGGTATTTAAAGTTTACTATGACTAAACTACTTAAAAATTAACATATATTTTGTAAAATCTATTAGAAAATGTCATGGTCAACGGATAGTTATTAATTGTATTTTGGCCAAAACAATTAAATACAAACGAAAAGATATATTATCATTGTGTATGTTCCACGCAAATTAAAAAGTGAGTAAGTAACTAAATAAAGCTTTACGCAAGTTTTATCACAAAACATAATGTAAACGTAATTAATTAGTGATAAGTAAAACCGTAAAACAGAACTAAACACTCCAAATCATTAATATTGCGTTGACCATGAGTGACGGATACTAAAATGCAAATGACCGTATGATGGCCGTACACGGTTTGTATCAAAACTATTAATTTCTACCTAATTATATCTCACTTGTCGTCCATTAAAATAATGAACAGTATAATAATGAAAAATATAGGAAATTGCATATTAAATATTTAAAACCCGCCGCCGTGTCGCTACGAACAGAGACCATGTTCGTTCTGTATTATTATTAAACAGCTTCTTAATCTCTTCTATAGTAAAGCCCGCTCTAAACTTTGTTCTCATTTGCTCTAATCTAAAACTTTACCTGATAGAATGAGACAGCACGATGAGGTTGGTTACTGCGTCGACGAACGATTTATGCGTCTATTTCTTTCGCACGCATTCGTATGTTTGTAAGCGGGAGGGGGAAAAGCGTGGTTGCAGCTTATTGCTTTCAAGTACGGCGGCAAGCAAAATGAGTGTTTATAGTACAGGTAGAAGGTTAAAAATTCATTGTTGGCTTGTGGACATTTAGCAAGAAGAACAGCTCCGCCTTAAAAATGGAAGGTGGTATGTAAAAATTGATGAACATGTATAGGAGTCCTTAAAGTGACAGAGTGTGCTGGCGTGTTGGGCAGTGTATATTGTCTCAAAATGTTGCAGGACAGCGCGCCTCCAGCACCATTGTTTATTATCAAAAAGTGATAAATCAAATGACTTTGCAATAATGCTGTTCTAAAACTTTTGCGATCAAAACTGTGAAATGAACTGACTGGTTTGTGATAGTGTTCAGTGGACAAACGCTGTAGATTGTGAAGAGATAACAGTGTTAATAAATGTGATAATTTTAAATACTGATGATAAGAAAAACTGAACGTTGATTGTAAGGTTTGTGGACGTTTTAAACAAATTGATAATATTTTGGACTACCTACTCATTATAGATTTCAAGGTGGACGAAAAGCTGTGAACAAACATTTTGTACCTACTAATAATTTTGTAAAATACCTAGTGTGCAGTGATTAGGTCATGTAAACTGGATATCAGTTATAGAAGAAGAGCTTTGACACTTTCTGTGACGATTACTAGATTGAGTTGAGAGGGATCAATATTTGGTGTAAACTTCTCATGCAGTTTTTGTGTTGGAATATTCAGATCCACATCCTTTTCAAAGAATCATATTGAACAACTATTAGAGCTGAGAATTGTACTTTACGTTTGCTTTTGCAAAAGAGTTCCAAGAAAGAGAATATTCCACATTTCTACTCATACATGTTATGACCAATGACCATAGATAGCTCATAAAACAAAAGGACACTTTGAATAAAAATGTCGTTAAATTGAATGGCGGCCATATTAGCAGGCGTGTTGTGTGCGAGGTGATGCGCGGAGAGGACCACGCCCACCATGAGCTCATTCCTCACCAACGGTGGGTACCAACCGCAGCCAGACCCCAAATTCCCGCCCTCAGAGGAATACAGCCAAGCAGACTATATACCACCAGGGGAGTACTATCAACACCAACATTTGCAGTATGGTTACCAGCACCAATATGCCCCTGTTCAGATCGGGACAGGTTATGGGTATGGGGGATATTATCATCCCTTGCCGCAGCACCCACCTGTCGCCCCGCCACCGAGGCCTCCTGAGCCTTCTCATCCATCCGATGCAGACCACGGATACCCTTCTCACAATCCTGAGACTGCCCCAGGTTTAGCAGAACTTGGTTTAAGGCTAGAAAGGCATATTGAAGAGGCAGCGCCAGCAGGAAGAAAGCTCCATGCACTTGGACGAGAAGGCTCTCCAGGATCAGAGCTAGACGACGAGAGGCTTTTGCTAGATTCGCCGCCTGTAGAAGACGATGATTCATCGATATGTTCAGACAATACTGACAGGGTAATTTATCCGTGGATGAAAAAGATACATGTTGCTGGCGTCTGTAAGTATGATTTTGTTTACATATTTTTCACATAGGCCAAAGAAGCGTTATCTAAACGAGTCATAAAAAATGCGAGTTCAAACCCAATCAAGTGATCTTTGACTATGTTTGATATTTTAGTAACCTAGAGAAAAGAATAAACTCGCGATCAATTCTTCATTAGGGTGATTAACATAGGTGTTGATCTGGAAATCAGGGACTTGAGGATCTTCGTACTACTTGGAGAAATAATATCGACTCGAAAAACCATAGAGACACATACAGTAATCATTAGCATTCAAGTAATCTAAGTACCTATGTATAAGCTTTGCAGTGTAGGTCTTGTTGGTAAGGAAAACGTAGGTATTCCTACTACTGAGATAAATGAGTAGCGTCGTGTTCTTGATAGTCAGAAAACTATAAACAAATCTTATAACACAATGTCTAGGCAGGTAAAATCGCATCGTTAATTCATAGCCTTATTTTAATATACATCAGTTCGGTCATTGCTGTGAAAAAAGCCTAGATATTCGTATTTCTATATAAATACCTAAGTTTATTTTGAGATAATTAATTACATCTTCTTATATGTACCTATAGGTACACCTACGTACAGTTGTAGTAAACATACCACATGTTATGCTAGCAATATGCAAGAGCTACAAACAAATGTAATCAAACTGGCTGATAGATAAGTACAGGAGAACCATAGTAATGTGATTTAACTTAAAAATAGAATCTACATAGTGATTTTCATCAATACTAACAAGCTCAAACATAAAGTTGCTCAGTTACCTACTTTGCAAACTATGTACCTACGTTCACAAAATAGTCAAATCTATCCACTTGCAGAAAAGAAGAAACAATAATTTATGGTAAATTACTTTGAACAGTAACTGTAGGTAGGTATACTGCACGCTCAGTATCGTTTGCCAAGTATCCAACATGATGTTTGAAACATGATTCAATGTTTACTTACTCATGCCACAGAGTGTTGAAATATTTATCACCTTTTAACAGAAAGAATACAAGCAAAGAAAAGCATGAAATTAAGTTACACAGAACGGAAGATGAAACATTGTTGAAAGAGAAAGACAGTTTAGAGATAGCGAACGGTGCACAAATGACTTCTTCTATTCTTGTTGAGCCCACGTTCTATAGCATCTAGGCACTGTTAGTAAATTATCTTTAGTAAATACACATTTATAAATAGTCGTACTTCTTGTAACCTATCATCCTGTACCACTAAAGCTACGGCTTCCGAAGAGAGTTTCAGTCATCTTTATAACGTCATGAAAATCTATGATTTTTGACATTAAGGTGTCAGAAAACGCTCTGTATTTCGACATTACGGCCGCATATGGCAGTCATCAATCTTCTAGGAATCCTTTACGGCTTACGCTACGTACTCTTCTAGTTTTGTTTTTGAGATTGCATTTATTCAAAATTAAGCTTCTCTTGTGGCTACAAATAAGAACTTCTGAACTGGGTTTCTTCCATTCCGTCAGTTATTTTCTAAAGATCCTATTGATTTGCAGCAATTAAAATAATTTCCTATTGAAATGCAGCAATACATACCTTATAACTATAGGTTTTCTGAAACCATTACTTGGATCTGTGGGATTTCTGGGATTCTTGAGGAGATAGAGCATTTTTACTCACATACCTATCTGATGTTAAAAACGTATTGTGTGTAATTCGTGAAGATTAATCCTACCTTAGTCACTAGTCCATCCCTAGTTTTTTCATGGGTAAACTGTGGCTGTGTTTTATTACTCTTCTTTTACTTTCACAGAATTTATTCTTCGTCTGTCATGTTATGACAAATCCCATAAAATATAATAATATTCCGTTTCCAACGATTGTTTTGATGCTAACCTTTGCAATTCGTCACTTGAGCAATCTGTCGGGAGTTTCTCCTTTCTTGAAAGCAACCTAAACCAATCAAGTTAACACGAAAATAAAATGCGCGTGAGTGTGCTTAAAAAGCTTTTATAAACCGTTTCAAATATTCGAACACTAAGAAAAAAACCACAATGCACCCAAATCACAAGTTAAAACCACCTAATCGCTTACAAATGAATATAAAATATACATTTCTCCAAGATTAATACCCACACATTAATTCTACCATTGTGTACAATCAATGCGAAAACTTTTGAACATATTAAACGTTCGCGGTGCGTACATGAAAGAATTAACAAATCACCTCCAATTAATAACCCTCAAATGTTTACTTCAATCACTCGTCTTCGAGTGTGTCCTTTCTGTTTTGACATTTTACTAATGCGACGTCATTAAAGTGGTCCTGTAAGACGCTAGGACCATTGTCGCACTACAAAGGACCAAACACTCATGTTAATGAGTGTCATTTATTTTTATAGCTTTTAAATAGCTGTTTGTGGTTCTACATTTGGCGTGGAGATTATCGGTTTCTAGTTTTTTTGCTTGCGTGTTGTCTCCCTTTTGTCGTCTTTAGCTTTGTTGTGGTTGGGTTCGGGTGTTCTTATTTTATACGATGCCCACTGACCGCGATAACCGCGCGCGTGATGCGATGACCTCACTTAAGTGACAAATCGCAAAGGTTAACCTTTGCGATTTGTCACTTAAGTGAGGTCGGGCAAGTTATTAGTATTTTATTGCTTAATAACGCGTACGAAACTGGGTAATATACAGGGTGGGACGTCACGTAAATTAAACTTCGTATATCTAACTATTGACGTTCCTATCTACAAACTACTACTCGGGCCGTTACTAGATAAGTAGGTACTATTTAGATTGTTTCAAAAAATGGTTTGGATTCAAGTTTTTATATTAAATTTTATCTTAAATATCCTCTACTAATCCTACTTATATTATAAATGCGAAAGTTTGTGAGGATGGATGGATGGATGTTTGTTACTCTCACACAGATACTTAGTTTATGACCTGGATTTACACATAGGATACTTTTTATCCCGGCAGTACGTTCCCGTGGGATAATTTCCGACCTCCGCGGGCGAAGCCGCTGGCAAAGGCCAGTGGTTGTATAAAATACAGTATAGCCAGTGTCTTTATTTGTCCCCACATGGTAGATATGAGGTTATTCTAAAGTCTACGAAGTTCTGAAAAATAAGAAATTGTGCCACGTTCATATCATCTAGCTGTTTCACTAGTTTGGCTCTGGAGATTGGTAGAAGACTGGGTCCTCGCAATTCTTTTAATATCAGACTTTAACTGCTCTGCTTACACAGCAGAGCAAAATAGGTATTATTCTGCTACCATAGTAAACATTTGCATTGAGCACAGTTCAATCTGCTGCCGTTATAAATGTTTTTCTGCACTGTAATTATAATTATTTATTTATTTATTCAGTAGTAGGTACACATACGTTATATACATTTAAGTTGGTGCCAACATAAACTCATTAGAGTTTTACCGTGCACCAAAATCATCGACTACATAATTTAGAGAATTGAAAGTTGGATTAGTCTTTTTGCTAGTTTTAGTAAGTACCTTCTTACGTGTGTTTCTTCTAGTATATTGTAGGTCAATTAAAGTCTGAATTTTAAATTTTTCATAGGTCAATCAGGGTGAAACAGTGTAGGTATGATTATTTGATGCCAATTTATAAAATGAGTAGATAGGTACCATGTTCGAAGTTTCTTTTGGATGTGTATATGGTTTTTTGCAATTTATTTCTCTTTGAATATGATGAAAGAATTAGGCACCGTATAATACATGTCTTGTCATGTGACTATTCCATTGAGTAGACAAATTATCCTACGCTAATCAATGATTATTTACAACACAAAAAAAAACGAAATGAGTAAAATGACCGATGCATTAAAACTTCATATTACAAATTTCTTTCAAACACATGAAAGGAAAAAAATTACAATTGGGTTGCAATAGCTCTATGCTATAGGTATAGCCATTTTCATAAATTAACTGCGGCAAAAAATATACTAAGGTAAAAATGTAGCTAAGTTTTAGGATTCTCTTAAAATTGTACGAACATAATTTAAAGAATCATATTAAACATGAAATTAAATTGTGTGAGTAATGATTGGATAGACTAAAGTGAAATAAAAGTTTTAAAAATGTGTATGCAAAGAAACAAAAAAATAGATTACATGAAAAGGCTTATGTACGAAGTAGTGTAATAGTCTTGTCATCTTTTTTAATACCCATATCATAAAATAGATATAGTAGGTAGGTATATTCTAAGCCCATACACACCTAACAAACATCTATTCTAGTGCGAACATCAGCACATCTATCATTGATTATGATTATTACATTGTTTAGGTACTTCTGGTTCAAGCTAGCATTGCTTACAATAAAACGTTAATATTATTTCTATACAGAGTGGCAGAGATATCGACGTGCAAACTAAAATCATGAAATTAGCACATTCAAACTGTCGGGTTTCAGCTTGTGCTGAATCGCTTGCGTAGAAATTTTTCGTCGATTATTAAAAAAAACATTCGCTTTTGTGTACGCTATGGGGTCTAGGATATATGTATACTACTAGCGACCCGCCCCTGCTTCACTCGGTTAAATCATAACTTGAAAAAACATCGCGATTTCTTTATTATATGCAAGTTTATGTATTAAATACTCATAAAACTTTCGGAATATTTTTTTTAAATGATGCCGAAAACTGCATCATATCGCATCCGGTTT
Source organism: Apamea crenata (assembly GCA_949629185.1). NCBI lineage: Eukaryota > Metazoa > Arthropoda > Insecta > Lepidoptera > Noctuidae > Apamea > Apamea crenata. The sequence goes on along the minus strand of OX451363.1, from coordinate 12,677,448 downwards.
GTAGTTTAGAAGGACCACGCGGTCATACAGACATACTTGAAAAACTACTTGAGTTTAATACTTACAATATAAAATAGTAACGCAAAACCTGGATAGACATACCGTACTTCTAATCCCCTACGTTCCCGTGGGATATTTTCCGATATCCATGCCGCCGAAGCCGTGGGCAAAAACTAGTTTGTAATACGTATAGATATTTACATAGTTACTTTATTCTGCTACATACCTTAATCATATGTCATTATATATAACACTCGCGACCTTTAGTTGTTGTCTCATGAACCTGCTGTCGACACTTTTTTCATTGCTTGACTCTAAATTATGCATATTGTATTCAGTTGCAGAAAAAAACTTGGATTTTTGTCTGTATTTGAATTATGAATTTGAGATAATTTTCAAAATATGGAACAACAAACTGAATGTCTTACGTTACAAAGTTCAAATTCCAATGCAACCAAAAACTTATTAGGCCCTTTTTGTTACGAATGGTCACTCAAAAATCAACTTAGAATACATTTCAGTAAAGTAGATTCCAAAAATTATTTTCGAAATCTACGTATGCTGACATTTTTGTCTATATTCGAATTATGAATTTGAGATAATTTTCAAGTTATGGAATAACAAACTGAATGTCATCCACAACTTAACTTTAAAAAGAAAACATACACATATAACGCAAGACGACAAGACAAAATAGAATTAAGAAAACCTAGAACTAACTATGGTAGGAAAAATATACTATGAGGCAGCAAAACTTTATCCTCTTCTATTCTTTTTTACCTGATGGTGTGTTTAACAGTAACATATGGTATACACATAAAAAAGCTCTAGAAGAATACGTTAGAACGAAGTACTAACACCGAATGTCACCTATTGAATATTTTAATTCTGTTGTTTTGTGTAACTGTATGTGATCAAAGGGACTGTATCTACTTTTATTATATATTTTCTATACATTTCTCAATATGTAAGTGAACCGTAATGTTCTTTTTTCGAGAAATAAAATATCTTTAAACCGAATGTCTTACTTTATAAAGTTCAAATTCCAATGCAACTAAAAAGTTATAGGCCCTTTTTGTTACAAATGGTCACTCAAAAATCAACTTAGAATACATTTAATTAAAGTAGGTGACTGATTAAGTGGCGATGGAATAATTATCTGATATTATGAACACTGCTAGGTATTAGTCTTTGGGTTCCGTAGTTTTAACTTATAATACAGGGTTAAATAAAATTAATTGACGAATCTTCTTATTTTCGTGTCGATGGTACTCTTCTCCCGCGGACAGAGAGGCCTGTTTCCCAGCAGTGGGAACGTTTTAGGCTGATAATGCTGCAGGGTACTCTTTTTCGTTGTTTTTATATTGTTTGAGCCCAGTGGGTGGCCGCGTTGATGGTGGGTCAGTGGCAATAAAACAAAATAAAATAGATTTTCTCATAAATTCAAGTAGTACCTAACCATTTCTTTGGAACCTGTATACAATTTTCTTTTTAAATTTATTTGCAGGATATTATTTCCATCAGCATGTCCGTTTTGTTACTTTGGTATATTATTATAATTTATATCTGAAAAAAGGTTATGAAAAATTAATCATTGTTGGTCAAAGAATTCTTAAATAATTTGTAAAAAGGCATTTTTGCTCCTCCGTTTTCTAAAGAAATATCTAGAGATACGATTAGCAAATGCACAGCCAGGTTCGCTCGACGATGATGCAGCAAATTTGTTGAAACTCATCCCTTACGACGAGAAAAGACAGGGTGCGTGATGATGTGAATTTTATATTTCTCGTCGCCAGCCTTTTAGAGACTGTTTCGATAACAGCTGGATCAAAAGCAATTCTTTGTTGCATGATTGTCAAAAATCGAAAGAACGTTAAGATTCGCGCGTCCGAATGAATCTTACTTAGAAACTTTATTAATTTTACTTAGTTCATAATAAAGTGTTATTAAAGTCCATTTTTGATAACAAAACAAATATGTAGTTAAGCTAATTCAATTAACTGGCGAAATTTCATAAACAACGAGAAGCGTATCAATATCTAGGTAGGCATCTAATGATAAAATAAAATCTTTTTCTTTTCGTGTCTCTAGCCTACTCTTCTCTGCAAAGCAAAGCATAGCATAGCAAAGCATAACTGGTGAAATATGAGTGTACTAGCTGCGCCTGCGGTTTCACCCGCATAAGTTTCGATACCGTGGGAATATCGGGATAAAAATTATCCTATGTGTTAATCCTGGTTATTATCTATCTGTATGCCAAATTTCATCCAAATCTGTTCAGTCGTTTTTGCGTGAAAGTGTAACAAACATCCATCCATCCATACAAACTTTCACGTTTATAATATTAGTTAATCCTGGTTATTATCTATCTGTATGCCAAATTTCATCCAAATCTGTTCAGTCGTTTTTGCGTGAAAGTGTAACAAACATCCATCCATCCATACAAACTTTCACGTTTATAATATTAGTAGGATAGGATAGTACACTCACATTTCGCCAGTTAGTTTCGAAGTTTTAAGTTCCATTTTATTCGCAGTTTTATTTCCATTATACCATCAACCGGACACAAATAGACAGTAACAGACAGAGAGAGAAGAGTTACATCTCTGTCTAACTCTTCGGAGCATAAAGGAGTGACGATATGTGTAGTTACTCAATTTTTTTAGATCCAATAGGGTGCCAATAGGACCCTATTACTAAGGCACTGCTGTCCGTTCGTCCGTCTGTCACAGGGCTGTATCTTTTGAACCGTAGTAGGCAGACATTTGAAATTTTCACAGAGTGTGTACCTATTACTACAGCCGCTATAATAAATAACTAGAACTAGCTAGTGAAGTACTATTTTATAATATAATAAAAATATGTATGTTTTAAGGTTTTTATCTATGGGCCTGTGTCGCCTGAAATAAATAAATAAATAACACATATTAAAATAATGGGGTTCCCCAAACAAGAAACGTGTTTAAGAAATATGTAGTGTTAAATATTGTACGGTGCAAGTGGTACAGAATCTTTCGTATGCGAGTCCGACTCGCTCTTGGCCACTTTTTTACGCTTCATTTACCTAGCTAAACTTGCATGGCATGGCTTTTCATTACTTGTTAATAGAGAATCATTCTTGTCATAAAATAATTGGGTGTCATCTCTAAAAATAAACAAACTCGATAAACCGTCAAACAAAGTTACACCAAAAGTGAAATACTTCACGATTAAAATGACAAACATCAAAGGAATCCTCATCCATTGTACCATCATTAATGAACCGGTCCCATTGATTGATCGCCAAAGGAATTGCTAGTATCACATTCGCGCGTTTTATTCCGAATTTTAAAAGAGAGACTTGGTTTATCGACACCTGTCATTGGACTAACATTTTTCATGGTACACAATAGTGGGACAAAGAGGCTTTAGATCCATCGTAAGTTGGACGTAATGAGGCGGGACCACCTCGAGGGGCCGATAGCGCATGCGTCGTAAGATCGACTCGAGATTAACAGATGGACCACACGTTGGTCGCAGGTAGCTCGTAATTCAATTGAGATTGTCATCGTCTCGATGACGTGATAGTGGCTAACGAAGCGAAGATCGAGCACCGGTAGCGAGTAGCGGTTCGCGATGATGATTAAAATAATGAGTTGTTGCTTCTCTCTGGCAGGTGATACAAGCTTTTAAAAGAATATTAAAATGATATCGCTGTAAAGTTTTAGTATGTTGTAACATTGATCACTGTCTTCGGATGCGTTGTCATCTCTAACGTTGAATTATTTTGTGATTGAATATTTATCTTTTTTTTTTAATACACGGTGCTTACTTTTTTTTTGTAAACATGCTAAGTAGTGTTACCACTGGGCCACCATTGCTCTCCGCTACTTATGAGTTGTAGGTCGTAGATACAAACTCAGTCAGGCGTTTTACTTTCTGTAAATTATTTCATCACCACCGCTCGCAAAACGGCGAAGGAAAACATCGTGAGAAAACCGGCACGTCCTAGAATCAAAAATTCGAAGATATGTGACATCTACCAACACGCGCTGGGTCCGCGTGGTAGATTATGATCCGCTCACAGAGAGGAGGCCTGTGTCCCAGTAGTGGGAACATTATACGCTGATATGCAAGTAATGTTAATCGAATACTGTTTTCAAAAAAACCAAACTGATACTTTACAACCTGAACATTTCCTAGTCGAAGAGTCGTTTAGTCCCTTGCCGACTCGTAGTCACACCAGATTATCATTAGTCTGAGTCTGAGTACTATTTGAACGACCAATATTTGTACATCTATTTTTAAAGCTCTGATTAATTAGTCAGAATTTACTTTGGGTTACAATAGGACACACAATACACACTCTAATAGTTTTCACGGCTAATCAGTCAACACAGTCTGTTTGTCGCCACGGACGTTTAAATAATTTGTCGGTAATTGATTACCGACAGCTACGTGGACAAACAGTAACCTTTAGTAACGTGTTTGAATTGGCTACTGGTCTTCCAAGCTTACGATCCGTTTATTTGAAATAAATAGTTTGAATTATAAACGTTGGCAGTGTAAAAGATTCATGATCATTTCTTTAGGGATATCATATGATATCAATGATGATAGTCAGAAGTCCGAAAGTCTGAAAACCAGTAACTGGGTTGTAGAGGTCAGATAAGCAGTCGCTTTATGTAAAATAGGTACTGGTATTCGGCTGCATCCGGTTAGACTGGAAGCCGACCCCAACATAGTTGGGAAAAGGCTAGGCAGATGACGATGATGATGATGAATCACTATCCAATTGTCTCAAGGAAAACCTGTTATGAATTCAGCTTTTTAGCACTCATCTACAGGTGTTACTTACAGCTCATTGTTGTTTTGTTTTAACAATACGGTGAGATCGATAAAGTTCTCACAGTATAAATAAATTGCTAGCACTTACTCATTCAGCACAAAAAATATGAGCATAGAATCACTAACTCTACATGGTATTCTTCTTGATATAAAAAAGTCAGTTCATAGAAAATTGAACCTAAATAAACCATCACAACGAATAGATGAAACTGCTTTTACTAATACTGAATCAGCGAAAGCAAAATCCGAAACAAAAAGTATGATTACAGAACATCTACACACACATTACAAAAACAGACACGCCTCCTATTTCCCTTGTTTTCCTGGTATCGGGAACGGAACATACCTAAAACTAGCCGACTATATCTCCATATTTATTTGGTGCGATCCCTGGACCCTGCTCAATGTAGACTTGTCAGTGGTCAGCGGGAATCTCGGCTCAACCCGGCGACCGCACATACCAGAACCGCGGAGATTCAAAGAAATACCACTACGAACCCCACAGATATGTTTCTATCCCTCTCTCGCTAAGGCTCTTATGTGAAGATTGGTGATTTGTGATCTCGTTCCAGATTATCTTTTTGTTTTATCGATATAAATAAAAGGAAGTTCGGTTGGTTGTGTGTGCGTTATGTTATAACTATTGGGTCGTTTCTACGGATGGAGTTTCTTGATATCCATTTCATTAGTACGAGGTTATTGTATTTGTAGATGCATGGTATTGTTTCGAAGATTTACTCATACAAGTAGATAGGTACCTACTTAAGTATTCATGGAAAAGTTGGCGTAACAAATTGTAAATTAAATATTTCAGCTGCAAAAAATAAAATAATAACTTGTTTACATCCGTTAGTGAGAAAATGTTGATTGAGATAATTACTGTACTGAGAATCTGGATTACTTTTTGCTATTCAACAGTTTAAATTTTATTCTTAACACGATATAATTATAATAAATAAGAAGGTTCTACATAAGAGAGGCTGTAAATTGCGCCATTTTAGTACGTAGGTAAATGCGTGCATGCAACAAAAAATCATGTTATCGGATTCTGCCATGTCATTGAACTTAAAAAAATATAAAAAAGCTAATGAATTCCAGCATTTTCCATTCTATTCCATAAATAAAAAAGACGTTAGGTACGTTGACAAAGCCCCTTTGACATCAAATATAAAGGCAATTTCCTCGAAAGGAAATTACAAAATTACTAGGGCTTGGCTGACAATGAAACTATTCTGTCAGGACTATTAGCCCTATTGAACATTCAAGTTAGTTTTAATACTAGGCTTTTGAAGTTAAGGCCTTCGACCTCGATAGGCATTAAATCTTTCAAGCACTGAAATACTAATATTAATCTATAAGCTAGAACTGTGTATTAAACAAATTGAAAGGGTCGCTCTATAGAATTCGTTGATTATACCTGAATTATATGAAACTTGATTTATGGAGTTGAAGAGGGCGAGGATGACGTCAGGTAGCAACCTTATACCTCGCCATGTTTTGCAAGGGCTTAGAATTATTTTTTTGAAAGATATGTTAATGATATAAGTTGAACTTAGTAAGTTGGAACTTACAATCAAAGTTGATGGTAAGTTCCAACTTACTAAGTTCAACTTATATCATTACATATCTTTCAAAAAAAAAATTGTTTGAAAAGGTTTCTCCTGTACTATCAGTATAAAAGGTTTGCCTTTTATACACTACCTTATTGCCTATATATAATATTACAGGTCATATCGTCTATACTATCTATAATTATTTATTAATATTATAAAGCGGTAAAATTTGTTTGTTTGTAAGCTTGTATGTAGGGGGTAATCTCAGGAAGTCCAGTCAGATTTCAAAGCTTATTTTTGCATTTGATAACCACATTTTTGAGGAAGGCTTTATGCTATATAACATTACGCTAAGACTCTTAGGAACCGAGCAAAATGAAAAAGTCAGATAGAATTCTAAGCAAAAACGACGTAATACGCGGGCATGCGATGCGATGCGGCGGGGTGGGTCAGGGGAGCAATAAATTTTACGCTGACGAAGACTCGGACCAAAGCTAGTAATATGTTAAAAAGAAAAAGTTTGGATGTAGGAAGTAATCTCTGGAAGTAGTGATCCGATTTATAAAATTCTTTCACTGACTGAAAGAATCTCTCCCTCTCTCTATCTCTCTGTCTCTCTAAATCTCTTCTTTCTTTCTGTATTTCTGAGTGACATGGGCTATGTTTAGTGCAGTTAACTATAACACGGACAGAAGCTAGTAGTAGTAGTAGTAAAATAATAGTGTTTAGTGACGCAAGCGCTTAATAAAAATATTTAATTATTTAAATGTGCACAAATGCTTACTGTGGCATTTCGTTAATTAAATCAAATCAGAATATGAAACCAATCATGGTTAAAATTGAACTTTAGCTACCATTGCTACTTACTGACGAGGCTTAGTAAAAAACGACTGTATTTGACAAGCAATTTGACTCACTAATCTAAAAAAGTAAAAGTGTCTTACAAAAATGATCAATCAAAATTGACAACAAACGAAATTGAAATCACCGAACAACCTTTACACATACTCAACAACACATATATGAATGTAAATAACTTCCTAATATGTGCGTACATATTACATGCAAAATTGTAGCTTGCCATACAAGGTGTACGAAATCGTATCAATGTCTACGGTGTCTGTACAACTAATTTACTAGGCGCAATTAATCAAAACAAAAAGGAAGCTCAGGCGCATGCATGTGTAATTATTATGCACATTAATTAACACAACGGGCCGGTACATAAATTATTGTGTCGAGCACGCAACGCTACTGATGTAGGTAGGTACAGTAGGAACAGCCTTATTTAGATTTTGTTAGGTACAGTTTTATTAGAGGTGCGGTGTTTGAGAGTATACATATTGGAGTTAATACAAAGCTTCATATTTTTAGATCCACATAGAATATGAGGAATATGATGATAATTTTACAATATACTTTAATTATTTAAGCAGACCTTTGTTTATCGATAGCAGTTAGCTTAAAATATTACGTAGTAATGTAGTTAACGAATCCAAATGTTACATAGTTAGGACAAAATCTCTCTTCTCCCGATTTTTAACGACACATAGGTACACACGACATTTAAAATACCTTATTTTCTTTTACAGCAAACGGTCAATATCAACCTGGAATGGAACCGAAGCGCCAACGCACAGCCTACACGAGACACCAAATACTAGAACTTGAGAAAGAATTCCACTACAACAGATACCTAACGCGAAGAAGAAGAATAGAGATAGCCCACACTCTAGTCTTATCCGAAAGGCAAATCAAAATCTGGTTCCAGAACAGACGGATGAAGTGGAAAAAGGACAATAAGCTGCCCAACACCAAAAACGTAAGGAGAAAAACAAATCCGGCTGGCGTCACCACAACCTCGACTAAGGGTACACCAAAGAGTAGATCGAATAAGAATACAAATAACAATGATAAGAAGAAATCAAACAACAATGGCCGACCGGACAGTATAGAAAATGTTACTGATAACATAATGAATGATTTGCATTGTGTTGGGGCACAGCAAAATTTGTCACACGATCCAGCGATCAGTCCGATGTCTCACCCAGGGAGCCAGATGAATGCGGGGCATCCCATGACACCTCATCACCTCCACATGATGAGCATGCATGGAGGCATGGACCCTGCTTTACTTGCCAACCTTGCAGCCCACGGCTCTCCCGTCGGCACAGCAGGCTGCGGCACCGGCATCCCATCAAACCAACCAGTCATCAAATCAGACTACGGTCTAACCGCCTTATAATCTTTAGATGTGTAAAGAAGAAAACTCTATTTTTCATTATCGAACTGTAATTCTTACCATTCCTTTGTGTCTAAGGTGTAATAAAGTGATTAAATTAATTTAAGGTTTATTTTTAAGTTGTGTAAGTATTTTAGAGTAACCAGTCATAATCGGATGTTTGGATAGTTAGGTGGAAAACTTTACAATGTCAAAAGTGTGATTATTATTATTTTAGGGTAGGTAAACATCTTCTGAGTGTTGAATTTGTACATTTTGTTTTAAGTCATTGTCAGTAGTAACAATTGTATTTATTAAATTAATAACTAACTTTTTATACATATACGTTGCAAGGATAATAATATTGTCATCGATGTGCGCTGAACTGTCTACTTACTTTTAGTTACCATTTCAACTGATGTATTTCCTTATTTTCGAGACATCTACCAAACTGTTTTTATCCTGTGTATAAATAGGTACTGAAATTCCACTTTTATAAATTTTAGCTTCATAGGAATCTATCATTCATTTTGATGAACAGAGAGATTAAACGTTTGCTTTTACAAAGCCCAAATATTTTTGCATGCTTTGGTGATTAGCTGAAAGCTTTTATATAAAAAATAATGTATTCAGTTGAATTATTTAAAATTATACTGTTCCTAAATAACGCTACAGTTGGGTAGATGTACTGTGTCTGTAAAAATAATCATATTGATAAAAATGTCGTTCATAATGTTCATGACTTATGTGATGTAGACAATGACTTAGGTTTAGGTACAAAATGTGGATTTAATTTTTAACGAAAAATTGTTTTGTAACTGAAATAGAAAAATGTGAATACAAAACCAATAAATATAGTAATGAAAAATACTTCTAATGCTTTTTATTTATGCTCTGAATAGATTACTTATAGCTGCTTCAAAGGTCTATCAAAGTTAGTAACAAACGATTTCGTAATCAATAACTAGGAGATCGTTTTATACTAAAAGTCGGGGAGGTTGTAATAAAATCCCGAACAAATCCAGAATCAGAAAGTTATCAAAAAAAGGATTGCCATTCTTTAGATTTCCATTGTTTTTTGAAAATAAGTGTCAATAGTTTCATTATTGTTAACAGATAGAAAAGCAATAGTAAGTGTCTTTGAATAGATTAATTAATGCTTGAATTCAAATTCAATCACAACCATCATGAACATAACCTCGCCCCAAGCCATATCGTTAAGCAAGCACCCAATTTACATTCAACCAAAATCGCATCCAAGCATATCGACATGCATCACAAGTCACTCCTACGCATTGATCGTTCCTCTGGCATCGATATCATAACCTTGTGACATTCGTATCGAACGAAATGAAAGCAAAAATCGTAATGTATTCGTTGAATGTAAGGTCATTAATCAAAGTCGCTGGCTCTTTGTGTGGCCGGCACGCAACATCTCCTGCGAGCCTGACGACTACGGTTTTATCAACTCTGATATAACTTGTACTTGTGTTCACAGTTTTAATATCGCTTGTAGGATTTTTCACACTTGGATATTATTCATTGTCGCTATAGTTTTAGGTTACTTTTGTTGAATTTGAAGTTTCGGCATTTAAATGTAGTAGTCACTATATTGTATTTGGGTGAAATTGGATACTTGGACCCAATTGAAATATACGTTGACAGATTTGCACCACCAAAATGGCTCGTATTAATTTTCTTTTAAATCCAATTATATAAAGTGGTCTTAAAATAGACTAAAATATTTATTTTTTTGCAACGTATAACGCTGAAATTCAGTCCCAAATGGATTTTCCTATCATTTACATAAATAAATGCGTGGGCACCAATTAGGTATAGATATTAAAAGCCATTAACCAAATTGCCGATCAACAAAAAATAGATCGCGTGCTTCATTTGTACAGTAAGTGACCGCTAATCTTACACGAAATTACAAAGCAAATGGGAGCTTAAAGAAATGGACATTGAAATTTATTTGAAGCTTTAGTTCTGATATCCAAGTATGGATTAAACGTAAAGATTATGGCAAAACGCCAACAGAATTTTTGGAACAGTATATTACGAAAAGATTTTTGCTTTTGTCCTAGACCCAGATGATGTGCAAAAAATATAGCAAAAACTCCCAAATTAGCCGAAACATTTTCTTATTCATTCGCAAAAGACTGGTAAGGTTTCTTCACAATAACCCTTTTTTGCACGGCGCGTTAAAGAGTTATAATTTTTGCAGATCTTCTTGGTGTAGACAAAAGATGTTATTGTTGTTAAGATTTGTATGCAAATAACAAGATTATGCTACCGTCGCCGTTTGAAGGATTTATTGTGCTTTGCCGCTTGTAAAATGTTTAGTGTTTTTCGTGTCCCTTGAGACCCTTTTGTCAAAGCAGACGGTAGCTGTTTTAGTGTTATTTAATTTCTTACCCTGTGTTACATACGCATCTGATTTTTTTCAATGCTGTCTCGAGCAGTTAATTATAATTCAACCGATACCACCACATTTGTTGTTGTTAGGTATTGTTAAGTTTTAGTTTGGGAGTGAAAAATTAAAAATTAAAACTAGGTATATATGTGATTGGAATAGGTGCGATATCAAAATGAAGATTCCTTCCTTATTTAGTGTCGGTAGTTCCCTGGTTTTTAGATTGGGTAATTAAGTCAACTTACCTCTTCTCTTACTGTGACAGTGCAGTTACTACTAAACTTTGTAAAGTTAAATCGCCTACAACCTACTACATTTAAAACTCCTTTCCTGGCAAACTAGTTTCTGAAAGTACAGACTACCGTTCCACTGGGATTGGGGCATTATTTTGCAACCTTCTAACATTTAGGAAACAAAGGACGGTAAAGTAAAAGGTCTACCTAGAGAGACGAGGCTTCGGCAGGTGAGTCCCGTGGGACTGGTTAAGGAAGTGGAGTAAAAGTGCCGCCGAGACCGTGACTTGCTGGAATGAGAGGGTAAGAAGTCAGGTGAGATACTTACAAATGACGGTCAGTAAGAAAAGGAAGACCTCATAAATAAAAATAGGATTTCAAACAATCTAACATTAATTTACAGAAACTTGTATGACTTTATACAAAATTAATACTTGCAGAATTAATGATTACCTACGTGTGAAATCTATCTAGAAATTAGTTAACTTATGTACACTTTGTAGTTAAAATATTGATTTAAGTACTTACGAATCACATAAAAACAATAACCTTAAAATGTCCTAAAAATGGAAACAATTTGATAGGACCTTTAAGCCTCCTGGGACAGATAACATAGAGTGCGGTTACCTTTTCGTGGATGACTTTAGCCTTACTCCGTGGAGTGACTTGCCAAACTGCAGAAACATCGGTAAGTATTCAGGTAAGTCTGTAAGTATGACTGTCACAAACGAGGTGAAGAATGGCAAGTGACGATTTCTATTTCACATTCTCATGAGGAACAATTATTGATAACTTCACGATTTGATGCAAAAACGAAAAATGAGTTAGTGGAACTCCTTATTGTTCTTCAGATTTGTTAGTGTGAAGTATCTACACTAAGCACTTAGAATAATCATCCGAAATTAAGATGAGATACCAGCCAAAATTATGATTCTTTCGATTGCAGGTGCGATGTGCATTAATTCACTACTATCAATTTGAAACTCCAAAGATGATGATCAAAACATAACTAAAGCAACGCAAGCTGAAAACAAACTTACATAATTAGCAATACACGTCATAGAGAACAATGGACGTCTTAAATTTAAGCTAAACTTGGTAGACGTATACGCTTCAGCAACAGTCAGCAACTTTGGCGGCGCGAAGTGAACTCAAAGGGCTGTACGACGCGACAAATTTCAATACATCGTCTTGTTGCGTAGGGGCGCCACCCAACTGAATATGGAGGATGGTTTCCGTGTGGTACAAGTATATTATAAATATATTATATGAAATTGATTTAGTCTTTAAAACGAAAGGAATTTAAAAACGTAGGATTAATTATTAAAAACAACAATGATCCTAGAAAGCTTCCCTGTGGTTCTCCAAACTGAGTCGTAAGGTTACGACCCCATTTTCTGCAAAAAACAATCAATTTACTATAACCTAGGTTCGTTTTTTACCACCACTTCAGGTTTCTTCAATAAAGTAGACGAGAAAATACTTATCGAAACCATCCACTGCATATCAACCTACTAAAAAGCTTAATTGAAAATTAAAACATCTTTTATTTTCCTTTTCCACGCATTTTCTTATAAATTGTGCCTGTACATCATGGTATAGGGTGGCTCAAGTCGTCGGCTGTATGTAATCCATACTCGAGTCGATTTGAGAGCTGCAGAAATGTACGTGAGAAGCCGACATATGCGGAGGGGTCGCTCAAGATATTGGATTTCTTGTTTGTGGAGTATGATATACAATAAGTATCAGTTTAGTTTTGAGAAATTAAGCTTTAAAGTTTGTTAGTTGTAACCTGAAAACTTTATTATAAAGTTTTGAATTAATATTTGATTTTGTAAAATACCTTTTAAGCAGTTTCGCATTAATTATAGAATTACTTTGGGAAAGACAGTTCAATTCATCACTAGACAGAGATAACGTTGAATTCCTATTTTTGCTTTGCTTTTAATTAGCACGTATTCCAGTTTGAAATATGAATACCTATCAAAAATAAAAATAATCCACACTGTAGAGTCACTTTTTTCGCGCGAGGACGTTTTCTTGCAGACAACATTTACAAGGTGATTGATATACATCAACATATATGACATAAGATATATGTAAGTCATATTCAGTATATACGCATTTTTCCTTTTCCTTTTTTTATCTTTCTTTACCTTTTAAGTAAATTACAACCCATTTGGGTGTGAGTACGTGAGATAAGATTATAGCAGTCCTTATACGTTTATTCAATCATCTTAAAATATTTTGATACTAAAATATATTATTATTTATTACTGTTTTATTGCTGGATGAATACGGTTAGTAATATGTTTTGTGGATATTTGAAACGAATGGAACACCGTTTGAATTCGAGATTTTTGAGACGCTTCTCAAAGTCAAAAGAAAAGTCAAGTAAAGCCAGCATCACTATCACTTTTTAATTCGCACTTCATTGAAAATCAACCAAGCACTCTCGCACTTTGTTTTGCTCTCAGACGCGTTTCAAGACGCTCCATATACTACATAGATTATTATAAAGACATAAAATATATCACGGCTGTATGTATAGCACATATCTCGGTAGTCAGTCGGCCAAGCTTTTGTGCCCTTCTGTGGGGCGACGTACGATATGTGTGTATGTGGGGGTGAATTGTGTGTGTGTGTGTTGATTTCCCGACACAACGCGACGCCGCGCCCGCTCGGTATGGTTCTGAGGTACGGCTGGAAGAAAGTACTGGGGCTATTGAATTAAATTGGTTTATCAAAGCGGATTTAATATGAGTAGTTTTTAAGTTTCTTTTTGTTTTGTTACAGTTATTTTTGCAGTTAGTCCGTGAAAATATCGCATGCTTGTTTTGTTTTGATAATGTTCCTGAGCAAATCATCATCCTTTCTCTTGGCCCATAATGAGTTAATTCAATTCTCTGTTAAATAAAAGTAAAACACGAGTTTTATTTTCCTTCTGATTTATGTTTGCTCGCAGTGTTTCATGACACGCTCTAATTATAATTATTTTCAACGATTCACAAAATTATTTGATCGTTTATTAAAAGCGGGGACGAACATTAAAAACAATTGGCCACTTTTGTTCACAATATTATCAATATCCCTGTATGTATAAAATAAATAACTTTTTTTTAAATTTCAGTCAGTACTTTCCACCCCCCATGCTCAGCTGTCAGCCGCTCGTTCCGAGGGCACTCACACACCCACAATCTAATACAGTTGGCACTTACACACATACACAACCAGGGGTGCGCCCCGCGGCATGGTGGGGACTGTATTAAGTTCCTTTCTTTTCACTAAAATAATTTTAGGGGATGGTTGTAGTTCAATATTTTTTTACGAAGGGTCGTTGAATGCGTTCGTACAATTTGAGAAATGGCCGCTTCTGTAGGGTGCATTTACTAGTGGTTGAGATGTTTGCAACTGTGATATATATTTTAAGCACATTTGAGTTCGATGTGCGTGTCCCTTTAACTCTGTGCATTTGAAATCGTTCAACTGTGTGTAGATCTAAATACGTTTGTTGAATACAAATCAGCCTATAACTTATTTTATTTTATTAGACTTTTTTGTTTTCTTTATCGATTGCCCTAAAGTTTTGATGGAATTTTACGTTTAATGAAATTACTTTATAAAGTTGGTAAATTGAAGTATAGCTGTCAATCTGCCTTCAGATATATTTGTATTCAGTTACTAACTGTTTCATATTGATCGACCAATTACAGCAGATTTCAAGAAAAACCACCTACCAAAATTCCGAAATACGGCCAAACCTAAATTATAGACATCTTAACCAAAAGCCAGCTAAATAAAAAAAACAAAACACCCTGGCAGCTTTCCAGCCAAAACAAAAACTATTCAAAATTCGAACAGCTGAACGAAAAATAATAATATTTTGAAGATAAAAAGTTGAAACCCGATAGCATCGCCAGCGATCTTTTGCTGAAATATTTTTAATCAAACGTTATAGGTACGTCTGCCTACCTGGTAGGCCGCGGGCATCCGACCGACCTGTCAATCTTTCAAACGTTAGATTAAAAACATCATCTTTGCTTTTTTTAGCATTAAGAGGATCAAGGAATTATGTTGGAAAAAAATCTTGGGCTGTATGATTATGAGGCGTTAGATAAAGTTTTGACGAAGGTCGGTGAGAATCTCTGGTTATGTATGCTGTTTATTGTTGTATATAAAGAGCAGGTATACCTACGTTTTTCTTTGCTTTTGATAATAAGGGATATGTTGTATTGTTGGTTCGTCTTGACTGAACATGTATTTTTGGACGGCACGAATCCTCACACAATGTGAACCTACGTATGACAGGACGGTCACATGGCTTCGTTTTTGGACGGAATCGACAGAATATGCTTGTGTTTAAAAAACTCCATAGTTAAAATTTATTTTATGTAGTAAAATAATGTCTTTGTCTTCATGGTTGAAACCTCTATTTTCATGAACTATCGTGTTGTCGCGTTAGCTGCAAATTTTGGCCATTTTCGTACTGCAGGTATAGTTTTGATAGTTATAAGTTATGTGGTTTATGTTCTGTGATTTAGATAATATGGCTAAATTCCATGTGTCACGAACACGATGATATTCGACGCGCATCAGAGCAAATAGTCCGGGAATACTTACCTGCTAATCAAATCCAAAACAACTACATAACCTTGTAAATACTTTAATTAACAAACCGTATCTATCGCTTAAATCTCACTTAGGCTGCAGAAACTATCCTCAATCACATTACAGCAAAATACCCTTTATCACCTTCAACATACGACCCAAACTCCTATCTATCAACTGTTCTACTACGCCTTGTATGGGTTACTAAGGCAGGTGTGCAGTAAGTGCTGAGTCAGCGCAGTGGCACCGGTAGTCCGTGGTAGCGGGTTCAGATCCCGGTCGATCACAATTTACATGTCAGTCGCGCCGCTTGATATCCGATTGTTACTTTGAACTATGCTAGTCATTCTAGTACCTATTGGTATCGGTATTGGAATACGATTATGGTGATGCGGATTTTGGTGG
Source organism: Apamea crenata (assembly GCA_949629185.1). NCBI lineage: Eukaryota > Metazoa > Arthropoda > Insecta > Lepidoptera > Noctuidae > Apamea > Apamea crenata. Next base: position 12,661,185 of record OX451363.1, on the reverse strand, counting down.
TATTATAGGTGACGGGATGGTTGATAAGTAGTCGGGATGTGGGTAAATATAGATCTTGTGGTTGTTCCTTTGGGTCGTGTCATCTCTAGCTACAGGATTACCCCGCTACGTAGTCAAATCCAAGTTTCCAATTGATTTTATTTCAACTTAAACAAATATCAAACTTTATGACTGTGCAAATTAAGTTTATTTTAGAATTACTAGTAATTTGCAAAAGCCCTAATTTGAACTCGCAAACTGGAGTTAATATGCGGGTATTAAAAGTATTTTTTCTAAAACCAAATATTTGTTTACATTTTCGGAAACATTTTCTTGACGAACCACTTTCCAACCCACCATAGCTTTAGGATAGGTACAGTAATCATTGTAGCTACAGAAAAACGTTAACGAACGTAACATAACTGTATATTTAGTTTATGTATGATATTTCTTGCCTAGACAAATAATCTTGATCATTTTCGCTGGCAAGAAAAGATAATGAATCTGTTTAATGAGGCGAGAAATACAGTCTTTGCATCTATGTGATATATTAATCTCATACCCGAAACGACTTTGCCCAGTGCATGCAATAAAAAGAAAACCCGTATCTGAAAACTTGTATTACCTATATTTAACGTGCTGGGTGTGCACGATTTTATCTACAATATAACTAATTTGTTTATTCATCCAGAAATACACAAATTACACTGATGAGATAATAATAATTATATATAACAAAAAGAGTGCATTCCAGATAGTGACAATCACAATATTAGCTGCATAAAACTCAGTCTACTCGCAAATTGATGGACATTGCACCAGTATCATCTTCCATTTGTGAGCGATATCCATTAGCGATATATAGCAACATACATAAGTGCAACAGAACTCTTTTGCAAATGCTAACACAATAATGCAATACAAATGGATAAAACAACAAAATATTTTTAAACCTGAAACAATATAAAAGGTTACAGGCAGAGTTACTCTCACAAACTCGCAACTGACAATATTCGGCTGGAACGTAATCCGACGGCTTCCGTTATGAAGACGGACATGTCAATTTGAGCCAATAACCGACTCAATGGCCACCAGCCAGCTACAATATAATACGATAAATTAGTGATATAGTGTGCACATAAGGAATGTGTCGTCGAAGGGTTTCGTAAAGGCAGGTTGAAATATTCAATGTATGTGAAAGACACTAAACGATAAAGGAATTTTCCCATAATTTTTCCAACTTTTACCATCATTTTTCGTAGCTGTGTCATCCTGTCCCGAATAATTTGATATTTTTTGCATCAATACATGAAAATAGGATTTCTAAAAGAATTAAAGCATTTCGATAGATTTCCAACATAATATTGATGAATATTTAAGTTTTTGTTACCTGCATCACATGTGTTAACGAAATAACAGTTGGCTACGCCTTTTCGATTATCTAAATAACTCACAAAAAATTAAGTTCTAAAGGCAAACTAGTTTTTTACGTAGTACCTATGCAAGAAACTACGATTCGACTTATATACGACGATTATAAGCTTGAACGAGATGCAAAAGTTTCAATTCAATAAAAATCTAGCAAAGAAATTATTCAGTAACAGCAATGACTTAGCTCGTCCAATACAAACATTACTAAACTAGTTCGTCTATTAAAATAGCCTCGAAAAACTAATACAGACGTTCAACCACCATAACTGCACTCTATTCAATTTGCGCAAACACTTTCTTTTTGAAAGTCATGCCAACATATTTGTCTTCATTCGGCTGACGGCTCAATGCTGGACGCTATGACCAGAAATCTGACAGAATTGACACACAGCCAGTGAGACAATGGTGTGAATTAAAAATGATAAAAACTGCGGCGACTGTCAGTTTTTATTGAGACAAATGGCTTGGTGAAAAGTCTCTTATCATGCTAATCTGGTGGAGTTTGGAAGAGAAACAAACAAAAAATATTGTCATGGTTGTGACTGGCACTGTACGATAACAAATGGTTGCTTTGAAAATATAGTTTTGGTTTAGCATAGCATAATTAGCCTATAACGTTCCCACTACTGGGACACAGACCTCCTCTCGGTGAGAGGGAGTGGGCTGTAATCCACACACGCGGGACCAGTGCCGGTTGGCGGATATCAAATGTTATAATGGGTTCATTTAAATCAATTAAGAGAAGGACTAATGACATAAACACTGATTGCTTCATAGTTTGTGTTAATTGTTGTGTTATTTAGATAGAAACATTCTCAGTAATCAGTCGTGATTTAGATTGTGCCCAGTAATAAATGACAATGGCACGCCTGTATTGCATGGAATGCACTGATCGCGATAGCGCTGCACTCGTCAGCAGACATAACGACCATAGTATAAAGTACAATTCTGCATGTCGGTGACAGCTAGGGTCATACTATTTTGTGAAAATGAGTATACAATTTGTTAGGTAGACTGACACAGCGAATGATGAAGACAAAACACGGCCGGCGAAGCAAGTCTCTTAGTAAATATGCTCTACTGCCAACTATTTTACTACAGCTTTAGCTAAAGCCGAATTTACAATACAAAGCTAGTTGCGCACACTTAGTTATTCATTTTGTTCAGTTTGATAGTTTCTCTATCTATGAATAACTAACTAATAATAACTGTACATTGTTTTTTTTTTTATTAAGTAATTTTTGCGAGGTCTGTGAACGATTGTAGTGGCGTCGTTATCGCTGATAGAAACTCGCATTGCCCAAGGCCCTCTTATTTCGTAGCACGAGAGAAAAATAAAACACAACCGAATTTCCAAATTTGAAAAATTCGCCAATTTGATCAATAACCATAAAAAAACAAAAACCAATCAATAACACCCAATCAGAATGGGCATAAAAAGCTCACATCTGTCTCATTCCCCATTGTGTAGACCGTTGAGCACGTGCTCCGTACATGCAACGTCATCGGGCAGTCATTATCGGGGTCAACGGCCCGCTGATTACCTCGCCCTGTCGTTCATCATTAGCCTAGGTTAGGATGTTTGTAAACATAGCCTCCATTCACTGGTCATATCCCGTGTAATTGGGTCACTTGAAAAATTGTAAGTGTTAAATTTGATGGGTCAATTTCAATGTTAATTTTTTTTTTCTACATTTATCGTAACATTTTCTTATTAGCTGGCTCCGCTCACGTGTTTTCAAACGCAATACAATCTTACTGAAACCAAGCCTAAGAACGAGAATAAGACTATGAATTAAAGCAAAAAAATCAAGTGTGTGTCTTCAGTTATAAAAGCAGTGCAGTGACGGACAGACTCAAAGAGAGTTGTTGCCTTTTATAAAATGTGAGGCACCACTGTCGGGCACACTGTCACTGCTTTCAATGGTAGGTATTATAAATTGTATCAGATAACTTATTAAATTATTCATCAACTGACATTGAAAGTGACCAAAGCCACTTGAGAGCCTACAAAACTTTACCCGTACAAAACCGTATCTATGTATTCTTGTATATATTATTATATTGATATTTCCAACCTATCTCTCCCGTATGTCGCACCTGCCATGTTTTCTCTGTGCAACACCCTAAGGTTGACTGGTAGAAAATGCCTCCGCCATTAAGTCCGCCTTTGTACAGACGCCAGCACATCGCAAGCTACCACAATCTGTCAAATTTCTTTAATAGATTTTCAACTTTATCGCTTAAGCTTTAATGTTCAAGGTTGATTGGGAAAATTTGACAGTTTCGGGTAGCTTGACGTGCTGGCGTCTGTACAGTATTATTTTAAACGTGCATACTGTTTTAATAAATTAATAAAAACTGAGAAAAATCTAGCATGACTGCACTTTTCCGTAGCGAAATCTGTAGGTATTTATATGAGTACCTATTTACGTCTTTCATAATAATTTAAGTTTTAATCCAAATATAAATAGTATTTAATGATTAATTACTTATATATAATTTATACAAAATTAACGGTTGTTTAACCAAGAGCTTCCTAGGGCTACCAACTAAAATTAAATTAACACACAACTAACATCGATTAATTTGAATTTGCGAAGATCAATAACATTTTAACCTGACCTGTGACCCGTAATATATCACACTAAAATAAACATTAAATATAGTTTAGTCTAGCCAGAAGCGCATTACATACGGTTACAGAAAAACTACATGATCAATCATTCGGAACATCAGGTGTCCAAAAGAAAATATTTATTACCTGCCATTGCTGTAGTTCAGCTAATCAATTAATAGTTTATATTTGATATTTTCGAAAAAACGGTGAATATTTATCAGTAGGTTTGAAAATGAGGATGTATGTTTGTATGCGTGTGCGCAGGATTGACGGGTAATAAATCAAGCTACGCATTCGTGCGCACGATTCTGCAGCGCTGAATGTATCAAATCAACTTGGTGCCTCACGATCACTAGCTTTTGTTTTGTTTCGAAGAGTGATTTCATTTCTACTAACCTAGTTTCCAATTGTGAGATAAACAGAACGGTTAAGCCGCGAAGTACTTAATTATAAAGTTCAAACCGTTTGATCTTATATTTTAATGACTTGTCTGGAAGGTGTTAAACTTCGATTTCGGTGTTATTTCTTTTATGGGTAGGGTTCAAGAACGAGTTATAACATGTAGGTGCCTACGGGCTTCAAACCACCAGAGACTACTAACAGTGCTTCAAAAACTACCTATCAACATTATTATATTATTATTTATTGTGTGCTAAATTCAGAAAACTATCTTAGTGATTGCAATCGTAAATCATTAGCTTCTACTTCTTACACTTTTCAATATCTACTGTGACAGCCAACATGTTACAATTCCATTGGATAGAGTCACTACTTCGTAGCAGCAAGAAGTTTATCAATGCAAAAATATTTCAGTTCGAAACCATACCGTTGACAGATAATTTAAACATTTTCTATATTAGGCATGCTCTATTGATTTGTTCACAACACAAGAAATTTTCATGCGATCCTTCTTAGCAATGTATATCATAATTTACATTCTGGTTGCGCATGAGTGGTCGGTCGCTTTGATCTCCGTTACAATCGGACGTAATTGATGATTGCGCGCCAACTCCATATGCAGTGGGAACACGGAGTAGTGAAACTATGGAGACATCGGAGCAATACCTGCGGGGTAGTTGCGTAACACACTAACAGTAGTAATGGCTTTCATTTTGACATTTCAACAACATTCATTGCGTTATTTTTCGAACATAAGAAGCGATAGATTAGCAATAGGTATCTAAAATAATTCGGATTGTGATTGAAAGTGTTGCGCAATTAGGGTGTTGGAGTAGGAAGATTGTTTGGTGCCTGTGTGATAATATTATAAACTAGCTCTGCCCGCGACTTCGTTCGCGTGGATGACGAAACTTATCAATGAGTTTTTTGTGTAAAGTGCTATTTGTGTAGAACGTTATCTATCGAGCATACCGGTATTAATACTTCTGTCCCGGCGCGGGCCCTTTGTGGCTAATTACAATAGAAAACCAATTGTGTCTCATTAGCGGTGATAAAGAAGGTATATGATATCTTTGCCCGCGGCATCGCTCGCGTTCTGTAAGTTGTTTGTCAGATTTCTACTTTGGTACCTGTTTAGCAGGATAACCGATAGCGAAGCTGACGTTCATTGCAACGAATGCTCACAAAGATAATGGTAACGACAGATAGTCACCGTACAACATCAAGCCGTCCGTGCTACAGCATACACGACATTGTCAGTGAGCCCGTCCGGAATATGAACATAAAGGTTTCCTTGGACTGCTCACATGGGAAAGAGCGACGTAAAGCTGACCATGTGAAAAACAACTCACGCTAAGATCGACGCCAGCAACGCCTAGAGTCTGACCTTGTGCCTTATTTACTGTTATGGCGTAACATAAAGCTACTGGAAACTGTACTCTCTTAAACTGATATGGGAAATTGTTCGGAATCAAAGGAATTCTAGGAATCAAAACACTTTCCCCGGCACCACAACCGGTTAAAATTTCTGCCTCAATTATTAACATAATTGTAGATTTATGACCTTTAATCGAGTACCATTGCACAGTTTAGGAGTACTTAAATTACGAAGAAGAATTATAGGAACACTGATTTTTAACTTAATTTTATGTGAGGGAAGTCCAGAAACACATAATGAATTCAAAAATTCTATCGGATAATTAGTGGATTCTTCTTGATCCATCATTCTATTGATAGAGATATACTCTCGACTGTCTCCTTGAATACGCGACAGTATTTCATTATTTATTGCACATGCTTGATCATTTCGAGGAGTTAAAATAGACCTTTTACATAACCAAGTATTGTGCTGATGTGTAATATTACTTAAGTCGCCGTACACTGAAAAAAATTTTTTTAATCACATTTCGGTCTAGTAACACCCTGCCATTTATTTTTTTGATATTTTCAATGTACAGAATTTTCACTTGTACAGATTTATTATAAGTTTCGTCGTGTGTGATAGTCCATTGGATTATATGGCGAGCGATATTGTATCTTAAGATAAAATATTATAGTATCTTAGCCATGTGCAGCACCCCTTAGTGAACTCCACTACGGGTGACGTAACCTACGACAAACTTATTATTTGCGGTTGGTATAGTAATCGGGTCTAGGGATCGAACCATTAAGTTTATTTTTTATTGTATATACTTTTCCGGGATAAAAAGTACCCAGTGTGGTGCCCAGAATATTAAAGAATAATTATACCAAGTTTCATCATGATCGAACCGGTAGTTTTTGCGTGATGCCTGAACAAACAGACAGTCAAAAATTTTTTTTTTCACATTTTTGGGTTCGGTGTCGGTCTAGTAACACGCCAGTGCCATTTATTTTTTTTGATATTTTCAATGTACAGAATTTTCACTTCTACAGATTTATTATAAGTATAGATATAAAATGTAGAAGTGATGTGTTTTAATTAGAGGTAAAAACAGGAAACTGAGTTGGTGGCGTGAAGAACCTATCACAGACAGATTGAGCAAAGCACTCATTTATTATATTTAGGCCCTAAGGACAAAATTAAGTAGCCAAGAACCACACAGCAAGAGGAACTTCTTTTTGCTCATTACCGCTTATTTTTCTAACAGCCAAAAGTACAAATATCGAAGCTCCTGTTTCCTACTTTAAGATATTTTCTCATCACTCCATTTGTTAGCTACTCCGTAGTACATATGATGCGAGACCAATCGAACGCGCGCGCCGCTGTCACGCCGAGCCGTGTGCTAGCGCATGCCTGTACTACGCGCTACAAAACACGTAGGTGAAGAAAACTTTATATGAAACACTACCTGCGTGCGTGAACATTAAATAATACATAATATGCTTATTTTATTTTAATACTTTTGTGTAAGTCCTCTACAGCCTTGCGCGTTTTAGGATATGTACTGAATTAACCAAAACTTTTATAAATAAAAATGCATGTAGGTTCACGGTATATAGTTGAAAAGTCATGCCGAATTAAATTCAAATTTTTTCTGAAGTTTTACGATGGTTTTGGGTGACGACAACGTAACTGTAAGATATAATTTTGTGCGGGTTTTACAATCAATATAGCTCATCATCTTTCACAGTGTTTCTGCCATTTCAGCCGTTTACAGTCACCTTAAAGTTACGCAAAATGAAAAATCCTTTATCTCTTAAAATAAAAATTAAAACTTAGAGAAAAATCATGTTGTAAAATGTTGCTCTACAACAAGTAATTTTGGTGTGGACGCTGCGCCTTAATAGTATGTATGGTTTTGATAATATTAAGTTTGTAACACCATAAAATATCGATCAATAATTTAGAAGAAAATCGCTTTTGAATCTTGTGTAAGTTGTATGTTATTTAGAATCCTGACTGTACGGTTTATGACTGGAATGTATCTCAAGCTAAAGGTTATTGAAATTCATGAAAACTTTTATGCCGAATTGCAAATTCCATTAAGCAAAAATACTGAACATCTATCAGTCAAATCTCTGCACAAAATCTTCAATTTACATACATAATCAGCCTATATGTAACGGTGCCACTGCTGGGACATAAGCTTCTCGGTGAGAGAGAGTGGAGGATCCAACACGCGGGCCCAGTGCGAGTTGGTACTCGTAGATATCACATGTATTCGATTTTTTTGGTCCTAGGACATGCCGGTTTCCACACGATGTTTTCCAAAGCGGTGAATCTTCAATAAAACACAACATCGAACCTGATTTCGAAAACTAACTTAACTGAGCATCCAGACAAAAACTGCGCCTCATAATATACTTTTAATACCATACTTATAACATGAACAGAATCAATATGTAAAACCGTAATCGCAGCGTAGTGCTTATTATGTGCAAGGTATATTAATTTTCAATCCTCTTTAGATGACCGTCGCGACGATTACCGCATGGAAAATTGCTCTTAATGAAGTCATTACATCCCGGAGCCATCAACTTAATGGATAAAAGCTCTTAAATCTTAATCGATCGTGATGTTTTTGAGCCGTGTTGCAATTTAAAATTATGGACTTTAACTTCTAAGTTTATGCGAAAAGGTAAGCGGTATATTATTAGCGCGGTTTATGGAAATTATTTAGCTGCTCAGTTTTTAGGTGGTTGCGTAAATGGTGTTTTGTACATAAGTGTATTTTATGTACCTTTGCTATAATATGCGCCAGACTTCTTATACATATAACGGCATAGGATAAAATTTACCAGTAGTGGTCATCGTATTTAGTGGTTCAGCAGCCTCAATATCATCAGTATTGTGCCGGACTAAATGCAGTTTGTCGTGGACGTGGAACGAAAGAGGTTCCCCTGACATCATCTGTCATCAGAAGACAGCTGCCGCGCAACCATCGATGCGACGCTCTGCTAGAGTGATTGTCATCAGCTAGTGTCACTCTTATCCGACCTTTTCGGTGATTCCAGTAACTTCGTAACAAAACTAGACGGCGGCGCCACTTGCTTCGCCGTCAAATAAAATGTTTGATGCTGAGTTTCCAACGAAAATGTTTGTTTTACTTATGTTATTTTACGTACAGAGATTAGAAAATTTCTATCAAAACACTAACTAACTCTACCTAGTAAATAGCTAACTTATTCTGAACTTTCGTAGTTTTTAAATTGAAATATGCGTTAAACTTTTTTCTATTGTCCTGTCCATTGTATTCATCTTAGTTCCAGCGCTGAGGGCGGAGCAAAACAAAAGAACCAGAGACAAGTAGGTAGGTGTAATAGGTTAATACATATTCCACCTATGCGATACAAGTAGGTTTCATAGCGTGTACCATTCGTTCAAACTCTGACGCGGTACAGCGAAAACGTATCTCAATCAATTTCAGACCTTTGACAGACAATCGAAATAGATTCGTAATTGTTTCAAAACGAAAATGTTACATTGTTGTATTGTTTAGTGAAACTCGGTCTGTCGCGTTGGAGCCAAAAGTCGGCCACCAAAAATGTAATAGCTGTCAGTGGGCATGATTAATGCAATTAATCCCACAATGGCCGCATCGCAGTACACTGGCTGCCTTTGAATGTGTAGCGTTTCAATTTTAAAAGCTTTTATTTTTATTCGTTAATTGTTGGAAATAACATTTCCTAAAACAGTGAAAACATGGAGAGAGTTTGTGAAAACATGTTTATAAGTTTTATTTCTAGAAATTAGGTAAACCTATAAACATATTTTCGCTCACAGAAGAAAGTTTTTTTTTATATAACTCTCTTTCAGTGGCACAATTTACCAAAAGCCACAAAATGATACGACGAAACAATATTGTGGAAATAAAATGCATGCAACATGTTTTCTTTATCGCTTTTAGGTGCAGTTTAGCATTTTTCACAAAAAAAAATACCAATGATCAACTCAGAGAATTTGTCGAGAGCCAATTTCAGGCGTAAACATGCACACAACTGCACATAATACACCTAATAATAATATTATTCATTCATCGACATTAAAATTTTCCCAGCCCGTCAAAAGCAACATCACCAAGCTGCATCCCAGACTTCGGCCGCCACAACAAACGCATAGTTCGGCGCCCCGTCTGATACATTTCATAAATAACGTGTACAATTTTTGTACATAGATTTATTACGTTCGGCGAGCGAAAATGGTTAGAGATTGTTTTTCAATTTAACCGGAGGTATCCTGCTGTTTGACATGCCGCGCGGCGGGCCTTCCGCGGCCCGGGCCCACGGCTTGATGTATCGTGTGGATTTATTTCCGTTTTCATTTATATATAGGTATTAATAAAGTTTGGGACGGCTTTGTTTTTTAGAGGCGGTATTGGGCGAGGTTGAAGTAAGGTTGTGATAAAAAATACTTAGCTATTTATACCTACGAGTACTGAAATCGTCGGTATTTCAGTACTCGTAGGTATAAATAGCTAAGTATTTTTTTTCGTAGTTTTTTTTCGAAGTATTTAGTTCATATAATATGAGAATTGAGTGACGGATCTATCAGTCGGACTTTTTAGGTAAAACTCTTATCAAATGGTAACTACAATCATGTAAGAAAACGCTAAGATTGCTGTTTTGAACGACTTAGTAAAATTGCAGCATCGTAACATAGATTGGAAGTTTATTAGGTGCCGCTAACATCCTTATTTTTCAGAAACTGTGAAAATCGCAGCTGCCCAAAACAGTTTAGATTGATAGAATCGGGTTCGGGAAGAAAACGACATGGCGCACATAATGCGCCATGCGACTGCGACAGCCCGGCGACTAGACGCAACGACAGGCTGCGGCCCACAAATTTCATACATTTTGTTCAAATTGGAGCCACTGCCCACCAGTGGGATGATGTAGGCTAACAGTAACAGTTGTTCAAAGTTCTGCGCTTTTGGCGTCGAGTCGCTCACGCTACTTGTCGCAGCGTTTAGACGCACGATGCATGCGCACGGTGACAGTCACATGCGACAGGTCAGCGTCTTGTCGTCGAGCTGTCGCAGTCGCATGTCATATAATGTGTAAGGGGGTTAATACTTGTATGAAAACAGGCAGAGATAAGGCGGAAGGTAACACCAGCAGAAAAGAAACAGAGAAAAATTAAACCAACGTGTGTTTTACTAGCCTGTGAATGTCAAAGTCTATTCTTAACCGTGGACCACACATGACACAGCTTACTCATCTCAATGTGTAATAATTAGCTGAAATCGTTCGTGGACGCCCACCGTCAGCGACGCCCAATATATTGACTCACGCATTCCACGAAGTCTATTTTGAAACACGCGCTTCTATTTATACTTTGTCAAGATTTCCGTTTCAAATAAACTTTGGGATTTTCCTTGAGGCTTTTCATGCGGAAAGTTTCACAACAGCTAAGGTTGAAGCACAATTATTTCAGGAAAAGTTTTCGTTAGGACTTCTGTTTCGACTAAAGAGAAAATTATAGACCTCGTCCTTGGGATCATAATATTTACTACTACATTTATCTTAGGATAAGCACACCAATGGCTTAACACACCATCAATCTCAATCTGAATCATTTCAAGGATATTGCTAATCCATTGCTTGAAATGTTCGAAAAATGTGTCTGCTCAACACCGTAAATAATCACGGAGTACAGAAAGAAGGTAAACAATGCAATGAATGTTGTTGAACTGTCAAAATGAAAACCGTTGCTATACTGATAGTGAGTTACGCAATTACCCCGGACTCTTTACTTTCATAGCTGTGTAAGTAAAGGCTGGCTAGTACGATTTTAAATGTCAAAGTGTAGGGTCGAGGGTTCATGTCATGGTGAAAGGCACCGGTATTTAAAATGCCAATATAGTTCTGAATCACATCGTATGCGTTTAGTTCCATTAACTCAGCCTATCGCAGTCCACAGCTGGACATATGTAGGATTCTCCCAGACTGCGCCACAACACCCTGTCCTCTGCCTTCCGCATCTAGTCTGTTCCAGCCATCTTCTTAAGGTCGTCGGTCCATCTAGCTGGGGGGATACCACACTAAAATAAAATAGCGACATGTTCGCCAAAAATGTAAACAAATATGAGTTTATGTAAAAATAACTTTAACTCCTACACAATAAAGTTCAGTTTACACTACAACTTCAAACATTTTTATAACTTTTTCAATAGTGCTAGTCACTCTGAAATCAACTTAATTACCATTAAAATAAAGTTGATGTTTGTTTAATTTGAAATAACGTCAATTTGAAACGAATAAAATTTGAATATACGCTTGACGATACGCAGTCTCCACTCTAGGACTCGTGTGCTCCAACGGCCATCGGTCCTTAGACAAACATGGCTCACCCACTGCCACTTCAGTTAGCTTACCCTGCAAGCTATGTCGGTTACTGCGGTTCTGATTTTAGTTTAGCTGCTACTTTTCTATTTTTGACAGCAAAGTCAGGGTTATGTTTTTCACGCGTTTCTGTGTATCTTTGTGAGTAATTTTTTTATACTCTTATAGTTTCGTAACGATTTTAATACATGAGGTATCTATCGACTCTTGTAGGTCTCAAATCTGGGACTGAACTAAAATAACACCAACCAACCAACCAACTCCAACAACCAACCAACAACTCCAACTGCATCAACCCTGCTTGAAGCTGATCTTGTTTTGAACTTTTATGTTGCAGCAGGGTTATAACATTATTTTTTTACCTTGGATTTTTCATCAATAACACCTAAATATTCATGCTTTAGACAACAAGTAGCTATACGTATTATAAAAGTGATTGGTTTCGCGTACTTTAACATTCATTTATAAAACTCTGAACCATCTATTTGAAATCACACAATTTACATACATATACATGAATGTATAACTTACAGCAGATTGATGGTTTATATTTTGACTACTTTTAATCTACAACACACGCTATGCAATTGAAATCTGCCGCTGCACGCTGCCGACTATACATATATCATTTTATTTACGACATTTTGTTTTACGTGTTGGAAGAGATTGCATGTAATGTGAGTTATTTATTAGATTGAATTATAAATATAAATAGGCAAGTTTGTACTTTATTTTATTGAAAACTAGCGATCCGCCCCTGTTTCGCACGGAGCGCAACCTGTCGGGTCCAAAACTATCCTATATTTCCAGTTAGAACCAATGATACACATTCACAAATTTCACTGAAATCGATAGGGTGACACGTGATTTTTATATATTAAGAAGATATAGATAAAGATATTAAAAAGCAACGTGTTACTTTATTTTATTGGAAATACGTAAAAGAAATTAAACCATACATCAAGACTACATAGGTACCTATCCAGAAAAAAGATTGTGGTGCAATAAATATCTGACTACACCTAACACACTAATCGAAATGAATTCCATTCTTTCTTTTACATCATAAAGGCGTACAAAACCAACCAATAGCGTGCGAGAAGTTAAAATCAATAGCCATCCCTTAATGAAATGTCAACGGCCACCGACCGCCTCAGAGCGCTTACATTAAAAGCCCTTTTATCAACAATCTTTAATCCAATTAAAAGCCACCTCTCAGCAGGTAGACCTACGATGAATAAAACAAAAGTTGCGGTCACTCACCAGCCAGATTCAATTGAACCCTAACCTACACCACACTACACCTGATACGTCATATTTTTGGAACTGCCAGAGAGGCGGGGAGGGTCATTTTCAGTGGTCACTCGACTGGACTTTAGGGATTTCGCTCCGAGGGTCATGGAAAAACAACAGTAACTGTTAAGCTAGGGTTTTATGCTTAATGGACTATGTGGATAGTCTCCGGGTACTTTCACAATTAATTAGCACCTCCAAAGGGTAGCTTACTTGAATGTGGTTAAAAGTTGGAATACATTGAAAGCAAAGTTGGCGATTTTGTTTTGTTTTGGATTAACGTTGAAAGTTTTCTGAATAGTTTTAAAATTGGGTGAGTGGTCAGTGGTTATATTGTAAATTACGGTGCGTAAAACTTTTGATTTTCGGTGAAACATTATTGTGGTATGGGAACTCTGACAGAAGGTTGGGTACCCTTTCAGGATATTCGGTGAAAAGTAATTTTAGCGAGTTGTTTATTTATAGCAAAAAAAATCTGCTCTGTTTTGGTTGCTATGAATAACTAACAAACTCGTAAGTAAAAATAATGATTTGAAGTAAATAGAGAGTCACATTAAGTTTTGGCAAGTTTGGGTAAATTTCACCAATGAAACAGACTGCGATCGGTACCTACGTCTAAATCGCCAATGTCGTCATTGTTGTGGAAAAACATAAGTGGTTACTTTTAAGGAAGTGAAATAAAGCCTAACGGTTTGTTTGTTTGTTTGAGCGCACTAATCTCTGAAACTACTAGTCAGATTTGAAAATTTATTTTGTATTTGAAAGCCCAAATCTTGAGGTAGGCCATCAGCTATTTAATATCACGCTATAACTCTTAAGAGCCAAGCAAAAAAAAGTCAGAAAGAAGTCGAAGTAATATCGCGGGCGGGAACGTGGCTGTATTTTAGTATATTTTGGTGTCTTACGACTTCCACACGAACTAAGTCACGGGCAGAAGTTAGTTATTAAATAAACTGCCGAGGCATTACTTCTGCAGAAAAATATTCAAACATGAAAGCCCCTGAAATGTAAACGAAAAACTCCTCGCCAGCTTTTTGCGTCAGCGACAAATTTACACTTCAACAATTTTCCCATTCCATACGAGTGATTTTAAAAACTTCCCTCTTTTGCGCCCCTCGCATTCATCGTTCATTCCTCCCTCTCCCCTTTCGACCCCATGGTCCTGTGTCCCTGCATCCCTATGGGCTACACGTCCCTTTACAGTGCTGATTGGCACAGCTCTAGTGGATTACAGAGGGCACAGTGATGACCACTCGCCATTTGGGAATTGGGGAATTAACACCACTGTGACGGGGACCGGACTTTGTTTACGTGGTTCAAATGAAATGAAGATAATGTACACTACAATGTATTTTATTTTCTTGTTCGACATGTGTTGAAATTATTTTACTTACAAATTAAGCATTGAATGCCAAAATATTTGATACAGCTACGCATAACTATAGGTACTACGGGACTCCATGAAATAGGTTTACAGACTAAATCACCAAATTTGTATATAAATTTGCGTTTACGAAATATCAACATGATTTTATACGTTATTTTTTTGCCATTCCTACTACCTACTACTACTTAATCGCTTGGGGACTAGCACCAATAAATATCTTTTAAATTCCTACCAAAAACGACAATTGTTGAAAACATGATACCATAATCGATCTTAGATTTTTTGGTAAATAACAAACGCTGTCATCGGCGCCCCTCAATCCCACGTCAAGAAAATAACGAAATCGTTTTTGAAAATAAATCGATTTATTTTATTCGATACGGACGCCACTCGTTTCGTTTTCATCTCGCGTCGAATTCGGATGCTGTAGAGATGTTTTATGGCGCATGAAATTGTTGCATTGTATGAATTCTTGCACATATCGACGGGTTTTCCATTTTCACCGTTAGGTACAATACAATTCGGTTTTAGACGTGTTTTTGTTTTGGTAATGATCATGTTGAAGTTATTCTCACGATTTCTGATATAATGATAATAATGATAAAATGACAAAATTGACAGGCTAGGTCGGAGGTAGGTTTTTGAAAAGGGATATGGCATTTTTATATTTTTATCTCAATGGTGTAAGTAAAAAGTTGTGTAGGCTATGTAAAATGTTAAAATTTACATTGGCAGAGTCTGGTTTTCAATATAGGAAAACTGTAGACGAGTTTTCATTGAGTACTTCCCGTTCGTTCGTCTTAGGTAGTCGTATTCCATTATAGGTGGTCTGTCATTTGAGTCTTTTTAAATTCTGAAACGTAAAATAAAAATACTTTGAAATCCAACGAAAATAAACTCCACCAGATATTTCAAGCTACGGATGTTTGTAAATGATTTTACATCCCCGATCGCGAGCGGCGGTTTGTTCATGATTAATAGACGGCGATGTCACATGGCAGTGACGTCACGGATCATCCTCGGCACGCATTGCTTATTATTTCACGAGAGCAAGGAAACCGCTTGACATACCGACTCGTGAGGAATGTGCTTGAGAAACTTTTTGGAGTTGCTGTTGCATGTTATTCTTAGACAAACGTAACAAAGAGTTGAGAGGAAGGTTACGATAGTTACCTTCCTCTCAGCTCTTTGTTACGTTACTGCGCTGGAAAAGATAATGGTTTATTTCTGGTTTAAATATCCCGTATTGGTTATATTTTATCCTATTCAGAACCTTCAACAGAGTTTTGTTGACGCATTAGTGTTAGGCCACAAAATTGACCGATGACCTTGTGAAGGCCGCAGGAATCCGCTGAACGCGGGAATCACAGAACCGGTGGAAGCGGAGGTCCATAGTGGAGGCTTATGTCCAGCAGTGTACGTCTTTTGGCTGAAATGATGATGATTAGCAGAGCTAGATGATAAAAGCAAAGCTTGCGTGGTCTTTCGTGTTTAACCATTCCACGGAGATCTAAGTTTAGGTTTGTCACTGGAAAAGATACTGGGGTTCTACTCCAAAGTAGTATCGGCCGAATGTTCGGCCGTTTCCTGCTACGAAGTTACTATTTGGTTCACCCGGTTCCGATCCTACACTCCTACACTCTTTCGAATATTGACTATGGTCCTGACCCAACTGAGCCGATCCGAACTTTTTTCGCATTTTTCAATAATATTCGATTCGGCCATGCGTCGGGCCAATTCGAACATTCGCACTTTGCACTTCGGAGTAGACCCCCTGATAATAATTACGGGATCTCGTTATTATAAGGTGAAATCCGGAGTTTATGTACAGACGTCAGCAAGTCAAGTTACCCGAAACTGACAAATTTTCCCAATCAACCTTGAACCTTAATGCTTTATAGATAAAGTTGAAAATCCATTAAAGAAATTTGACAGATTGTATAGTAGCTTGATGTGCTGGCGTCTGTACCTACATAAGGTGTTCTTCTTCTTCGATGTCAATCTAAATTAAGTCGTCATCGTGGTGTCCATCAGTTCCTGTAACGTGCACACAACAGGAGTCGCAGGAGCTTAGGTTACTTTGTTGATTTAGAACGCCTCGATATTGGGCTAAACAAAAAGACTTGTTAATTTTTTGCATTATATGTGTAGGCATAGTTTACCTATCTGGTATTCAGCTGCATCTGGTTAGACTGGAAGCTGACGCCAACATAGTTGTGAAAAGACTAGACAGATGATGATGATGATGAGTAGGCAGTTAGACGTCACAAATCACACTCTTTTCTTCTTGTTCTCACAGTTCTCGCAGGTCTTCTGGAATATTTTTTTTTTTTGTTTTTTTTTTTTTTTTTTTTTTTTGTATGCAAGTATAAACTTGTCATATCTGTATTTGTTTTACTGTGTGTATATAAATAAATGAATAAGACGTATTTTAAATATCTGAATTCATTAACACTACTACTAAGCCTGCTTTGTTACAGTTATTGCAATAAGTAATGCCGTCTAAGATTCTTGAGCTCATTTATAAAATGATGCTCAAATTAACATTCTCCATACATAGCACCAAGTGAAACTAATTTAGATGACCTTCAATTTATATGATTAGCTTGGAAGTAATAATGGAGTCAGTTGTTTACCTATTTTAAAACCGCAAATCGCATTTTAAATGACATTACTGGGGAAGCACATATATGTGCTGCAGCCTTGACACCAGTTCACTTTTAATACTAAGAATTATTGTTGAGTTATTGGCTACTACTTGTACAATAAGTTTTTAGTTAAGTACTTTAGTTCAATAATTACCGATTGAACTAATGTTAATATCTATAATATAATATAATATAATATAATATCCCTGGACATTTCACACAGCACCATTTGTCCCAAGCTAAGCAACCTAATGCTTGTGTTATGGTAACAAGATGGCTGATAAACTACTTATATACAATTTTTTTTTTTTGTAAATACATACATATTATAGATAGAAAAACACCCAGACTCGGATCAAATACATGTAGGTCATACAAATATTTGTTCCGTGCGGGAATCGAACCCGCGACACGCAGCGCAGCAGTCAATCGCTTAACCACTGCGCCAACCGTGCCGTCAACCACACTATGGAATAAAATATGGAAAGTTAATACCACACTATGGAAAATACTCTGGTTTGATCCGATTCCTGACTTTATTAATGTAGTACAATGTTATCAGAATACTTAAATAGCGATAGGTAGGTACTCAATTTGTTTTTCTGTGTCCGTGTAATTAATACACAGCAGACACAGAAAAACTTAAGTATTTACTTTTGTATATTTACATAGGCTTAGTATTAGGTATTAATGTACTATTGTGCTTTTTCGCATTGTTGTTAAATAATTATTTTTACACCAGTTTTATTTCAAAATTTAATACCCCAATTTAATTGAAATGTAAATACAGTGATGGCCTGAAATACAGGTTTGAATTAAAGCTAGTTCGGGCGAGTCGCTACACTGGAATTCCGAACCATAATTACTTGCGCCTGTTATAAAAAAATATTTTAGTTTTAGTTTATTTTTAGGCACTATAATTGTATGAGGAAATTTGCTACTCTTGGTTAAATGTACACCTTTTGTAAAAGTTTTTATTAAATAAATTATTGTTATTATTCTAAACATTCATTGCATTTTTTTTTACGTCGGCTGTCGCTGAAAACCATCTCTGAGGCTCTGTCTCGCATAAGGTCGTAGCATTATGCTGAGCGATGGCTGTTTTGCGTGGATGGACGCATATTTTCCCCCAACTTGTAATTTTTTGTGTTTAAGTTCTTTCTCTGCGTTATGTTGACCGCGAATAAACGTTTCATTCGTTCTTTCACCAGACAGAAAAGGAATGTTTCAAAGCCATTCGGAAGGATACAAACTTTATTCTTATAACTGAATTATATCATGTTTTGAAGTCATAATTATATTATAATATTAAAATATTGCATATTTATGCTTGCAAAGCACATAAATGATACGATGATTGTGCGTATATACACAATTGCACATAAATGATTACGATCCTTATTTAAACCAACATTGTAACCACACTAGTACTCATTACACTTCGCATACACTACAACAGCCTTCCATACACGAATCTATTAAAGTTCGTCTATGCGTCTATGGCAAGTTAATTAACACTCAGTAGCAAAACAACGAATGCCCGTGAACCAATCAACCTTCTTTTAATTTTTTTTTCTGTCGCAACACACCGGACGCCCATTCAGAGTTAACCCGTTGACCCACATCTTTCAATCACTGGCAATTTTTATTTAGTATCATGCTGCTTGAAAAATAGACGTGCGAATGAAAAACTTAGGAGTTTTTGGAGACAAAAGATGAACGTGGGCGACTTGAATGTTAAGAAGATCATTAGCGAAGCATTGTGCCGTGGTATGTCGGTTGTCGGCGATTCTCAAACTCTCATTGTATGCCTTGAATGCCGCCGTTTGTACTCAAGGGTTAATTTTACTATTATCCGTGAGGTTATTGAATTCAATTAAAAATAATCATTTATTTTGTATGTGACGGTAATGGAGGAAAATGTTTGTCTTGTGTAGGTGTTATAGTGTTGGGTCGGTAAAAAATATTGCGTGAGTGTATTGTTTGCGATCGTTTACGGTTTGCGCGTGTCAATTCTGTACATGCTTTTAATATGTGGGTAGTCAAACCATGTCAAGTCTTCTTGTCGCGTATAAGTCTTCAATTAGTAGCAGAGCGCCTTTCTAGAATGACAGCTGAACTAGTTTTGTAATTGCCACTATATCCCTCAGTCAGTTGGCGTCGTCTTCAAAGCATGAATCAGCAATTATCATCATCTGTCTAGCCATTTCACAACTACGTTGGGACCGGCTTCCACTTTAACTGGATGCAGCTGAATACCAGTATTTTACTTGGAGCGACTGCCTATCTGAACTCCACCACCCAGTTACTGGGTAATACGATACCCCTTAGTAAGACTGGTTATCAGACTTTCAGGCTTCTGACGACTCGTAACGACTGTCCAAGATCAACGAATGACAGCCGGGACCTACGGCTTACGGTGGTTTCGAGGCACGGAGGGGTCTTAGTATGTAAACATGGTCACCCATCCACGGACCAAACTTAGTAAGCGTAGTTTAACCTGATCGATCGACTCGTACGGCTGTTATTACTTAGCCAAAAGCCTCAGTCACAAACCCAAATCAGCAGTGATAATCATAAATAACAAAGGTAATCAATTGCTAGTGATGAAATATATAATATATAATATCGAAATAGCAGAATAGAAGCAGCGAGTAGAAGTGAGCTACTCATATCAGTCAATTGCAAAGTAGATGTAGCTAGAGGCAGCGAAGATACAGGACCAGTTGACGTGATGCACCTTAGAAATGTCTACTTCGACATCAGAACTAAGAAATGGAGTGAGTAGTTACAGTTGCAATGCACTGAAAATACTAATGTTACTTTTTCAACCCCCACAGCAGTTTGAGCATCGCTGCCTCCCCGATAAATTACGGTATCGATACAGGAAAACAGTAACTGACCTACAAAAGGGTAGTGACTTGCAAAAACCTTCGATTGTCACAGACCACCTTTACGACACCATAAATTATTTCTAAACAGACAAAAATTGTAACAGTTACAAAAACGGTAGTTTGCGAAAATTTCAAGAAAAGGGTTGTTATTGTTGCAAATTGTGACAATAAACATTTTGTTCAAGAAACTATAAATCATTTTGTGCTACTGTTCTTTGTGATATGCAAAGTTTTGGGTATAATGATGTTGAGACGTCTGCGAATGGACACAATGACAGTTTTTTTGGAAAGGTTAAATAGTCAACGGCAGATGCAAGAATACATAGCCATGTATACGGATGCAACTTTCTGAAAGAGCTTAATGATCATATGCAACCTAAGACCTTCAAAGGGTACCAGGAAACTCAATGTACTGCTCTCGATGTACTCCTCCAAAGTATCCCACTTGATGGAAAGAAGTGATCGCAATTTATTTATTTAGGGCTTTGAAGAAATGCTTTAGTGATTCTACCAGCCACCCTGAGGTAAACTGCAAGTAAGAGCTCCACTGCTTACAACCTGAAAACTGAAGGCCCTTTTCATCGCTGTAGGTCAAATCCTATCATCATCATGCAATATTATGCTTTGGTATGTTTCGTGTATCAAAACTTGAAACAATTACCCTACTCCATAAAGTTCCTGCAAGCTGTAATCCCCGTATCAACACAACTATTAACCATGTTATGCTTACAAGCACAATTCTAAAATTAATTCATTATTTTTCCCAAACTTTCGTGAACAACAAAGGCATATCTAATTCGTTGGTACAAAGACTGGAACCCCATATGGCGCTGATCAACGCTAACTACTGTTCGATACTGGCTCCCTAGATGACTCGGCAACTACTAACAATGTTCGGTGTACAGACCGACATACCGATCGGTTGTAAGTTGATAGAGATTGCTATTATATTGGTAGCAACTGCCGATTTGGTAGTGGGATTTTGTAACATGTAATTTAAGTTGTTTGAATTTGACTGTTTTGGAGTAAAGATCGGAGTTGCAAGATATAATGGAAACTATGGTACAAACGTTCGTACGAGTAAATACAATAGCTTACGTATACTGAAACTTGAAGAGGTAGAGAAGGAAAATTGCCTGAATCTCCACACTTGGAAATCGCATAAAGCATATGCACCTACTGTAGGACTAAGAAATTCGATAGCGATTCTCCATTTGGATAACAAAAAACAACGTTTTATAAAGATCCGAAGTAGTATCCTTACACTGATAGTTTTCGAGTCTATTGCAGATTGAATTTACTCGTAAGACCTACTCTATTTCCCACACTTCAGGACTATGTTTCTTCATCTGTGATACAGCGTTATAAATTGTTGTCATTTCTTAACCTACGATAACATACAAATCTAGCATTTCTGCAGTGATTTGTAGCTACCTGTCAGTGGTAACTGCTGGCGTAGCGTGTACAGATTGACTGACATTCGATTAAAGTATCTCTATTGATGCAAGATTTGAGAGTAACGAAAATACTTTTTATTTTAATCTTTATTTGTTATTGGATTTTTTTTCATATAAAATTTCTCCCCAGTAAGAAACAATATTGAAATATACAGGTTTCTTCATAATTATGCAAACCGTAGAGTGGATTAAATGAAGTTGATCTTTTCTTAATATCCACATATAATTACGATATACGATAACGGGTTTTGTGTGGGATTTTGTGTTTTGTGTGTTGGTGTAAGATGAAAACCAAATCCTATAATATAATCCCCAAAAATACGGTTAAAACTTTTGGAAATTGGTAAATATGAGACATAAATCCTTCAAAGCTTCACAGTGTCTGGCCAGTTTTATTATCAGTAGGCAAAAAAAAATGTAGTAAAAATCTTGTCGTCCATATTTCTCTCGTCCCCATTGTCTGTATCATTGAGTACTGGACCGCAGATCCTGATGTTGATTTCCAAATTGTCTTTATGTTCTTTCAGTGAATATACCTAGTTCATAATCTTTCTTTCCATCACCCAGATAAAGATAAACCAGAAATATTTTAGGCAATATATGCCCAAAAATGTACATAAATCCTGAAATAATTTTAACAACTACACTGCAAATAACAGAAAAGCAATTTTCCGCAGTACCGCAAGCTGTACATTGCAGTGCAGTAGGTACGGCTAGTCAGCGTTCAACGTGAGCTAAAACTAGTGATTAATGGTGGACGCCCGCCGCGGGCGCCGTCGGACGGCGACTGCGGCTGCGGGCGGGCGAGACTAGGTGACGTGGAGATGGGATAGTTACATGAGGTTTCTACCTACAAGGATGCTTTTGGACGATAAAAACGATTTCTGTAATTGAGTTATTTGTAATTATAAATATATAAAAGAAATTCTGGCTAGTGCAGGAATCAGTCCGTGAATTTCTTCAGAAGGCCAATTTGACCACTTCTAATTCACGTTCTAATTCAAGTCGTAATCTCATCTCAGCGACAATCAATATAATAGCTACCTGTCAAAATGTATATAAATCTGAGATTTTTGGTCAGATTGAGAACGAGATGATTAGAATGCCAACGTTCATAAAAATACAGGAATTTCCGCTCAGTTTTATTACGTATGAAAAAATATATGACTGTAATAAAAGCAACAATATTATTAGCAGAAGTGCGAGGTGTGGGGCGTAAAATAAATCCATGTTACGTGCCCCTTTCTACGAGGCATAGGTCTCAAATGTTGCTGAATTGAGCTGGATACATCCGCCGAATGTCAGACGATCAATGGGTCAAACTTACGACCAGTGGATCTCGCTTACTGGTAAAGGACATCGCGGCAGGCCCAGACAGAAATGGAAGGCGCGACTATCGCAACCCAGCGCAGGGCACGCCACGATAGTGGCGATAAGACCCCTCTTTGAGGAGTGGCTAGAGAGGCGTCACGGCGTTCTCACGTACCGCCTGACGCAGGTCCTCTTCCGTACAATTTAAAATGATTAAAAATATTTTTATTATATGATGTAACTAAAACTTTACGGTTTTCGCAATTTTTCATTTATCTGTGCTATAAGACGTTCAAAATTTCAAGATTCTGAGGTCACGGGAAGTACCCTGTCGGTTTTGATTCCCTTGGGAGTCTCGAAAATTTGCAGAAATTTGCGGCATAAACGGCTGTATGTTTTGATTGCGTTGGCTTAGAAGTTTGATTTATTCACAGCTCCAAGGGTCAGTAGACCTGATTATTTGATATAAATTCCAGCTTGATACCTCCACGCGTTCCTGAGAAAAAGGGTCTTGACAGACAGACGGACGGACGGACAACAAAATGATCTTATAAGGGTCCCGTTTTTTTCTTTCGAGGTACGGAACCCTAAAAATACTTAAAATTCATTTAATTAAAGCATTTGCAGTTGATGTCTGTCTAGAAAGACCGCAGTACCTATTCTTCGAGGTATGTTAGAAGATACTATTCAATAATAACAACGTCAACAGGATGGCTGGTAGCAGCTGGATGAGAGTTGTTGAAAATCGAGTTGAATGGCGTGCAATAGGGAGGCCATGCCCAGCAGTGGACTGCTACAGGCTGATGAGAATGATGAATAGCAACATCGCCACAATAATATTTTCAAAATGTCCACTCTGTATATTTCGTGATTACTCTTTGTTCGAAGTAAATCGTTTCTCCGGGACTTGATTAAAAGTTCGCTGTGCAATGTTGCAATGGGATTTCGATATGGAAACTGCAATATTATAAGTCTCTGGACGCGAAAAATAATTTATTTTGTACAAACATAGTTATATTTTACCGACAACTTGAACGTTAACCTGACGATGAAAGTGCAGTGAACATTTTTTTTTCCTTGAATTAATAATTTGAGATACGTAACTTTTAAAGCCAGAGGTGATGAAATTAAAGAAAGGGAGGTAGAAAATAATTAAAGATATATATTTACAAACAATTAAAAGATGAAGATGGACTGAAGAGTGGTGTGTAGTATGTGGAGGTGGGGTGTATGGATGACGATGCGCGATAGGTGGGTTGAGGAGGCTGAGGTGGAGATCCAGTTGGAGCTGAGGAGGTAGACGCGAGGCAGTTGCTGGCAAAAGGTGCAGGTACAGATGCAGGTCCAAGAGCAGGTGCAGGTACAGGTGCAGGTGCAGGTACAGGTACAGATGCAGGTGCAGGTACAGGTGCAGGTGCAGGTGAGAAGAGGCACGGCAGGGACGCTGTCAGCCCACCAGGCGAGGCGGCCCTCGGATGAGGTGCGGCCCGATAGGTTTAGGTGGCCTTCACGGAGGACGGAGGACGGAGGCGTAGGAAGGATCCGTCAGGTACCGGAGCAGAGAGGTACACTGGGTGTTCCCGGGATAGGTGGCCCTGGAGTATCAGGTCTTATTTAAAGTGTTCGCTTTAGAGGCAAAACTCGAACTGATACTTGCATTGCGTGGATCTTTATTGTAAGCTCGTAGAATAATATCATGTAGAAAATATGAATTTGAGATATGATAGTGACCAGGGTTTTTTTGGCTAAGTATGCATGTATTATTCAGCTAAAAATATGCAAGCTGGTAAGGATTTGAAATAAAAGTTGCCATGGCGACGTACTATACATCGTTGTCAAAGCTGTCATAATAAAATACAATAAATTCAATAGTTACTTTGTATTAGAAGTAAAGTAAGTGTTTATAGGAAAAATGATATCAATCAATGTGGGCGAAACTACCAACTCTTGGTT
Source organism: Apamea crenata (assembly GCA_949629185.1). Lineage (NCBI taxonomy): Eukaryota > Metazoa > Arthropoda > Insecta > Lepidoptera > Noctuidae > Apamea > Apamea crenata. The sequence goes on along the minus strand of OX451363.1, from coordinate 12,636,049 downwards.
GTCACTAAATTGTTGTAGTCTTATGTTAAAGTTGGGACTGTTGTCTGTGTACTGATTATGGATAAAACGTTTCGTGAGGAATGATCAGATCAGCGCCTAACGGTAAAGGAATATTTATTCTGACCTGAAGGAATGAATGAAAATAACTGTGAGTACCTATGTACATTATGTTACAGGGTATGTAATAAATATTCGGAGAACCCGGTTTAAAACTGAACTATAGGTATATTTCTGTAGCTGCCTACATTGTTTTCATCAACACTAAAAGAAAAAAAAAAATTGGGACACGCACAGGAAAAACAAGCAATAAAAAAAGAGCATTTAAAACTAAAAAAATACATTTAAAAAAGACCTGTGCGAGGCCAAAAAAGCTCCATAAAATTCATAAAATGCTTTTCAAGAGCTCTGCCTAGTATAAGGTATTCCCTAAACTGTCCCAGTTAAATAAAGCTCTGTAGGCACCTACGGACTGAGCGCCAAATAATAAAGTTATTAATTTTATCAACAACCAATTTCAAAATGGAACCGTTCTGTTACTATCAGCAAAGTACGCGCCAATATAAGGGCAGGAACACAAAGCAAACGGCTAATCGAAAGCGTGCGACTGGGCATGCAAGCGTTACGTGGAATATCAGAAACACCAGTCGCTTTTCCCAGGGTTTCGCCCCAGTAATAATAATGAGAAGGTGCCTACTAAGCCGACAAATAGCGAAAATATCAAAAGGAAAAAAATGTTCGGGAAATCTCTTCAAACCACTATAACATGAACCCTAGAGCCTAACCTCACACCGCTTTTCCAACCACTTTTCTTTTAGTACAGAGGGGTGGGGGAGGTCACAGTAATCTGGAAAGTTGTAGGTACGTATGAAGCGAACTCTGTTTTTGTAGAAAACATTTGCTCGGTACTTTGGTGAAGTTTTTTCCATTGTCCTTTTTGTGACCATTGTATGTGTATTGTTATTTCATTAGCTTAGTACTGATTATTTTCTTTGACTAGCTAGAAAATCGTCTTATTTCTTTTGATATAATTAATAACAAAGTACCTACCCGTACGTGATTTTCTGTATAATCTACGATTCAATGGAATTGTAAATATTTTTACCTGAATATTGGCCAATACCTATATAAGTACATAGAGTATATTTGCCATAGATAAAATCTCGAGGATGGTTCAGCTTACGAAGCTACGAAGGAAAACTAAGGACAAACTCGTACCTAATGACTATGTCGCAGTTCTTTTCATGTATTTAAGTGGGTAACAAACAAGCACATAACGAGGCGTAAATGATTACTTTCAACTGCCACCCATTACTATTCAAAGTATATTTAATTGTGCAAAGATCATTATCTACCTACATAATAATCTAATAACGAAGTATTGTCGACAAAAAATATTTATCCTTAAAATTCGTTACGGCTTTAGCTAGGACTATTTAAAAATCGCATAAGGCCACGTTTTTTAATTAATAATATAAAGAAGTCCTTTCAAAGAAAAGGTCGGAACGTTTCAAACGTAAACGGCATGAATAATAGTTTTAAATGTATTTGAATAAGCAGTTCATTAATTATGTCGAGGGGTATAATAGTAATTTTTGACGTGGCCCTTCCTGCTAGCAACGCTTTCGCTCGGTTACACAATTTTTCTATGGTAGGTTTGAATTTGGGAGCGGTCGATTTGCGATAGAGGTATTTTTGAGTAAGATGTCTGTAGAAAATGGAAATAAATCAGTACATAGCATGCTACGTGTTACAAAAATGATAACATTTTCGTACAGCATTGTCAGAAGTGGCAAGGTTTAGTTTTATTAAGATAATGTTTTCAGATTATTTATTTCTACAGTACAAGCCGTGTGTTCAATGGAGTTTCTCATCTGCAAAAATGACAAACTTTAGTAAAAAGTTTCATCACCTATTAATTCTTTTAGTGAAGAAAATTCAAAAATCCTTCCATAGTTAGCCAACCTTTGTTTTATAAGAAACTCTTGTTCTTTCATCTAGACCCAGTGTTTAGGCTGTAAGTACAATGTCTGTCAGTGAATCTAAGATTTTTATCAAGTAAATGATTTCGTGATGCATTTCTTTAATGAATCCTACATCACTATTAGAAAAAACGCTCAAAGATTAATGTTTAATCTCAAAACTCGACAGTTCAAAAGTCGCACACGAAAAAAGGCTACCTTCAAAACTACAATAGGGGTCTTAAACATTTTTTCTAATCCATTAAAGTTGTTATTTTAGGCACAGATGCAGGGCGAAGATCCATGTCAAGTAGTGCTTAAGTTTAGCGAATAACGTAGGGTCTTCGCATGATTAATAGTACTCATTACGGAGAAAGGTGAGCCCCTGTGTGTCAGATTTTCATGTTAGCACACGTGGCAGCCCTGTCCGGTGCGGGATTAGTGACGTAATCCACTTTGTTTAGAGTTATGTTTACTTGAGATAGAATTGAAATTCACAGACAGACAATTGTTGGCTGTCTTAATTATCGTCTTCAGCTGAATAATTATGTAGGCTTTAAACGATGGACAAATCGGGTTCTAGGACATTAGTCGTCTTATTACAAAACGAAACCTAACTTTAGTTCTAGCCTAAACTATTGAGCCAGTACTTGTATTTCGAACTTTATTTCGATTTAAGCAAAGTTCTTAATACTAAAGTGACAACTTAGCACCGAACTAAGTCGTCATTTTTGTATAAAGAACTGCAGCATTGCTCTATCAGTTGGGTTCTTAATTCAATGATTGGGTCAGTGGTTTAAACCTGATCGAAAGAAAAACCTTGTTTTGTATTAAGGGGGTGAGTGTTTAGTGTCTTGAAATAAATATTTGATGCCAAGGTAGTAGGTATAACCTAAACTCCTGGTAGGTATATCTTCAGCATAGACTGACGTAGGTAACTTGTTTGTGAATACGCACAGTACCAAAAAAAATGCATGCTCGCTTCTTACCTACATATATCGACGTGTACCAGGCAACTAAGAAAAGAAGAAGGTTGTTATAAATAGTTAAGGCAAGCATTAATCAACATGTAATCAACATAATTACTCCACAGCACCGCTCTTAAACAAAGAAGCATCACCATACATGAACTCACATGACCACACTCACTGTAGTTCCTGAAAGCTGAAAGGTCTCGGGTCGGGCCAATTATGAAAATAGCGCACCTGCGCCTGTCAAACGTGGCCGCGCTTGTCTGCCGTCCCGCGATAGTCATTAATCTTTTCTTTCCTTATACATTCCTGGTACCTCGGAGTCGGTACCGGCTCTCCGCTCTATGAAATTGTGAGACACAAATAGAAGGTTTTATTTAGATGTTTTAAAGGATTTTTTGGTATTAATAATATTTTAACAAGTATAATTAATAATTAAAACAAGTGAGTTTTGATATCAAATGTATTACAGTTTTTGTTAGTTTCGGTTTTCTCTACCTTGAAATATTTGAGATTTAAAAAGTAGATCTTAAAAGATGATCCTTAGTATTAAAATTAACTCAAAATCAAGGCATCTAATCAATCATTACAAGCTTTTGCTTTTAAACAAGTAGATAACCATTTTACCAACGAGTTCCAAATCAAAAGTACCTCTGCTGACTGACTTAAAAAAGAAGAATAGCTTTTAGAGGTATTGCTTAAAGTGACCTTTTTAGGCTCCCTGGTCCTTAGCAGCTTTAAGAAGAAAAAAGTGGAAAGAGACTAAGGAGGCCTTTGCTTTGAAGAGGGTCATCACAGGCTTTAATAATATCTACCATACATTCAAGCAGCAATATAAAGGTTGCATCTGTAAGAACAGCGCAGTCACGCAGACAGCCAGACACGAAAAGCTACTTTAATTAAAAATATGTAAGTATAGACATAGAGATGGGATGAGCTGGACTCCTTTGATAAAGATTGGTCCTTGGCAGCTCAGCACATTAATTGCGTAACACGCTAAGTATCAATCTCAATCTGAATCATTTTGAAGGATATTGCCAATCCATTGCTTCATATGTTTGAGCAGTTTTGCTTGGGTTATGTTGCTTTAATTTTATTGTATTTCACAAGCAGGTACTTGAATCGTGTGTTAAAGAAATTGATCACTGAAATTCTGAAATGCATGTCGTAACATTTAACAATTATTCTATAAGCTGGTTAGTTGGGTGGTAACTAGATACTTACAAGTAGTTACAGAATTATGTAGTACCTATCTGCTAATGTAGGTACTTGAAAGCGCATTAGTAGATACGTGTGCATCCTATTGATGGTAGTTTTTATTAATGTTCAATTAAAACAGTACCTAGGTATAACGACGAGTAGTTAGGACTGTAATTAAATGTTTCTAAGTGTTCTATGGCGTTATGAATCTCGTAATTAAAACCTTTATGTAACTTCTGCGTAATGTTTGCCGAAAATAAACGTATTTTCTTTATTTTTTCTTTCTTATCGGTTTTTATTTTTACCATCCTGTGGAATGGAATGTAAGTTCCTTTTCAAGCAATTTTCTACATTATTTTGTTAATTACTAAAATAGGACATCTCAACTTTCATTGGTCGATAAAATGTCAAAATCTACTTATTTTTTTTATTGATTTTCTATTGAAACTCATAGGTATAGGTACCTCACTCACTGGTATAAAATGAGTGAGTTTCAATGAATAATTATGGAGGTACAGTCAACCGCACGTCGGTAACACTTGAACTACGAAAACCGCCCTTGCTGGTACAACGGTAATAAAGACGCTGTCAACGTCAAATTGTAGCTACTATAAACGTATGGCTGTCTATACTAGACGTAAGCGAATCAAAAAGATTGAAATGGTGATTTAAAACGTTTTTATTTAATGCGATAAGTCAGTTATAGCTATACGTTATGGGGTTTGCGTTAACATCGAATCTCAGTAAAGTACACAATTAAAAACTCCACCCTGAAAACGATTTTAGCGCCATCTATTATCGGATAGAATAAACAATAAAAAAAAGAAGCTTCGTTGAACTGTTTTACCTAAAACTAGCGACATCTAGTGGGGAGTAGAGTAACTAAAGTCTGCAGTGTTAGTATTGATTTTTAGAACTGAATACATTAGTGCGTTCCCTACCCCTCCGTCTGTTAATTTATTGCTGCACTGTGTAATTCAGTTTTTTTTAAAGCAATTTATCGATTGCTTGTTGTTATATTGCGTTGTAGGTAGGTAGGTATCATAATGATATCTAAATGTAAGCAAGCTTTTGTAAAGCTTCTGAACATTATTTAAGTATTTTTGTACGAATACGAATATATTTTTATTATAATGTTGAAAGATATTATCTTTGCAGGTGATAATGATTAAAAACGTCCATTATACATTTATACTGTACTTTTCTTTATTCCACATTTTCAGGTCTACTCGCAGCTTCACCTGGTTACCAACAGCTTATAAAGTATCCATGATATATATTTTTCCGCAGGAAGATATTAGGTAGGTACAACTATGAGACATGAGAATGGGAGGGCAGACCTTCATCAACAGCATAAGTACCAACTGCTGTCGCCAGTCTCAAGTTGCCAATCGTGTTGGCTAAGGTATTTGAAAGTTAATCATTTCAGTATTCTTTCAGAAGTCCAGGTAAGTAGGATTTCAAAACTAGATGTCTATGGACTGATATTTAGGTTTTCTCTACTAGGTGCAATGTTACTAAGTATATCAACAGATTACTGGTTACTTCAGGCATTCTGTTTTCGTTCATCAGGTTTCATTTTGTCTTCAGTGGTAGATAATGTTAGGTTTAACAAAACAAACAAAGAAAATATTCTCATTTAATTTATTATACAGACACATTACAAGAAAATAGGTAAAGGAACAACTTGATACAAATAATACAGAAAACACAAACAGTAAAATACTTTAGAAACATTTACAATAAAACAAAAATGCAAAAGTAAACGTTTTATAACAACAGACATGGTTCATTTAAAGTTCAGTCGCTATATCATTTGGAGTGAGGATTTTTAAAACTACACAGTACACTACCATGAAAGCAAACAAAATTTCCACCAAGACGACTCCTATTTAAAACAAATTTGAACCTAATTCCCAACATCTCTCGCCTCTATTTCACATTTTTATGGGCATTTAGCGAGTTTACGAGTTGGTACCTACGTAGATACCAACGCGTTAAATGGCAATTAACATCAATTAACTTTTATGGAAAGGAACACCTAACACGAGCTGTAAACAAAAAAATAACTGTTGGTACAAACTATTTTTACAGTAGGTATGTTTAATGGTTATTTTAGATATGTATGTAACCGTGCATGGCACTGATGATTTACAATTAGTTTTCCAGGGTATCTAATACCGACATATTACTTTGATAACTTAAGGATTGTATTATAGCTATTTAGCAGTTGTTGAAATATCAAACGTAAATCATTCTTCAATCAAGCCATGAGGCAAAGGTAGGCAGGTAAGGCATACTTAGAAGGAACGAGAATATATTAATCATGATTTGAAAATAACTCAAAACAGCTAATCGATTTCTATTAAAATTAGTTTATAATACAATAGGTACAAAAATACAAAAAAAGGGTGAAAACATGGGTAATTTAAAAATAAACACTGTTAATATAATACAAAATAAGTGGTATCCAATGCTGACAATGCAGATCCAATCAATTCGATTACACAAAATCATGCAAGTACAACGAACTATGTGTACAACGATGCACTTGCACTAAGTGGTAGAAGAAGCACATCGTTTGCAAGGATACCAGTGATGACCAAACACTTGCACAAAAATACAAGAAACCAGAAATTGACACAAATCGAGGCCGGCTTGCACCATAAACTACTAAATATATTTAGCGCTAAACGTGTTTGAAACATCAATCTGTCTCTGTCTACTTCAAATAAACAACAATGTTCTACATTAGTTTAGCGCTCAATGTCTAGGCATTTGTCGGGCAAGCGAACCTCAATTTGTATGGATGTAGAAAACCAAGCAGGACGTTTTCAAGAATAGTTTTGAACGTATTCAACATCATTTCTTCAAATCTTTTCATCTTATCATTTTCCCAGCCAATTCCCTAACTTAAATACTCGTACAGTAATAATAATAATAGTTCTCCAGACCGAATTTCGACCATTGCATCCATCTTAACGGAGATTAGCCATCTACGCGGGAGATATAGTGCACAAGTATGTGCGCAGACACAGATGCACTCTCTCTTCCCTCACTATCATAGTTCGATGGGACGGCAATCCGACACGACCGGAGAGAGATTAGGCGCAGGATCAACGGCTTAACGTGCAACTTAAATAAAGGTAGGTTACAGTTACCTTGTCACGTCGTACTGTGTACTGTATATGTATAATGTAACTTAAGTGGGTGTATGTTAAACGACATAGTGTTTTACAACACTAAGCACCCGATACAGTAGAGAACCTACATAAATAAATAGTTTTTGCAAATAACAAAGAAGGTATCACATTATACTACTTCAAATATACCTTAGTAGTCATTGTTACAATTGTAATATAAATAAATTATGATGCTACCTTTGTACCTAGTCATCGTATTAGGAAAATGGCGACATGATGTGCATAAATATGAAGTGTTCTTTATAATAATGTTCCTACAACACATTGATTGTTACATTGGTATTATGTATGTCTATGTACTTGTGTATCTATTGTTTTATTCAAGGCTTTCCTTTGCGATATTAATCTAAATGTCCCCTAACAATAATTAGGGCTGTACCAATTTTTTTTATTTTTTTTTTATTTTTCGTACGTAAGTTGCAAATATTATTAGAACAAAAATGTCTGTGCTCAAGTAATAAGGTAAGCTATTCGGTACCAAGCATTTCCATAACATATATAATTAGATATTCTATAATAATTAACAACCATGAGGAAACCGACATGTCCTAGAACAGAAAATTCGAAGACATGTGGCATCTACCAACCCGCACTGGGCCCGCTGGTAGATTATAGCCCACTCCCTCTCCAAGAGAGGAGGTCTGTGTCCCAGCAGTGGGAACATTATAGGCTGATTATGCAAACACGTCTATACATATCTAATGTGTAGCATAATAACATAAGTAATAAATAATATCTGTTGTTTATTTCATTCATGAAAATATTTCCATATCGCTAACAATAAGGAACTCTCATTTCGTATGAGTGTCGGGAATACAATTTTTCCTAAAACGTGCCCTGAATTTCATATTTCTAGATAAATTTAGTTTTGTTTTATACAATACGTGCTTAGATTTTTCCATGACTTCTGAGCTGTTAAGTGGAATATTTTCACTTTTGTGTTACATAGGATTTTCTAGCGGGAAATTGGATACCTACATAAATAAAATTGTAGCCTATGTGAGAGTGAAATCCCTATCCCTAAATGTATTTGTGTAGAAAGTTATTTAGTCCTAGTTTTTTGGAGATTTCTAATAGGTAACCTAACTTTAAGATATTAGTTACCGAAATATTATATGAGAAAATTGGAAAATTACCTTCCTAGATCTGGCTGAGAAAATGCTATGAAGAAAAAGAAGGAAGACACGACAAAATTAAGCAGGTAAGTACCTTAATAGAGAAAAAGATAGTAAAAGAATGAGTTACAGTAACATAGGCCGGATACACATGGAGCTAAACTTGCACTTTTTAACTTAAACAGTGCTCATTTATTAAGAGTTTACATACAGAGGTATAAACAAGAATTGTTCTTATACAACTTTAAAGACAATTCTCTTAATGATGTGAGATTGTTAAACAACTGTTCATATCAGGCTATGTTACTGCAACTTACACACACAAATATCAAGTAAGTAACAGTTTCTCATAGTGATGCCATCATGGTCTTGAATCGTCGCAGTGCATGCACCACACAAACCTCTCTAGAACCGAATTTGTCGCCTCACTTCAAACAAATTCGGATCTACAGGGTAGATGTAGGGCACTAATATTGATGCCGATGGGCACCAGAGATGTCCTCTTGAAGGTGTGTTCTTTGCAGAATATTCTGGAAATAGAAGAAATATATTTGCACTATTTTTCACGTGACTGTAAGGTGAGGACCATAGCAGTTGGCGTTATTTTGATTTTGGTATGTACTTACAAAAATGTTGTGAGTTTATTTTATTTGTATTTGGATTTAGAATTTGGGGGAGACTTGGCCAGCACTGGGACAGTGTCGACTCAACAAAAATAAAATATGACTTGCATGTGATTATCACACTCGAAGGTTTCATAAAGCAGATATTTTTTTGAAGAAGAAATATTTATCTTAGTTTTGTATTCCTGCTTAGTAGTAGTAGTGAATTTTATAGTCATAACTCATAAACGACAGAGTCGTAAGTAAATAAATAGATACATTAATTATTATATTTTGACTACTTGGCCATAAATCTTCACAAATAACACCCAGTATTACTCAAATTACTTACTTATTCAAATAAAAAAAATAACATGGCTTCTTGCTAAATTACCGGGAAATGTTATGTAAGCAATAATCGCGAGATTGTTTGCTTTTGGTGTGGATTTTACAAACGTTTACCTATAGAGATAGCCTTTTTAGTGATATAAAAAGATAAACCGGCGAAAACCTGTTAGAATAATCTGTAGAATGATTACTTAGTCTGTAATGCTGAAGTATTCTGCTTAAAATCAAGTCATTTATTCAAAATTAGGCTGAGAATTTTCAAAAGTCAAAATTACATAAGACAGTCCCCCAAAAGTGTGATTTTATATTTCTGTCTTATATAGTTTGTTACCACTTAATTTTTATACATTTAAAACTTATTTTTTTTTTTCATAATTTTTATACTTTAGGTTATAACTGTATTTGAGAATGTTGGTTTACCTGTTATTAATAACTGTATACGCACATGACTGTTATTTGATATTTTGTATACAGAAGCTATTGGTGTACCTTTATAAATAAATAAATAAATCAAAACGCCCGCCCTTCAGCCCAGCAGCACAGCTGTTTGTTCAGTTAGAAAAACTTGATGACTATGCAATAGTAGGTATGCAGAGTAATTTTAGTTTCATATTGGTATTGAAGTCTATGAGATTGAAGTGAAATTAACAAACAGTTCCAAACTATGTAAATTGCACAATGTGCGCTAAAAGTTATGGTTGACTATGAATAAATATTCAGTAGCACAGCGTATCATCTGCTTTTACTGTAATTTAATTTGAAAGTACATAATCAATATATTTCGTAAATTATGCATTATTTTCGAAGAAATTGGTACGATATAGGTATAGAGATGAATAGAAACAGGGAAATACTGTGAAAATGACTTCCTATTTTCAGATGAGTGAATCGTTTTTGTCCCCATGTAAGAGTTGTTTAGACTTTTTTAGAAGATATGGCTAGTTTGAGTTGAAAATGCTTCCACAGACAGGCACGACGCGACAGCACAACGCGACTCTAGTAGAACAATTTATATGGAAACTTCAAGGAAATTTTTCTACCAGAATCACGTCGCACCGTCGCGTCGCTCCTGTCTGCGGGAGCATTTTAAACTCAAACTAACCATCTATAAAGACAAGAGAAACAAAAGAAACTTCTCTGTATCCATCGAGGTTGAATCTGCCGAGGCGCCCGAAGTCAGCACAGCGCGGCGCGGCGCCGCCGCCGCCCGAGCTCATGACCACCTGAAATAAAAATAAAATAATCTTCAAATACTTGGAAACATACATTTACAATTTGAAATTGACTTTAACAACGAATAAATCATTTAAAAAACGCAACATTTGGAGTTTAACGTCAAAACACACATCCATCAAAATTAATAGTGTTGTCAACGCGCGATAGATTTTATCGATTACAATATCACCGTATGGTAGCGGCGCCTACACAATCGGATTCCATAATAAGCGTGTAACAGAAGCCGAGTGTCGTAATCGATCATCGTAATTGCGCTGTTTATCTGTAGACAAGAGTAAGGTAAACACCAGAGACAGGTAAGGACATTAGTGTTTGAGCAGCCTTATACTGTCCGCAGATGAATAATGGCTTAGTGATCGCATTAAAACAAGGCTGAAAGTCGGCAAGTGAGGGAAAGTTGTGTTAAAACTTCTATTACCTAGGCATTTTACACGTCAACGGAAGGAACTTGTTAACAGGGATTCATTTTAGACGGTGCATGTTAATCAATACAAAGAGATTGGTTTGTTTTTACACACACGTAATATCGTTTCGCGAATGTTGCATCACGCTGACTCACAAAAACTTGTAGTAACTTTTGTGAATCACTAAGATAAATATCAACCGGTTTTATGGAATATCTGAACTGGTATTCCAGTTATAACGGTAACTTTTATTATTTAAATTAGAATCGTATTCGAACAAGTCTTTTTATATAAAAGCGCTTACCTACCTAGTTTGATATAATATTTTTATTGCTCGGTTAATATCCGCTCGTAATCACGATCCAGGACGTCGATAATGTCGACATCAACATCGATTCTATATTTAATCACTGTTCATCGAACTTTAAGTAATCAGCGCGTCACTACGTCTGCGGGCCGCGAATTCGTCGGTTGATTCGCCAACCTTGGCGTAACGAGGTCGCAATACGCCCGGCGGCGGCGCGGCGGTGGCGGTAGCAAGTGGGTCAGGGGACGCGCATGCGCTCCGGACACGAGCAATGAGCGCCGCCCCCGCCCTCGAATGAATGGCCCGGACCCCCCACTTTAGACCCACCAGCCAAAATAACCTGACCTCCCCTTCCTAGGATCCTATTTACGATGACAGCATGATATGGGGTGGCTCAAAGGCTGGAAGAGCTCCGTCTAGCCTGGTCTTTAGTCCTAGCAGCTGTTGTACAAATCTGTTGAGCGCTCAGCCCACTAGTTGCTAAGCGAATCTTGGGATGTTTGATTTTGTCTATTGTCTGAATAGGCATTTCATTATGGCTACTACACAATATAACGCCTACTAATAAACATGAAAGGTTAAGATTGATGCTTTATCCCGTGTGAATTATTCAATACGAAATATTCAATAGTATGACTGCCCATCAGATGAAATCAGTTAAGCGTGAATGCAAATTCAGTCTATATTATGAACTCATTCTATTGCTCATTGTTCGTAATGTACGAGAGCTACCTATTGCTTGTCTTGTCTTGCGTTTGTAACAAAAGGACCAACCCAAAGAGAGACTCCCTAACTATTGTAAATGTACATAGGTAATTTCATTTCTCTCTACATTTCCATTTCCAATAATCACGTTTTCCCTTGAACAAACACAATCTTGTTTCGTTTCATAGCTCTCAACATAAGAATAATTTATGAAGGCAGCAAACTTTTCTCAGTTCTTTTATGTGCGTTATTTCCATTGTATTCTCTTGTATTCTAGAATCGTATTACATAAAGCTACTACCTACTATATTTTTATGAAAGAAACCCATTACGTGGACACATTTTTATTTGTGTTGTTGGAAGATTTTGACGGAGCTAGCGAAATTAAAAGTAAGAAGAGTTTTTGCAACAAAGGTCCTAAAAATCTACGATATTATTATGAAGCTGAAAGGCTCTAACTTCATTTAAGTCTTCTGATTTATATTGATTCTGGAATTTTGATTGAATTGTTTGTATATTCTACTTGCTTCTGGAATACCTATATGATAGGCATATATATTATTGTAAAGTAAAACTCAAAATACAACCTCTGTGTGTTAACGTTGGTTATATTGGTTCACTACATGTATTGAAAGTTATGAGACAGTTTGAGTCCAGCATAACATTACTTAGATAAAAAGATTATGTTGGAATTGAAAGAAATGAGAAACAGAATTCTTAATAAACATACGAAATAAAAATGTTGTGGAGAACAATCGGAAAGGACGTCTGTGAAATAAATAAAAAAGGCAAAGATTTATACAACGGATTCAACTACATTTTGTAGTCGTTAACATAAATTTCTTGCGCTCTAAATGCGAAGCTGTATAATACATTTCAACCCTAGAAGCCTGCACTGGTGACCTAGTTCTGTCAAATAAATCTAACTTAGCGAACGCTTAACTCTATAGTTGAATTTATGAACCGAATTGCTGAAATAATTAAACGAGAAAATGGAAGACTCACCGTTGAAATCCGAAAGCAGACAAGAACTGAATTGACGATAGAATATTTTCGAGACTATATATGAAAACTGATGTTAGAGAAAAATACAACAAAACACGATGTGAGCACAACGAGAGACGATCTCGGTATGATGAGCTCCTGTCCAACGCAGCGCTTGAAACTATTGGTGATGAAAACTATTAGTAAGCCACTAATTGTACGGCAGCCTACATATGCGGCGGTAATTGGCCCATTTACACATTTCGTTAGTCCGACGTGCATAATTGTTGCCTGTTTACATGAGAGATGATATGAATGTGGCAACCACGAACGGTGAAAAAATTTCAAGGCACACCAAACGATTGGAGGGCCATATATCCAAGGTGGTAATGGGCAAATTAGAAATTTTTCTAATTTGCTCATTAACACCTTTGATACCTACCTTCTAAACGTTCTCTATGTTCATGGATTGTGAAAGACTTGTGGACTTAGTTTCACTCAGTTTTTTAATTGAGTTTCTCCATTTCCTCTCAAAAAATGAGCTATGCGTGTCCTACACTATAGACAATATTCAAGGAATGTATTGCAAATCAGTCCTAGCAACAACTGCTAAAGATTACCGAATTTAAAATTGAGTAATTATGTAAATAAGTACCTACAAGATGTTACTTAAATAATCGGAAAAACCATGAACCACGGTCAAACATTAACAGTTACAAATATGAATTTAATAACACATTCATACAATGTGGGTGATCGGTTGATCATTAGCATATCTACCGTTGAATATGTTTAAGACAAGACAATGAGGAGGCAGTTAGATAATAATTTATTTACAATAGTGTATGAAGAGTTGGGGCTTGGTGACAGACAAAAGCGTCTGGTAGCATTCAAATTAAGCAATCATAGATGCAGAAAGATAAATCAATGTACTTGATATACAAACATATCGTTTGATCGAGGATTTGCCAGCAGATTCGATTGACATGGAAGACGCGTACATAGATGGTGACAAACATTTAAATTCATATAAAGTCAAAGACCCTGATGAAGCTAATCATCTCCATAGAGATAAGTCTTGGGAAGCCAGTTTTAATATTGTTGATTTGCAAGACTCTTTAAACGGGACAACAGGATTTGTGTCAAGAACGATATATTCCAAAAATGTTTTTCTACATTTTTCTATATCACGTCCAAAAATACCAGAGGCAATGACTAATGCAGCGTAGTTATAGTGCTAATAAATACCGACCCAGAAAGTTTGTTCGAGCGCAAACAATTAACGGGAACGCTTTGTTACATCTTTTAGAGCCGAACACATTGGATCTATTGTTTGAACATCACCTTTTATAGGCTTTATGAGTTTATTTGAAACATCTTTGTTTGTTTTAGGTACCTGAGGTGGAAGATCAAAGGCGGGTGTCAATTTTATTGGTGCCAATTAATTGCTACGTTGATCTTAGTTTTGGCTTTCTTAGTTGGTAAAATATCTGCACCTGTAGAAGCATTTTGGAGACGATTCATATGAGGGAAAATCAAACAATAATTATGTTTTAAAGTTATCTAAAATGGACCTTTGCTAATTAGCTATGATAATGTTAATGATGAGACATATTTTTTTTGGTTCTATTCACATAAAACAAATGCTCGTATGCCTACTGGAATGAATCCAATGTCTATAAAAATCTAAAAGACTTATGGAAATGAAAGCCATACAAAAATACACTAAATCACAAAAATATCATCACAGTTTCCACCACATCTAATAACGGAAGCAGACAATTGCCCATAAAATGTATAGCTGGTTAAACATGTCCTTTGGCACGATGCCAGAACGTCTGCAAACTTAACCCCTGCCCGAAACAATTTTATCAAAACTCATACATGATGAGCAATTAAAGTAGATACTACATTATGTACTTACATTTTTAAGAAGCGATTTTTCTCCCAGCTCTCCTCGCTTGGCGCCATCTGAAATGATTTCCACATAAAACATTAATATTTATAACAAATATTATGTCAAATGATGAAAGCACTGCAGCGTAATAATAATTCAATGTCGGAGGAGGAATTACAAAAAGCTTCCACTGATGGAAACCGACCTTGTTCATCCTGCTTGATACGCGCCAAACTGGCGTTGACTTGACAGTCCCGCCAAACATGGCTGCCGCTCGTGTGGGAAGCGGAAATACACGAATTACTACGAGCCAGAAAGGATAGAACAATCCGTGCGCGCGTGCAAAAAAGAGACAGACGACAGGTCCTGGCTGTTCAAACTTTTAGAAAGAGATAACGATATGCGATTTGACAGGAGTGCGAAAGGATAAGAATCTCATCTAAACGGTTTTTAGGGTGGAGCTGTCTGGACTTTCGGGTCGGCGAGACGCGCAGATGGTAACAAAAAGGGACCAGTCTCGGGACTAAAATTTGGGCATAAATTGAACGACATTTTTGCCACATTGCTGCGAGGCCGTCCATCGTCTCGGGAATGAACAGAACGTTTAGTCCTGACGTTATTATTGTTACAAGTTTAGCTAAAATAATGTAACGTTGAACTTAATTATTTAATATGAGTAATTAACAAAACTCATTAGTCTTTTGAGCCAGTCTAATTTTCTTCATTTGGTATTTTTATTATATAACCGGAATTCTTTTCTAGTATTATAATTTTAACATGTGGATATGTTTGTTCTAACTAAACACGTTTCGCATAACAAAATTAGCTGTATTCAAGTCACGGGGTCACTGACTCGGGATTTATTGTTGGTTTCCTGCCGTTTTATTAAACTTCATATTTTTCCTAAACGCGGGTTCGCCGACCAAATGTGTCTTCCGCTTTCTATTTGTTCGGACTATCATTGTTGTTCTATTTTTGGCGAAAAATGCTATGAGTGGTTTTAAGTACGAGCACGATCAGTTACATCATTTTTGGCTAAAGACGTCCCGTTGTTATTATAAACTTTAATTCCAAGCCGTAAAGTCGACAGTTCCTTGGACTTTGACATCAAGAAATTCGCGTACGGGCAAATGTTATTGAGATTGCATCGGAAGTATGGTATCGCCTTCACTGTATCGTAGTATTTTATTTTTAACCGTGATGTATGACCGTATACAAAACGCTTACGTCTTTTCCTTATAGGATCAGTAGAACTTTCGAGGCGCCAATGAGTAACTTGTTGGGTCTAGTTGACAGGATACTTGAAGAACAAATGCCTTAGACTACCTATCTACATAAGTAGAATTCATCAGTTGAACCAATTTTTTAAAACCAATGATCCTGCTTGTTTCAATTTAACTTAGAAACACAGTGACATGACCAGGAAGTACCTACATGATAATCCATAGCACGGAAGTATCAAAGCCAATGAAGAATCAAACATTGCAGGAACTGAATCTGAAGAAAAAGCTGATGATTGAAAATCAGATACTGATTTCCATTTATTGAATATGGCAAGTTCGCAATTAAGTGAATTTATTGCTATTTACAGCAAATATGTTCCTAACCAAATGAATATGATCGGTTATGGTATATTCCAACATATCTCATCTTACATTAACTTCAAGGAATGTATTGGGATTACATATTTAGAAATCATATCCATTGAAACATTCCAGCATTCGAATACTGTTTTAGATGAAATATTTCAATCAATTCGAAGTAGTTTGATTAATAGCTCTAAATCTGACTCTTGACGAAGACTTTTATAGCACTGCTAAGATATTAGCATTAAATATATCTTGAAGTTAAAAATTTACGGCGCTTACGCGTGCCAAGGGTTGGTTTTCTATAATGTGTGAGAACCATGCCAGATTTAAGTCGGGCTAATATTTAGACTAGTGCAAGGAATTAAATAATTATCGAAAACACAAAAGCATAAACAGTTATAAACGAGGTACTTGATCTTAAGTTCAGAAGTATAAATATCAGGATGAGTTAAATGGTACCTTCAATACTAGTAGTAGCGAAACTAATAGGTACACTTATCTCTAAGGAACAATAATAATGAGCAGTACCCACATTCCTGTCATTATGACGACTTTAATAAGACTTATTACAAGCGAGAGGCCTAATTAGCAAATTCTGGTGTAATGACAATCGACAAACTGGCTTCAATAATCGCATTCAACTCTGGCACCTTTACAAATTGCTGTGTATAGTTAAAAAGACAAAAACCAGTAATTACTATATTAGATACCTGTAATTTCTTCTAGTACAATTATAATTCGAATCGCACTTCGTAAACTGGTTTCATTTAACTATTTACACTTTAAGAAATCGATTCACGTTTTTGCAATCGAACGAGTTTGTTACACGAGCTTAGCTATCGATAATCGATCCATATGTATTAGGCCTTATCGATATGCTGTATAATTGATCGATAATCGTTTGAGTATTAATTAAATGCCTGGTGTAAATAAATAATCGGCAGTGCAGTGATCTTATTTATCACTTACAAGTTTATCTGCATCGGTTGGTGCCAGAAGTATTTCTTTGAGCAAAAAGGAAACATCTGCTATTTATGAAGAACGTTTCCGTATGCTAGATAACGTATAAGGCAGACAAGTTACGTCGTTTTATCCAACCTTCAAGACCGAATCCCTGACACCTCCAATTGGCTGATACAGTTTTCATCAGGCCACCGGATTGGCCGACGCCTCTGCGCAGTCGTGCTGTCAAGAGCGTCTGCCGTGTGAAGTTGTACTATGCTCATCTATATTTCAAGGAGCTACATCAAGTATGGATACTTGGAATTCAGAGTCTCGCTTGAATATTACAGCTTTCATACTGACGAATTTTACACCAACTCCAGAAAAGGTAATATTATATTTATGCTTTGGTACATTTATTTTTGGTGCGATGAAAATATTCCTAGCATATTTCATATAAAATTTTCATGTAATAAAATTACCAGGCTTCTAAGAAAAGATAAGATTAACGATTATTATGTTAACCTGGTTTACGTTAAACTTAATATCATAGATAAGAGATTAAGGCAACGGAAGCTGCCGCACACTGTGTTTGCATTCATATTATAATATCGTATCAACTGAGATTAAGGTTGTATAGTATGTCACCTGTAGCCAGTAGATAGCTGATAAATCTTTATTTAACTAAGATAAAGCCGTAGCGTGGAATACTATTTTAGATATGTACATTTTACACGCAAAGATATGAGACCACAAAGGTTTTCAACCCGTAAATGATCGCACAAAACAAAGACCGTCACGGATTTTCTTTTGGACCATTAATTTTTACTCCATTTTGTAATTAAGTTCAGATGTTACGGATCGCGCCTTAAGATAAACAAAGAAATTTCAAGGGACTCGAAACAAACATTATCTTCCTTTTCCTGTTACCGGTAAACGAAGCTTAAGATGCCTGCATATTTTATGTCTTCCCATTTCAGCATCGTTTATGCCAAATAACACGATGTTGGGTCGACGAAATTATAGAAAAAATATCCAATCTTCTAAACGATTCCTGAATACCATTGGGCCGACTATTATCTGATATTAATAACCGCTCCAAAAGCACGAAAGACACCGTACTTAAATAGAAAAGAAATGTGTCCAGTAGATTCCAGTGTCATTATTGGTCGTCGATAATTACATCGATATCGATCGTCCGTATCTAATGCCATGCATTTATTTCTACCATCAGTTTGTTTTATCGACAAAAACATATTTTGACATCGATGACTTCCGAACAACGAGGCGTGCCGATTGTATCGATTGGCATCGTCGAAGCACCTCGCATTGCCCGCAAGCTTCGAATTTTACGCGAATGTAGACGAGATTTTGAGATGGAATAGGAATGTACTGGTACATGCTGTGGAAATGTTCTGGGTTCGTATTGAAATATTTTATTAGGTCGAAACGAAATGCGGAATGGTGAGTGAGAATTTTGTTTTCAGGTATGTATGGACGGAATTTTGAAAGGTTCTCATTAAGATTCAGCTTATTTCGATTTTAGAATCTAACGATGACTAAATAGGTGTAACAATGATCTGAACCTAAATTCAGGCAGATTTTAAGTAAAAAGTGAAGTAATAAAAGGAAGTCATTACAAATTCATCACGCAATTCCAGTATCCCTTCCAAAAGCTAACCAGCTTCAACCCTAAATAAAAGTTGCATGGAGCCAACGATAAACTGACGATTTTTTATAATAAAATATTTAGGGACTGTAAAACCTGGCCATGATAAGTCAAACAGAAAATATCCTCGTCGACACGCAATCCTTGAGAACATTATTATTTATTCACAGGGCTGTTTATGAACTTGGGAACTTTTAATGACAATGAAAATAACTTACGTTGGTAATAAAAATACATTAAATACAAGTTTGTCACGCACTTTTCCCGCAAAGACCGTTGAGTTTCCTTTAGAAGTGCTTGGAAACTTTGCAGGTGCAAATTTGAGCGCAGATGTAGTATTGAAAAAAATATGATATACGAGTGTTATAGATAAAGGAATCACTACTGCTGCTACAGCGAGTTTTAACGAAAAAGTTTTAATAAAAAAGTGTCGATTCGGTATATTTCCAAAGTGTGCTATATATTTTCAAAATACGCTGATATCGGTATATATGTATTTCAAAGTTCGGTAGTATCAGTACGTATATATTTTCAAAGTATCATGTTGGTATCGTTAGATATTTTTAAAGTAAGGACCGACATCAGTGTCGGAATATTTTTTTCAACGTAGGAAGGCACATTCGTATCGGTATATATCATTTCAAGGAACAGTCCTTTGGACTTTACGACTATCCTTGAGAGGATATTGAATTTGAACTTGACGTAACTTTTATTGCTGCTATTATTTTTATGTAAATACAGACACAGGTTACAGACAAAATGTACATACACGTTGGCTTCCATGACACCTAGTCATAAGTCTTAACGATTCGAGTCACGAAGACCTAAGTGTGAACTATTGAATTTTTATTCGCGTGTTTGCCTATTGAGAACATAGTTTTAAAGTAGGAACCTATCTTTTAGTATTCTGCATTGTTCTTTGTTATCTATTCGACCAATTACTCATGGTTGTTTCGGTGACAGTTTATCAGTTAACTAAGTATTTTGATATGCCAACAAGCTATTGAAGCTATAGATAGGAAGGTGCTCAAAGTACCAAAGTAAAAAAGAAAATATGTTGCATTGAATAGGAAATCCGCTTTGGAGTCCCGCAGGAAAGTATACTTGGCCCAACACTATTTATTAAAATACATGAATATTATAAGATTCAAGTCAAGCTTGAAAAAAACTTTATCGGTTAACCCTCGCACTGCAATTGATCATTTTAATAATAGAACAAACAACCTAGCTCGTTATTAATAAAATTGCGGAAAAATACCAAAGAAATCTTAATAAAACAGAACGGAAACGTTTTATTATTTGTTAAACGTCGCATTCGTATTCTAAACCCATAACTAATAATAAAAAGGTATCCGACTTTATGAAAATATACTCCGATTACATGGAAGCAACACGGAGCTAATTTTTATTTGTTATTTTCCACGGCAGCAAAAACGCGGTGTTTTTAATAATTGCATAATAATTCACGGGAACAGGGAAACGTGGCATGATTAAAATTTAGTGGCATTTTTACAGTTTAGACTGTAATATTACTTGTGAAATGCGGAAAGAAATAACCCGGCATTTGTGAGGCTATTAAGTGGCTATAATACTTCAGGAAAGGTGGAACATTTGTGGTTGTTTTAGCAAGTAGTTAAGCAGTCTCAATGATTAAAAGCCGAGGAGCTCTTTAAGCCTCGGAAGCCTTTGTCCGTTTACTGACTTGTTATCTAGTTACACATAGAGCCGGCTACCTGAGGGAGTGGTTTAGTTTATTTGCTAAAGCTGATGGAAGGTGTTTCATGATTCAATTAGCTTTGTTACAAGATATCCATTTAAAATTAACTTATATTATCCTATGTAAAATTTCAACATTTATATTTGTATTTTTTATGGTGTAGATACATAATAAAGATAATTCTTTCTATCTATACCTATTTAGTTTTTGAACAGTAAGTGCAAGAATAAAGTTATAGACGTCTATACTACCTATAGTGTAGCTTGTACACCGTATGCCAGTAAGTGCATAATTGCCATATTATTTACATGAAACCTTTCTCACAAGCAATTGGAAATTATCCCCACATAAATGTAACGTGTTTATTTTCCGGAAAATTCCAAAAAAGCAGTGATCTTTTCAAACGACAGCGCCGTTTATAAAGAACAAGAAACCGACCAATAAAACGTATTTATCAAATGCCATGACAATGGGCGGAGAAGAGAAAGGTCAAACCTTTTTGATATCACGCATTAACATGCATAAAAGGAGAAATCAGAATATTATCAGTGTACCGCCAATTCCGCACATGCGTACATCGCGCGCCGGTATCGACGAGCGTCAGGCGTCGCGCGCAGACTCCCCTACCCCGATAACGTAAATAATACAATAAAAATAATACAATCCCACTCGATTTGAATGTCTTCTGTTCTCTGTAGGTACAGAGTCAGCGTGATGGACTGTTATAGCAGCCCTCGATACGAGATTTTGTTGCGACTATAAGACTTTTTTACGACGACAGTATAATTGATGGACTGACCTCGTCGCGACAGAAAACGGGTGTTTGTTTCAATATTGACAAGGGACAATTTACTAGATTGGGATTTGAGCGAGTAAAGTGATGATTTGATGATTGGCAACTTCAAGAGAAAATTGGCTGAACTCCAATTGATAAAACCATTACCTATTCCGTTTTAGTTTCATAGGGAGCTTTTTAATTGAGGAGGTACCTAAGTGACTATTATGATTCAAACGATGTAGACTAAAAAGTATAGACTTGAAATCCAAACCAGACCACTCCTCATAGATTGTAATGCATACATCCATACAGGACTATTTTATAATACGGAATTACCAACTAGGTATGGAATGAAATACTAACGCAAGCTGTATATTTTTTCTCGGAACCGTTAAAGCGCCCTAAAGAAATGCAATTTGTTCCACGCACTTCGAAACAGATGCGTTTCGAACCATTTGACCGTACGGAGCAGCGGACGGGTTAAATGTCAAAAAAACGACTTTTTCTCTGCTTTATGTTTCGTCCTTCCAATATTAAAATATAATGGTACTAGTAAAGCATTGGAATTTTTAAATAAAATAACGACAAAATAAATTCAAAACCCAAACAAAATAAATTCGCGGCCATTTTAAAACAACTTCAAATTTTATAACCCTAAAACACGCAAAGGAATTAAATCAAACAGCCGTGTAATTGATATTCATTACTAGAAATAATAATTCTAAAATCGAGCGGCGATATCGCGAGGTTGGTATAGAAAAATTCAAAATTTCGCTTACCGTAGGGAGGCGCGTGGGGCAGCTGCGCGGCGCAAAGTGCGAGCAGCGACACAAGCCTACTACGTCACCCCTCCCTCCCGCGGCCCCGCCCTACTCCTTACTCCTCACAGATTTGTCTACTCAACCCCTCGCTACCGGAGTTAACAGGCTCTAGATCTAATAATACCTATTAATTACCTTTTATTAGGCTTGCTTGTGTCAATTTTTCGGTAGCTAGCAACAATTTAAGCGAAAAAAAAAATGATTCTAAGTATATACGGACCTGTTTTATACCTACTATGTCCAAGTGGTCTAAACTAACAAAATAATAAAAAATGGAACAGAATTTGTATGAAAATATCTGCCAAGTAAATAAATGCAAGTAATTAAATGGGAAATTACTCCGAGATGGCGAAACAGGTTCTGTTAAAAAAAAAACCTTTTTCTACAAAACCTTTTTTTTAAGTTAAAGGCTGTAAAACAAAACGTTAGGTGTGACGGAAAAATTACGTAACTTAAAAGCGTGTGTGAGTATGTACAGAGATGTACAAATAAAAGTAAAATGCGTGCTTACCTACTGACAGTGAAACCGTTAACGTTGGAAGCGTGTAGTGACGTAACCGAGCCTGTCGGTTCCGGAGGACGGCTTCACATGGCCTAACGTTTAACGAACGATTATTATTATTTTAAACTGTGTCTGTTGGTTTCGATACGTTTTTAACTTGTTTGCTACAATAAAGGTATTTATTCTCTAAAGATGAATTATTATTAACTGTAGAAAATTCAGTTTTCCGACATAATACGATTTTTTTTTGCTTTTTGAGAAGCTTTTGTGCGTAAATCGCAAAGGTAGAATTGAATAAGTGGTTGTTTTAAAAAAAAAAGAAACATTATAGGTTGTCGTTTAGCTATTGTGAGTATGGTGACATAAGTAGATAGGCTTTTAACTATTCCTATGTTGTAGTATGGCGCCTAAAAAAGCCTAAGGTGCCGCCAGTTTTTGCACACTTCCGTTAGTTATGCTTTACTTGTTAACGGCCGACTGTTTCTTTCCTTTTTAGTTTTAGACACGGTCAATCACCTTATTTGAGCTTTACCTACATGAATAGATTTAAAAAAAAATTAAATTATACTACCAAAACTTAAAAGACTCCCAAGAGGCGATTGCTCAAACAATTTCAAATGAGAATGTCAACTCTCGAGGGACGCTTAGTCGGTGCCTTGATCCAACAATGGCGTCATTCCATGACATCTCAATGTCACATTAATAAAATATTTTTCAAGTGAAATGCATTCTATGCAAATCCTTTGTCTTTTTGAATACACAATCTAATTACCGTTTTTGTCGGCACAGTGCGTGCGACAAAACTGTCGCAGCACGAGAATTTGCATTCTAAACGGCGCTTATCCATCGTGACACGTCCGTCCGGTGTCTATGTCCAACTAACAAGACGCCATATGGCGTTCACGGGCGAATGACTCAATACATTTTTGTATGTAACTCTTTGTAACCGTTGGTGCGTGCGATTTTATGCGTTTATATCATTGCGATTAGGTAATGTATGATAGATTTATTACTTATGGTACGACTTGCCCTTAATTCTTGGATATGGGTTGCTGGTTTCGACATGGCGGCTGGTTCGAATTTTAAATTTTGATTCGAGAGGCGATTATTTTTGAGAACCTTGATGTATGGGAGGTCGATTGTCAATTTATTAGACTTGTGGTGTCTTTAATTATCTTTATACATTATTATAAATTAAAGTAGCTTTTCGTGTCTGTTTGTGTGACCGCGTTGTTCTTCTAAGCTACTCAACGGATTTTGATGCGGTTTTCACCATCATTTAGATAATTTATTTCAGAAGATTTCCGTGTGAAAACTTTCATGTTAAACTAAAAAATAAGTCACATGACGGTTTTTCTTTACGGGACTTCTAACAATCAACTCCTACCTACCGCAAGTCGCATTATGGAACTTCGTCCCAATAATAAAGAAATCCCAATGCTTTGTCAAATTGTAAAGACCGTGCGAAGCAGGGGTGGGTCGCTAGTTATTTTATATATAAAAAACACCTCAATCCCTCAAAAAAAAAATAGATGACTGAATAATCTAGCAATATCTTTAGATGCCCTTGCTAAACTTTTCACTTTAAATGCTATCATATAGACTGCGCTAATGCTCGGTTCCTATATACAGAGAAAACAGGCATCTTCTGGGCATCCTCGTTCCATCATAGACCTCATCCATCGCTTTCCATCAGGCATGGTCGAAGTCGAGAGCAAGCCCATTTAGCAATAAAAAAAAATACGAATCGTTTTGCTTACCTACATAATGGTAGTATTTTTATGCCAAACTGTGCATATAAATACCTACTTAAACTTTACTTACTTAATACATAAATACTTTTTATGTAATTGTTTTCTCTTTGTTTCTAAATTCGTTCAATTAGTTTAATTTTAATTGTTACAGTCTCAATAGTGTATAAGCTATCAATTAAGGGAAAGAGCGAGACAACCCCAACACAAGTTAATTGCTTACTGGGGCTGTCTCAATCACATCTGCAAATGTAACTGTTTGAGACCCACAATTTTTTAAGTAAGCTAATTTTATCTGTGATAGCTACTTCCATCTAGGTATTTGCTTCTATATCGGTGAAGATACACGAGTCTTAATTTTAACCAATAACGGTTCGAAAATTATAGGAATCTGCCATAAGAGAGTTGTTCTACGTGGAAAGAGCGATTTCTTCGCAGATGAGGCGTACCTACACCCGAACGAACAAAATCAGCAGTAATTACTCAATGATGATCAAAGCAATGTTAGCATTCCTTTTAATTTAATACCTACGCACATTTTTTATGTAGTGCTAATTGGTTTGACGTTTTAATTTGTTTGCGTTGACGTTACGAAAAATTCGTCGCTTCGGGAACTTTCGTCATTCCGTGAACATTGACACATGTCGTGTGACTTGAGAGCCTTTACCTATTGTGATAATAAAACTAACTATTAGACAAGGTATTGTCGTAGCTAGGCCTACGCACGAGTACTTTATTACACTTGAAGTGTTGCTAATTTAAAAAAGTAAATAAACCTGAAATCAATTAGAGAGAATTAACGTGCCTTTCCTTTGTGTAAATAATTTCATCACCACTACTCTCAAATCGGTGAAGGAAAACATCGTGAGGAACCCGGCATGTCCTAGAACGAAAAATACGAACTATCGACCCGCACTGGGCCCGCGTGGTGAATTACGGCCCACACCCTCTCACCGAGAAGAGGCCTTTGTCCCAGTAGTGGGAATATTATAGGTTGATTATGTGAACCTATCTTGAGAAATTTTTATACTAATGACAAAATTTAGTCTGAGATGAATATTTTATCATTTAAGTATAAATATACTTTGGAATTGAAGTTATTTATACGTTTAACCGTTAAATGAACAGATGTTGCGCTAAAACAAGTTGAAATAACTCAAAAATTATAAGTTGCAAACACTGCAATACCCCATGTCACTCAACCGAAGGATTATTTTGCTCGGACGCTCGCAGCCAATCCGACGTCACCCCTCCCCTTATTGGTGAATTTAAAAAAGGAATTTCAATTTCATCCGCTCCCCTCGAATATAGCTGACAGGCGGTGCTGTTCCGAGTGTTGTAGTCGAACAGATTATTGAGTGTTCTCTTTTTGAAAGTTTTTGGTTTTTAATTTTGAAAACAGAATAATTGAGCATTGCTTGGTTTTCGCTACATAATTATTATAAAACAAAGTCCCCCACGCCGCGTCTGTCTGTCTGTATGACGATAAACTCAAAAACTCCTAAACGGATTTTCATATATTTTTTACCGATGAACGGAGTGATTCATGAGAAAGTTTAGCTGTATAGTTCATTAAAGGTTTTGTGTAAATTGGCTCAAAAATGACGATGATTGTTGAAGATGTCGGAAAAAATCATACTGACTGGAAGCTTTAATGGCGTGTGCCACGTAAAACAATATTTATATGAAAAGATCCACGCGGGTAAAACCGCAGGCAAAATCTAGTTAGTTAGAATATTCAATTATTTTTGTATGGATGGTAAAAATATAGATATCTTTATTTCTTCAGGTAATGATTATTTTTTTTTAATAGATTCATTTCAAAGCATTTCCCATGTTCACACTACTACGATAAAAATGCCTCATAATTTCAATAGATTACGAAATTACCTTTCACAATCACTCAATAAATCAGATAATTCTAGCAAAATTTTCACATGATCAGTGGAATATTTCACAAATTGTATACCAACTGGTAGGTATGTACGTTCACTAAAGAAGATGGGTAACCAACCAAACTTCTTCTATATCTGACGACCCATCGGTTAGAGAAGTAGTTTAGTAAGAAACCGATGGATATTTTCGAATAGGTATGTAATATAATTAATATAAAACAAACAGTTAATTTATCTCGTTTTAAATTAAATTTCATTCGTTAACATTTGTTGGTTTTTTACATAATCAGCCTATACTGTTCCCACTGCTGGGACACAGGCCTCCGCTCTTAGAGAGGGAGTGGGCTGTAATCTACCAGCGGGCCCAGTGTGAGTTGGCAGATGTCACAATCATGTCTTAAACTCATAAACTTCAACTACAAGGTCAAATTAAATTAGCTAGCAAAACTTCGCAGACGTGATGGATATTGATATCCAAATAAGAGTAAGTAATAGTTGCCCCCAAAACTAATTTACATCAATTTTTTTTGTCCCTGTAAATGCGACGACCATGGTACTTATTTCTTTTCGTGACTGTACTTACAGAAAAAATTGCGTATTATCTCAATACGTCATCTTAATAGGTAGGTACCTACATTTTTTATATGCGCATGAGTCATCACATCATCATGTCAAAACCGTTGCTACTTGCTTCCATCTCAGGAGCAAACGAGATCACGATTGTGTTAGAACATCTGTTAGTAAATGTATTTATAGTTAATTTGTCCAAGCAGCTGATACAAAAATTGTTATTAGTTTCTTCATTATATTTTTGGGTTCGATACAGTTTTGTGTCTTTAGATATACAATGTGTAACTGAATTGATGCACATTATGAACGAAATTTGTTCAGAATCGTTTACTGAATCGACGATTTACTGAATTTTTGACATTTTTAATATGGGTATTTTTTTTCCCAAAAATAATTCAGCCGCTCCCGCTGAACAATAAAAACAAACCAAAATGCACGAAGTACCTACTACGCTAGACCTTTATACGTCTATGCGACTATGTGAGATTTGTAATGTGACCACAATTTTCTCCCACAATCAGTATAACTAATTTACCTAATAAATAAACATTGTTTTATATATTATAGTAAAAATTCAGTGCATGTATTATTATTAAAATATAGTATTCTAATTGGGTGTTTAATGGTGTGCGTTAATTCCGGGACATGTTGCAGATGATAATTTTCTGTTTCATCTGTTGTCTCTGTCTGTTTTTTGTAGTCGGAATATACACGTTTTAGTTAAAAGTTTTGATCTAATTAAAGATTACATAAATATAGTTAAGTACATACACGTACATAACATACATAATCAGCCTACAATGTTCCCACTGCTGGGACACAGGCCTCCTCTTGGTGAGAGGGAGCGGGCCGCAATCCACCACGCGGGCCCAGTGCGGGTTGGTAGAGGTCACATGTCGAATTTTGGGTTCTAGGACATGCCGGTTTCCTCACAATGTTTTCCTTCACCGTTTTAAGAGCAGTGGTGATGAAATAATTTACACAAAGTAAAGCGCCTGCCTTCATCTCGAAGTCGCGGCCGTTACCACTGGGCCACCACTGCTCACCCTCTGCTCTCTCTACAGGGTGGCAGGGACATCGACGCGCAAACTGTATTACCATTGCACATGAGAAAAAAAATACAAAAAAAAAAAATATTGCTGTTCAGTACATTTTGACAGTCTATGTAGGTATTGCACTTTTTTATGAAACAGAAGATTTTTTTAATAACCGACGAAAAATTTCGACGCCATGGGGTCTAAACTCATGTGCTGAATCCATGGTTACAGTTTGCGCGTCGATGTCCCTGCCACCCTGTATAGGTAAGTACTCCACCCGAATTGCATACCACACTATCAATCTCAATTTGAGTAATTTTGAAGGATATAGCTGATACATTGCTTCATATGTTTGAAAAAACTGTCTGTTCAACAACGTAAATAACGCAATGAATGTTGTCGAACTGTCAAAATGAAAGCTAATGCTTGTTACGCAACGCCCCCCCGCTGATGTCATTATGTTCTTGATTGAAATGGGGATTTAGATAGAAAAGAGAATGTACGCTTTTTTAATTTCTGACGTGACGATAATACCGTGGACGTCCACGGTATCACGATAACACAGGAAAGTAAAATGTATGGAACTATAAAGACGCTTTTAAGTTACCGTCCACGATAACGATATCATCATCATCGACCAAGAAGATATGAGAATAAAGAGACCTGCACAACCCAGTTACTGGGTAATACGATACCCCTTAATAAGACTGGTTTTGATACTTTCCGGCTTCTGACGACTGTAATGATTGTCAAAGATCCTTGAATGACAGCCGGGAACAACGGCTTAACGTGCTTTCCGAGGCACGGAGTGGTCTTTGTATGAAAAGATGATCACCAATCGAAGGACCAACCGTAGGAAGCGTAGCTTAACCCGGCCTGTGTGTCTGTTATTAATTAGCCACGAGCCCTACTAAAACTAATAAATAATGTGAAATTGTGTCCTGTTTTAATGTCCTATGAGTTTATACATCAGTACATGTCAGCTATAAAACAAGCTGTCCGCAAGCATATAAAAATATGCCAAGTGTAGAAATAATACAAAATTCTGTACTAAATTATTTGTTCATGCCTTTCTCGTTCCAACCTAATTTTCATTTTAATAAAAAGAACAAATACTGTTTCCTACTAAATAAAATATTAACGAAACGCAACCCAGCCGGTTACTAACAGAATTTGTTGAGTGTCCCTACCATTGTCTCACGAAGCATGGAAGTCGCACATAGTGAGATGGGAGAGAAAATCAATGACTTTGTTTTCAAGCATTTTATAGTATTAAATACTTAAATTTCTTTCAATAATTATGATTGACAGGTTTACCTGATTACAGAAACAAAGAAATGTAGAGAATAGAATTTTAAAAACGTTTTCTGTGGTCATTTTAAGCAGAGGATAACAGACATATCTCAGTGAAAATCTATAGTGTTTAATTCTTCAGTTTAATAAGATTGGTAGCCATATAATTTTTGAAGCTGTGAGAGAATGTAGGACTGAGCCTTCATGTAAGTAGATTTTAATCAAGACCTTATCCACTACTTAAACACGGTTTAAATTTCTTTTCAATTAGAATCGTTATGAATTTGTCAACATAGAAGTTATATAGTTCATTTTATACTTAGCCTTAATTATAGTGGTAGCAATAAAGTACAACTATAACCTAATCATAATAAAAAACAAACAAAGCTATTTCATAATTGTCAGGCATTTCTCGTGTAGGAATGAATCTAGGAATGTTTCATAATTTTATTTCGGAATTTCAATGACTTAATAATTTTTATATAGAACGAATTACGACCGTGAGACCGTTACACATATTTACACGAACTTTGTTTTTGATAATGAACGTACACAATTAGAATTAAGAAAAGGTTTTTGTTATATTCAATGTTTACTGATTACTAAAAGCGGCAACACCTGATGGAGCCGTGAAATGTAATGTAATTTGAATGTGAGAGATATTACTAGTGCGGATCGTGAATTCTTCTTATTCATGTACCTAACGAGTAAAAGGAAATGTAACTTTGTAAAAGACACACCTACCTAGATCAAAATATCAAGATCACTCTATCATCAACAATTTTATCAACGATAAGCTTACTTGGCGTCATTGAAACACATTAAAAAATCTTCACTATAATGTTTTAAATGTAATGCTCTAAACTGCTAAAACGCATGAAGATTTTAAAGATTTTTTCAGTATTTGACCGAAGTTTATTAAAAAGCAGAGTAAATTTTATGTTAAAGTAAAGTTTTTTATTCCCCAGCCATTTTGTAGGTAACTGAATTCATGACTTACTCGTGAAAAATACAAAGGATGGCAGTTCGAGTTACGATCGAGAACCCTTAATAAGTAGGTACGGCCGTTACCCAAATGCGCAAGTCCGAGATCGGCGCAGGCGCAAAGGTGCCTTTGTGGCGGCCATATTTTATTGCCCCTTTTTCGGGACGAACAAAAATATCCATTCATAGGAGTCAGGTATAAAAATGTTTTTGTTTGACTTTTAGAATGCAACCGTTCGGGTCCTTCGCCAGACGGGATTAGGAGGGCTTTTGACACGATCTAGTTTGGCAAACAAATATTGTTTTCAAAATAAAGCTTTATGAAATTGGATTATCTCTGTAGTAATGGCGGGTGCCTATAACAGCAGCAGGAACACGTTTTTTTTTTTAAATACAGAACGGTTCACTGGCTTTGTTCAAGAAATCTTGGTTATATACCTACATAGTAGGTAGTAGAGGTAGTGACGCATGCGTCTTACGGGTACCTAAGACAAAGGAAGATGAGCAGGCAAGACCATCATAATGCATTATTTAATAATGTCTACCGCGTTCATTACTATTTCATTTCTTTAGTTGATAATGCTTTTAGATTTGATGACGATGAGAAGTAAATAACGATGAAAGACGTGTAAAAAGATGATCGATCGTCGAATCACTCATTCTACAATAGGATTTATCGGGTCTATTAAATATTTTTGGCGTAGGTAAATGCCACGTTTAGCAAACTAATGTATTTTTTTACCTTGATGTTTTTGTATTTAGGCGAACATAGGTATTTAAAACTAAAATACATAATTAGAGTAGTTCTATTGTAAATACTACTTACACCGAAAATAAATGAAATATTATGTTATCTACATATATACTACCTTAGGTATGAAAATTTCTACATTCTTTAATGATAATTTAATTAGTTATAAATTGTTACTCAAATTCATAGTTTGGTCCACCACGCTAAGAAGCAATAGCCCAGGCCTAAGTTTTTACTTAATTGTTGTTTTCCTAATTAATCCTGGGAATTCCATTGCTTGTATTGAGTTAATGAAAATCAAGGAAAATATAACTATAGGTACGTGTGCATGTGCACCTACATAATTGTATACTTTATTCATAAGCTACAATAATAATTCACTTCAATAAAATATTTGCAAAAAAAGTTGAAAATATGAAAAAGTGGGTTTTCCGAAATAAGCTGGATGTTAAAGGAAAGTTGTAATCAATACTGTTTTTTTTTTATTGAGTGTTTGTGGTAGAAATGTTGAGAAGTGATTCAAGAATGAAGCCGGTTAAAAGGGGAAAACCCATTCCTACACTGAATCCCAAAACTTTGCAAAAAGTTATATAATAGATACTAGAATAAGTAAGTTAAGACTAAAAAAGAATTCTTAAGGTTATCTCTAAACACTATCTCATTATAATGTTTTAAATATATTTTAAAACGAAATACATAAACTACTATCGGAATAGATCTACTGAAATTAAATGGAATATTATAAAACTAAGAATAAATACTTACCGGAACGAAGCCAACTGGTACAGCAACTGACGTCAATTTAAAAGAAAACCTAGGAAATGTTTCTAAAAACTATTCTGAAACTCTCGTCCGTACCCTAATATGAAAGCTTTTTGAATGAAAGCTCCCCCGAGCTTGACAGTGAGACAGAACTGTTTTACCATCGTCGAGTTTGTCGAACAGCGCCATCTAGTGGCGAGTAGAGTAACTATACCACTTAGCAATTAAGTGGGGCTTGTTAGAATAAAATATCAATAATCTTAAAGATTTCTTGAGAAGTTGGAATAAATAATTAATATCACTTTGAAATACATAAAAACAAAGCATTCCTGAAAAGATGACAAGACATTTACCTACAACAAAAGGAATAAAATAATGCGCTTACCTTTATCCGCAGTGCAGGATGCGTGTCTAGAGAGCACCTCCCAAAATATCAAATAAAACTTATTGCCTTCATTTGTCAATACGAAATAACCTATTGGCAACTAGAATATGAAACGGAAAACTTAAAATTCTCACTGGGAAACTTATAATGATTTTTTAACAGAAGCTCACGGATGCGGATTCTACTTAGAATTTTCCTATAATGAATGCACAAGGCGACATCTACGGAAAAATTAAGAACCGCTCGCAGACGTCACACTGTGGGTTCGTTTTAGTTCAATTTTTTTCCGTAAGATGACGCCAGTGTGCAGAGCTTTGGCCAGGAAGCTGCTTTAGTATTTCCCAAGACATTGAAAAGATGTCGCATTTTTGAGTTTTGCTCTACATTCATTTCATTATAATTTTTATTTTTCATGGAAAGCGATAGCTTTTCCCGAAGATGATGACTTGTAAGTAATGGGTTGCTAATTGTATTTGATTATTTGTACATAATGAAAATGAATTAAAGATCAGGACCTTGCTGACAGCGTTCTGATTAATTGCTCAGTCATCAAACTAGGACACAGTATCCAACAGTGGGCACTGGGTACTGTTGAGATGTTAGTATGCAAATATTATTGGATTCTATAAATACAGTAAAATAACATTCATTGATATATAAGACTAGAACTTTCACGTCTGAATTTTAAACCCAAAACGTAGTCCATAGCACTTGCAAGTTCTAGGTACTAGAGATCCTGGAACTCCTTCCTCATTATCTGATGAGAGCCAGATCGTGAGCCCAACATACTCTTGCGGCCTTGCCAAGACAAAAACTCTAATAACACATTAGGATTTCCACATGGAAAAAACCAAACCATCTAAGGTCTTTTGTTTTATTTTACCAACTTATTTTTTACTTAACATCACAACTATTATCTCCTGTGTCCTATAAAGGTGATTCAATCATTAAACATAATGTACCACGTTCAATAAAAAACACTTTTGTGTTACCTCCGTGCTGAGTCCAACAGTATGAGGCAATGATTGATGAACAGCTCGCCCGATTGTATTCTTCTCTGATAATATTTTCTCAGTCTATTTGGAATGAATTTGTTCGTATAGAACGGTTTTCTTCGACAGTTTTTGGAAATTGATATTCTTGGAAGCTGTTCAGGTTTTTATTAAATAACTTGTTTATTGGTCAGCATTATTGGCATTAACAGCCTACTTACTGTTGACAAAATTATGTAAATATTTTGTTTCACATCATCACATAATACATCTCTTAACCTGCGGGGTAATTGGGTAACTATCAGTAGCATGGGTTTTATAGCATTTTGACAGTTCAACAACATTCATTGCGTTATTTACGTTGTTGAGCAGACACATATTTCGAACATATGAAGTAATGGATCAGCAATATCCTTTAAAATAATTCAGATTGAGATCGATAGTGTATTACGCAATTAGGGTGCTGGGAATTGAAGCTCCAATACGATTTTGGGTTTTCCGTTAGGAATTGTCAGTAGCAGCGCAGTCTGGATTTGTCGGTACTTGCCCGTGGTCCGTGGAACCCCCAAGGGGGACAAAGGGGTACCATGGGCAAACTATTTGCCCCATGGTACCCCCGCTAATGGCTAATGTTTTTTTTAATGTCACATTGAAATGTTTGGAATGGGGTATCACGGGCAATAAAAATATATTTAATAAGGAGATTGTTATTCAGGGGGTTTATTTATTTATTTATTATTCACAAAATCCACAGCTCTCTGAAATTTTGCCTAAAATATACCTATAAGCTAGTCTTACAGCCAATTACGGATTTACAATTCCACGAGCAAAAATACTTGCTGGTGGTACCCCGAGGGGAACTAGGCTGGGGGACCATGGGCAAGTACCGGGATTTGTGCCCCGTTGGTTGCAACAGGCTCGCCCTTATTAGGTAGGTATATGGGACATACATAGCTGGCTGGTTACGTAAGTCCCAGAGCTAGAGGCTAAAACCTTCGGGGAAAACAGACGTGATATTATGCTTATTATTTGTGTGTGATGTCTTAGTTCGGTGACAGATTCTTCGTGTATCGAGGCTCTGGTTATCAGCAATTCAGGATGCAGGACTCTCCATCAGACTTCGCCATAATTGACCTCCTTACAAATAGGTTCTCCAGTACACCTGCCTCTTTTTGTCGTCAAGAAGCATTCTTGTCTTCTGAAGGTATGGATGGGTGACAGGTAAACTGTATGCACATGAGACTTTATCTATGTGATAGTACGATAACAGTACGCAATGATGAGTAGAATACGTTGTACTTAACGTGTTATTTGTCTTTCCGCAGTAACTTATGGTCGGTAGTCGTTTTTCTAATACATTTACCTATTTTTAGGCACAAATAAACACTTTCTTGCTTTCTTACCTACTGATTAAGATCCTATAGCTTTTTAGTCATGGGTCTTATAACATACTTTAATGGCGAGTCTGGCGAAATGTGAATGATCCGATAGATACTCGTGTCTACTCGTTCAAGTTTAGACTCCACGATTACTGACACATGCATGCACTGACTGGATAGGTCCACTCAAATCTGTGTGGTTATTTCCTCGAAAGACCATCTCAGACACTAATCTACATGGTCTTCACATGATCTGACCTGGATAATATCTGGACTATAAATGACTCTGACCTCTGACTCTGAGTTCGTTTTGGTGTTTCTTCTCAGAGCAGTCGGATAGTAAACACAGGCCTCATCAAATTTTTTAAAATATTTTGACGAGTAAAAGTGTTTGCTATACGTTTTACTCGTCTTATTTCTTATTTACAAAATGCAATGTTATCCGTTTGGGCTAGTCCTAATAGCTCATAAACACAGTGACCCAGATTTGATTCAGATCAACATTCATGTCTCAATTCGTATACAAAAGTTCAATCAAGTAGTTGGTGATGTTTCAATGGGCGCTGTGCTGCGTTCAAAGTGGTCTCTTATCGTTCTGTATTTCCTCTTGATTCTTGAAACTGTATCTGGAATGTTCTGGAGTAAATTGCTCACTTCAAGGTCGTTTTGGTGAACATCTACTACTACCTTTCAAGGTTTTGGAAAAGATGAAAATTCTTGGATCATACAACCTTTACCCACATGCATGAAATTTTCCAAAATAACTTTACTTCTTCCACTATTATATATATATATATAGTTTTATCTTAAGTGTCTTATTGTCTGCAGAATACGGTTTATTCTTACATACTTTGATTGATTTCTTTTCCTGTTTAGTCGATATCGTACCTAATTCTTTGCCACCCTAGGGTTTAATGTCTACTTGTCTATGTTACTGATAGGTACTTAGCGAAGCTTCAATTTACTGACCTCCTCAAGTTCTGAGTTGAGGTACACGATTACTGTCAAGTGCTTGCACTAACTGGACGGGTTCACAAAAAATTGTGTGGTTCTTTTCTCAAAAGATCATTTCAGGCACTTATCTACATTGTCTTCACATGATCTGACCAAGATTATGTCTGAACTTTAAAAGAGACTTTGACCCTTGAGTTTGTTCACCATTTCTTCTCAGGAGTCAGATAGGAAATGTCGAATCCATCTGGCTTATTGCCGTGTAAAAGTTGTTCTGATATACTATTTACAGAATATACAATTTCATTTCATTTCACGTCATTTCACTGAGAATTGTTGGCAACAGCAATAAATCAATTACGAAATCGACTTTAAATACCTATTCAGTTGAAGGTGAAAGGATCAACGAATTCAACCTAACGGTTAAAATAATCTCAAATCAACATCCTTCAACATTCATTCAAGAAATCCTTTCAATAACTCATAAGTAACGTAAAATCTTATCATTTCTGTCAAAACAGTGTCGCGGGTACATCGCAGTATGAAATATGATTCGCGACTTCGACACACCTAATGTGAGGTGTATCACGGAATGTCCACATTGGGGACAGCAGAACATTAATAATATTACTCATTGTAACGCGACACGGCTGATACACATCTCCGGAATAACCTTAATGCTTGTATCTTTAAAATTCTTTGGAAATAGCTTGGTTGTTTTGAGTTTTGTAGGAGGGAAACTGGTTTAAAAAGTTGTTTGGTCTAATAAATGTGATGGACTAAGATGTATGCGTTTGTGATTAGCAGCCGAGCCGGGCTTAGCTATGGAAGAGTTGAAAGTTGTATATATTTTCTTTATGATTCTTCGAAATAAATGAATTGAGGTCAAGGAAAACATTCTAATATATCCAATGGTCTGGAACATAAAGAGCAAGTATGGTTAACATTTTACGCTCTTCCCTGTATTAGCAGAGGTCAATGCCTTTTGGGACGATTGCTCACCTTTTAACTGACGGATGATTAGGTACAGAATTTTGTGACAAAAAAATGCGATCATCTAAACAGGCCTCCGAAAATGTTCACAAATAAGATGATTTAAAAATGATACAACTTCCTAATAAGTTATTTACTCATACTAGCTGTATCTATAATACACACAGACCTCTAGCTCCACACACACTATTCACAGAACAATCGCCTCACCCACCACAACCAATTTGATCGTTTAAACCTTTCAGCACCAGTTACCATATCAAAACATTGTATAGAGCGAAATATTCCGACAGCATGATTTATAGGACCAGCCTCCGACCTACAAACTAAGGCAACCTTCACATTTTCAACACTCTTTTGTTGGCACGTGGTAAGCTGCTGGCGCCCTCGCAGGTTTCGGCTGTCATGTCATTGCGATGCTCATTTATCATCGCTCAAGTCAATACTGCCATCAACTGTTCGGGCGTCTCTCTGGCGCTTGTGAACGAATAGTTCGATACTTTCTATCGTAACGATAATATTGTGTTTTAAATGTTTAGGTGTATTTGTCATCATTTGTTTTATAGAGTTGGATTGTTGAAAGGCTTTTGGTCTCGTTTCGATTTGATTGTTTGTTGTTTGCGTTTGTCGAGATTTCTCTTGCGTTTTTTTTCTGCATTAGGATCAATTTTTACCATAGAGCTATCAGCTAATGTTCTTTACTTGTACTTAAAATATTAAACTTTTGTTTGACCTTAATAAAACGCATTTGTATCATCATAATTTATTTTATCATCTTCACCAATTTTTCAAATTTAATACACTTTATTAATACAATACAATAATTTAAATGATCAGTAGCATACTTTACTAGAGTCCTCATTTAAACTGGAATGAACGATAAACGTTATTTTATTAGTTAATAAAGAAATAACATAACTAAATTAGGTGGAAAATATTTTACAAAATGATAGAAGACAGAAAAAGTCAGGCCACATCCTATTGCACAGAATTTTTACAAAAGAAATAATGAGACAAGTTATTTACTTAAGAATTTGAACATTTTTTAGTTTACACTATGTTATCTAATATTTACAAACAATAAATAAAGCAACAAATGTATCAATCGAAGAAAATAAGTATTACAAACATACTCCTTGAAATAAAATCAAATATACGAACTCAAATCGCGCTGTTTTCACTTAAGAATTAAAATTTAACAAAATATCACAGTTGACCACGACGTTTTCTAATAAAAAATGTGACAACAAACTTTAAGCGACGATTTATAAATCATAAGGTCAAATTATCGAACATCATTAATTTATCATTGGACGTTCTGACAAGGTTAGGTAATGCTGCAACACGTGAGTTGTATGACATCGAGATCGAGTGTATTAACCTTGTGAGGGCGTCTGAATCAGAACTTTAGGACTAAAATATTTTAGATATTAATAAATGTGTTAACAAACAACTGATAATTTCACAAAACTTTAATGAAAAAGAAAACAATTTCAAAACAACTGAAGACAATCATGAAAAAGAAAAGATTTTTTTATCACTAGCATTATTTTAAGTACATTTTACATATACGACATTAAAGACTTTAAAGTACGCAATAGAGCCACATGAAATTTTTAAATGGTATCGTTTGTGGAAACTTTAAAAAATCCCTAATAATGGTTACTTAATTACTATAACTATAGTATGTATTTATAATGTGATAAATACTTTGTTATTTACAAACTAAGGACAGGAACATAAAACAGTTCGGGAGACATACTGATATATATTAATTTTTTCACCGTACCTACTACGTGACAAGTTATTTACATTAATAGGAAGGAATTACCTATTCACAATCTATTACTGAGCTTACTTCGTAAAGTTTCACAGCGCTTTTACAAGCCCTCTCTAATATTCGTTACTAGATTATGAAAAGACCTAAATATAGTATTTTCTGATACATTTTGTCTTTAACAATAATGTTGTTCGTACGCCGTTACTCTATCCCTGTACAATTCCGAATTTGTTTATCTTTGTGATGACTACAATATGCTGGGAATAACGTCTATCTTAATTATATCAGGTGTCTACGATGAAAACATGTTACACGGCTTTTCTAGCACCGCTTAACAGTTCATTGAGTGGTTTTTCAACATCATCAATCGACGCTCAGTTGAAAAAAAATCAATGAAATGTAAACGATTCTAGAATTTTCCTGTCACTTTGTTTAATTTTAGACACTTTCTAGTCACCACAATGTACATAAATCGGTATTCAGTTGTTTATATCTTACAGTTTTACGAATAATGCAAATCGATACAGCTTATGACTAGGTAAAATTCAATTCTACTTTAAATTTTAACACCGTTGTAGTTAATGTTTATATTTAACATTTTGTGACAAGAAATTGTGATGGTTCAATTTCATGCATTAGTACAGGTATGGGAAACTGGAATAAACTTTAAAACTTTATGTTTCTTATTCATATTTCTCACAATAACCACTCTATGCTCGTCACTCCTGTTCGGTTTCACGGTATCTTGCAGCACAAACACTGTCTTCGTCACTAGTAACGTCACAATAACAATAACAAAATTAGACTACACAAGATAAATTTTTCAAACAGCGAATAACTGACCCAGTCTGGTTGCTGTAACATCAGTGTGCACCACGATATTACACGCAACCCCGCGTTGCGGACGACTGTCTACATTAATAAATCAGTTATCCGCTGTTCGAAAAATTCCACTGATCCTATGCGGAGAGATGCGCGAACTGGCTGGGGTGAAGGTCGAACTGGTAGGGGTGGCCGTACGGATTCATATGGTACGGCACTATGTTCATGGACGCCATCTTATGCTCCTTCTTCCACTTCATGCGGCGGTTCTGGAACCAGATCTTGATCTGGCGCTCGGTGAGGCAGAGCGCGTGAGCGATCTCGATCCGTCTCCTCCGCGTCAGGTACCGGTTGAAGTGGAACTCCTTCTCAAGCTCAAGCGTCTGGTACCGGGTGTAGGACGTCCTCTGACGCTTCGTCTCTCCGTTGGCGTTCACTGTACCTGAAACAGTCAAGTGAATCGATTAGTATGACTCAAACTATCCACGATTTAGTCCACATTCGTTGTATAAGTTCGTTAAGTATTATTCTGGTCACAAAACGCGAGGCACGTTAATATTTAGAACTGAATGTTCGTTTGAGCGCCAATGAATAGTTGGCTCGATCGACTTAGTGCCTTGCCACGCTTGCTCGATTGTGATGTACAGCTCGCGGCAACATGC
Organism: Apamea crenata; assembly: GCA_949629185.1. Lineage (NCBI taxonomy): Eukaryota > Metazoa > Arthropoda > Insecta > Lepidoptera > Noctuidae > Apamea > Apamea crenata. The sequence goes on along the minus strand of OX451363.1, from coordinate 12,596,094 downwards.
TCAGCTAAGAACAAGATTACTATTCAGAAATATAAACACTATTGTGCAATTAATTTTAATTTATTCCCCTGGGCTGTCACATTTTTCTTAATTTATTTCTTGTTTCGCGACGCACTACGACACCTTCTCTAATGATTGTTTTGGCACATGCTTGTTCCTGTTTGCGGGTACAAACCACAGCTCGCAGCCAAGATAAACTTTAGTTGGGTTCAGCATGAGAGAGAGATGGTCCTGATGATATTACACATGTTGGACGCGATTAAAATGATTATTTTTTGTTATTGCTGGCATATCGGGCATGACTGAGGAGTATTTATTTAGAAAGCATCTAGAGTATGAACTGCAGTTAGTAAATGAATATCAAAGGGGGAGTAGCGAGTGAGTGGTATGGCGGCGGCGCGCGAGTCATGGGTTGCATGCCGCACCTGTCACGGCATGTCGGCGGCCGGCCCACCACTTGGTCCGGCTTGGACGGCCGCCAGTGTTCCTGTGATAGATACGCGGCCCGTCTCGGGTGTGTCTACCAAATTAAACTGCGCCATTTATTATATTTCTTTAAGGAGATTGGTCCACTAATGAGAGAGCCACATCATTATTATTAACCTATTGAATGCTATTGTGATTGTATCGTTGCCTTGCCCCAGTGAATTACAATTCAAAATAAACCAGAGCAGATGCAGTGAGTAATTATAAACCAATTGTTTGGCTTAATAAATTCAGAAATAGATTCAGTAAGGCGTTTAGTCCTTTCCCTTATTCCTCCAGTTGTCAGACCCGCGTCAATAAAGATGTTTAAACGAGTATAAATATTCGATTTCGTACGAGTTTAAATGCGTACGAGTGAAGCTGCAGCAAAAACCGAGCCGATTGAAATGTTAGTGACAGGCCGATGCACAAACAACAGACGTACAGCATTATTTTAACATAAATAATCCTTGTACGAAACGAATGGATACAATACGGGAGCATTTGAATTTCAATATGAATACACGAATACATTGATGTTGATTAAACGGTCACATCAAGATTATAATTTAAAAGTGTTTAAGTTCAAGTGATAAGCTATGTGTATGGAAATATTGACAGGTCTTTCCTTGAAAAGAAATGCAATAATTTGATGCTGATGATATGCGAAGAACTGTAACGGTACAATGTGTTTAATCAATGAATATTTTTTTATACATGATGTCCCAGAAATCAAAGTCAAGCCGGAAACGGGTGATAGGCCAAGTCCTGTCAGCTATCAGAAAAATATTTAAAAATATTTTTTAATTTGGAACGAAGTTGCAAGTTTTAAGTTGAATAATGTTATTCTTTCTGGATGAGAATCTCTTCCAGAATAGTAGGATGAGAATATAAAATATTATAGTACCTATGTATTAGTCGCCCATGCAAAATTTCTATAGTGCGATTTACTTTAAAAAACTGCTGACTTGATTCCAATGGTGTTTGATGAATATTGTTTTATCTTTGCAATTAATTAATTTACGAATGAATATTGATGTCTATAACCGTGTTAGTAGCAGTTGATTAAATAGTAGTATATTCTACTGTATTCAACTTCAGGGAAATATGATATTTTGATAAATGACAACTGACAGTCATCACACTCATCACTATGCATGTGGTCGCAACTGCTGACATGAAATCTATCTTATTGGTTTTGATTTTTGAAGAGGTACCTTCTGACGATTTCCAGATTCTTTCGAGTTAATTTTATTATTTGGTTAATTTGAAACAGTAAAGCGATTAATTAGGCTAGGTGGAGCGACTGTCGTCGCAGGATCGGTCGTTAGCGAGTGTGGAACCTAAAGCTGGTAGCAGCTGGATGAGAGTTGCCGAAAATCAAGATGAAAAGCGTGCAATAGGAGAGGCCTATGTCCAGCAGTGGACTGCTATAGGCTGATGATGAAGTAATTAATTGGGCACTGGGCCCGTGTCGGCCCACGGCCCACTCCCTCTCACTGAGAGAATTTCTGTGTCCCTGCAATGGGAACATTATGAACATGGCAACATTATGGCTGATTATGTAAGTGATTAATCCATTCGCAAAGTATAAACTTTTATTATTGCATCCAGACTCTAGACAATATTCATTGTAAGAAGCGTCTTCTGAAATATAATTAGAAATCACATACCAACACTTAAGATCACAAATAGGTACGCTTTCGTCTCCAACAATTATTTGCGCCAACGCAATATTGTGCAAGACAAAAACTTATCTCCAAGTGATCCAATACTTATTATATACGAAAACGGTAGTCATCTTTATGTCTAAACCAGATAATTCTAGGTCACAGGCCATTGATATTCCGTCTACTATAGTCTAGACATATTGCATGGTCGAATTTTAAACGAATGACACCGCATTACCAATGGATGAGACTTGAAAAATTTGAAATCTAAAATAGGTAACGTCTGGAGACATTATCTGATACAGCGAATTCAGATGTGAACGATGTTTAATTTAGGAATGCATTGTACGTTTCATTTGCATTGGTACTCAAAATTAACCTGTAATTTTTTATACTAGCTGCGCCCCGCGGATTCACCCGCATAAGTTTTCATCCCGTGGAAGTATCGGGATAAAAAGCATCCTATATGTTGATCCGGGTTATAAACCATCTGTGGGCTAAATTGCATCCAAATCCGTTCAGTAGTTTTTGCGTTCATCCGGATTCCGGATGGATACATGTTTGTTACTCTTTCACGCAAAAACTTGAAAACGCATAAACTAGATTAGTAGGATTGTTTGCAATTAATTTAATACGTATTCTTAACATAGCATTATTATTATCATGAATACATTTCTCTGCTACTGTGTCAATTTGGAACTTATTTAACGACTGCTAATGAATTGCTAATTCCTTTGACTTGACCTCTTGGATATAATTAATAGATTTAGTTTCTTTATTGTTAATGTTTCTTTCTTGTCTTACCTACGCGTTAAAAATAGTAGCTTTATTTCTATTTTTTGTTTATTTGTCTTAGGATTCAAAATTTTGATTAACAATATTGTCAAATTCAGGTGACATCATTCGTATTTCTGCATTTTTCATTTCTCCAGAATCTTTCATCTCTAAGATTCTATCTAATACAAAATTCTCTCCATCCTATATGATTTATTATTCAACATCAAAAATAATCTGGACATGAAATATAATCAGCATTAACAACTAAAACATTTATTGTATCAAACGCTAGGATTCTTCAATCAGCACTGTACTCTAGTGTATGTGCCTGACATAAAAACATTCCGAGATTTAAGATCAAAGCAATAACTAATGATATCTAGATGAGAACAGAGTGTGCAATAAAAATGTCACAAATATATTTTTATCTGTGGTCTACATAGGCCGTATAATTGTCGATTGTATCGTTTGTGTATTCACAGTGTTTACTATAATTAATTTGAGCACAGCTTTGCAGTCGCTAATTGAGTCAAATGCCTTGTGCTACTAACAGCTACATATTTTGAAAGCTGTAAAATTATATTTTTCATATTTTTCGTTGAAATCTTATCATTGGTTATCTGACCGCAATATTAGAAAGATGAGTGTACCTTAAAATAGTTTCTTTTATAAACTTAGTGAGAAATTTTAACCTGTTCAATTCTTGTAAAAATGTTGTGTTCATCCGTTACTTACTTGTATAAATAGATCTGGACATTAATTTCAGTATCGTCATTCCTATGTATTTCCTCATAATCACCTAAATGCTAGTGCAAAATTTTCATACAGATACCTATTCCAATAAACTTTTCTTCGCTTTATTAATCAGCTTCTATACAAGCGTTATTTATGTGTTACAATGTTTATGTTGCTTCAACCATTGTAAATATATGTACCTAATTAGTCTTTTTTCGTAATTTGTTACTCGATGTTATATACCTGAGTGTGTTATTTCACTTATATTTAACGTGTATATAGTCTGGTGGAAGTACTCTCTGTTGGTATCTGTCTGGCTTACAATGTAAGGATATCTTCAAAGATCAAACGGAGCAATACATCTTCTTGTTTTGAGTACTTGTTTGCTATCTATAGAATAACTAGATTCAAAATAGGTATGCATTGAGTTAATACAGGCATGGTCTTTCGCCTTGAATACATGTTGGCTTATTTTTTTACTCTTAAAACTGTGTCAAGAATATTAAAGTTACCTTTACAAACAAAGGCATCTCTTCAACAAAGGCATCAAGCAACCAACATACTCGTACTACCAACCAATCTGCTGTAGTTAAGTCTTCTAGGTACACTTTCTGTTTACTACTTACTACTATCTGAGTGGTACTGATTGTATTTTTTATTAGCCGGTAATGTCACATTGCTTGGCGAAGGCCTCCCTACATTATTTCCACCTATCTCTGCCCAGAGCTGCCAAAGACCAATCATTATGAAAGGAGTCCGGGTCATCTCGTCTGGGCCTGCCGCGATGTCGTTTGCCAATAAGCGGGACCTACTGGGTCGTAAGTTTGACCCATTGATCGTCTCACATTCGGCAAATGTGTCCAGCCCAATTCCGTTTAAGCGTAGCAGCTTTAAGCTTGAACTGGTTGCTATAATATAATAATAATAAAATTCAAATTATAATCTTCCCTTTTACATAATATATCTATGGGTTGTCAAAGACTTCACGGATGATGCACCATCACACACGCCAGTAGAATTCAGAACTTGAGAAGTCAAATCTGTTGTAAAGTTTACCCTTAAAATCTTGAGTAAATAATAATAATATCATTTATTTCGGACAGTGTCCATATTTGGTTAGTAAACATATAAGCTTTCATCAAAATGCAATGTAATAGGTGGACTAGGTAGACGAATTCGTAAACTACTGATGTCATCGAAGTGAATTCAAAATAATTCACTTCTGTAACATCAGCTGCAGCGGAAGCGAAGTTCATTGAGCATAAAACACTATTCAAAAAAACGTCAGATATCTAGATATCGAGATAGACAATTAAATCAGTTGCCATGGCGTTTGAGCTGAATGAATAACATCTGCCCATTACTAGCAGTCGGTGCATCGTCAAGCAGGTCATCCGACTTCACACACGCAATACCGATCAATCATGAATAGCGGGTGAATTTGGAATTTGGTACCTAGACTATATTTTTTTATGCTGGTGTTAGGCATTTCTGGTTTTGCGCCTTTTATATGTGACGTGGCCTCTGCAATCATTGTACCGATAATCGTTACAGGGAATGGTCTATTAGCTGAGAGCTTCCTGAGCTGATGGCTCAGGAAGCTCTCATTGCGCGGCTGGGTCAAGGGCTTGATTAAAAAATCATTACTTCTGGACACGGCACGCATAGTGAGGAGGTCACTCTGGACTGCTTGGACCCTGTTCCTGATGCCGATGGGCCACTGTTTTTAATATTTAGAAATGTTTTTTTTTATATTAAAAAATGTAACCAATATGTATAGAAATGAAATATAGGATATAATTATAGCAGGTAGGAAATAGTATGAACTTATAAACCATTGAATGAACAAGTCATTTAGCTTCCACTGCAGCTGATGTGACGGAAGTGAATTATTTAAATTATCCCATGTACGTATGTGATTTAAAATTTTTCACAGAAATAAAAAACAGTGTAAAGTAACCTTGACCAGGTTCTAAGAATAAACACGTGCAGTTAAGGTATGCATTATTTCTTTTAGTGGAAAAATGCGATTTAATACCTACTTCTCTCGGAGGATTATTTTCTGCAATGTGCTATTCATAACATAATACTAAAACGTCATCCAATAGCTACATAACCTTAATTATTAAAATGACATTCTGATAGTGACAGGAAAATTTATGTCCGTTTGACACTATAAAAAATGATTATCCGTTTATTTCAATATTTTTTAAAGCGTGACATTTTGGTGAGAATATTACCATAAGACTATAACCGGAGCAAATTCACCTGCGTTTTGAAACAAAGCGCTTCGGCGCACGCGCATATTTGACGTATGAGTGACGTGCGCAAGGTGGCCTCAGGCATACTCTCATACAGCCTTCCTGTTCCTAACTACTTACAAACTTACATTTGCTACTATATGAACACTTTTTTCTTCACCGCCATATAGTTTAAAGCCTTTTCTGAGCCGCATAATTCATAATATGATGTAAGCTGCTGCAAATATGTCTTTTATTATTTTGATGAATTAGTCATGTTATAATGTCATTCATTTCAGATTTATCATTCCGTGTTGACTTACATACATGAAACGAGTTTTTGGCAATGACTTACGGTGATTTTATTTTTGGAATAAATAAAGTATTTAGGTATAAGTTGAGCAGATTTAGATAATTTGAGTAAAGTGCCATTGGGTTTTTTACCTGGAATTTGTTAGTAGCAGCTCGGAGTAAAATCCGGAATGAAATTATCCGGAAAAGAACCGGAGTTACCGACATAGCTTGCAGAGTAAGCAAACTGATTTAGCAATGGGCTGGCCATGGTTGTCGAAGGACCGATGGCCGGTGGAGCGGACGAGTCTGGTAGTGGAGACCGCGTACCTATCGGCAAGCGTAGTGTGGGACGCCCTCCAGCTAGATGGACGGACGACCTAAAGAAGGCGGTTTGGACAGACTAGATGTGACGCAGCCTGGGTGAGACCTATGTCCAGCACGGGACTGCAAATGGCTGAGTTGATTGATTGAGCCCGGAGTCTGGTAGATTGTATGCTTGCCCCTATTACACGGGACCGTAACATAACTGGCTAAATATGGGTGTACTACCTATCCTTTTGGAGAATACAGATGTGATGTTGCTTGTTTGTTTTTATGATGTTAAGTAAAGTCCCATAAAACTTTATTCTTTCGAAACAGGTTGCTCAAAAAACAAATGCTAAAAACTACAAACAGTTGCATTTTAAACAGAAAATGTCCTTAACCAATGCAGGGCTTATTTACAATCACACGGAGCCTGCATTTTGCTGGTAAGTGATTATTATATGTCGCCTACCTATCGAGCCTTTGCTTTTTAAAGCTACCCGCGCTTCGTGTAAAGGTTTTATTTGAAGATACGACTTTTTTGGTCGCACTATCTGAGTCGAGGTATCGCTGCAATGTGTCAGTCTGTCCCGCGGTGCCACTTTACGGAACTTTTGATTTACTTAACTAACAAGTTTCGGGTTCTTATTATTTCTTAATGGTATCCCTTGAGCGTTAGATTTTTGCTGAAATACTTTTGGCAGGGTAGTTTTCATTTGATTTTTCAATCGACAGATAATTCTTATTCGTGGAATAAAATTGACGTCTGACAGATTTTGTATGGAAGAACTGTCAAAAATTCCAAATTATTCCTCGGATAAAAATATCGGGCGTTGGAAACGTTAGCACTTAGACTAGTTTAGGTACTTGTGATTTTAAGTTCCACTCAAGTACGTTAAAAATAAATGTCTGCGAAAACTTTGTATTAGTAGATTGCTTTTAATTTATGTCCGAGTCATTTGTCGTGCTAAAATTTAGCGTTTTAATAAAGTTAAGCAGCGTAACAATCTACTGAAGCTATTATTTACTGTACATTTATGAAGACGCCACATGACTGGGAGTCATGGTAGTGTTCCTAACGTAATGAGTTATAGCGATGATGTCCACTCGCACGCATGTTTCAAATTATGTCATCAGCCATCCCACTACAAGATCGTGTTATGTTACCCAAATGTCAGTGGCTCCTAGTCGGCGCTAGTTATTATTTGGCTCGTTGCCTTGCGATTATTAAGTTTAACATACAGAGGAAATTAGTTAATACAGTAAAAGATAATAATAGTCGAGATTTATAGCAGAGAAATGTGGAATTACAAATAGAGTCGAACCAGTTGCGCGGCGCAAGCGCGGCTACGTAATCGTCGATCCATAAAAGAGAATCCGAAGATTGCCCGATTGGATCCCGAGCGGGCACGAACCTTCGCATTAAGAGTGGATTTCTCACGTTCGTGGTGAGCACTAATCACGACGTAGAAATATTAAGGACACTAATATCTTGTACACATTTACATAACACGCAATAAATCTCTATGTGCGGGCGCAGCGGCGCGTTGCAGACGGCGCCGTTGATAAATTCTTATTGGAGCTTTTTCGATGGACTATTTCGATGCGGTGGCTATGATATTTGTTCTCTTTATACTACTGTTACCGTTCCAGTACTTACTTCTGTTCATTTTTTTATTAGATCGACAATCGAGTCTACTGCTTCAAATACTCATGATACTTTGATAAAATAGCTATGCAAATGAACACAAACTAATCACATTTAAAAACATAACTCACCCACCACCCACCTATTACTGATAAACTGTCATTCGAATCAATTTACATCAATTTACTTGTACACAGCGATCATGCAAAGTACGGACGCCCTGGACTATTTATCACAGAAGTAAATACCTTTATGTACAAACCTAGTACATTATTATGTGACTTAAGTTCAGATCGCTTATCTAGAAGACTAATTGCCTATCTATCTACGTTTACTTAGTAGCTTAACGGACGAAACCGGTAACTGCGCCAGGTTATTTATAGGAAGTTAAGTATAAAACCTTGGAATGGCAAACGGTATGTACGATTTTATTGTGATTTATAACCAAACGTCCTTTGGTACATTTGTCATAATTATAATCGTAAATAAATGTTTATTTATTCTATACCTACACTGTGCATCTTTTTGTATTTTTTGATGTGTTGCATTTTTTTGGTTGCAGTATATAAATGTGAATACGTAAGTATTATTAAAATTTCGATGAAAAAATTTTGAATTTTGACAATTATTTATGACTCATGAAGTTAAGAAAATCTACAGCGCTCATACAACTATTCAATTTGGGACAGTTATTGGCTCATTTACAAACATGTATTGGATGTTAACCGATGAGTGCATGATAATATCAGTACAATTCCCCAACACTAAACCGACAAACAATTCGAAGGAGTGCTAAGCGAGTTGAATATTTATTTATTCGCGTGCAATTATCAACACACAGATATATAAACTACACGAATCGCTAGCAGGTTAGATAAAATCTAGAAACAAGTAGGTAACATCAAACAGATTCGGCCTTTCTTCCCAGAGTAGCCAGATAGGAAACGACCTCATCTATCTTATTTTTTATAAAATGATGTGTAAAAGTGAATCGGATATCCTATTTACAGAATAAACAATTTAATTTAAATTTCATTTTATTTCACTCGAAAATTCAAATAAATAAATGTCGAGTTTCGAGTTTCGATTCGATCGCTTCCTTAATCGCTGGCAGCACAATTACTGGAGACGCCGTGGGACCGATAATAATTTAAAAAATATCGCCCAGTAAATGATGCCATAAATTAAATTTAATAATACGTACGCCCAGCACAACAGCATCATGTGCGGAAAGCTAATTGAATATTAATTTAATAATAAATCTGGTCAGACGAGTCTTCGCCTATGCCTCTCTTATTTATAACTTAACTCCGACTACGGCAACACCAATTTTAATAGATTTAAATGGTCAACGATTTATTGTTGTCACAAATATTAAAAAGTTTAATTGTAAAAAGTTTTTTGTTTGAATTAGTCAAAGCCTAATGCTTGGAGCCACACCTTCGCGGCGACCATTACAAACACCTTCCGTTTCACTTAATTTATTACTTTTATCTCGAGCACAGTCGCGGTCGATGCACACAAACACACGACATCTCCGACAATAAGACAAATCGTCCGATTACGAGACACTACCTGCCCGCGGTGGGTCCGAGCCATGCAAATTTTCAAAGCCTTTTTTCTTTTGAACCAATTATCATCATACGCTTTTAAAGAAAGCAAAAGTATTAGCATAGCACACAGTCATCAATAGTCGCATTAGTAAATTAATTACTGTGACATTTTCGAGAGAAAGTCTTTCAGACTTTCTTTGAATGCACAATGGTTCGAAGCGTAGAAAAAAATGTTACAATTTTGAATGCAAGTTGACCTTGCAAAATGCACGCCACCTCGCTGTTTTGCAACATTTGGTCATTTTCGCACAGACTCGTGATTTATGTCGTCTCAAAGACGTGCTTTGTTGTAAAACCGAGTTGTTTTAAAGACCACTTGCGGTGTCCTTATAACAAAACTTTAAAAGAATCGTATGGGCACTAAGCGACTAAGGAAAACATAATGAATGTATTAAGTACCCGGTCGTTTGCATTGTATCTACAAACAAAGATGACGTAGACGTAGAGTATAAAGACCTCGATGTTGGCGCGGATGGAAATGTGCGCTAGACCGAGCCAGGAATAGATCATGATATCATAATATCTAGTAAGCAATTTGGCTATGATCCTATCAATAGCGTAGGTTTCGATGTCGAGGTACACAGCTCAATGATACAAATGCATCGTTGGCTGTAACAAAAAACTACTTGAGTATTAAAAAAAGTGTGAAAATGCACAGTACGTCGGCTATTAAAGAAACAAGCAACGTTTATCAATTTCAAACATTAATCCAAGACTAGCTAAAGGCCACCACACGGCTAGCGCGGTATTGTCGAAAGAAATCTCCATACAAAACATTACTCGGCTGTGTTGAGCGATTTATGCGACGGCCTGAGGCCTGCGTACCACTGTGCACTCCTTATTGTATATTATTGTAGTGACACCGACTAATTTGTTGGCCGACTGATGAGCCAACTGCGGGGAAAGAGATTGTTTATGTTTTACTATATTAACTCTAAACGCAGAGCAGATTATCCCACAGTAAAATATATAAACTAGAACTTCACTAGCAATATATTATGTATGTAGGTAAGGTTGAATTAAGATATCCGCTGTGGTAAAATGTTAATTCCGAAAGTAATTTTAATTTGTTAAACAGCGCAGCTTTTGCAATTACAATATGGCGATCGATATTAAACGTCTTCATAGAAAATTATTTATTAATAACATGCTTTAATGGAGTAATAACTGTGGATCTTATCCAGTTTATGCGGGATTTTGATCTTAGTGAGTGGATTTATTTAATCCGCGTTTCTGCGTAGAACCGGCGCAGACGCTGTCGCCGAGTGACAGCGCGGTGTGCGCACGCGCGCCTCTCTTCACATCACCGGACAGTAGGCACGTGGAGATATGTTAAAGTTAACTTTATATTAAATTGGACATCGTCATTCAGAATTTAAATGTTGTAATATGTGGACCAAAGTATTTTGATGTTTGTAAATATTTCCAGTTGAGCTCTGAATTATTTTTAACTAAATTTCAAACAGATTTATTTTGCAAAAATAAGTAAGCAAAAAGAGGATGACCGGAAAATGTTACTTCTGTGTTATTATTATCATAAATATAACAACGCATTCAATCAAAATCTACATTGGTACACATACACATCAAATAAAATGCCTAGTCAAAACCTTGTCTCTCCTATAAACACCCAAGTCCAATACGAAATAGCTTTTAATTATTTTAATTGCAAATATAGCCGCCTGATAATTTAGTAAAATACACGTAACCGTACGTCGTGACATGAAACGAGTGGCTCGGCACGGCTCACGACATTTCAAAACAAACCGATCTTTCTTCGCAGTACAGTCACGTGCAAAAGTATGTATACACTCGGCTTTATTCAAAAGCGATTTACTTCTTTAATTTTGAATGAAATTTTATGTTGTTACGAACATAGCATTTTCGAACCCATAGGTTTATGTAATGTGTCATATTTCAACGTTGTATTCGTTATTCCACGAAAAAATCGCAATTGAAAGTTGCCAAGTGTTGACATATTGGTGCTCGTGACTGTACAACGTCAGTACCTCGACGCGTGTTCCCGACGCCATCGCCATCTTGATACTGTTTGTACATATTTTGACTGGTTAAATCGATGAATTAACCACTGTGCTTTATGAAACATAAATAAAAAAATATGCAGCTCACGTTTGAAATAAAATTGCTAGTTTACGTAGAGAATTTTTGCACAGTGAGACGGATAGTCTGAACTCTGGTCGTCAGATTTTTATTGAACAAAATATAAATAATTTTTAAGTATTATATTATAGTGGGTAGGTTTTGTTTTATGTTTAATTGTAATAAAATTTCTTATATTGACCGATAACATGTATGTCTGGTGCAAACTGTGAATGTAAGTTAGATATAAATTAAATAAAAATTACAGTATTTTTAGCTTTTGAGTTGCTTTTGCGTTGTAAGTATATAGCACCTAATAACTACAAATAAGGAAACCGTCAATCATTATTAACGTGTAAAAACTAAATTTTCTACAAGTCTTATTATGACTGATGAATTTTATTCAAATAAATTCACACTTAGTTTTTACATTTTCCGGTAAAACAGCTGACAGGAGGGTGGCCAACTCTATTACTTATGCTATAAAAAGCATGATTATGAATTGAATGAACATTAACACTGACGCCTAGACTCCCTTGGGCCGTGGGCCAGCCATAATTAATCATATACCTAATGACGTGTTTAGATCCTGACGTGAAGTTATGAAAGCGTATCGTTTGTGACGATTATTTAATTTTTATTTATGTTTATTGACAGCCTTATATCTGTTGAATTAGCAGGACCTTGGGTGGCCAAAAGAATTAAAATAAATAAATAAAAAACAAGCAAATAACTCTAGCAATTCTATATAACCGCAAAATAGATGACCAAAAATATTGACATGAAATCTCATAATTCATTTACAAATCTATAATAACCTACCGACTCATTTAAATTCATGGATTCAGCAATCATAAATTTTCAATTATTGAAGAACTTAAAAACATTCTCCGGTTTACTGAGGAAAATAACGCTGAACGGTGCTAAGTGCTCGCAGCTGATACACCAGGAACAGGTCTAAAAAGCGCTACTGCAATTTCCACGGCCATATCTGTAATTAAAGAGTATCGGTATCGCTTGGAGGTATTAATACCTCTAAAAGAAGTATAAAAGAGTAATTTTTTTTCCGATGAATCCGATCACCGCGATGATGGAATATCTACTTATACATACATACCTATTCGAGTATATTATAAATTAAAGTCGCTTTTCGTGACTGTCTGTGACCGCGTTGTTCTTCTAAGCTACGCAACGGATTTTGATGTGGTTTTCACAATGATTTATTGAATTCATTCCGGAAGGTTTACATATATTTTAAACTTACATACATTATATTAAAGACATCTCGATAGTTTGTCAAGTTGTAAAAACCGGGCGAAACAGGAGCACGTAGCTAGTTAATAAATAAATGTAAGATTTAGGTACATTTTGCAAGTAAGTCCGTACTAGTTTAGGTACACGAATATTGAACAGGAACCTACTGTGATTGCATTTTACACGAATGCAATGTTGCACGTGCAACCACGCCCAGCAACGCTGATAATAATTAACCAATTACGGAATGACAACCCATCGCCGCCATTTTAATTGGCTCGCGATTCCTATGCATTGGTTCATAAATCTGATGGTTATGGCGATCGAGTTGTACCACTGTGCAACGTCGTATCTTTTAATTGGAGCTCGTAACAGGTAGCTAAAGTTGCTTTGTTTTTGTTTTGCAATTTCATTGATTATTCTTTAGGTATATGGTCGAATATATTATGTATTCTCATAAGTCTTGATAAAGAACCTGATTGTCAAGTTTTTTATTGCATGTCGCTCGCAGAAACGCGTGATTCAAGTTTAGGACATCTGATGAGCGTGAAATTAAAGAAATTATGCATAATTATAAAATAATAATAGGGTGCAAGTAATAGCAATTGAACGAAACTTTAATAAAGATATAAAATACTAGAAACTCCAATTAGCAGTTGGTAATTGAAACAGAATTGTGTATCCGTTTAAAACTTTAGCTAACGTACCTAACGATAGCTCTAGTAGATTCCAATCAAAGATAAAAAAAATGCCTGTCAATCCAATTAATCAATACATTAATCTGGTATTGGCGTTTTAATTGCACAATGTTTATTGCGCTTTAAAAGCTGGGGAAACGAAAACGCAACACAATATTTTTTCCATATAACCATTAATATCTGTCGGTTTTGTTTCCTCGGCGGACGCAACTCGCCCCACTGTGCGGTGGGGCAGTTGTACACTGACTAACAATTGTTACGTCGATTCTTTTTGTGTGTGAACTGTCTATTATATTAAAGACAGTTTTTACTTTCAGTTTTAAAATCTAGCATTTTCTTGATAAAAAAAAATTATAAAGACAAGTGCTTTCGTAATTTGAAGTTTTCGACGGTCAAAGTATTATCGAGTAAAGAGTCTTCAGTATTTTTTTCCAAGTGAGGTACATTTTATCATTTACCTACGACAAAGCTTCAATAAAAAACTAGTTTTCATTCCAATAAATATTTTAGTATTTTTTTCACTATGTTTTCCGCTCTAATAAATACAATATTTTTAACACCACCCCTAGACTCACATACTCATCGAAAGCGATCTAGTGTGACTATAATAATTCTGACTGTAAGTTACTCTAGCTTTCCAACGATTCCAGTATATATTCGCCCATTCCCTTTCCAATAGAAACAATTTCACTTATTACGTCACATAGCATGTCCTTCGCGTCCATTGAACAGCGTTGTTCAAGAATTAATGAAGTGAGCACGTCGACCCCTGTCAGTTTCTGTCGAGCCTCTGAACTCTGGGACATGTCGGGACCCTCTGTCGGAATGTCGATACACTACGTGTCACAACTATTTGCTGAATTAATACTATTTTTGGTCTGTTTTTGTCTATAGTCAAACCCAAAAATAGGCCAAATCCAGTCCCTCTATGCAAATTATAGTTCTGATTCTTAGGTATATCTGGTATCATTTAATCCAGTTACTGGGTTCTGGAGATCAGATAGGCCGTCGCTCCACTTAAAATGCTGGTATTCAGAAGCCGATCAACATAATTGGGAAAAAACTAGGCAAATGATGGACCTTGGAATATTGGACCTGATGTCCAATAACAGGCATTTATGTCCTGGGTCTCCGCTTCAGGACAATACTTTAACCTAGCTGACATTTGATATAATAGTGCTGAAAGCCACCTAAATGTTCAATCAAACTACTAAAATCAAACTTCGATTAAACTCTACTTACCTACAAATTTTCTAAAAACTTGGTAGTTTCCTATCAGCTCATACAGTAGTCGAATATGTGTATAATAAAGCTTAACATAATCTAGCCTGTCGTATTTGAGCTATATGACTTGAGCATGATAAAAAACGGCTGATATATGTTTTTCTTTTACTTCCAGATCGGCGTGGGAGAAAGAAAACCGAAACCACGTGCATGTGAATAAAGTTATACAATCAGAGTTTCAAATACTCCAAGCTGATGACGTAGATATTCTGTTTCCATTCTTAACCATAAGACTTTGATTGAGTAAGGTCGTGAGTGGGAACAACAATTCAGAAAACTCTACATCTGATGACTTCGTTAAAATATATTATGTAGGTAGACTTGGTAGCCCAGAATCCGGAATAGAACCCTGAAGAACCACGGAAGAAGAACAGCAAGCACTCTTAGCAAATTACTGTGTTTCCCAATGAAGCAAATCAGGGAGAAGAAAGACTGACGAATTGAAATAATGAAATCAAATAATATGAAACAACAGAAATGTAAAAAGAAAAAGTAGAATAAAATATACAAGTATGAATCCACTAAGTACACATTTATAATACAAAAGAGCAATAAAAACAAACAGTTTCCCAACAAAGTTAATAATAGTTGTTAGAAAATGCAGCTCTATTACGCCCTAGTCTACGTTGTAAATTTAATATCGACGACCGATCGCCTCACAAACACCAACACCGAACACAAACGCAAGATTCTTCATACACTGCATATTGTACGAATTCTCACGTATATTTTTAACTGAGAACACGAACGTTTGTTGTTTACGATATTAGAATGTCAACACGTTTAATGTTTTAAGTGTTTTTTAATTTGATTTGCTTTTATTGATCAATTACCTGGTAGTTTAATTAGTTCATGATTCATCTCAGATTGTGGATCATCTTGAACTGAAAAATGAGCAGTGAGTGTGAAAAATATAAAATATACCAGTAGAATTGTTCAGCTATATAATTGAAGAGATTGATTTGGAAAATCATAAATTCATAATACATTCAAATGCAATAATGATTTGAAGACATAATTGAAAAACACTAAAGGAAATACACTTGCTAGGTATATGAAAAAATCAATGAAATTCACAAAGCCTAATGATTTTCTTGAACAAAACAATTTTTGACATGATAACATTCAGACATACAGAATAAATATCATTTAATACAAAAAATAGTTAGCAACACACTTCTGCTGAACGATTCCATATTGAGTTAAAATAAACTGTCAGGTAGGTAGATAGTGGTCGAATCGTAACGACTAGTCAGCAATACGACTTGTATAACCTATCGATATCATTTCTGCAATATACTTGGCAATGTTACCTTTTATTTCAAAAGATATGTTGCTAATAGTAGCCAAGGTAAAATAATATTAATTTCTAGTGTACCTATTAAAGTAATAACTGACATTTTCTTCTACAAAGTTAGAGAATCGAAACCATCGGCTATGTAGACATGAAGCTGCATAAAATCAGTACCTACAATAATAAAAACTAAACGGTTAAAATCCAATTACTCGTAATTAACGAGTAATTAACAACAGTTGAGGAAAACATTATTAGCTATTTTTCCTCATTAGTGTTTTCTAACAAAACGTTACGATAAGCATCTTATTCCTTTACAAATTATACTAGAACTAGAGAAACGGTAAACATTTAAAGTATTGAAAACAAACCAATAAACTCACGAACTACCCCTAAACATTGTATAAACATACTTTCAAACACTACAGAAAACCTATTTAAAGTACAAAGGTCAGAGCACTGCAATGGCTAGACTTACCGACTTGTTAATTTTTAATCCTTACCTTACCGAGAACTAAGCCTTTCTAATAGAGGTATATCAAAGATTGTGGGTGAAGAAATTTTTAATAGCAAAGTGTAAAAACGGTTAAGTAATACAATCGTGAGGAAACCGGCATGTCCTAAAACCATAATTCGAAGACATGTGATATCAACCAACCCCCACTAGGCCCGGGTGGTGGATTACGGCCCACTCTCTATTAAAGAGAGGCGGACAATGTCCCAACAGTGTGAACATTATAGGCTGATTATGCTATGATGGTAAATTAAATGGTGATGTGGCCGTTTATAGGCTTGCATATTAAAAAGTAATACGTAAACAATTTACCAATATTTTATAGCTTTAGCCTGTAAATATACACGACTGGCTGTTAGTACCTCATAGTTAGATAAAACGTCTAAAGCGTGCAAAGTAGTTCCCTCAAGGCGTTCAGAATCGATGTAAACCTTTTTTAAATCATCTTGCACCTACTAGCAAATTGCTGGTACAGTTTTTTATTCTACAGGCAAATCAATTGGTATATCAAATTATACGTTATGAAATAGATTTTCAATCAATCGGAACACGAACCCGTTACCGTCATAGATGAAAAGATATGAAACATTTTAATCGATTGACACAATCGCCAAAACAGTAAAATTGAAAAGTTTCCCACTAAACTATTCGTCAACTTAATAGAATTTTAATAATAATTTCAGTAGACAAGAGTTCGCTAGACTTAATAATGATTTTTCTAGAGCAATATTGGAAAACTCTGTCTGTAACTCGGTCAGTCGAAATAAGACTTTATCTTGATGGAGTAAAGTATTACATTGCAACGTTAGGTTATAGAGATAGATCATTTATGTATCGATAGATTCCGGGTGTTCGAGTCCGCGGTATTAAAGGCGTCTTTAGACTATTTAAATTCCGTTACGGTTCGTTGCGTCTCTGGTTTATACGGTGCCGTTAATTTTAGTGGAAATTGAACTAGGGGACAGTATTGATCTCGGGTTAAGAACTTTGCTATACTTTATTTACTAGTATTTACATAAGTGACCAAGGAAGCAGCTATTTGACTTATTGGTACGAAGGATATTGATGTATTGAAACCATACGATAGGAATCATATCACTATTTTCGTCTTCTAGGAAGACATATAGTTTCTTGTGTTATATCACAATAAAAAATAGGTAAAATAAATAAAAAGTTTTTATTGTTTCTCATACAATTGTTCTACAACACAACATGGAGCAGCCCCAGTAACAGTCTATTATTGTATTCGATATTACGATTGTCTTTTCAATGTACTACTTAGTTGAAGTCCTAAGAGAACCATTTTGATTGGTAGTGTCTGACGTTCACCCACCTTTTCATTATTACCTTCACCAAACATTCCCCAACCAACTAAGTACATACGTGTATATAAAATACTCAACGAACACATAATGAATCATTCGCGAAGTCTATAATGAGGTCTACAGGCGTAAGAGGGCGTTTTCCAAAGATCATGACCCTGAGTACCGGACCTACACTACTGTAACCTGACCGGTTCCATGAAACCTATAGCTACATTAGCTACTACACGTTTAAGAAAGGTAAAGACGAGAGCTTATGGAATATCGATGGACCCACAAAGATGCTTAGAACAATGGTTGACCGGCCAACAACTGCATTGATTTATATATACGCTGACTTGTATTATACAGGTTGGGTATTTGAACCTGAACGGTCATGAGTTCATGAACGAGGTTGTGTAGCTGATTTTGAATTTGAAAACAATGACGGTCATGACCGAGGTAATTGCATTTGTAAGGATTATCCTATTTTCAAATTAAAAACAATGCGAAAAACGTAATAAAATTCTAACTAAAAGCTGCACCCGTGCCCATGAAGACACGTGTGTATCTTGCTACGAGGAACCACGAGGTTTAAATAATACTTAGCACCTTAATATGTGGATGGATACTGACTCAGAGCTTTTCCGCTAAAAAAAACCCCTAGGAAAGAATTATATACTTGAATTAGTAACATGGGTTTAAGGCACACGACATACGCAGAAAGTTTGCTAAAATCAAACATACCCCTGTACCTATTATAACGATATCATTGGACTAATGGTAACAAGGCTGCTTCAACCGACCTGATTTCTAATCTCTTAGTTCTGACTTTATGCTCCAGATCGTGCAACCATATAATTGAGCTTTTCTGTTGTAAAACTCAGTTGGGTATTGGATCTTTACCCTATACAAAGTGATGAGGTTGCCCTATTACATTGAAATCTAGTACCGCCATCGGCAAACTGTAGATGTTAGATGATGGTATCTTTACTACCGGCAAGCCCTGACGGATCAAAGGTCAATGGTTATATGAAATGTATGGTAATTTAGACTAATAAAGAGATTTGCTGATAGTATGAAAGAGTTCTGAGAGCCATTTGATACAAGCTGCAAGCAATGATTCTGGCAGATGAAGCTTAGTAAATAATTGTACCTACTACATGAATCACTATAAACGTTACAAAAGACTTGAACGGTTGATATAAATGACATAATGATACATATAAAATTGCTCAGTAATATGTCAAAACACTTTGTATTCGTTTACTCAATGAAAAATGAATCTTGGTACACAAACTGACACTGCAATGCAGAGCGAAAATTTATTTTTATTCACCAAATACGGTCCAATAATAAAATTGGTCCGCAGTGTTCGGAGTTCGTAATAATTATTTTTAGCAACACAAGAATAAAATATCTTGTGTTTGGAGCAGACCATTTCAAACTTTCAGTTCGCGGTGAAGTATCGACGACGGATATATTAATTGGAAAATTCTAGTTTCCAGTTTATGTAGAAAAAACAAGAACTTTTGAAATACGCAGGAACATCATCTTCAATTAGCTGTAGGTATGTTAGGAGTCTAGATATTAATAAATTTAATTGCGTCACAAATGAATAGCAGACGTTCTGTGAGCGCCCGCTGACAGATGTTTTGACAACTCCAATATTATTAATTGTGACATTACGCTGTCGTTAGGGCATCGCCCAGAACGTTCTTCCGCTTCCACGTCATTAATAAAATGAGCAATAGTCGAAATATTTATCAATGGCATAATCGATACAGAAACAATTATAACCACATCCATCAAAATTCTAAACTCAGCTTTGCATCAGAAGCGTTCGAATTCTTTAACCATTAGAATGAATAAGCAACCCTATAATCATGTTCGAAAGAGTTCAAACTGTATCGACGGTTGAGTAGTATTGCGAGAAATAGCTGTTGAATCTTATTTGCTCCTTGTTAATGTTCATTTTCGTGTAGCACAATGTAACAAATGAAGTACAGTGGTATCGAGTAACATTAAAATTCTTATCTCTGGTCTGTCACACAGCGAGAACGTCAAAGTTCGAAGTGAGGAACGCATTATAATTAATAGTCGATGATACGCGAGGATCGTAAACAAAAGCAGTGATAAATGGATTAAAGTCTGATACTAGATAATAAGAACTGTGGGTTGTAAATCGTGGTTTCGTAAGCGGTGGTCACTTTTTAGATTTTTATAGCGGTCGTCTGTCATACGGTTGTGTATCACACTCTACTTTATTTCGGGATGATAGATGTGTTCACGCTTAAGACATTTGTCGATGGTTTAAATCATCACCGAATGCAATACGGACTTAATGAAGTCAGAAGTTCAAAATTAACTCTATCTGAATTAAATAGCTATTTTTTTTATTATATTAAAACTCAGGCAGTAAAAAATGTTGCAAATATCTCAAAAGTGTTGGTCTATATCAACTCTGAAGATAATGGGTGATAGTGATGGGGATAAACTGACAATTGTTGACGTCGTGGAGTAAGATAAAAAAGTAAGTGTTCAGCAGATCAAAGAACTGTTAGAAAGTAATTTGAATGATTATCTCAAAGAAAAGAAACAATGCCTATTAATATTAATGACATAACAGCTAAAACATGAAAGACCATTGTCGACATTCGGCGCTTTTTGTCTCAACCTTACGATACGGTGTAAAAGTCAGCCAGTCTTATATCATACCGTTTTGATTTCAATGACATATTAACTGTCAAATATACGTTGATACATTGGAGGCGTCACGCGTTTTGTTAAAGCCTATCATTAGAAGTCGATTTACCTTTTTGCTGTTATTGATTACGTTTGACAATAATCGGTGTATCGTTTGATTGTGGGAATTAGGACAAGAATTAATATTCTACGTTTACCGAGTGTTACTTTCACTTAGTGATGTAATGCTGTTGTCTGGGAGATGATAGGGTTGTAAATTACCTGAGGAAGCGATCAATAGAGGCTTGTAGGTTGCAATTGCGGAGATTGGAGTTAACCTATGGAGGAGCTTTATGCCCACTTTGAATCTTTTATATCGCACTTATTTCCTATCACATTGCGGGTAGCGTTAACAATCTCAATTTTCGGTTCGTTAACTTTAAAACTGTAAACAGTGCGTTAATCAGCTGATCATGGTCATAAAATACAGTCAATTAGAAAATCTTTTCCACCATTAACATCCTTATAAATTACATCGTAAAAGTCCATTTCCCCGAAGACCATGGTAGCTTTAAACACGATATTCTCTACTACAGCACTCAACACTTTAGCCGAAACATTATACCTAAGATCATAACTCGACTCCAAACGACCACAACACGTGTGGCTCCGAAATCAAATTAAAATCATGTTTGATAAGATCGAGTGGCGGTTATGGAAATTTATGACTATATTACCTGCGCCAGCGCATCGCGACCGACAAAAACCGGGGTCGGTCCGCGCAATTATTTATGTGGTCCGCGAATGATTATAGTTTACGAGCGTTTGATAGGTCAGCCTCTGGCGTACACAGTGGGCAGTGATTCGGGACACTTTGGATAAAATTAATTTTGTTTTTAGGTTCCGTAACAGATTTCAGACATGGTAAATTGGAGATGGTAAAGAAACTGCTTTTCCACAAAAAGTGCGGGTGTCGTCTTCCTAGATAGTAGTTCTAGGCTCAGACTTCAGACCTCAAAACCTTGCTTTTTACGATATTATTTTGTTGAATACTTTGTTTTGAATTATGCTGATTATCAAAAAGCGGAGGAGGCGTTCTTTTCGAAAATGCGTTGATGCGTTTGTCAAGAATATATTATGTTTTATATTTTTATTTGTGCAAAACGGCAATATTATCATAATCAAACAATTAAACTCGCTAAATGCCAATGCTCTGTACCACCGGTGAATTTTGACACAAATAAATTATTTTTATTACGTGATTCAGGAAATAAAACTTTCCAAATAGTTGTAAAAAATGTTGTATCAGAATGAAACTGAGACAAAAATGTGTTGGCCGCAAAAGATACAGAAATAAATCAGACAGATGACAATTTAAAGTGGTTAACCCACTAACTGTGACCATTTTAGATACTTTGATCAGATCTTGTCGAAACCCAACTTGTATTAGCAGCGACAAAGTCATTTAAACTTTATATTCTGAGCAATAAAGATGAATTTTATTAATTTTATGATGTTTTAGTGGGTGTTTGTTCAACAGTTTTTAGAGTCAGAGTAAAGATTTATGTTTTTATTTAAGAATTAATGGTATAGTGTGAGTAATCGCCGTTATTTTAATTTTATGCATTAATGATATCTGATTATGAATAAAAAGTTTGTTTCGCATATATTATACGAGCACCATAAATTCTCATAATCATTATAATGTTCTCACTTCTAGAGTAATTTTCATTATTTACTAATCGTAAATCTGATAAGATCTGAAGACGTATCTATGGAGACAAGTGTATAATCATAGGCTTTATGAGTTTGGCTTATTTATAGCCCGTCAAAACATTAGATCGTATATCACTAATTACACATAGTTCTTTTAAATACTTAATGAAGTACCTACCCATATTTCACCTAACCACTAAGTGCCAGTAAAGTCAATTTACATTTAATAAAGGTTTTAACAAATGTTTTTATTCTCCAACAGTTTCCCCCAAAATGTTAAATGCACCTGGCGCCACTTCTCGCTCTTCGCCTCATTCCACATACTTTACGATCTGTTAAAAGACCGAATTCGCTGTCCAAATTAACACGAAATAAAAACGGAATCGAACCAACAAAAAATAAGCGAAGGTACAAGATAAAAGTTTAAAAAAGGCCCACGTCAAAACATTTGATTGTATTAATATTTATAGGCTTCGTACCGCCGCAGGAAAGACGGCTCGAGACGGAAGAAAAAAAAAATGTTTATCAGCCCGTTTAGCTTTTAAGGAAACCGCGAATCTTTTGTAAAAAGTTATTTATGATCTCGAAAACAATTGCAGTGTTACCATTATATCACATTTGACAGCAATAACTGTATTATTTTTTTTGTCCCCAAAATGAAGACGTTTGGTTCACTGTGGACGATACAACAATAGTATATTATAGTGCGTGAAGTGGTGTGATTCACTTTATATTGACTTTACTGTTTTTATGTTGAGGCTTGAGAGTTTTTTCTAAATTTAATAAAGTTCGTTATAATTTTTTGTATCACGAATTCACGGCCAACGATTTCAATTGAAATGTTGGTAGAATTTAATACAATTTTGCTTGAGAAACTGTATAGGTACATTCGCTGTTGTACACTATATTGAGGAAGGTAGACCAAAAAGGTTTTATCTACAAGTTTAAAATGGTGAAATAGGTAGGTACCTTATAAATTCTAGGACATAAAATACAATAGTTAGGTAGATATGTGTAATCCAATCACACTTTTATAAATCTATAAGAAAATGACTAACCATTTACGCTAGATTTTAATTAATTTTATCTTATAGGAACAATTCCAGCACTTCCTATAGATATTTAAATCAGGTACAATCCTCAACAAGTGACCTTAGATGCACGTTCACATTTAAATATCATAGGTTCTAATAAAAGTGGATAGGCAGATAATGAAGGAAACAAATAATTACTTATTGTAAGATTGTACTTATCTCAGACTTATAGTTATCCTGTTTGATAAACGGCTCGGGATTCCTATGCTAATAATTCTAAGAATATTGCACGCGCACGCGCATTTGTGTTCGGCTGTACATCGTATTATTAGCGTGAAATGAGCATGTGCTTCAAAAGTATAGGGAAAAACAGCAAAAATGTTAATTATGAATTTGGCAAAGAAAATGATTCGGAAACTATAGTAAATTCGTAACTCCAGCACACTGAACATTTAGCTCAGGTGGTTGGCATTATTTGTACGATGACAGGAGCTTTCGTCGTATCGGCCCGAAAGAGAAGTCAAAATATTTAAAAACAACAACAGGTCAGGAACCCAGGATGTCCAAAAGCGTTGACGACAATCGTCAAAGTGGCAAGAATCACCTAGGGGACAAGTCTACCAATTTACAAACGTTACAATTTAATGGTCTGTCCATTGTGATTTTTTGACAGATTTGACATAACTGTCAAAAACTCATAATGGAGAGACTGCAACGTTTGTAAATTAGTAGACTTAAGCCTCAGCAACTGCTTATCATAGGTACTAACAGTAGCTGTGGCTTTAATTTTGACAGTTCTACAACATTCATTGCGTTATTAACATTGTTGAGCAGACACATTTTGCAAACATATGAAGCAATTTATTAGTCCTTCGAAATTATTCAGGTTGTGATTGATAGTGTGGTAAATAGGGTGCTGGAGGACGCAGAGGAATTGTAGAGATTGACAGAAAAGAAAGAAAGCTTCTACCAAGAAGTGAAATGATGATGATGATAAAAGAACACTGAAATTCAACAGCTGTATACAAAATACCGATACCACTGTTCAGTGTACAATTCAATAGCTGTATACTAAATTCTGATACCACCGTTCAGTGTACAATTCATTAGCTGTATAATAAATACTGATACCACCGTTCAGTGTACAATTCAATAGCTGTATATTAAATTCTGATACCACCGTTCAGTGTACAATTCAATAGCTGTATACTAAGTACTGATACCACCGTTCAGTGTACAATTCAATAGCTGTTACATACGAAATAGTGATACCACCGTTCAGTGTACAATTCAGTAGCTGTATACTAAATATTGATACCACCGAACAGTATAGAATTCAATAGCTATATACTAAATACTGATACCACCATTCAGTTCACAACATAAAGCTGCATATGCTAATTCAACGCCAGCGCATTTGCGGGCGACTGTACGTCTCTTATGGGAAGCTTAATCAGTGTCTTGCGCAGACACGGGTTATTGAATCGAAATTAAAACACTGGCTCCATGGTTTTAATAGTCGTGTTAGGTATGTATTTTAATTAAAATGAAATAGGCTCTGTGTATGCGGTAGTCGTTACATCAAAGGGAATATGGAGATGAAATTAGGTTGAGCGAAAGATTGTGTAGTGCAAAAAGGAAGTTGTGAAAATGTTGATTGGATTTTCTTTTTTGATGAGAATTTTATGCAATAATAAAAAATACTAAAATGTAGTATTGAGATTCGGTATAATGTCTTAGATGAACTAAGGGCCAATTTCACTACTGACACTGAACGCGAGCAGCACATCAACATCACGTTTAGGAGCTGTCAGTGTTAATATACCATGACAGTAATGACAGTGACTGCTCTTGAACGCAGTTTACTGACGCGGTGTACTGATCGTGTGTGACACATGTGAAAATCGCCAGTAAATGTGGCCACAACTACAAAAAAAATCATGTTTATCCATTTTCATTAGGTAAGTCTTTACATGCCTAGACAAAGGTTTTTGTTAGTTGTTTTGATAAATGTGATTTCATTGCAATGTTTTGTACTAAGAGATTATTATTTAGCCGTGCCTTTTATAGGTATAATGAAGATAACTATGATTAATTCCTAGAATACATCAGCGCGTATTTCTTCAACCGTTCTCATTCTTGCATTTTCTGAACAAAAACGATATTTTCGAAAAGGCCACACAAAACGATCAATAAACGTTTCCATAATGTAAAAACAGGGAAAACGCATCGAAATGCACAATACAATGTACATTTATTCGTAATTAAACGCAATAATGACGTAATGACAGTCATTCTGGTTGTGTGTAGGTGATTACTGCAAAAAATTCAGTAAAAGACTTCTGTATGGAAATAATGATAAACGTCATTAAATGTTTGGTTTTTTGTTCAGATAATCTTCATTTTGTAATTATAAACCTGCACAGTAGCGCCATCTGTGGGGAAAATTAGAATTTACTTCAACCTGAAATAATTGCAGAAGAATTGAGCTATTTTTAAGGTTCCGTACCCAAATGGTGCAAACGACCGTATTACTAAGGCTCCGCTGTCCGTCACTGGGCTGTATCTTTTAAACTGTAATTGGTAGATACTTGAAATTTTCACAAATTGTGTACTGCTAATATAAAAGTTAAAAATTAAAGAGCAAAAGAATATCTTTCTTGTATGGGGAACCCAAGAAACGTGTTTGGCATTAAAGAAAACGAATAGGTTGCGTTTAATATTGTACGGTGGTACGGAACCCTTCGTGTGCGAGTTCGCATTTAGTCCTGCACCTACATAATTACCTAAACCTAAAAAAACCTACGTGAATCATAAAATTATGTATGTGAACAATTAGAGCTCTCATTTCTTGCAGATTTTTTGATCACCCAGTAATTTTGATGTACTTAATGTGTAATTTATATTCTGAATAAGTTGATGGTTTGTTTTTAATTTTAGAAACTTTGCCTTGGGCTGTTATGTAAATAGCAATTTTCTAGAATTTGCAGTGTCTAATCTATATACTAATAATAAAGCTGAAGAGTTTGTTTGTTTGAACGCGCTAGTCAGGTTTGAAAAAATATTTTTGCATATGATAGTCCATGTCTTGAGGAAGACTATAAGCTATTTAACATCACGCTATGACCATTAGGAACCGAGCAAAGACAAAAGTTAGGAACAACGCTAAGCGAAAACGAAGTAATAGCGTGGGCAGACGATGCGATGCGACGGGGTGAGTCGGAGGTACAAGATATTTCACGACGAAGTCTTAGGCACAGGCTAGTGACTTTATAAAATAATGTATTCGAGAGACGAGAATCTTACACATATCGTAGAAGGTAAAAAATCGGCAGATCAAATCGGTCGGTCAGATACTTGACTCCTAGGTAAAGAAATCTGAAGGCCAATTCTCTTAATTTAAAACGTTCAAAATCTAGTCACAGTCTCATCTCGGCGACAAACAAGCGTCAAAAACTTGTCAAAATGTTGGGAAATTAGAGGTATTTTTGACAGATTGAGACTGCGTTCTTAAAATTACGAGAATTGCCACTCTGGTTACTTACATAAGTATAATTAATTGGCAACACACCAAGACACCTTTACCTAGGCAAAATCACTGGGAGTGAAGGGCCTGTGAACGTAATTGGACTATTATGACTAAATATGGCGAGGTCCCTACAAAGGCTGTCTGAACATGTTAGATTGAAAACAACTGCGGAAACTTGTTGCCTTGTTTCGTTATAAATCCCTTCTAAATCATACGTTTGGAGTAAATATTTGTTTGTGTTTTGAGATTTATTATTTTCCAATCTTCTGTAGTTTTTACCACGACATTTGGGGCTTATGAAGGTTTTGTAAGATATAATTGTATTCACTTAATTAGATACTTATTATTTTTTACTTTTAACGGTGGAATCATAAGAGAGATTCGAAGAAAATAACTTTTTTTATAGCATGATACCAAACTATGTTATATTTGCCATTTTTTTTTCAATACCTAAAGAAAGTTATTTCAAAACCAACTAACTTTACTAAAAACTTTATTATGACCACCATGCGAATGTCAAAACATAAAATAAAGAAAAGAGTAGTCACTCTATGTTAATGTTTTGCACGTTGACGGCGTTATGACCAAAATAAAAAAAATATTTTTTGTAGTCACTGGTAATTGTCGCAACAATAATTAAAACTTGTAATGCCTGTTTTATTTTATCTTCAACGAATCCGTCATCTTTCGAAACATCTTTATTCCATTTTTCAGACGACGTAGATAAGATCTTTTGTATAATAATTGCAATATCCATATAAAACTTGCAACATACGAACAGCACTTTAATAGATATGCAATTTATGTACTAGGGTAGAATGAATAATGTGATGTAATTAAAAATTATAATGAGATAATTTGCATCAATGATTGTCAACGTCCTCTGCGGATAAAATCTATGATGGATTGCTTTGATGTTATTGTTCGTATTGTATCTTGTTAGGAAAAACTTTATACCTATATTATGTAGAACGATAAGGTAACCTAAGGAACCACTTCAGACTGATGATGTGGAGGAATGAAAACAACAATATGTTGGTAGAGTCAACCGAACCGCACATCGGTAAAAATACTACGATTTACGACATTAAGGTGCTGTTCATTAAGGTGTTGTTAAGATGGTGCTGTGTGTGTGTGGTGCTCATTCTTGTACAGTCGTACCAGAATGAATTGCCAGAATGAAGTATGAATTTGGATGACTATAACAAAAGATGCAGTTTGAGATTATGAGAATTATGACATGGCTTGGAAGGAAATAAACGATGGAATGAAGGCTCATATAGGTGGTCAGACGAAAAAACTACTGGCCTTTACTATAAACTCATAATTGATCAATAAAAAAAAACCACCCAGCTTGAATTTGTAGAAACAATAGTTAGAAAATATTATAAAAAAAAAGTTTCTGTATTTCTACTCTGCGTGTACACATCTATCATAAAAACCGGATAGCCATATATATTAACGCAGATATTAAAACATTAACACATAAAAACATATAAACGATTGATTACAGCTCAGTACACACCTGCGGTATGCCTGACATTCGTTCAACGTGCACTATTAATACTCCGACTAATATTACGTGTGAAACCCTATTTTAAAAACACAACACATAAATTACTCGCAAATGAAAAAAATAAAATAAAATAAGAACATGCTACAAGTTATTTAAAGCTAAACCAGATGAAAAATAGTTTTTTCTTCCCCTATATTTTATAGTGGCTAAAAGTTGCCATCAATAATTGAAGTTGCGTCTCTGGGGAGAAGGGCTTACCAGTATTCCTGACGTGTGGGTACTTATAGTTGGCGGGTCAGTTAATATCGACGGTGTGTACGTGGCTTTAGTTCGGAAGTTACTTCAGAAACAAAAATCTAAGTTTTTTAATTAAAAGTAGGAATTATTTGTTGGGTGGGTGAAGTTGAAAATCTCGAATTGTACTTGTAAACGTCCTGTCTAATATTGCGGTTTGACAGTTTTTGTATAGAAAATTTGTCAAACTCTCATAATTTATTCTTTTAGTCAGTTTAGTCAGATAAAAATTATCTGACTATTGAAAAATTAACCCTAAATCTATTTTAATTTTTGGACTGTGAAGTTCCCTAGACGGGCACTTAAAATTACTGAAAATCTACTTTATACGTTTAGTTATCGAAAAACAAACTCCTTTGCAAGCAAAACCCTGCTATCCTATAAAAGCTTGGAAGGTATACGCGAGAAGCCTTATCCTGATCCAACCAATACAAAAGTGCCATTTAATAAGACACGACGCACACTGCATACAAAACTTGCGCACGCGGCAATGAGCAACTTGCAACGGTAGTATACATGTATACATACATCTATGTATAGCAACACTTTAGCAAGAATTCTGCCATATCATCGTGCCGCCATTACAAGCACGGACCAACCCGCGACTGCTAATCCCTTCACGAAATATATTTATTCCTTTTTCAACCATTCGAGTTTTAGAAGTTTTATTTTTGTGTACCCTTTATGCATATTTAACGCTGGTCGCGACTTACGGGCGGGGGAGATGCGAGAGATGTTATCAAGTGATCTGGTTCGGACTAAGTAGTATGTAGTATATAAGTCTTTTGTAAGTTATAGTATGTGTGGAGGAATTCTTTACGACCGGTTCCTTGTTACTGTTTTGAAAGTAGGTATGCTAGCTTTTTGTGGGAGTTTGAGTTACGGTATAGTGGTTTTATCGTATTGGTAGGTATAGTAAATGTTTGATGTTGAATTTGATCTTTGTTTTTTGGTTTTGCTATACAGGTAGGTATAGTGCATGCAGGCAGATCATAGAGCAGTTAGAAATATATATAAATATTATAAGTATCTATAGGTAGGTACTATAATTGGATGAATTGTATTTTTAAGAAAAAAGATGTATAGGTACATCGACGAGAATTCATAAAATTGACTACAGTCTATATTATTGTATCAATGTGTAGTCCCAAAACATGTTACACATTACATTAGGTACCTAATCTACGTAGTAAAGTAATTCTAAGTAAAGTACATGAAAACAGTTTTACGGTCTTTACGGGAAACAAATCGTAGATAATACAAATTAATTCTTGTCGAGGTATGTATAATATTTTCGAGGCTAACTGTACTTTGACTACAGCACTGTGCAAAGCCTACATTTGAATGTCACAGTCCAATAAATTACACCTCCTCGACAAGAATTATTAATTTATGTCAAATCATAGTAGGTGGCAGAACAAAAACTAGTTATAGCAAAAACAAAACGCTACAGATATTGATATTACGCTAAAAAAAAACCGTGATATGATTGGCAGATTTCAGTATCACAAATTATGAGTAGTCAGGTCTTCAATACACGCTAAAGCAGTGCACACACTATAATCTATAGATATCGAACAGCTAATTACAAAAGCACAAAAAATGCTTTATAAGCACGAACGGCTTTAAGTGGCGACTACGCTGGCATACCTTTAGCATAATATTATTTGAGTCATAATTTACCGCGGTCTCCGGGACCGAACGCTTGATTTATTTATGAGCCCATACTGACTCCGCCACTAATCTTTAGTGGAATTTAATTTGTTATTTATTTACTAATCGCCGCTAGTAACTGTAGAACAGGTAGGGTTATGCATGTCATTAAGGATGGTTTAAGGGGATGCTATTTTGGGATGTTTGGGTTCTGTAGGAAAGTTGGAAGTTAGGGAATGGAAATAAGTATCTAGGAAGTGACTTTTTCAGTTCACATGTACTTTCTGAGTTTATCTTTGACATTACAGACATCGGTGAAGGCAAAATATCGTGAGAAAACCATTTAGAGCTAATATAATTCTGAAATCACCATCCGCTCTTGAGCAAGTTTGGTGATCAAAGTGCGTTCGTTTCTCAGTATGTTAGGCCCTGCAGTGAAACAGTAATAGGCTGCTATTATTATTATTTAAGGGTAATTTATATATACATATATTTTTTTTATATTAGTATAAAAAATAGAAGTTTTACTATCAAATCCTTCTTGAAATAACATTGATAAGATGCAGCCGTGAACAAAAACATCATTAGTGAGTTAACATGAAGATTATTAACGGAATAATGATGGAGTTTCTTGATCAATACTTTTCAGGGAAATACAACGAAAATTGCCATAAATGAGTGTTCACCTATTAACATATTTTTCTTTCTTTAAAGATCTGAAAATAACCTTCCCAGGTTAACACTCATTATAATGATTACGTATGTTAGTTTACATCTTGCCCAGTTCTATGGAAAAACCTATACATTTTCTTCATTTGAAAATATAATAAAATAAAGATTTTATTATATTTTATTATTATTTATTATTATTTCATTTGTACTTGCTCTGTAAGCCGTATTCAAAGGACGCAATATAATTAGTATTATTTATGACACAAGTTGTCCTTTCATATTTAAATAAAGTGTCACTAGTTTTCCTTATTTTATTTATTATAGTTTAAACTATTATCCATGTTTACTTGTCCCTATTGACATTTTATACAAAATAATAAATATTAATTTAATTCAACTAAACGGATATAATCAAAGAGCTATTAGAATCAAGTGGTAAATAATAATCTATTTGTTATGAATAATATTTTAATAATTACTCTAGATTAACTTAACCCGTTTTGTGGTTAAGTTTTTGTTAACGATCGAAATTATTCGCGTGTGGCCTGCCTTATCGTTTTAAGGAATTTGGGGGCTTAAGTAGCTTGTTAGTTGGTCTATAACTGATTGTTACAATCGTTAACTAGGAAAACCTAATGTTCTGAAACTTAAAATACAACTTGGAATCTATGACAGAAAAGGTCTAGTTGGTGTTTATATTACTTCTGCCTTTCAAAATATACACGTGCACGTCTATGTTGCTCAAATTGGTTTGTTTTGTAATGTTCTAGATTAAGATCTACTAGACACACTTTTTATTATTTACTATTTGCATGGTTAGTGAAATACCAATTTTAGATGATATTTAATTTGAAGTGGGGCTTGTGGCTAAGTAATAACAGCCGCACGGGTCGATCGATCAGGTTAAGCTACGCTTGCCGCGGTTGGTCCGTGGATGGGTGACCATTTTCACATACCAAGACCCCTCCGTGCCTCGGAAAGCACGTTAAGCCGTTGGTCCCGGCTGTCATTCGTGGATCTTTGACAGTCGTTACGGGTCGTCAGTAGCCCGAAAGTCTGACAACCAGTCTAACCAAGGGGTATCGTATTACCCAGTAACTGGGTTGTGGAGGTCAGATAGGCAGTCGCTTCATGTAAAATACTGGTATTCAGCTGCATCCGGTTAGACTGGAAGCCGACCCCAACATAGTTGGGAAAAGGCTAGGCAGATGATTTAATTTGAATTGTGACTGTGCTGTTGATGTGCTTATTATAATTAAATAAATAAATACAGGGCGGCAGGCATATCGACGCAAAACTTGTTACCATGGATTCAGTACATGATTTTAAACCATAATTTTGACAATTTAGATATTTTTCGACGCTTATTAAAAAAAAAAAATAGCTCGGACATACATTTTGACCACGAAGGTATTGCATTTTTCTATGCAACTGCAGATTTTTTGAAAAAATTCTACATTAGGTGGTCTAAAATCATGAGCTGGTTTTCTGAAATTCATGGTCTCAGTTTGCGCGCCGAAATGCCTGCCACCCTGTATATAAATATGCAACGTGAGAGCAGTGGTTGCCCAGTAGGAGAGCAGTGGTTGCCCAGTGGTCACGGCCGCACCTTCCAAGTTGTAGGTTCGACCCCAGACAGGCGCTTTACTTTGTGTAGATTATTCCATCACCACTGCTCTCAAATCGGTGAAGGAAAACATCGTGAGGACACCGGTATGTCCTAGAACCAAAAGCTCGAAGACATGTGACATCAACCAACCCGCACCGGGCCTGCGTGGTGGATTATGGCCCACTCCCTCTCACTGAGAGGAGGCCTGTGTCCCAGCAGTGGGAACGTTATAGACTGATTATGTAACGGTTTCCTTAAAGAACGGTGGCCACCATATCGGCCGTAGTGACGACTGTCATGAAAATGTTGGCTGCGGGGATTGCCTTTATGGTGTCCAAAAACCCCCTCTAGGAAAACACTTAAATTCGTTTAAACGTCATTCGACGGTAAATTGCGCTATGCGGCTTGTGTATATTTACAGAGATATTTTCACAAACAAAAGACAATTTTACAAAAAAACTGAAGGCCAATTCCCGTACCTAATTAAAAACTTTCAAAATCTAGCCGCAATCTCATCTCAGCGACAATCAATGTCAAAAACTTGTCAAAAATGTAGGGATTGTAGTGGTATTTTTTACAGATTGAGACTGAGATCAGACTATGAACGTTCTTAAAATTACGAGAATTGCCCCTCTGTTCATGTGCTTATCATTCTACTCCATCTGTGCATTTCAAAGAATATAATATAATTACAATGAGGCTTACAATTAGTTACATAAAAGTATTACGCGTAATTGCATTACTTAATCCTATTGCAAATCTAAAGTATTGTTTACTCTGAAGACCGAAATAACCAGCCACAACCAATCACAAGCTCAAGTATATTATTACACAAAACCTACACTGACAAGATTAGGTAAAATCTAACGAGACTAGGTTCCCTAATGTATTTTCAATATTCGTTCATTTGAAGATAATTGAAAACCTTTGCTACTATGACTCAATAATTTATATCAGATTAAATTCGTATAATGCGATATTTAACTGCTTATGCCTAACACTGCCTACACATAAATAATTATATGGAATCTCGGATAATTTTATAGCCTTTAAATTGATTTTACGGGGTCCAAAATAAAGGCTGCTGGGGTGCACCTCTTAAAAAAATAATTGATTAAAATTGGCCTGTTTTAACTTTCGGCCACAGATTGTGTTTCATAATATTCATGCTTTTAATTTTAATTAAATGAATCCCTGCAAAAATCTTAATAATCCGTTGGGATTAATTGGCTTTCTTGTTATTAACCCAATGAGCTTTCACGATGACCCGAGGAGATACAACACTGAACGGTCAGCTTTCCAATGGGTGTTTCCAATGACTGTATACTCCCTTTATTTGGCTTAAAAAAAGGTTCAGAAACTTTCAAACCTGTGGGGTAACTGCTTAACACACATAAAATCACAATTGATCGCAATTTCTTACAATTTGACAGTTCCGCCACGTTCATTGTGTTATTTACGTTTTCGAGCTGACGATATTTTCAAACCTATGAAGCAATGGATTAGACATTTCCTTTAAAACCCTTGAATTATGATTGAAAGTGTGTTACACAATTGGCGGGCTGACCGGACTGATTCACTAAGCTGCTCAGAGTTCTTCCTACTATGTCGGTTTGTTCTAAAGGCATGAATAATTCACAGTTATAGTATGGATGCGTTCTTAATTCACATATTAAGTATCAGCATTAAAAAAAACGTTTGATCATTTAGTGCCAACCTACCTCATAAATATAATAATTTTCTCTCTTCACAAAGGGTTCTTTCAAACAATTATCACACGATTTTTCCAAACGACTTAATTTCCACGTGTTAATACACACAGTTAGGGTATGTAACCAGTGCTAAATAACGGTGTATTGAATTCTTAAAAGTCGTCAGACGGCACGCACGAGGGGCGGTGGCTTCCACCTCTCCTTGAGTTATGACCACCAAACATGTAACACGACCTAGCCGCCTGCCAACTCTATTTGCATACTTCTGCTTGTTGCAGTCGGGCGACTGTCGATTGGTGCGACTAAAATCTGATCGAAAACCTATGAATCCTTCGCATATATTGACCACTTCCATATCATCTTTATGAAGAATAGTCATATCTCTTGCAAAGGGAGCGCTCTTTGTTGATTTTTGACATCACGCTGTAGAAATCTTTCTACAATCTGTCTTTTTGTCGTTCGTTTCGACGGTGGACGTGTAACGCTTATTATGTGAATTAGGTAGAAATAGGCTTATTCAAGAAAATGGCTGTTCTAACAATAATGAAGAAGTAGAAGGTTCATATCGTAGACGAAAATGAAAAGGAAATCACATGTCCAAGAATGGAAGTGATTCAGCTAAATGGGTTAATGAGATAACAAACATGGTCATACTGTGAAAGAAAATTAGCCGTAGAATAAGAATACTAATTCTTCTAGAATATAAAGGGAAGAAAACTTCTTAGTAGATCAAATACAGCTAAAAATCATTTTACCAGATGTCTACTGGAAGAGCAAGATAGTCTCTTGAATGGAAACAAAGATGCCCCGATACGCATGTGTGCCTAACATGCACCATTTGTAAAAAAATATTGCTCTCTAATAGAGCTGTAAGTATCATAATGTATTATCATATTATGATCTGCTGCAGCATTGTTTAATAGAGGCACTAAATCAATTGATATGCTATTCATGTGTCAACGAGTAAATCCGGATAGTAAAGAAATTGATCAAAAGCGGTCGATGTTATGGCATTCTGACTTAACTATGAGAGGATGTAGTGTGTTTATATCAATGTGTACTATATTATGATGAAGACTATTGGCACAAGCTTCAAATGCATTGATCAATGCAAAAGCTTCGTTTAAAATTCTTCTAATAAAATTAATTAATTAGTAATTATGTATGTATAGGAGAGGTTATATTTAGCGAATCCATAGTCGCTACAATGTCTTGCGATTCTGCGACAGTAGCCCGTCTGCAATAGGCCTATCGGTTGAAATGTACATTTTAATAAGGCTTTGTCAAACCTACAGACTTGTTGTGTATAATAACAGGGTTTTGCCGTATGCTTGTAAGAGAACTATTTATTTTCTTAAACAGGTCTTTGGCAATTTATAATGGTATCATGAACCCACTTGGTGTCTGCAACTCTGCAATCATCCCTGATGACAGTGGTATGATTTATACTGAGACATTCATGTTTCGTATTATTTGCTTTGGAAGTTTTTCTTGTTTTGAAATGATGTGTCGTGCGCTTTGCCAATATTTTTTGTTATTGAGTTGTCTAGTTTGTTTACATTTTCATTGAGCTGAATACTGACGCTAGGTATCGCTACATTGTTATTGAATGAAGGCAGAGGAACATTAGAATGAACGTAATTGTGTATCACAAGATACTTGATAGGACTCAGCAATAATCTCAAAACCAGTACTGTAGTCTCGCCTTTTGCATATAGCAGCAAGTCGTCAGTAGGATCGGTTATCAATATTTAAAACGTTAATTTAGTAAATTCAGAATCTGGTTAATGTTAAAACTCGGCTCCGACTCTTGAATATATTTCTAGTAACTAAAGAGGTTTTCATCAAAGGTACACATACATACTCATCATCTTTGACATTAAACGTCTTTATGAACCTGAATGTCCATATACCAGACCTTAGATACATAAGATTCTAACTATCTTAAAAATAAATAGTAAAATATCGGTCACTATCATGAGGATGACCAGTAACCACATGCGTACGAAATGCAAAAATAAACCAATTAAGAGAACATCGTAAGCCTTGACAAGGTCGAAACAGATTTGTGCTACATATAACAATACGAATTTTGTTTAATTCCGCCGAAACAGTGGGCCGCTGACATCTGCTCCTGTCTTTATATCGCGCGACATCGACGTGACAGGCGCTGTGGCATCCTGCGTCTTGTTACGTACTATTATTTCTCTGATATATCACTTTTTGATTTCAAATTCTATGTTTTTCACATTTTTACCAGACACTGTCCACTCGAAGCAATTAAGCGCTGACTTTTAAATTACTCTTCCCCATTTAAAATAGAACATTTTAAAACAATTACGAAATTGTTACACAA
Organism: Apamea crenata; assembly: GCA_949629185.1. Taxonomy (NCBI): domain Eukaryota; kingdom Metazoa; phylum Arthropoda; class Insecta; order Lepidoptera; family Noctuidae; genus Apamea; species Apamea crenata. Next base: position 12,559,128 of record OX451363.1, on the reverse strand, counting down.
AGCCAGAAATTCAAATAATGTGCCGTGAAGAAAAAGAACAAATAGTTTACTGGATGCTCCCGAATTCTAATTTAAAGCAGATTAACCCTTGAATAACCCAATTCACGCTTTAAGGTTAGGATCCGTCAAATGAAACGTCACGGTGACTACACACTTTCCCCATCATTAGGATACGAGAAGAAAAAAGGCTTCGGATGTTCAGTTGTAAGCGCCCGCCAACAAAGCCATTATGCCTTATTATGGACACCATCCATCAGCCAGCCATATCGATCCAACATTAATGCATGCTAATGCTTTATAAATAGATATATAATTTGTTTTGTCTCCACCTCGGCATCCAATTGATGGATTGTTTTATTTCTATTACATCAAACTGTTGGTTTTTGATAGAGGCGTGGCCGTTGCTGCCGTTATTAGTTTAGCCGACGAAGCTAAATCATTTATGATTTCACGCTAGCGGTAAAAAAGTGTGAATCGAGCCGTACATAATGTTGATTATTCTCGCGGTGGAAACATCATTAATAAGACAAAATATTGTACCGTTATCAACTTAAATCTATAAAATCATTTAAAAAATGTTTCCACTTACTTGTTCCTAGATGTACTCGCTTCATCCATGGATATATCTGCGGAGGATTGGCCGACGAGTTCGACGCTGAAGACTTAGAATTCTTGGTGTTTGAGCTAGAATTATTAGCCTCATTGCTCTCGTTGCTAGATGTGCTGGAGGCAGGACTTGATATATTCTGATTCACATTAGCCTTGTGTTCTACAGGAGAAGCAATGGGAGTGGTTAGGCCTAGTTTAGTACTTGTAGTTCCACTAGAAGTTTGTCCACCGACGCCACCGAAACCAGGGGACGTTCGACCTGGTCCAGAAGATGTGGATAGGTCTTGAGGGGACGCTACTCCGGTTGTAGAGGTCGAATCCGCGAATTTACAACTAGCTCCAGCGGCTTGGCTGGGCGGTGTGGACATCAGGTTGGGCGACAAGGCTCCTGGACTCGGGTTCGAGTGCTGATGCATATGGCTCGCTGTGCTACCCAGTCTTTGAGGATGTAACTGTGTGTAGTCTATCATCGTTTGCGGTTGCATGTGCGCTCCGGTAGCAGGCGTCCCATAGGGGTGTTGTGGGTAGTGATGGCCAACTTGCGGCGGCGAATAGCAAGTATTCGGGTAAGCTGAAGCTCCCGCATTTGGATTGTAGTAATCAGCTCCTGGTGTTGGCAGACCGGGATGACCAGCTTGCTCGACGGGCGTCCCAGTACGCCCGGGCGCTTGGTTCCCATAGCAGGAAGCGAGCGAGTTGACGAACTGGTAGGAGCTCATCCCTGCGTTATAATTTAATTCGTTCATCGATAACAGCGTGTGTTTATCCTTCTTCTCAAGATCACTCGGCAGTTGTCATCGTTTGGACGAGCACTGAATAGTCTAGTTGGACATGTTAAGTGCTACTGATGTTCGCGGTCCGTTTCAATTGTCCCCGTAGAGTGGAGCTTGATTGATGGACCTGTGATAAAATGAGACACATTAGTCGGTCAAGTGCGTCGTCTCGTTATACGTGATAAATGTTGTAATACAGATCGTATCTTAAGTGTTTGATTTAAATAAGTATTGTGTTTTGTCCGATTTGAAATATGGTTCCAATACAAATGTTTTATACTATGACCTAACGATAATATTTTATTGCATTAGGAATATAGGTAGTCATGTCTATTTGACCTTCCCACATATTTATTACATTTATTGAGCTTCTTTATAAGTCTGAATGTCAAAAAATCTAAAAATAAAATAAGCTTCTGAACACAAAAACTTTTAAATCTGTAAGTACCTATAATATGAGTAATTATGGTTTGAAGAGTGAAATGGGTTAGTAATTTTTTCAAAAACCCTTTAAAAAACTCTTCTTTTTATGTGCCCTTTTCAAGTATTCGCCAGGGTGGCCCATAATCATTTTCGATAACAAAGTTTGCAACGTGGTTCACTTTCGGTTACTTTTGTTTTTACGGTACCTACTCAGTATTAGTTGCATAAATCACTAAACACGTGTACCAGTTGCGTCACGCTGGGGGTCTATTCTAAAACAATAAATTAATACAGGGATGTGACTTCCTAAAGCGCAGTACACATGTCAAGTCAAGTGCGGAAAAAACTGTGGCTCAGCCACGTGGTAGGGCTATAAAAGTGTCCGCAGAGGTTTATGGGTGTAAGCGGTAGGCCGAATCTGACTTCTCCCGATTTATGTACTCCGCTCGGTGCATACATCTTTATGAGCAAATTAGCAGTCATTGTGCACCCGATTTATTTGTCGCATTTGCTCGCCGAATGATATATGTGTGAATTTCGGCCAGACATCGCCGTAATCGTAAATTTTATGTGCATAAATAACAATTTTAGCGTAATACGCCCTTGTGTTAAGAAATTATGTCATGTGTTGGATAATCAGTTGTTTGGGCTCTTATTTCAGGATTTTACTAAATTATTTTTAAAATTATCAGCTTTAAGAATATTATAAGTTTATCATTCATCATAATGATTGTGCTAAAACAGTTTTTTTTTTGTAGGTTTGCCTTCAATATAAGGACATTTTGAATAACATTCAATATATCAAGCTTCATAATATATGCATAATGGCTAATCTTCACAATTAAATAATAAAACTAAGCAGTTAAGAAAATTTATCACACATTAAGTAGATCATTATCATAATAATGTTATTTATAACATCGTGATTTATAAAAATACTAAATAAAATGATCGCAGAACATTCAAGTTCAAGATAATCGATTTGGTTAGAGTAGAATTAGAGAAAATCTACCTAAGAGAGATCCAAATATATTAAAGTATTGCGATACTTAGGGAATACTAAAAATATTTATATTAAACTAATCTAATCTGCCTAGTCTTATCCCAAGTATGTTGGGGTCGACCTCCAGTCTAACCGGATGCAGCTGAATACTAGTATATTATTATATTATTTTAAACCATAAGATATAAAATATAATAAAGTCAACCGTGGGGATTGGCACAAGAAAAGAGAGGCCTAAGGTTCACCAGTGGGTGAAGTCGGACTGTGGATGATGTTGACCATGAACCAGTATGGTTTATGTATCAGGAACTGATTCCGTCTGTTTCTTCAGGAAAAAACAGTTTTTAACCAAAAATACTGAATTAAAAAGAAAAGTAACATGTAACCTTATATGTATGACTTAAAAGAAGTCTGAACTAATTTGCAGGCAATGATCTTGTCGAATCTGCAAACAAAGGAGAATTCATAGAACTAATAAACTCTAATATAAATAAAAAAGTACCTACCTATAGTTAAAAAGATAAGCTTCAAAATGTTATATTCCAATGTATGAGAAATAAGTAGGAGCAGCTTCTGTAATGCTTGTTTCAAAGACATCCATACTGGTTTCTTTCTGGTCTCAAGCAGGCTTCATAAGAATTATGAATGAAATCTGAAGACAGTGGTATACTTAATTATTAGATATGTCACTTCTTTAATTTCTGTTTCATACTAACATACTATTTTGGTTCTATTTATATTTTTAACTAATGATTCTTGACCAACTCTTTATCTTCAACGACCAATATAGCATTTGACCAATAAATATTATCTTTTTTCCCTATTTACTGTTCAGTATTTCATCTCATTGTTTCCTATCCTACACCGTGTGACATACAGACACATGTGTTCAGTTTATTTCAGTTTAGAATTTTTGTCACTCCCGTCCGGTCCGCATTAAATGGGCCGAACGATTTCATTGCTTTTGTTTTTTTCTTTTAAACTTTTTTTCTTACAGCAGTTGTTTATTCCCAGACATCCTTTGATGAGCATGCCTCGGATGTCTGTTTTAATTTTAATTCGGCACTTTGATAGCTTTTATTGTGTCGTTTGGTATTAACGGTAACTTGCTAGCTGTGTTTTATGTCGTGGTTATTTGATAGGACTTCAGAAGGTTATCTAGTTTCCTAGCTTTTTGATGAGTTTTTAAAGGTATGATCATGGATCTCAAAGAAGAGTTATGTTTGCTTTTTATCTTCTTTATGTGCCTAAAGATCACTAGGTACTTGATTTTTGTCCTGTCAGATAGAGCACCTAATCAAACTAATCAAAGTAGGAATATATCTAACTCCTATGAGATGATGTGTCCATAAAGTAATAAATAAGTACATTGCTCACAATAAAGTCAACAAAAGTTAAAGAGATCTTACAAAGTTGCTCAAATAAATATAAATCGAGCTATAAAATTATTTTTATATTCACTAATGCCAAAAAGCTCTTGGGATATAATAACTTTTAATGTTCCGTGTCAAGTGGACAGTTCGAATCCACTGCGTCCTGGGAGATTTACTGCGACACGCTTTGATTTCTCGACGCGCGCCTTTTCAATTTTAACTGTATCAATTGACGATAATTTTCTATACCTACCTACAAAAAAAAAATATAACGACCAATAAAGGTAATTTTATATACTCACTCCAATTCAAAGTTTAGAGTGACCAACAGCGGCAACAGCCAACTTTACGACCAATCACAACCAATCGTTGATAAAATCACAAAACATCCCACAAGTTTATTTTCAGACACTTTTCACATAAAAAATATTTTACCAAAAAAAATTAGAATCATAGAACAACAAAATCTACTAAAATCAAATACGACCGTTACAGTCTATTCAAGAATCGAACTTCGAACTTCAAAATTCGGAAAACTTCGGTGCGTGTCGTCGCGGCGAAAAACGACTCGTGTTTTCCCGGCGTTCGAGCGTCGAGTGCAGCGCGCGTCTGACGACGAGGTGAGCGGCTGAGTTGACGCGGCGTCAAACTAGCGGCGGGCGGGGCGAGCGGGGCGGGGCGCACCTGAGCCCGCCACGTGCGAGCCCGCTCCGCTCTCTCTCCACTCGCACCGCTCCCGCTTCCGCGCCCGCTCCTTCGATTAGCGTAATTAGGGTACACCGTCGCAACACCACGTATCCGATTTCAATGGACCGATTGATGATTATGGATGGTAAATGGTGAACGATTGTCGGTAGCCGTGAACTGCAATCTTTTTACCATTTTTGTACGCTTTTCTACGTTGAAAATTTTGTTGAATGACTTTCAGTTTCAAGGGTTTCTCCGCCTATTTTTATTTGGGTTGTAGGCGTTTCGTAGCATGTTCTTGTAGCATTATTGTGGTTGGTATTTAGTTATTTTTTGTTAAGGAGCAATGGTGACAGATAACAGTCTTTATAATTTGGAATATCACTGTTAAACCTTTGCTGGAAAATAAGTAAATTTTTATTTTTTGGCTAACTTACCTAGGTATAAAACCAATGAAGGCTAAAAAAAATAAAAATTAAAAAAAAAAAATATTCTTACACTAACTGTATAATTTCGTATTTTTGCTGTCTGTAACATCATAATAATTATCACAATACCACAAACACACACATACGAAAAGCGGTAACATAACTCGTCAAGCAAAGTGCTTAGTCCTAGTCTAGATGAGCGGACAAGGGCCATGCATCACTCTTGACACACGCCGTCTTGGTGAGGAGTAAAAATTACCACACACCGCATAAATGTATCACTAGCCTATATTTTCATAATCACATGCAGATGTATGGCCGTAGCCTAGCCGCTTAGCTATGGGAATTTAAAAATAAGTAGGAACGCTTTGTAAATTAATTCTAGTTTAGAAAAGTGATTTTAACAGACAGATTTTAACTCTATGTTTTTCAATCTTTTAGGTTTGTAGGTATACGATAGGTTCAACTTAATCTTGGAAACGTTCTGGTAAGTTTTTCATTTGTTCTTTGTTTACTGAAAATTTAATCAAATTTTCTAGAATGATCAAATCAGACAACAATGAGTCCTTGTTTACTGTTGTGTCATTTATTCTGGAGGAGTGTTTGAAAACAGAAGATAGTTCAGAAGGCCAATTCTCGTAATGTAAAACGTTCAAAATCTAGTCATAGTCTCATCTCGGCGACAAACAAAATATGTTAAAAACTTGTCAAAATAAGGGAAATTAGAGGTATTTTTGATAGATTGAGACTGAGATGAGAAAGAACGTTCTTAAAATTACGAGAATTGCCTCTCAGATAACGAGTATTTGCAATCATATGGATAACTGTATTGGAATTTCCTGTAGGTAATTTTCATTCATCAAAATAATGATCAACAGAAACAAAGTATGTACCTGCCTACATACTTAATAGAGGTCTTGTACTCTTGTCCTGATCCACTAGGTACTTAATGCAAATTCAACTTTGGAAAAATTCAGTTTTGTCCTAATATGTTTGTAAAAATTAATAACAACAACGGTGTAGATTACACACGTCAAAAGAAAAACAATTCAATCTCCGTATTTATTAGGATTTAGAAACTTCAAACAATGCACCAAAAACTCAATCACCAAAAACGCAAACCATTGCCAACCAACTACAGCAAAACTCGCGCCATCAATTCAAATAGCATTCCTCAAATTCAATGTATCACAAACAGTTTGTAAAGTCGCCACGATCCGCTAACGACTCACATTCGTCTTGTACACTGGCTTAATTATAATTAACTGCTAATTATGACGATAGTACGCCACTTGCTGACGACCCCACTGACTAATAGCGTGATGTTACAGCTGGATTTATTGTTTTTTCACACGATTCTGAACCAAATACTCTTCGTAAGTAAGTATATGTTTTGGTAGATAATGTAAATGAAGTTCATGGTTTAATGTAAGGCTTTTAAATTTTAACTATGGCTTTCGTCATGGCTGCTTATTATGTTGAACTGTGTGTAATTTACTAGAAAGCTGTGTTAGACGTTATTCTTTTTACTAATGAGGAAAAGTCATTTGAATGCAAAGCTAAGCAAACAGTTGAAAAAGTTTTAGTTTAAGTAAAAGTAGAACTTAGTTATAGACGATTGTTCAAAGAATGTAATACTGATATCCTGAGCTATAATATTATGACAGAGCCAGAGGTCTCTGGAGCCAGAGAACAAACTAAACCTTCATGACTTGGGATACGATATTTGGCAACATAGACAAAACAATGGAAATATATTATCTTGTTCCTGACACAGTAGAGATTTTTAATAAATAATTAATTACAAGGTCATCGGGATTAGAGAGCATAAAGAGATTTGTGGCAATTTGTTCAGTTTCAATATCAACGTAACATGTAATGAGACTGACTTTGAAGTATTCATGACAATTATATAACAACAACACGTCGGTTGGCTCATGCTGCTATATGTACTACTGGTCTAAAAACGTCACATGATTAAATCTAACTATTATAGTAGTATGTCTACTTACTTGTCCAGATTATGATGTGTAAAGAGAAGCTGCACTGTAAGAACTTCATTTTATTCGATTGTGGGTTGTTCTTTATCGAAGCCAGGTTCCAAAATGTAGAAAGTCACAATAATATCACTGCAATGGTTTTTTCAGTCAAAGACACACCTCTTGTAAAATATTTCTCGGGACAACCTCTGGTTCGGTTGATGTTTTTTGCTTGCACAGGTTACAGAAAATAATTTTGAGTAGAGTCTTCTGCCCTTGGGATGTTGTATATATCGTTGTTACTATTTCAAAGTATTCTATCATCCACCAATTCTGAGAATTCAAGGGATTGCCATATTTTGGTTGCTACAATTAATTGTCACAGCTCTCATGACTAAAATATGTATATTAAGTAGTTACAGTTCATCGAGACCAATCTAAAGCAACTCAGCATAGATAGGAAGTTTGTTCATGGCATTCAACCTTTTCCAAATCAGTTGGCAGGAATTCAAGTGACAGAAGACACATAATCTCGGCTTAAAGTAAACTGTACGATATGTCGAAGCAGACTAGAGCAGCTGGCCTTACCCAAACCTTCATCACCTACAAACAACAATAGCATTGTGTCCATACTTGCCACCATTTAATTTATCGTAAATTCTACGATCAGTTCCTACATTAACATAAGGTTATGTATCACCACCAACTCCTACTGGTTCAGGTATTTCCATACTACTTTGTTAATCACACAAAAAATTAGAAGGTCTGTCGGATGTCCCAAAAGACACCTACCCTACGTCCCATGGGCCACAAAATTTATTACAACTTAATAATCGGCTAGTCACGCGACAAATGCACATGTGTGCCAACAACCTCGAAATAATTTACGACTTAAGGGTTACTCTATACCTGTCTCTGTTCTTTGTGAAACGAAAGAAAAGGACGCCCAATTAATATGTTTATTTAAAAATCGTTTATTGGTATTTAATAGGGAACGTTTTGGGTTTTAAATAATTTATTTTCTTGGTGCAGGAATGTGGAGAATTTGAAGAGTTGTATCAGATTGGAGTTCTGACAGGAACTCTTATGTCTTACTGGATTTTTGGAAATAGGATTGGAATTTCCTAAGATGGAGGTATGATTATATTTGCCTTGTAGGTGTATCAAGGTATCATAAGCTGCTGGAATCTTCGGAGAATTTTGACTCAAAAAAGTTTGTATATCTACCTGAGTGTGAATGAATAAGCAATGCATGGCTGATACATCTCGTACTTATTAACTTGGTGATTTTTTTAACGTTAATGATGGTATCAATTAAAACCACTACATTCCTTTTAGTGTATGGTACACAAAAAAAGATGTAGCTACTCGCAATACGTATTTTACAAAGGTCAGTGGAACATTTGTCTCACTTAAAGGTATTTATCACTATCTTCTTTTCTAGATGGCAATCGACTAATTACCTCTATAGTATTTATATTGACAGAAAAACTTTAATAGAAAGTAAATACCTATTACTTATCATGCTCTTTATGTCCAATAAAATAAGGTTTGTAAGTAGCCATTTTTCTTATCATCGTAAGATTGTATTTTGCTATTAATTTCCTTTCAATTATTATTTATATTTACTTTTTACCCACCCCTATTACATGTAGGTATAATTATAAACAAAACTAATGTGTATTCCTCGATTCTTTGAAGTTCATTGTCTATAATTGTAGACATAATGGCAGCAATTGCACAACCCTTGGCTGTAACTAGAACGTCACGCGTTTCTTCAACTAAACGACCAACTTAACCGTGATACCCACATAATAACACATAATTACTTAATGCAACACTTAATTTGCAAATGAATAAAAAATTTGCATGTAATCATAATGGCAAATGTTTTGCTGTCTCTATCGCACTGAGTCGTTTAGTACGGGCGGGAGGGAGACGTTGGTTGAGTGAGCGCTCCTCGGTTGTGGAAGCATGCGTATTGCAGCGGCCGTGGGCGCGGCTTCCTGCGTGATCCGACGGCTCCCGATTGGCCGCGACCGTTGCTGAAGTGGGGTGTAAATGAAGAAACTTCAAACAGTTTTATAGTTGAAAACTTTATGAAATTATACTAAAATTTCCTACTTTCTATCGTTTTTTGGCGACGTGATTGGAATTTGGAAGTTATTAGATAATGGTTTATCATGTTCGAGTGAAGGGTAAGTGACAATCTTATTTTTTTTGTAAGAGTATTTGCTACAGATAGTTTGTTGTTGGTTATCACTGACAGATACCAGTAAAAATAAACATAAACCTAGTACCTACCAGAGGACTAAGATTCAATTTTACATGACCTACAGACAAAATGTTTATCATCTTTTGGACTAAAGTAAAACTTTTGGTAAAGATTGTGTATGCATTAATGGAAAATATAGAGCCATACCAAAAGAGGATTTTATTAGGTAGGTCCCTATTAATTAGGTTTATTACTGTAGTTAATTTTGATTAGTATTCCGCTTCAATTACAATGACAATCAAAATAATGGTCGAACATGTTTAGAACAAGTTAATACTTAATATACGACGAAAGGGTCCCTCTTAATTAGTTGATAAGTACCTAGACCACTCACCCGAAGGCCAATTCTCGTAATTTAAAACGTTCAAAATCTAGTCGCAGTCTCAAAAAAACAAACAAATGTCAAAAATTTGTCAAAATGTAATCAGAGGTTTTTTTGACAGATTGAGACTGAGATCAGACTGTGAACGTTATTAAATAACGAGAATTGCCCCTCTGATTATTAATTACAGGTAAACATTCTATCCTACCTATTTATAACCTATATTCAATTGTATTTACGGCATTGTTTCTAACCCTGCGTTTGTGTAATGTTAGCTTAGGTAAGTAATATGTAGGTATATGGATTAGGCTGGTGCAGGAGCATGGTGATTGCCCACCATCACATGGATCATCCATTCGTTGGTGCTTATGGTCAGCAGTTGGTGAAGTCAGGATGTGGATGATGACGGTGATGTCTGAAATAATTTTAAGTTACATTATAACAGTAGGGTTATTGTAGGGTAGAGAAGTAAATGAAGGTAGTAAGTAGGTAAGTACCTAGTGGAGATCATGTGATTCTCTGTAAGTAAAAGGCCTTTCACCCACTGTGTTTCCACTGAGCGTCGTTGAAGGCGACAAAAAGTACCTAGTGTTCATCAGAGTTATTCACCAAGTGCATTTTTTTTACGAAAACATTTATGTTTCATTTCATTTTTATTTTAGAATTCCATACTTTCTGTATGGAATTCTTCGTCTCTATTTTTTTTCTTATTTCGTCTTTCTCTTCATATTCTTCTCTGACTGAGAACAAAATGTCGATGTCATCATCTGACAAGCCTTTTCCCAACAGTGTTGGGGTCGGTAACTGCAGTTTAACCAGATGTAGCTGAAAACCACTATTTTATTTACATAGAGCAATTGCCTGAAGAAAATGTATGTAGGTATATGTTTTGGCTTTTGATCAAGAACTAGGTTTAATTAGCCAAAACACAGGTGAAAGCTCCTATAACAAAAACCTAATAAGATACCTTCCTATCAAGATAACTCTATGGGATATTTTAGGTAGGTGGGTTTGTACTCCTAAATAGGTAGATGTACCTATGTAATACATATTCCTATAGGTAAGTATGCAATTGATTTTCTTACTAGAATTAGTTACATTCTTGACATAATACCTGCCTTTAGTACCTACATAAAATTTGAGAGAAAAAAGGGAGGGGTTTTTAATACTTATTTGGGTGATTCATCACCGTTCTCTTGCAAGGGCAAGCGAACATACTTACATTGGGATAAGGATCCCAATATAAAGTATTTGAGGTCGGCGCAACATGTCTTTTTCTTACAACTTCTCTATTAGTCGTGTTTGATAGAGGGACGAAACTAGTAGATGATTCACCTGATTTGAAGCAACAACTTTCACCTACTACATCATTAATACCAGTGTTACTGCACTGCCTCCTAATACCTATGAAACAAAGTGGGAAAGTCTCACACCCAATTACCTGTAATTACACTGAAACCTCTGCTTCTGAAGCTGCTTGACGGCAGATATACGCATCAAAATCAAAAGTCATTTATTCAAATTAGGCTGAGAATCAACACTTTTTGAACGTCAAAATTAAAAAAGACAGTCCCCCAAAAACGCCCGCCCTTCACCACTTCCTAGTGCTATCGCTGGGAAGAAGAAGTGGTCATGTCATGGCCAAGTCATCATGATAGTACCTACTGCGGGGTGATTACGTAACACACTAATATTAGCAATTGCTTTCATTTTGACAGTTCAACAAAATTCAAAATAATTCATTATGTTTACATACCGTGTGGTGGGACCCTGGTGATCTGCTATACTGGTATACCTTGTGCAGACACCAGTCTCTCACAAATTAGTTTCTAAGCTTGTCTAAATGTATGTACCTATATTATTATAATGTCATTGTTTGTGAAGAAAATAAATCATTTGCATTCCTTGCGTTGTTTACGTTGATGAGCAGACAACATTTTTCCAATACATGAAGCAATATATTATTGATTAGCAATATCCTTCAAAATGATCCAGATTGTGATTGATAGTGTGTTAGGTAATTAGAGTGCTGTTGTATTTTCTCTTTATCGGAACTGTAGGTACCATTTTTGTATGCTCTGTAACGTAAGTTTTAGCTTTTTTTTTTGACACAAAACAAATCTGAAACATTTGATGATTGAAATATGAACTTGTCTAGAAGTAACCCATCTACAGATTCTAATTAAATCAGAGTATTTGGCATTTGGGTTCCTATAATAGGGCTACCGGAGATTTCAAGTGAGTTGGATTCCTAACAGAATCTGCACTAAGTGGAATGTTTATTTCAATATTTCGAAAACAACAAATATTTGCAAACTATTAAATTGATTTTAAACTTCAAATCTACTCTAATAGCTTGCAAACTGATTTAATTTAGCTGTAAACGTATGATCAGAATCGTTGTAAAACTGAAACTCTACTTTAGCTTTAGTGACCATAAGGTTTAAAGAAAAAATAACTCGAAACTGCAGTTCATGGATGCAATTAATTTAAAAGAACTATTTTTTCTGAACGATGTTGTTGAAAACTTTATCCGGTTAGACTGGAAGCTGACCCCAACATAGCTGGGAAAAGGCTAGGCAGATGATGATGTTGTTGAAAACTGTCGCCTATACCTAGCATTAACTCAAGATGTTTGAATTACACAACACTTGAAAATTTTCTCTGATAGTCATTTTATTAGGTACTTACCTATATCAAATGAACATACCTACTTACACATAATTTCCTTTTATGATATCAAGTATTTGTTTATTTACGGTAGTTTTGGTATAAAAATAATGTTACACCATGCCTGAAAGTTCCTGAAAGGCAAACGAGAAGGAAGCAATATTTTGCCGACAGAGGCGCCACAGTCGAATTTTCAGCAGTAGTAGTAGGAAAACATTTGTATCGTGCGGCAATATAGATGGCGTTGTATGTAGATTTAATTGTTCCACATTCTTTCTTTACTTTCGGTAAAAATAAATAGGTACCTACCTAATGTGTGTTGTTTTTAATGAAGGTTGATTCAATCATGGAACCATATTTGACTGGTTACGAGTATCAATAAAAATAACTTTATTTAGATGGGTAGGTTGGTACTAAAAAACTACTTGTGAGAAATTGTGTACGTAGACTAAACATAAGAGAATAAACATCTATTCAAGAGAAAGAGAATAAACATCTATTCTATAAATGACTAATAAATAACTTTTAGGGGCTTGTGGCTGAGGAATAACAGCCGCACGGGTCGATCGATCAGGTTAAGCTACGCTTGCCACGGTTGGTCCGTGGATGGGTGACCATCTCTACATACCAAGACCCCTTGGTGCCTCGGAAAGCACGTTAAGCCGTTGGTGGACATGGCTTTTTGACAGTCGTTGGTCGGCAGAAGCCCGAAAATCTGACAACCAGTTTACCAAGGAGTATCGTATTACCCAATAACTGGATTGTGGAGGGCAGATAGGTAGTCGCTTCATGTAAAATACTGGTATTCAGCTGCATCCGGTTAGACTGGAAGCCGACCCCAACATAGTTGGGAAAAGGCAGATGATAATTATTAATAACTAACTGTAGAGCCCATCATTTCGTTTGAGTGTGAATTACTAAAATTGACTACTATTTAAATATGGATACAGTGTTATATCTACCCTGAAATGATAAGTTATTACTTTATTAGATATACATTGAAGCTAAATCCAATCAATAAAGCAAAACATTTACAAAAAGCATCCTCTAAATACTACTGCCCAGTTAATTGTGATGTGATTATTCATAATTATATTACTATAAATAATAACTAGGTATCATACAAAACATCTTAATTAAATTATTTTAATGATGCTAAACGCGGTATTAATTTGTTACGTTATAATGAAGACATAGTAGTTTATAGTTTTAATATGTTAATCAATTTATTTGAATGACTGTTTTCATGTTGTTGACAAGGAAAGCGATGATTATATCAGTTGCTACCCGCCAGCGGCCTTAACTGCAATAAAATATATCGCTGGCTTCCTCATTTCTTCTGTTGAAAGTAGTACGGTATCAAGTCATGAGAGGATGGAAAGATTTTTTCTCAGATGGTTTATTTTAATCTTATTCGTGAAGGCCTTACCTACCCTAACTTTTGATATGAAAATAAGCTGTAAAAGCGGTTCTGCACTGCATCCGATCCGAATCCGCGAAATGATGGTCTGATGTAGTCATACATAGTACTATTTGTATGAGGGGTTGCGCACTACATCCGAACTTAGTCCGTCCGAATTCAGAACATTCCTAATTCGGATTGAACTCGCATCTTGAATTCGGATTCGGATCGGATGTAGTCCTGAGTCCAGAACCGCTCTTACACTTGATTTCCTCAACAAAACGTTGTCAGTCACTAGCACTGTATCACGTCGTCCCAAAATGTTGCTAGAATCTTAAGCCGGATTCACATATGGCGCGTCTTGTTGTGGCGCCTTCTGATGCAGTGATTACCAATCAAAACTCTTAGTAATATGAACAGATTCAATTGATTGGTCTATCTTGCGTCACGACACAAAACAATACAATAAGGTGCTGGTCGCTTTTACACTTACTTAAGGTCGTCTCTTGACCCTCGATTCCTTCTGCTGTCCTTGATACTCCAATCTCTGAATTCGTTTTAGCTAAGATTTTCTTGCAGTACATATACCGTGTAGAAATGGATGACGTTTTTCGTTCGAACCTAACGAATATTGTTTTAATGCAGTTGATTTCCTTAACTACTAATAAATGCAAGGTTTTGAAGCGGAAGTAGCCCCCACGGTTTAGGTTGGCGACTGACAGACTGGCGCACTAGAAATCGTAAGTTTGATCCTCAGTTGTTCAATTGAAGAAATTCCACTCTTAGCACAAGCTAAGCTTAGATGACTTTTATGTAATTGTGCAAACCCCCTTAGCATAATCAGCCTATTAAGTATATTGACACTGCAGGATCACAGGCCTTCTCCCTGTGAGAGGGAGTGGGCCATAATCCACCACGCGAGTCCGTCATGTCCGTCGTCCATGTTGGTTTAGTTTATGATCCTCTACGGGTCGCAATAAATACTTTTTCTTTCTTTCTTTCATTCATGGGTTGGTGGATGTCAGTCATGTCTTCGAATGTTGGTTCTAGAACATGCCGGTTTCCTCACCATGTTTTCTTTCACCGAGCAGTGGTAATGAAATTAAATACACAAAGTGCCTGCCTGTGTTAGAACTCACGACCTACAACTCGTAGGTCAGGGCCGATAACAATGAGCCACCCTCTTAGCTAGTACTTAGTCATTAAATAAAAAGTCTATGAACGTGAGTGAACGCTATTGTTCTGAACTCTCAAGTTTGCATAATGTATTGATAGCCAAAGTAGTACTTGAGT
This sequence comes from Apamea crenata, assembly GCA_949629185.1. NCBI lineage: Eukaryota > Metazoa > Arthropoda > Insecta > Lepidoptera > Noctuidae > Apamea > Apamea crenata. The sequence continues at coordinate 12,543,891 of OX451363.1, read as the reverse complement.
TGAAACATCGTCATTCTTTTGTCCATCCGCACTCACATCTACCGCCCGCGTGGTGGATTACGGCCTACTCCTTGTCACCAAGAGGAGATCTGTGTCCCAGCAGTGGGGGAACATTATAGGCTAATTATGCGAGATTATACATATAAATTTAGAAATTTTACAAACGGTGACACAATGGGCGGTTAACCCATTTTATTCGGGATTGGTGCAGCATGTCTTCTTCATAGTTGAGGTAACACACAATGCACCTAATACCGAAAATAAATGTAATAGCAACCTAATTAACCACAGTCTAAACTTTTGCTATCAATACATTATGCAAACTTGAGAGTTCAAAAACAATAGCGTTCACTCACGTTCGGTTCAGTCCAATAAATGTGTTCTGCTACCCGAGTGGTGCTACCGAAAGAAGTCGGTGCTACGGGGAGACTGGTTAAGCTACGAACTTAGGGTATTTTGCCGTGCAAAAAAGTTTTTCAGAAAGTTCGTTTCACACGAATATGTCAAGCCATACATTTTCAGTTTTAGCCGACCTCACATTGTATAGGCTTTTCGTACAATGAGAAGTCAGTTTATACTGGAAATATATAGCTTGATATGTCGTCGTGCGTACCTATATCTATTCAATTATTATGCTTGTTCAATGATATTGTATTTATTACATAGAATATTCTGTCATCAACTCAGCCTATTGCAGTTTAGTGCTGGACATTGGCCTCTCCCAGACTGCGCCGCAACACCCTGTCGCCCGCCTTCCGCATCTAGTCTACCACAGCCACCAGCTACAGTCTTTAGGTCGTCCGTCCATCTAGCTGGGGGAGTCGGCCAATTCGCTTGCCGATACGCGATCTCCACTCCAGGGGGTCTACTCCGAAGTTCAAAGTGCGAATGATCGGATCGGACCGACACATGGCCGAACCGAATATTATTGAAAAATGCGAAAAAAGTTCGGATCGGCTCAGTTGGGTCGGGACCATAGTCAATATTCGAAAGAGTGTAGGAGTGTACGCTTGCCGGTACGCGGTCTCCACTCCAGGACTCGTCTGCTCCAGCGGCCATCGATCCTTCGAAAGAATTGGCTAGCCCACGGCCACTTCAGTTTGCTTTTGCTTTCTCTGTAAACTTGTCGGTAACTAATTATAAATAGAAAGAATGTTCGGAATATTCTGTATTACGTTAAAAAGCTTGTCCTGCCTTACGCAAGACTAGTTGAGCTTGACTCGTTTTGCTTTGGTTCAAGTTTAAATTCGAAATTCGGACAACAACATAGGTAGTTGTCTGACTAGGTGAGAGCTCACAATTTTAAAGTAATGACAAAATACATTTTTTAAAGTAATGCCTCCTCCAAATTACCACGTCGCAGTGACGTGTCTCACCACTCATGTGTCTTTCACAACCAGAACTTGCCATTACCAATCAACACTTATCTACTGCAAAAGTCCCAACTCCAAACTCAACACAGTCACCATCTCGGCGAAAGTAAGAGAGTGACGTGAAACACCATTAGTCAAAGTGTCGCCCCTTGTCAAACGTTCGAACTCGCTCCCGACGCCGACCTTACTAATACCGCCGCTAAACACCCAGTGACAGCGTGTGATGTTATTAAGTGCTCATGTTTAATGACATTCTTTCTATATACCCCATACTGGAGCCCCGAAAGAAGTAGAAGCTTGACAGGTACTGCTTCATCCATTCCAAAATCATCCTCCTCCACCATATTATTACCCTTTCTGGTCTTGAAAGCTTGAGTGAACATTTAATATGAGAATAAAATAATGATCCCTATTATTGGAAGTTTCTTCAAGACTATAACAAGACGAGGGTACAGAGCCACCTCATGCCGATGTTACTAATGCCGCCGCTAAACAGCCAGTGGCAGCGTATGATGTTATTAAGTGCTCATGTTTAATGACATTCTTCCCATATACCCCATACTGGAGCCCAGAACGGGGCATGCCGTGTTTGGAAGCCATTCCATAGCTTACTGTATCCTCCATCTCATGCAGCCACATCGATGCCTAACTGAGAGACAGATTAACTGAGAAAGTTTGATATTCGGTGAAAATATGGAGACCTGCGTAAAGTGTTACAAGTCTGGACCTTACGCCTTTAAAATAACCTTAATGTTGTTGTTAAAAGTGAAAATAGCCCTAATGTTACAGTTTCGGTGTCCACAAACTGTTTAAATACTGCTAAGTATTACTGCCAAGTCAGCTCAGCATTACTAATACTGTAGGTGACAGGGCGTGATGCTACTGAGTTTTACATTGAGAATTTCTTCGTAACAGCCCAGGGTTTAGAAGTTGGCGGTGTTATTCTGCCTGCCTCGGAAAGCACGTTAAACCGTTTGTCCTGCACCGCATTTCTCTCCGGTCGTGTCGGATTCCCATCGGACACTGAGGGTGAGAAATTAAGGGAGAGTCACCTTAGTCTGCAGTCACACAATATTTCTTGCGCCGAAGGCTGGTCTGCGCTGAGATTGGTCGCCATGGCCAAAATTCGGTCTGGAGGGCTTTATCCACACACAGTTGGTACATACAAATGGTATGTTTATTTATTTACTGTAGCCCCAAAAAGAGTAAGCGGCGAAAGGGGAGATACCAAATCCGAGCTAAATAAAGCTCCAAAGCAAGCTAGAGGTCTCACTGATCTTATATCCATGAGACCTTATTTATCTATTAACTTTACTATTCGATGAGACAAGAAGAATATAATTAGGGCCCTTTATGCTTTAAAATTTTGGATGTTAGGTATAAGTAATCAAGAGGCCTCCTCCTTTCATCTTCGCCTCTTTCACCATAATTATGATGGTGAAGGAGAAGAAGATCAAAGAAAAGATGGACAGATAGTATGAAGGATGATACGAAAGAAAAAGGAGCGAATGATAGAGTGGCAACTGGCAAGGGACAATGGATGAAAAAAACTTGTTGCGCCAACCCCAAGTCACATGGGTTAAGGGCAAGAAGAGCAGAACAAAACAAGTTAGTCAGGCTACAGAGCCAGTTCAGCATAACTGAACCAATTTCACTCTACTGTATTCTGTGCAGACAGCTGTGCTGTTGGGGAGTTTGTTGCGCCACTTCTTCTTCCCAGCGATAGCACTAGGAAGAGGTAAAGGGCGGGCGTTTTTGGGGTACTGTCTTTTGTAATTTTGACGTTCGAAAAGTGCTGATTCTCAGTCTAATTTTAATAAATGACTTATGATTTTGATTTTGGATTTGTGTCATCATCTTCCTGTCCTTGTCCCATTGTTCTTGGGGTCGGCGCAACACGTTTTCTTCTTCCATTCTCCCCTGTCAACCGTCACGGTACCACTCTCTTTCTTAATATTCCTCACACAGTCCATCCATTTTATGTATTTCTGGGCTGTTAGAAATTGAATTTTATATTGATAGCTTTTCATGCGTAGTCATAAGTGATGAATTTCTTGTCCTTTGGTATCCCATGGGTTGCCCCCCCCTAGTACATGGGACTTCAATATAGCTGGCGAAATACTTACTATAGGTGCACCTCTGTCTAACCCTTCGGGGATTACAGGCGTGATTTTATATATATTATGTGTATGTTGGTACCTATCTATTTTTCGCATTAGACTCCTAACAAGACGTTTTCAGTAGTTTTATTACATTGCTTGAGCAGTCTTTGTTGGTACCTCATTGTCTCCTCCTTAATTGCCTCTTCTCCAATTTCTGTGGTGTATGTTGTTGTCGTTGTTGGTGACATAACGGGGGAGGAGGGGGGGGGCTCATAATTCTGCCTTAAGGTTATGGACTGGTATTATAGATTCTTATTTTTGATGCCCGTTACTCACTGTTGAATGCTATAATTATGGCCAAACTAACTGGAGTATTTAGACACTAAACTAAACTTAATTTAGACGAATCCTATATGATAAATTAACACTAACTTTGATGTAATTACTTTGGGTTACTTGTATACAACAGAAATTAAACAAGCGGTACATTTATAATATTTGTATAATAATTTATTTCGTATAATGCGTGGTGCCATTACCTGCAACAAAGAAAAATTAATTATTTTAATGTTTTAAACATTAATGAGCAAGCACTAAAACATCATTGCACAACTTAATTGTAATAAGAAAAGTAAAACAATGATAGTTAAAACTTTTTTATTCACTTACAAAATAATAAATAAAATAAGAAGTACCTACGGTAACAGTTATTTTCTCATGTCTAAATAAAAAACAAGTAATGCTAAACATATTTTTTTTTTTGGTAATTATGTTACACATCAGTTAGTTTTATCATACGTTATTTATGAGACAAATTAAAAAAATAATAGATACCTGAAGGCCAATTCCCGTAATAAAAAACGTTCAAAATCAAGTCTCAATCAATCTCATCTTAGCGACAATTAACGTCAAAAATGTAGGTAAATGAGAAGTATTTTTGTCAGATTGAGTCTAAGATTAGAATGCAAACGTTCTTAAAAATATGGGAATTGCCTCTCAGGATATGGTTTGCTTATTTCGGTAACAAAATCAATATCATTGGTGAACTGCTGAATATAGTCCACCCATACTTTAACTTTAGTCCATAAAAGCATAACTTTTAGTATAGTGCTTTCAGCGCATGCGGTCATAACATCAAAATCGTGCGGCCTGAATTCATCCTCTCCTTCTTTCTCCCATAATTCCCAATAATCATTTTAAAAATCCATTAGCATTAATCCTTACCCCATAACAGATAAAATCGCCATCAAAACTATGCCGTACTCCCAGAATAAAAATAACCGACCAAGTGTTCACTTTAATGAGATTTCTTGGGTAAATAAAAATGGCTGGAAACTTTGAGAATTTCCGTTAAGAGTTTTGTTTGTTTGCCCGTCAATCCTTCGCGGCATGGCGGGTCGGTTCAACAATTCGGCGAGTGGACTTTTACTTAATTAATTTTAGCTTTTAACTTTGTCATTTATTAGTTAGCTTGATATATATTTCCCTATCTAGATTCTTGTGAATTCCACTCAAATATTTTTGGGACGTCTCAATTTATTTCGGCATGTAAAAAAACTGCGCTTTGTATTGAGGTTAAAGGTTAGGTTAAATAAAAAAATGCACAAATGTGTTTTTAATGTAAACTGCTCAATCTATGACTATATTAATATATATATATTGTTTGTATTCATTTCAAATATATTTTACTATCTTTTGAATTCCGGTGTGGGTCAGCTTTGCTATCCGGTAAACATACATAAATAAAAAATCTAGACATTGATTACTAGCTAATCAGTATTTCAATAGATTATTTTTGATATATAATATGCAGTGTGGTAGGGACATCGACTCGCCACTTATTACCGATTCAGTAAATGATTCGGAAACCCCTGCGTTAAAATTTTTAGTCAGTTATTAAACAAACAATTTGCTGTTCCATACATTTTGGCCTCGTAGACTTTTCTATAAAACAGAAAATTGGTTTTTTGATAACCGACGAAGTATTTACGCTAGAAGGTCTAGAATTACATATGTGCTGAATTCGTGGTTACAGTTTGCGCTTTAATGTCCCTGCCAATCTGTATAGGTACATAATAGTTTTACAAAAATATTGTAATATTATGTACTAGCTTATTACTTTACCTAAATACTTTCTGCCTTAGACTTATCTGCCAATCTCAAATCCCAATACCATATTCAATGCCTTCTTGAAAATCTATAACACCAAAGTTCACCCTTTAAAACCATCCCCGTAACCTCAATACGTCTAAAAACTAGCAACAAACAGTGTTATTACTACCGGCAGAGGAGAAATAATTAGAGAAAGAGCCAACTTCGAAGTGCGGTGCGTCGCTCAAACAATGCTAACTTACATTTAGCTGTCAGTCAAAAACAATTTGGAATTTGTGCGCGCGGAGGGTCCGGGCGGCGCGCTGGGAAAATTGTATACTCATAGAGCTGTTGATACGCTTTGATTTCGAAAAAAATTGCTAAATGAAGCTTTTTTCCAAATTATAACTGGAGTGGTAATTGCATCTTTATCGTTACATACCATGAACGTTCCTAAATTAGGTACTAGAAATAATCATTCAGAAACACCGCAGATAAAAAATTATGAGCCTCATTAAATTGCGTATAATAAGAATGTGATAGGATTGATTGGCAATATTTCCATTAACATTCCTAGAATATCGGAACAAAACTATTCAAGTTATGATTGAAGAATTAACACAATACAAATAATTATGTTAACTTACTTTCAGGCTATCAGCTCTATACAATTCCAAATAGTTGACGTTACAGCAACGGCTGGGTTGCTACCATCCATCATTTCCTCCATCCACTCGCCGGGTTAAGCACATAAGTGACATTGACGCCGAACCATCCAGCCAAACTTGAGCTCTCATCCTAAAACAAATGAAACGTTAATTCATCTACTGTAGGGATCAAGTGAAATTGGACGGACAATGGACATTTTTGCGGGAACGTCATGCCATGTTACGGTCAGGTAAATGACGTTACGATTTTGATTTGAACGGAGACCGACAATTGTAGTTTTGACGGATATAAAATTAGGTGAAGGAAAAGTTTGGTATAGAAATGGAATTTCGGACGACCTAAATATGGAATCCCACGGAACAAGTACAAGAGATTGTGCCCCGAGGTCAGGAAACGATTTCAGTTAGTTTTTTGGAACAGACTTGTTAGTGGATAGTTTGGGTGTACCTACCTAACCTATGGGAAAAATGTTTACACTTTAATTGTGTTGTGTCAGTTATCTAGAAAGACGGATAGAATACATAATACTGTTATTACTGTATTCTATTTCGCTTTTGTGATTATAACTCACATTAGTGGCACTAAGTGGGAAATAACAAGGCCTTCTTTACATCCATTCATATAATTATACTCATTACTCGGCAGCACATAAGTATTACCGCTATTATTACATACAAAAGCATAACAAAATGTCAAAGAGGTCGCCACAGTATTTTCTTTGGAATTATTGAATCAACAAGCAAGTGTCTCCTATTAAAAACTTCTTATAAATTCAACCTTCTTGGTTCATGCCACTCTATTTAATTTTTAATTCTGAAAAAAGAAAATGCTGATTCGATATTCAAAATCAAATTTATATAATGAGCCACTCAACGAGAGTCTATCGTTGTTTTGTTGAAGAAAAAATATGGAGTTCATAAATTGAGTCATTATAAATTTCGCAAAAAGGCGTTAAATTGCAAAATTATAATAATGGCTATTATACGGTGGCGGGGCAAACGACCACGTTTCATACTTGTCCATGTAAGACTTGATTACTACTGTATAAGTCTATAAATATCCTGTTTTAACATAAATACATTATGCGATTATAATACCTATTATGACACCGGTTGAGTATTTTAACGTTGCACACAAATAGTTTTTTTTAACAGCTCCATTCACTAACCTTTATGTAAATTCATCAACTAAAACTATGTTGTTGAATGGGACATTTGGTTTTGTAAACTATAACGCCAATCGCACCTGGCTAATATTACCAAACTAACTTTATGGGACTGGGATTACCCATTATTATTATTACTAGATTATTTACTTTTTCTCAGTTAAATGAGGTGTCATTGATTACAATGACACCTCATTTAACGGAGAAAAAGTTAAGAAACTAGGAAAAGTTTAATATGCTTTTGTGAGATCATTAAGTTGACTATCATTATCCAAGAATCGATCGCGTTTGTTAACTTAGCTAATATTTTCTTTAAAATCGTTTATCCGCAGTCAAACTGCACTCAAAACGGTGAAGGAAAACATCGCGAGGAAACCGGCATGTCCTAGAACCAAACATTCAAGATATGTGACATCTTCCAACGAACTGTGCCCGCTTGGTGTGCGACAGTAGTGGGACATTATAGGCTGATTATACATGTTATGCAGTCAAAACGTAGGTTACTATCTCTTTTATAGAGCTTTTCTAAACTCAAATGTACCACCAACGATCTACCTAAAGATGTAATAACGATGCAAAAATTTTAATCGCGGTCGAAGCTGGTTCCATTGATCCACGATCTGCTCTCGAACGATGGCAGTGGAGCGTTGTTGATAAATGATCCGAACGGCTGGGACAATGCGCCGTGTAGATTCTTTTGTTGATCCCACACTTTTTGTGTCCACTGATGTTACTGTGATGTGACCAAACGTGATGTTTGCGTGTTATGCTGTATCGATTTGTGTCCTGTTCGGTGGTGTAATGTTGAAAGCTGCAGCTTTATCAAATGTTTGGGAAAACCCTAGAAAATATTAGTTTTCTGGAGTATTATCAACATGGTTAAAAACGTAGAGGAGATAATCTTTTTCTAGTTTTGTACGGTTAACTCACAGGGGTATAGCATTAGTTGCTATAGCAACGGCGAGTCCGAGATCCAAAATATAGGAACTAGCTTCAACCACTTAGCTTAAAATTGCTTTGATTAAAATTTTGCTATTACAAAGTAATTATAAAAATGAATACCTCAATCTATGCAGTCCAATGGGTATTATACCGATTTTTTTTTAAATTATAAATATACGGTACAACAGTTGAATGAGATCTGTTTTCATACGTGACATAGAGTCTGATATCTGGCTTTACGCGTAGACACAGTTAAATCAAGCCACTGGCTTGCAAATTGTAGTTCAGGGTGAAAATATCCCTATTATAGGGTTGAACATAACATAGTACTTGGTAACCGGAATCCCGAAATCCTTACTTCGATAGGTACCAGCGACATCAGATACTCTTCAAGTTATCAATTTCCGCACTATGAAGATTTTGTTTTCATAATATTTTAGAGAGTCGTTATTTTCGAATTGAATGTCAAAATAAAAGTTCCTGCACAACAAATCTAAAATTATTTTTAATGGTGTTCCAAAAGCAATAAAATGCTATCGACAGCGAACATGGAGAAACATCAAACAAAATTCCTATCACAGTGATTTGTCATGAGCAATAAATCCAGCTCCCTCTTTAATACTAATTGGTCGTAATGTTTAATTATAAATTGTAATTTATGGGTGTTGATAACTCTTGACTTTGATCGTTCAAAGTGATCAAAGTACCTACATATGTAAGTGAGTGTCGATAAGACTGACTTTGGACGGAAATAAATTAAGAATTGTTCAATGAATTAATAGTCGCTCCATAAAAATATCTAAGTGAAGACAAGTCATGCAAGTATAGTTTATCATTGGAATAAATTGATAATTACGATGGAGCTTAAAATGGAGCAAAAGGAATTCATCGTAATATCAAAACATAACTTCCCACTGAACGTCTTCCGAGTGATTATCACTGGGAAATCCATGGCCAAAAAGATAAAAATAAATATAATACAGGTTCAAATTAAATTATCTAGCAGAACTCCACAGACGTGATGGGATCTAAACAAAAAATTGATATTCCTTTTTTTGTAATTAATTTGTAGTGTAATTACTTGAAGTTTGAGTTGAAAAAAAACTTTTTTTTATCGTGTTTAGATATTGATACCCAATAACCAACCTATCACGTCTGTGAAGTTTACACAAAAACTACTGATTTTTAAACCGATATTTCATGTAACTACAATATATTTATTTATTTATTCATTTATATCAGGCTACGCAGGCCCATAGATAAATACCTTAACCTAAATACACCTAATTACAGGTACATATTTTTACCATAAAATAGTACTTCACTAGCTATTTATTGTGCTGATCTGTGGTACTTGTCCGCGGAAGCGACTGAATACCACGTCCTTCGACCAGAAGTCTTCTTCCATGACGACGGGCAGATAACAATTCGGTACACGCAGTACCATCACCACGCACGTACGCCTTGAAGTTGACGTTGCGGTGCGACTCCAGTAACTGCACCCTCGGCGTGTACCTCGTCTTCTGGCGCACGTACTCCACGATGTACTCCGCCTTAGTGGTGTAGTGTAGGCGGGAGATGTACACTGGTGAGATGTTGCACTGTCACGAAACCCTCATCACCAGCCCTATTCGGTGCCTTTTCTGGCATAAGCTTCATACTTGGAGCACCTGGGGTACTCGTAGTGACGCTAGCGGATCCTCCTTTTGTAGGAGCTTCGCTGGGCTATACACGGTCGTTGACCCCCAAAAAAATCTATCAATACTCATCACGACTGCGGGGTTTCGCTAGCTAATGTAATTTGACACTGGATAATATGTACCTACGTATAATATTGTAGATACAATACATAGTATACATACCCACACAAATCCTTGTTCGGCTATCTGAATATATTCTACCTCTAGCTACTTTGTGAGAGACAGATGTTATGATTGATTTTGACAGGCTCATAATGTGGCCCGCACCCGACTTCGGCCTCATATGTTTTTTGTATTATATGACTCACTATTTTCTAAACCTTACTTAACCGATTCGTACTAAAGGTAAATACTATAGTGGCATTCAAATACCCATTAGGAGGTTTCTTTTGATCCGCCTTCAATGAGAGCTGGCTCGTTCAGCGTTAGGATTAATTAGACCCGTCATTCAAGCAACGTACCTATTCAATGCATGGACGGACCAACTTAGATTTGCCGTTGGCGAACCGAATTTTGAATCCTGAAGATCATTAGGGCGCTAATATTAATGGTCATTTCGAACAGCGATCAGCTTTAGAACTGCATTTACGTTTTGGTTCGTAACGCCAAGGTGTGTTTGTTACTAAACCAAAATGGTCTTGTTTTCATTTGATAGGTAACAAAGGGGTTTTTTATCGATCTAAAGTGCAGTAAAGCGGAGCAACGTAATGCACGAGATTTGTTAATTATTATAAAATTACTTGGCTCTTTCGATATTTACCGTATTAAAAAAGAGACGCAAATGTCAGGAAAAATATACTAATGAGGCCCCACTATGAAGTAGGTACCAATAATGAAGAACACTTGTACCTACGCAAGTTTAAATTATTTATAAACTAAAGCAAATATTTTTTTCTTTGAGTTGGTATATATTTTTTGTATCTTTATCAGTTATAAATATAAGCCAAAAAGGAATCTATTTCTTTCAGTAAAATATATTTTTAATAATTTATATGAAACTGCTGAAGGCTTGTTTAATAGTCAATTGTTAATATTCAGAATTGTTTAATAGTCAATATACTTATCACAATTCAATTAAAGGGGTTTAACATAATCGAGACCCACAGCAGAGGGTCACACAAAATTAATTAATTATATTTTACAGTAAAAATTCAGTAATTAATACTGGCAATTGATTTGAATTTGAACAGAACAAAACTTCTGGAGCGTGTTTACTTTTTGTTATGAGGTAAAATGACGTAGACTTACCAGGATTTTAGGTTAACTTGTATTCACAGCCAGATACAGGGACAAATCTAATTGCCTGTTTAGAATATGCGTCAGTACTATATTTCCTAATACTTTTCCGTGACTTTTGCTCAAACAAAACTGTATTTTTAAAGGAAAACCAAAGAAATACGAACTAAACACAGGCAGCCATCTTGGTTGAATGTCCGCGCATGCGTAGTCCCAACTTACCCCTGTATAGAGGGATGAATGTGTGCCTCTCTTTCTCGCGTAGGGTTCAGATACGCATTGTTGTCTCTGTCACGCGGACTCTATTGTTATTCTCTATTCAAAAGGCAGGAGGGTCCACTTTCTAATGCTGGGGCGATGAATATGTTGAAGTTAGCTACAAATGGAACCTGGTAAAGGATACAAATTTTGAATCTGATCATCTTTGCTAATTTTCAGTTTTAGCTTTAAGTTATATTGAATTATGGGGTTTCCTAATATGTACCTAATCTTAATACCTACAAGCAAATAATTTAACAAAAAAATAATCGTTTCAAAACTCATTGTCGTTTGCAGTGAGCTCCCTGATCGAAGAGCAGCTGCCGTTTGACCCACGCATTTTCGGAGAAAGACCATGAAATAGTTATAAACGTTCGATAGAATTCCTCTTTACTATCAAAATTCATTACTGAGTGACTACTTATTTACCGCATATTTTTATTGTATGGGAAAAACTGCCATCGGACACCCACCTGAACATCCTCAAAATCTTCGTAGGTACAGTCACAAAAAGATAAGTAACCAGGGTCGTCGGATATAGGTAGTCAAAGTTTAGCAAGAAACCAATCGAAGTTATCGAATAAAATTTAATTTGATCAATGTACTGTTTGTTTTCTATTACTTTAATTTTATCCGAAAACATCTATCGGTTTCTTACTAAACTTTAACTATATCGGACGACATGTTATTGAAATTCTATAGGCCAGTTTTTTAATTTATAGATCATTAAAGGAAACTATTAATATCAAGCAGACAAAAACAATAACTACGAGAGCCCTGATCATCAATATGCAAAACCAGTAAATCATAAAAATATTTGTTACTGATCTGCTGCGGCAAATGAGCGGCAAGTAATAAGTAGATAAGATTAACGCCAAAAGAAAGGAAATAAGCTTATTTGACCCAGGTATAAGGCACACAATATTCCCACAAAAAACAAAAACAGAAAAAAAATACAACTTAAAACAGTATTGTGTGCCTCACGGCTGCACCAAATAATAACAATAAGCAAAAACTCTAAACAATATAAATATTACTGAAACAAAAAGCAGAAACCGATGAACACAGGTAGCTGATCATAAGAGGATTACTCAGCAGAAATGTTCTAAAGGCTCTTAAATTCCAGACTTGATAGTCAGTGAAAACATGTCAAACTTTCTGACACTATTAATTGCACATTTACTAATGATCCCTGGAGACGTGTGTTTACACACTTTAACCCTTGTAATCTCGATGTGGTAACAAAGATCCTGCGCATAACCCAACAGTTTTCTCAGTGGGTTCGCAGATCGGTGGGATTCCCCAATATTGAAGAGATGGATGCAACTCCACGCTGAATTTTAATTGTATATCTGTGTCTGTAACCTACTAACACTAGAAGTTAAGTAAAATTGTTACTAACCCTAGGGACTAATGTCTGAATTAAAAGTTTTCTATTCTATTCTATAACCATAACCTTGGTTGCAGAGGCCATTTTAGCTCAGCCACAATGACAATCGAGCTATCTTGAGATTATCACCACTAAACCAAAACAGCACAGTGTTATCTAAACAATATGAATTACTTAAAACAACTGTAGAAGTTCAACCCTTAAACCGATCAACGCAGGTAGTCGATCATAACAGAATTACTCAGTAGATTTTTTCTAAAACCTCCTCCAAATCCGACAGCCAGTCAAAACATGCCAAACTTACTGACAACATTAAAATTTGTATATTTACTACTGATCCCTGGAGACCCGTATTTACTCTTCAAACCCTTTACGGTTCACTAACTTGCTAAAAGAGTTTTTCACGCTAACTTTAGCGTAAAAGCTTATAAAGGGCTAAGCTACTGATCAATGGAGCTTTCCTAAGATTATCACAAAGAAACAGAATCTAAAAATCTATTTAACCTAAAAACAGAACGAACCGCAGAAGTTAAATCCATGAAACAATCAACACACAGGTAGCCGCACATAACAGGATTACTCAGCACATTTTTTCTAAATCCAAAAGTCAAAACATGTCAAACTTGCTGACAACATTTGCACATTTACAACCGATCCCTGGAGAATGGTGTTTACACTTTCGGACCCTTTAAACTATGTGAGAGGGTTACATTGTTAACGATTATCCCATTGTTGTTAAACGTTAATTTTAAACGGATCTGCTCCTGGGTTTGATGTTTGGCGCGACCGTTTAATCTTCTTGTTTTAGGATGACAGATACTGATTTTTTTCTATTATTTTTAAAGGATTAAGTATCTATAATTAAGGAGATACAGGCCTCGCCTAGTTCAGAATATAGAGTCAATACCCTAAGTAAACCTCTCTTTACCACCACAAATGCTGTGGGATTATTATTGTATAATGTATAATTATGACATTAGTATATTTGCCTACTAATAAGTACTTTTAATATGTAATCCTTGTTGCTATGCTGGTGAGAAATGAACTATTTTACTTATTATTTATTAATTTTTCTTTATATATGTATAATTATTTTCCAATTTAATATTATGTTTATTTAAATTGGGTATTTTTTTTAAAGTCGAGCTTATGCAAGATTGCTTGTTTAGACGTGTTAGTCTAGATTCTAGATATGCATTGCTCCATATACAAATAATTGACTAATCCATGAAGTGAAGTTCGTCTTCGTCAGAATCTTCATATTTTTGACACTTTTTTAGCCAAATAGCAGAGTTATAATATACATAGTTATATTATGATTGTCTGTACCAAACAGATAAAGACTAAGAAAGTCACTAGGTAGGTATACTAGGAATCTGGATTAATTAAAAAAACAAACATTCAATAATCAGGAATCACTCCTCTTTATTATTTAGCGCCTTTACAATTGACTAGAGAAGTACAAACATATTGTTATCCATATGTAATCAATCTTACAATAATTAATATAATCAGTTAATTTAACTTTATAATAACATAATATCTAGTCTAAATAGGAACATTTTTATTACACTAAGCTTAAAATGTATTTACATCATAACTACACTTAAAACTAAAATGTCACTATGGCTATATCAATGAGGAGCAGTCGATCTATTATGTACAAATCTCACCGTGAAAACTTAGGTGAAGTGAGCTGCCATTCCACCTGATGCTAGGGATTGACACTATTGACAGCCCGAATCGAACTCACTTCACAAAAGTTTTCACGGTGAGATTTTTACAGAATAGATGAGCTGCTCCTTAGTACCGCGGGACCCGTTCTTACATCCATTTTGAGAGACAGATAATGATGGATTTAGTGTCTATTTTTATGTTTGTTAATTTTAGCTCTCAAACTTTATAGACCGTCGGTAGACACCATGTAAATGTTTTTAATACACATTTGCAATGAAAAAAATCAAAATTATAATCAATGATAATCAGAATCGATCAAAAATAAATCAGCTATTGCTCGATTCGGTATGGAGATAACCACGATAATCCACGTAGTTTTCAAGCTCAAAATATTCTCAAGTGCAAATAATCAACGTAGTTTAATGAGTTTTACTAGACATTTTGACATAAAGATCAAAAAAGGAATTAATATTTACGAGCCTGCAGATAACGATCAATAAAAAAACCGGCCAAGTGCGAGTCGGACTCGCGCACGAAGGGTTCCGTACCATTATCTATAAAAATCTGATCTGTTGTGTAGGGGGTCTCCCTTAATTTTTTTTTTTTTTTAAGTTAATATACAACTAAATATTCTGTGAATATTTCAAGCGTCTACCTGTTGCCGTTATTAATATCGAGCAAATAACGGCAAAAAAATCACGTATGTTGTATTCGTCCCACTTAAATATTTATTTTATTGTATTTGTTGTTATAGCGGCAACAGAAATACATCATCTGTGAAAATTTTACCTCTCTTTTTAACGGTTCAAGAGATACAGCCTGGCGACAGACAGACAGACAGATGGACAGTGGAGTCTTAGTAATTAAATATGGTCCTGGTTTTACCCTTCGGATACAGAACCCTAAAAATCATGTCAATATATACTATGATAACATCACTCTAATGGCAAATAGCCATGACAAACAGAAAACATTTGACCAATTTATGTAATGACGTTTTGCAAGTTTTTAATATCAACGCTTACATTTTGGTCCCGTCATATGGAGGCATCATATAATTATGTGACATAGGTGGGCCTGCTATATGAGGTGGCATATTTGTCTGTGCAGCATTCATGTGATAATTGGGATATTCCCTTATACCAGGCATCTGCTGCCTCGTGTCCATATATTCTGGCATACCACTTAACTTAGTCGCACTTAAGTCATCAACAACGTACGGATCAGGTGACGTAGTCAGCTTACCATCTTTCTTAGCTTTCATTCTTCTATTCTGAAACCATATTTTGATCTGCCTCTCCGTCAGTCCCAACGCATGTGAGACTTCTATTCTTCTCCTTCGTGATAAGTATTTGTTGAAATGGAACTCCTTCTCCAATTCAAGTGTTTGGAATCTAGTGTAGGTTTGCCGCGTGCGCTTTGAGCCTTCTTTTTTGTCATCACCTGTAATTAGAGCAAATCATTATTAGAATCATGTTTCAAAATGCTTAAGTATAATTGTAATCTATGTATGTAAGTACGTATGAAGATATTGCATTGCATTGTTTATGTTGACCCCTAGTCAACTTAAACAAATGATAGATGTGCAAGCAAGCGTTCCATCCGTGGATGAAGAGTGTCGGTGGTGGTATGTTCAGCTGTTGTGCAGCAGCATACACAACTGAACTTACCACCACCATGCAATTCATTGTATTGTTTATGTTGATTAGGAATCAGTATTGTTGATTCCTAGTCAACATAAACAATACAATGCAATATTTTCATACGTACATACATAGATTATAATTTAGCGGAATGAAAGTTGATTAAAATTTAAACTTACTACCACCGACACTCTTCATCCACGGATAGAACGCTTGCACATCTTGCGCAGCGGCCATTTTGTTATCTGCGTAATCCGCATTGTCCCCGCCTGCTTCGACCCTCGTCACGTCCTGACAGGGTTCCGCGGAGTCCTGTGATGACTGTGCGCCTTCCGCCGCTCCACCCACTGCATCTTTCTTGATTGACGTTTGACCCTCAACGCTTTCGAATCCACCATGAAATTGCGACAAATTGCGTTCCTTCTCCGGACTCTCATTGTTTTTTTCCCAATCCTCTTCTGTGTTAAACATAATCCGCTGTAGCATTTCCTGCGCATACGATTTGTCACATTTCACGAAATAAGGTGATGGGTTTTCGGCCTTTGGTTTCGTTAGTATAGCTCTCAAGTTTGGTGAATCTTCTGATTCAGGAGTGGGTGATTTAAAATTACTTGATGCACTTTGCGGTGATCCGTAATTGGTATCAGGAATACTACACTCACCGGGTGAATTGATTAATTTGATATCTTCAGGTTTTTCTACATTACTCTGATTCATTGCATTAATTCTCTGTTCATACCCGTAGTTGACCTGTTGCTGCTGTGTGTAGCAGCTCATTTCCTTCCATCGGTTGATCATTTCCATGTTAGCATGATTCCCATTGATGTAGTTTGCATAATAACCTTGCCAAGAAGTAGGCTCCGATTTCACAGCTCCTTCACTTTGATTCTGTACGTACATTTTCCCGTAATTATCACTTAACACTGTTCTATATTCACCGTTTTGAGGATAATAATTGTTCTGATAGTTATAATAATCAGACGGCATCGTTGGGTATTGTTTATATACGTTATGTTTAGGTTGTATCGCACTTTGAGCGTTCACATCTACATGATTGTTCCACATTTCACTAGCACGATTAGCAGTAGCTGCTAAAGACATAATGTTATTTATATATCCGTCACTGACACTGATTTAGTTGCACTGATTCAAGTAATTAGCACTGAAACTGGACAGCGTAGGAGACGGCGACCCGTCTCCGTAGTTGTCTGCGAAACGAATGGTGTAAGTGCATACAGGCGGCACGACCCTAACAAAAGTAATACTTTTATGACCTGAAAAAAGTTTGGGGTACTTACAACAATAGAGTCACCATTGTCCCTCTGCAAAGTTGTAAACCCGGGTGCGCTGTCCCACTCTTTTGTTAGTTCATCTATTCAAAAAGAAAGGGAAGGGAATACATGGTCCTATTGGAGGAACATTTTGCAAATACCCCGTAAATGTTTACAAAGCCAATATTTCTAATACTTGGTATGTGTGTGTGCGCGTAGGCATGGGTAGATCATTGATTGCGTTTGTGCCTGTGTGAGTGAGAGAGGGAGTATGGATTGATTTCTATTATTGGTTTAGTGTAAAGCCGCGTATGTGTGTCACTGTGCTGCATTGGCGATTGCATTTTATACAGGATGTTTAAGTATATTCACTTGAATTAATTACATATTTTGCAACGTATGGATTTAGATAAAAAGGTTGTGTTATATTCGAAATTAGGTATCACATCGTCATCACAAAAAAAATGGTTTCATAAGACAATTTGCAGAACGATAATTCTATGAAATCAATATCTATAATCAATTATCATGACATTAAATAATTATTATAATTACCACTTGCAAAAGCAATGTTTAGGCCCTAGTAGTTAAATGGTGGTTCTTCGGGCAAGTCATTTTCGAGCAAGAAATTATTGGTTTTTGCCGCAACACTCTTTTAGCATCAGACATTGACAAGGAGTCTCTCATCATCAGTCAGTCTATCTTTTACCTTTTCACGCCTGGGGGTCTACTCCGAAGTAGTATCGGCCGAATGTTCGGCCGTTTCTTGCTACGATGTTACTATTTGGTTCGGTCAGTCCCGATCCTACACTCCTACACTCTTACGAATATTGACTATGATCCCGACCCAACTGAGCCGATCCGAACTTTTTTCGCATTTTTCAATAATATTCGGTTCGGCCTTGTGTCGGTCCGATCGGAACATTCGCACTTTGCACTTCGGAGTAGGCCCCCTGAACGGTTAAACGGGTTTCGATGTCTAGCACACATGGACCGTGACCAGGGTTAGGACATATGTTCCCGTGGGATATCCAGGTCTATATACAAATATAGCTGAACAGCAAATTGGTAACTCAAGTAAGATAATCCCTTATGGGTTAGGTTAAGTCTTACGACCACGTTCGCATATAAACACATTGCGGTGGGGTTTTATCGTGCACTGGATTTTCAACTCTCGGTGCTGAGCCGAGCGTTGAGAATCCAACAGAGCGCATCCTAGCGCGTCAAAAAAACTCACTGTTGGATTTTCAACTCTCGGCGTTTAACAGTGCGTTGAATATCAAGTGCGCGAAAAAAAATTGCCGCGTGAAAAACACGCCCGTGCGTATCTGGGCACTGGGCTAAGGAATGACTCAGTCTTTTCGCTTGTAAGAATAAGAACCAAAAGAAATGACAACTTTAACCAGAACTTAAATCGTAACCGTTTCCTTTCCCAAAAGAAAGTCAAACTCAAACCCAACGCACCCTGTATTAAACGCAGGCCTGGTTTAGAACATAACTCATCTCGACGTGTAACAGTTCAATCGGGGGTCGCGACAATGGCGCAGCATGCGACTGTGCGCGTGCGACGTATGCGACGCGACTTTGCGATTTTAATGTCGTTAATGTTTGAAAGTAATTAATTTATTGGAGCTTTAAATACGATTGTTTAATTGGAGAAACGTCTGGCTTGAAATAGATAATGGTTAAAGAAAAAGTTGAAGGGTTTGCCTTTTATTAGCGCCAGTTTAAAATTAAAAGATGTCCGTATTGATTTTATTCAAAACTAGCTGACCATATTAAAAATATCTTTTTTCTTTTAATTTGGTTCTGTACAAACCTTGTCCTGATAATAATAACAAAAATAAACACAAAAAAAAAGAATTATCCAGTTTGGTTTGATTTGATCGGAAGTTATGCGCGTAAGTACATACATTTTAGTGATTCATTTTTATTTATATATAGATAGATAAATTAATCCTACTGAGTCATATACTCAGTAGGATTAATTTATTTTTAATACTTTTCAAATGAATGACCTTAGCTCTCTCTAATTTCCGTTTACTTCAGACTACAATGAAAAAGGAAAAAACTTATTTCTATAAATATTTTTACAAGCTTAAAAATAATGTACCTGTCCACGCAAACACGATTAAATTTTTGAATAAACTATATGCTAATTACATAATTAATTATAATATTATATTCATACATAAATAAATTCAAACTCGGTTATCGCTTAAATTCATAGAGCAACACGGGCCACCGGCTCGGGTCCGCCGGTGGCCCGTGTTGCTCTATGCTTAAATTATATTAAACCTTATTTCTATATGAATAGATCACAAAATCAAAGTCTCAATTAAAACTTATAGAACGAAAGTATCAAAACTATTGAAAAGCCACAAAGACTCCCAGGTTCCCAAATATAGATAAACGCTTCGTTCTAGGATATCTAGTTATTTGTTCTAGGATTAGTACCTACTATCCTAAGTATAAGGGCAGTACCTACAAAGAGTACATAGCTTGTATACCTACAAATAATAAAACTGCTTACTCATGCAACGTCCGCATTATTGAATACCCAATAGTAAGCATCGGCACACACGATCGGCAGTGAGAGCGACATATGCATTCTTTGTCACAGTACACACCTCCTGTCCGGAGCGATTCACATCTGTTACATGCGTACACCCACCAACTGAGTGCATTGTGTTCTCAGCCGTGCATTTGATGCGGGATATCGATCGATTTGTGGCAGGCAGTTCTTGGAAAAGTTTAGTTCGGAATTGAAAGGAATTTTCACTGAATTGATTTATGTAAGTTACACGATTAAAAATCTTCATTTGCTTCCGCGGTTAGCCCGTGGATGGGTGACCATCTTTACATACCAAGTTCTCTCTCGAAAAGCACGTTATTACGCCGTTGGCCTCGGCTCGTGGATTTTTGACAGTCGTTACGGGTCGTCAGAAGCTCGAAAGTCTTTCAACCACTCAAGGGATATTTTTTATTAGTTTTTTTTTGTTTTTTTTTTTAAACGTTGCCCTACACTAGGAATTTCTCCTGTATCGTGGGTGCGTTTACAAACATTTAAACTTACATACACAAACAGCCAGACCCGGAACAACTACTTGTAGGTCATACAAATATATAACCCGCGACACGCAGCGCAGCAGTCAATCGCTTAACCACTGCGCCAACCGTGTCGTCCACATCACATATTACCACAGTAACTGGTATTTGGAGGTCAGTTAGGCAGTAGCTCCATGTAAAATACTGGTATTCAGCTGCATCGGGTTAGACTGGAAGCCGATCCCAACTCACAATTAATTGGGAACAGGCTAGGCAGTTTGATTACCTATTTATAAATCTTTATGCTATTTTCGCCAAAAACTAAAATTCAAGGAATATACTGAATGAAAAATGTATTCAACTAGACATGTAGAAAAATAAATCGAAATGAAAAGAGCTTTTACTCTCGATGCCAACATTAGTAACATATTAGTAAAACATAAAAGTAACTTGGGCACCAGATGGAGTAAGCGATCATAAATCAATAAAAATATTAACCTCAACCCATTACACTCTAATGTGGTCGAACATTTAAATCGGGGCAAACAGCACTATTGGTTTTTAAAACCAAACAAATAAATATTTAATCGTCAGATTAACCGAAGAGCCAATCTTCTGTGACTGTGCTTTCAAATAAAAAACTTTTATTTCAATTTCACACTGAATTCCAAAATCAATTTCTATCGAACCCCAACTTTCAGACCCCTATGCCAAAAAATCTTAACTAAGAAATATTGAAGAGTTGAAGTTTGAATCTTGTTGCCGAGAAAATAAAGTTGAATTTGAGTAACGTGGGAAATAAAAACAGTGAACACCATTCATTGCTCTGTCAGTTCAAAAAGATTTCAAAAATGAAATTTGTTAGTCCTTATACATAAGGTTATAAAACACATTTTGGTTGCGCAAATTCGGCCAGCCTTCTCGTCATACTGTGGCGCTGACAATGTGCAACCATTAATCTTACGAAATCAATCGATGGCTTATTCAGAATATTGTATTTGGTTTTGCCGCGGGGCTTTTCGGTTTATATTTACTTTGGATCTTTTTCTCTAATTTATGGTGTGCGCGAAAAAATTTGACATCTGTCGCTTTACTGATATTTGTACAGTGTCGATAAAAATACAAAAGGACATTCAGAAAGTCACCTAAAATGAAGATAATACTGAACAGTGCACGACTAAGAATTATTTGGAAAAGGTTTGCGTTGGCAATGGCACCACAAGTTAGCGTGTACAGACGCCAGCACATCAAGCTACTACAATCTGTCAAATTTCTTTAATAGATTTTCAACTGTATCGTTAAAGTAGTAAGGTTCAAGGTTGATTGGAAAATTTGACAGTTTCGGGTAGCTTGACCTGCTGGCGTCTGTACAACTGGTACAGTCAACAGCAAAAGTAGATGAACAAAATCAGAAATTTAATACTAATGAACGGAGTTTGCGTCAGAACTGTGTGGCGTCGAAGTGATTCAAAAGTATGTCAGACTCAGTGTCATACTTTTGAATCACTTCGACGCCACACAGTTCTGACGCGAATTCCGTTAATTAGTATTGAATTTCTGATTTTGATCATCTACTTTTGCTGTTGACTGTACAACATCAAAAAATCATTATTTGAGAGAAATTGTTGGCTAACATCAAACGTTCTTTTTAGATAATATTCGCACCACAATCCATCCAATTTCATCAGCATCTACGCCAGTTGTATTTCTGAAAAAATTTGTCGATAACGCCAAACAAAAAGAGATAAAATCTTTTGTTTTCGTCTCTTTTGTTTTAGCTACACAGATACAACATGATGAGACAAGACTTCTTACAATTGTATTAAACCCTGGCTTATCTTTTACAAATCAGCTACTAAAGAAGACCGACTTCCCACACACCGGCAGAACTCAAACAAAGCCCACCTGAATTTGCCTGAGAACCATATGCATCTACTGAAGTAGCCTATACACCCAAGCATTGTTTTTCGTCGGCACGTCGAAACAAGAGGCTTAGGAAGCTCCTTGAATACAAACATGTTACTTTTATTAGGGCCTTAAAACAATAAAATGCTTTCTAGTTGTTTCTGGCTCTTTTATAAAGCGCGCCGCCTGTCGTAAAACTGGGACGTTTACCTGCTTTCATGTTTTGCGAATTTTTTTCCGGTTCCTAGAGTCAGATGCGAAGGGTTTGTTTTGCTGAAAATGTGCGTTTAAAATATTTGGTTAGGTTAAAATATTACTTAAATCTTACACAATATTTTTAAAAGTTACGAGTGATCGGTATGAGATGGTTACTTTTGACTAATTATGTTTTTTTTATGTAGTGTTTGCCAGATCTCCCAACTTGTGTCACATACTTCATTCTTTTAAACTACGAGTTCTTTAGTTTTAAATAGAAAACTAACCTTTCAGTCTCGTTACAAAGTAAAAAAAGATGTCTTTAGTCTCGCTTCAAGCTGACAATTTGACAATTATCAGGACATTGTCTAACACCATTATTTTGTCAACACGCCGACTGAACGGTTAAAGTGGTAAATTTGAAGATTTATGACCAACGGGGAACGGGACTCATTGACGTACCGTTTCGGAAGTCCCATTGTTTATAACCTAATACAGGCAAAATGTGGAAGAAGAGTAACCTGTTTTTCGTGGAAGGTTTCGATTTAAATGCAAAGTTCCCAGCCTTTTCTGCTGAATTTGTAACATGGGAAATAGGCTAGTTTCCTAAAAAAAAAACGAATTAGTCCGTCAGTTAGATTATCAAAAAATATTGAACCCGTATTTTTTCTTTTGTCAATTATATAAAAAATGATGAAGATATCGCCCGTTAAAGTTATTAATCTGGGGCAGATTTCAAGCACTTTCTTAATATAAGAATATTTAACTTTGCAAAAGACGTTGACAGGTATTTTAAATTTTTCAACGATCCTTCAAAAATATCTGTCTGACATAGTGAAGTTACAACCAGTCGCCATTTGCAGATAGTTAAAACCCATTTTTACGACACGCGTCTTTTTCGCGAAGCTTTGCGACGTCATTATTCTGTGTACCCTTGACCAATTTAACAACAAACATTTTTTTAAAAAGACAATACCCATCTATAAACACAATTATTACTTCCTAAGCAAGTGAAAAAACATTGAAAAAGCTTCGGCATTTCTCAAAGTAGGTAAAAGAAAAGATTTTTTTTATGAGACAAAAGTCTAAACTGAGTTGATTTTTCTTTCATCTTTTTGTCAATTGTGTTGTTTTAAGGGGCATTTGTCACGGAGTTACACGCACGATTGCTAAGTCCGTCATATAATGCGCCTAGTGTTGGGTATTAAAATAGATGTGTTTGAAGCGAAAATATGTGTTTGAACCAGGTATGGGATGATCGCTTTGTTGTTTTATTTATGAGATTTTTAAGCCTAAGATGATCGATCTATTTAGATTAAAAGTTCTTTGAACTGGGTAACAATTGGTCCTTATGATAAAGCTACGTGTTTGATAACAACAACAAGTGGCGGTTTTAAAATATTTCTTTTGATTTTTCAGTTTTCATCTTTTCTAACCGAAAATATTGACGTATTCTGAGCTAATACTTATCTTCCCTCTTAACTTCCTAAATATATCTGCAAATACAAAATCATGGCTATCAAGCCAAAGAATTCCCATCGGCTCTGCCATGGGTGACGGTGCCCCATGCTTGTCGATTTCAGCAAACAAACACCGGTCGGTCAAACTGTGTGGCATAATCTCTTGCTGCGGCATTATGCCCTGCCTGATACCATCGTTAAGGACGACCGTACACTGCGTTCGTATACACGTTGTTATACTAGCTTTTGTTACCGGCTTCGGTTGGCTGTTCATTTTGTTGTTGATTATTTTTAGTATTGAATCTACAAGATAGGGTGAATTTAGCATAGGTCGAAGTATTTCGTACGGGCAAGAACAATAAAAATAGAACAATTTTAAATCTGATGCAAAGTCGTAATTATAGAAAATAACATTCCCACAAATAATCTCATCATTACAAGGTCATATCTAACAAAATATCATGCAAAAGGTAACTGAGAAAAAAGATTAAAACGAAGCGAAGTTATATACCTGTACCTGAAGTGTAAAAAAAAAATTTTGCATCCTAATGGTTTTTAATTTCTACTACCTACATACTCGTACATACATTGTAACAAGAGTGAACACGTTCAATAATTAATTACTATTTCGCATCTGCGCAAAGTGAGTTAAGAAATTATGGTGAATAATTTCAGTACCTGAAGCAAGTGCCTAATTTAAACTAACTAACTCTAATGGCCTGCAAACGTTTTCTGATAAGGTAATTTCTACGTTAGCAGACTAATTTATGTAGTTTTACAAGTCATAGATTTACTATTGTTTATCACGCTAAAAGTGTTAGTACCCACTTATTAATTTAAAAACTATTCAGTAACGAAACAGTACCTACATAAAACAAAAAAATGAGCAGATGTTAACAAAGCGATTGCCTAAGAAATTTAAATACCAGCTCAGCTTAACCTTCGAAAAAAATGTCTGGGATTTCTGTAGCAACCTTTGGTCTTATAAAACAAGTTATTTTTTCTACATTTCGCACTATAAGTCGCCCCTAAGTCGTCCCTCGCTGCACAATCATTAATCAGAGCTTCGATCCTGGACTCCTTACAATGGGGAATGTTCAGAATGCCCGTACGATCCATTAGAATAACAATAATTACTCTTCTACCGGCATGGGTACGTCATAGCTAGTCGAAAACGAATCAAAAGTGTAAAGTGACCAGTTATTTGATACGTTTGCCTGTTTTAAATCGTGTGACTCATACTTTTATGTGAATTGAAAAACTCGTTGAGCTTCTGCTAAAGTTGCAATACTTGTAAGTATTGATTACGATAATTTTGAGGGACGAAATGAAGTTGACACTAATATCTTATAACTAATATTATTGTAAGAATACGAATAATATGATCGAGATTTGGATCGCGATGAATGAATGTTAAGTTGCGAACAAAAGTTGTACGAGCACAATATGCTAAGACAGAGCTGAATATACAGCGTTGTTTGTTATTAATTTGATTGCTGACGTCTTGGTGGAGACTCATCAACAGAAGGCCAATTCCTGTAATGTTACACGTTCAAAGTCTTGTCGCAATCTCATCTCAGCGACAATCAATGTCAAAAAATTTACAAAGCTGTATGAAAATTAGAGGTATTTTTGACAGATCCCTACTGAGATTAGAATGCGAATTTTCTTAAAAATACGGGAATTAGCCCTCTGAAGTAACATTCAATTGGAATTTGATCATTAATTGTTAAGTTTTTGTTTTCAAAGGCTTTAATATTCGTCACTGCAAACGGATGACACAAGCTAAGTTTGTAGCCAGCTATAAGTATTTCGAAACGACAATAATTTCGAAATTTATTTAAAAACACATTTAAATTACATGTAAAACTAGTGATAAAACAATCCAGGAGTTGTAAATCACAATCGCAGAAGCAACCCAGACGGGGTGTGCGTGATTCTAAACAAAACATGGTGGCTCGGCCGCTCCAAGAAAAACACCCGACGACTGATTTACGAGACAATATCATTCGAGAAATGTGGCCAGAAATAAAATTAAACGTGAAAATGCCAGATTAACATAGATTTGCATAAGAAAACACGTTAGTGGAACTTTGGAAAATAGTTTTGTGTAAATAAATTACAAGTTGCTCTGAAACGTGAAATATTTATTTTTCAAATTAGCGTTGAAGACAATAACGACCTCACGATCCTTCATGCAACAGTCTGTGAGGGTGAAGAATACTGTGGTTCGAAATAGATGATACGACAAAACGAAAACGGAGCGTTCAGTAATTGGGTTGCAAAACACGAGATACGGTGATAGAAAAATATTAACTAATATACAAAATCTTGACTTGAAACTGTGCCTTGGATAAATATAAAACAGTTAGATCTAAGAATCGAGTAATATTCAGAAACCATTTTAAAATGAAGTACTTACCAATTTAAAATTATCAGCTGTTCTGAGTGTAGTCTCTAAATCTTGAAAGACGCTGTGAAACTTTAGCCGTCTAAACTGTCAGTTTTTCCATAAGTGTCGACAATAAATCGATATCCAACTAAACACACGAAACATTGACGAAGACTGATCGAGATTCGAGAGTGGCCGATTGAATCATTCTGTTTTTTTCTCGACGCCTTACTATTCAGTTGCTTTTTCGTAAGTCCAGAATAAGGTTCCAGTGGAGTCGCTATTTGCTTAACCTTTGATGTGTCATTAGCAAACAAAAATGCAGATTTTTTTTTATTGCGGTGAAGCTTGCTGTTCATCTCGATTCGGCCTGATGGAAAGCAATTTATGAGGTAAGAAGAAGAATTCATCGTTCCCAGAAGATGCGTGATTTTGAAAGCCTTGTCAGTTCATTGCAACTCTATTAAAAACAGACGCTTGCTCGTATCCCTTCTATTAAAAAAATATAATTATTTTATCATGCCATTTATTTTGTTCATTTATCAAGATTTGATAGTCGCCATAATATCTTGGTTCCTTTATCAGTATACCTCCCTACTAGTGTCCATGGCCATATTATTGCCTCTCTAAGTCGTTACTGGAAATGCAAATCAAATACAAGGCAATCCGTCTAAGGTAATTTTCTGAAGGTGTGTCTCGGTTAAATGCAGACGCCAGCACATCAAGCTACCCGAAACTGTAAAATTTTCCCAATCAACCTTGAACCTTAGTGCTTTAGCGATAAAGTTGAAAATCTATTAAATAAATTTGACAGATTGTAGTAGCTTGATGTGCTAGCGTCTGTATCAGATTTCTCTGCACGATTACAACAACGGCAGCTTCCTTTGATATCGGTACAAATCAATCATTTCAATCCTTTTCCGGTCCGTAGGTAATTTGCATTGACCCCGAAATATTATTTTTCAATCTGATTTTTCAAAGTAGTGAAGTAGGTACGTACGTTTTTATGGTGGTGTAAGGTCACTTGAATATGTACTTACATATAAATATATCCTACTATATATATAATATTATAAATGCGAAAGTTTGTATGGATGTATGGATGTTTGTTACTCTTTCACGCCAAAACTACTGAACGGATTTGGATGAAATTTGGCACACAGATGGTTTATAACCAGGATTAACATATAGGATACTTTTTATCCCGATATTCCCACGGGATCGAAACTTATGCGGGTGAAACCGCGGGGCGCAGCTAGTTATATATAAATATGTAAAAACGGATATTGTGTCCAAGATATATATACCTAGTGTTAATTAAATATATAAATAAATTCACTGGTTTATATAAATTCATTACTACCACTATATTATGTGTAAACCAACGGACAAACTCTGGTACGGTACGGTTACGGTAAACTCTGCTAGCGAGATGCAGGATTTGCGTGACGTCAGTATGACGCGTTGTTCGCATGTGGCGTTGTAGATACCGCTACAGTTGTTTACCAACCGAACTTTGCGATGCAAACATCAAAGCTATTTACATCGTAAGATATCATTCCTCTGTGTAGGTACAGTTTCGATGTCAGTTGAAGTCCATTTAATAGACTGCCTTCAATGCAGTTTGTGTAGAGAAAAAATAAAGATAGGTACACTTTGACATCTCCGCACCTGTCCTGTTCGCAATAGTTTCAAGGGCCTGCAGGAACCTCGGCAGCCTATGAAAATGATATCACTGCCGACATAGGAATACACTTAATGTTTCTCTCCCTCCGATATCTTCACTTTTCGTACATACCAGTCAATCGATCATGTTTATACGGAGACAGTCGACGATAATTAACGACTGTGTAGTGATGCGTGACTTGGTTGCTTTTCGTGGTAGTGAAAGAAAATTCAAATTACGAGGTGTTTCTGGAATATTGGTTGCCGTTTTTATTTTTGCAGACATTCTTACTTTAGAAACCTCAAAGATTTCTTAAGGATTTTCAAAACTATCATAGACGGATTGGAGATAACAGTGCTTTGTTATTAGTATGCATGAATATGTTTAATGGCAGAAACGTTCTCATCCGCTAAATTGAAATTATCATGGTCACATTTTCGACTTTTCATATACCCACTAAGTAATTAGGACAGAGAAGTGGAAGGTAACAAATTAATCAATGATTAGCAGGTAATTGCTTTTTACAAGATAAATCGCTGAAATAAAAATATAAGTGTCAGAGTAGGTATGTAAATGGAATATAACATTAAATAGTTGTACAAAAGCCGTTCTATATACCGATATCAATAACGCCAGTTTTCATGCAAAACACTTAGTTACAATTTGTATTAAACATGCAACCTAAGACAGGTGCAAGCATACTGATCAAGCTGAAAAACTCTAAAGTGATAAAGATCCCATCAAGGATAAAACCTTATTGGCCCCAGTTAATTTTAATAACATTTCAATCAATTATGATCGTGAAGAAACACACGGTGCAGACATACCTATCGACATACATGTACTTAAATGTCTAGGAATATGTAAAGTTAATAGAGATGATGGTACCATAGAAATCGATCCTATTACTTTTGAATTCCCATGTATCGCTTACGAGTTCCTTAGACTTTAAATGGAAAGCGAATAAACTAGTAGAACCGATGCACGATGTAAGGTGTGCTGATATCTCTTTGTAGTTTTGTACCTACTAAGTAAGTATGTCTGCAAATAATTGCTACCATAAAGTTTTGATGGTGTGAACTAATTTTGTTATTAGTCCGTTTTGTATTAACGCCTGTAAATAATGTAGTATTTTACTCTAGCGTAAATGGTACTTATATGGATTCAATTGAGACGCTTGAGAATGTGGCTAAATAGTGTTTTTACGTAAAACTTATACTTGTAATTGTTTTTTTATTTATTTATGTATTCTTTGGAATTAAGAGTTTATGTGTATGAAGTAGCTTTAATAGATGTAGTGGGTTACACCTAATTGGTGTAAAAATAGTCATCATCAACCTTCTTTCTATTAAGAACTCTTTTAAAATGATAATTTACTCAAATATCAACCTTTTTATCATTACTTTAACCTCGTTTTGCAAAATACGCTTCTAAAACATCTTGTTGTATATCAGCCATCAATAATCGCGGGCCGGGCCGAGACGTGCGCCCACATTCACGCTGCAGCGTTGACTAACGACCTGCCAATCAGGCCCTAACTTAATTGGAAATCCGTGTTTGTGGAGCCACTCCCCGTCAGCCTTTGTTGCTAAAAATTAAACGTTCTATGGTTATTTGAATAATAGTCATTTATTTAGTATTGAGAACAGTATTGGAGTTAGAATTACTGATATAATTAGTAGTAGTGTTGGCTTTACGTTTGTTGACTGCCAATTGCAAAATCTTAATTAGTCTTTAACATTGCTGTTCAGCTTTCTAATCCACTTTATGTTGCTTGAAGGCTTTTAATTGTAATTTTTCATTGTTTTCACTCAATCAGTTCTTATCGTCTGAATCTATCGTATTATCGATTACTTACTTGAGCATTTCTG
Organism: Apamea crenata; assembly: GCA_949629185.1. Lineage (NCBI taxonomy): Eukaryota > Metazoa > Arthropoda > Insecta > Lepidoptera > Noctuidae > Apamea > Apamea crenata. Next base: position 12,513,837 of record OX451363.1, on the reverse strand, counting down.
TAAAACCAAGTCTATTACGATATTATACCCTTTCTGCATCAAAGCTTAATTAGCAATTTCTCGTTTTGGTATCTCAATTAAATTCAAACAAATTACTCAAAGAACGACTGGCAGTTTGTCAGTAACAAGCCAGATAAGTATATCCTTATACGATTTTATTTGCCTTAAGGAAGAGTGACGTTAAGTGGACCTCAAGTGGGCAAGAGCGGCAGTGCTTTTACACATGTGCCAAATTGATAACGTCGTCCTAACTACATGTGGAGTCTGTACGGTCTTTATGAGTCGGTAACCCATTGGCCTACCGCGTTGACCTTACAACTTTTGCAACAAGATATTATGTTTTCCTTTCATACCTCAAACAATGCGTATTCCATCACGAAGCAATACACACCTACTATGTTACATCAATGGCTTACAAGGCAGCTACCACACACGATCGTCCCTTCCCTCTCATACAAGAATAAACTACCATATATGAATGAGATGGAAATAGTCGGTCGCCAAGTGCATGCGACAAGTGTGTATGCTAATTCCAACCACGACACGTATTGTAGCTGTCAAACTCGCTAGCGAACTGTTAATGTTCCTTTCGTGCTGTCTTAGTGTAGACATGACAATTTACTGGGAATTGGAGTACAGATTTGAATTACTGTTGTAGGTCTATTCATAGATATTATGTTAGTTCGACTAGGGATTGTGGATCAGGGCCGTATGGAAAATTAATGCATGCAAAATCAAAGGCAAGCGATAAGCGCCATGCAAACAAATACGCGGTAATACTATTTTGTAGAAACCAAACGAATAATTTAGTAAGCACCTAAAAACAGTTTCAATTGGTAAATTGTTATTTGGTACCTACTAGTAATCACCATCATCATCATCTGCCTAGCCTTTTGCCAACTACGTTAGAGTCGGCTTCCAGTCTAACCGGCTGCAGTTTTATACTAGTATTTTACATGCAGCGACTGTCTTTCTGACCTCCAAAACCCAGTTACTAGGTAACACGATACCCCTTGGTAAGACTGGGTGAACAGATTATTTTATAGTAATCATCTACAGGTTTAAAGCAGATCCTTTATCGGCTATAGTTGCAGATTTTTTAATGATACAGAATACACAATCATGACTCTGCCTTAAAAACCCTTTAAACAGAAGAAAGTAGGTAGGGCAAAAGATTTAGTAGGACATTGCCACATTGGCAGCGGGACAAATGAAGCATTGCTGAGAAGAGACTAATAGAAAGGAAATCTGCCTTATCCACACATTTCAAACACTCGATAGACTTGCCTTCCTTGTTTGGGGATATTAAAAAATTGTTCCGGCTAGCGTGGCTAATCGTCGACAGCCGGCGCTCGGCCGCTTGAACCTTTTAACTTAAATAGATGTATGGTGGATTCGAATTTTAGAATAATAAAACAATTGAAATTCGTTTGTCATTTGTTTATATCTGATCATTATTGTGTTTACGAATAAAATTATAGAACCATGAGTCTTTTGTTTTTTTTCTATTCTGATGTTCTTATGTTTGTCCAAAACAAACATTGAGTACGATTAATCATTTATTTGAATTACCAAAGAAATTCTCAATAGGTAAATCCATTTCTTTCATTACGAAATATTGTGATAAGATTAATTTGATCTCATTTCGAAATAATTATCCAGAAGTTCTGTCAACGCCATCTGTTTTGGCTTTCGTGAAATACAATGCTTCGTGCGCCATCTATCCAATGTATGACGAACGATAACCATCCCCTCGTGGCTAAGGGTTGCGAAGTTGCGAATGAAAATCTGCGAAACGGCGCCACTTGCGAATATTATTGAAGTGGAAATTGGCGCCAAGTATGAACAAGGTTTTCCGGAAACGTTGTTATTTTTATTGCAAGTTTCCATAAATACTGTAATTTTGTTTCGTTTTTAGAACATTAGAGTTACCTATAGTAAGTGGTGCTGTTTGTGTATGCACACATGTGTACATTTGGATTAAAAAAAGTTTTTTTTATTATATCACAGTATAAAAATAAAAAGGATGTTGACAACCAAGAATTGCAAATAAGAATCACAAAAAACGTAAAAACCCCTTACCCTATTAGCAAACTTTTCTTAATATGTAGTTTTAATTTATTATGAGTACTTACTTACTTAACTCTAGTAAGATTCGATTCTACTATTGACTAACTACAATAAGTATTGCGACATCGAATAAGACATAACTTTAATCCTAAAAGACTACATTGATGGGTTCCAAAACAAGAATCATGATAATCAAAGAGCATACTACAACTATATTCTTTCGTAAGCCAGACAACCTTGCGCAAAATATTTTCATGACTCCGCGCGGTTCGAGACTTGAATTTAAATCTTGTGATGTAAGAAAGTTTTTGTTGAAGCCAAATGGCGAGCCAAGTAAAGTTTTAGAGTTTTAATACGTTGTAATGTCGGAGATTTGTGGCGGTAACGACGCGTCATTAGCTGAAGACATGACCGACCCGCTACAACAGAGCCACGCCAAAACCCACAAGTTATAATTGACTAATTTAAAAATCGAGAGTTGCATTGTTTGATTCGAACAAAAGGTCTATTATTGTGATATTTTCTTCTTCTACTTTACTTGTCACATATAACGTACCCATTTCTTCTTACGTAACTTATTTTTTTTGTTCCAGAAAGTATCCGAAAAAAACACTTGAAATTATAACAGCTCCCACAGTTTCTGAGAGAACTATTTGCTGCAAACTTTTTTACTAGATCGTGCCTTTAAGTTATCCTCTATCTGTCTGGAACTACGTTAAAATTTGTCTTAAAGACGCGTCCATATTTAAAGAGACGGATGTTTTTATTTTAAATTTTATTTGTTGCTTAGTTGGTAAGATGAAAGTATTGAGTGTTTAAATGTGTGTGTATTGTCAAAACTGTTAAAAAAGTCTGAAGAATGTGGGAACGTACTAAAGGTACGACCAATATAAACACGTTCGACATTTAACTCTTTAAAAAAAACTAAAAATTACTATGTAAGTACTTTAAAGTTGTGACTAAAGACTGTACTGTCTGACAAAAAACCGCAATACGATGACATCAAAAAGGAGCAAATGCAATTTTTGCAAAATATTTTGACCAAATCCCATAAGTTGCTCACAAACAACCATTTGATTTCCTGACTTACCTAACACCTGCACCTACACTAACCGACAATTACATCCACCACATCTAAGGCACTCGTAATCCGAATCCAGAATACGTAATCAACAAGCCCCCCACAAGAGGTGCGAGAGAAATTAAAACCTCGAGAGAGAGGGCCGGTACACCACAAATCGCTTAGTGCCTCCGCCCGTCCTAATGGCACGCCAATTAAAAGTTTGCGCGGCTGCTCCACGGAGGATTGTTACGCGGGTTGAGCTGTAAAACTGAACAGCTGAACATCCCAGCATAATGTAGTTTATTCGAGTGCGCTCGTAGTTTTGGTATTAGCATTTTGATGTCGCGTCTAGCTGATCGTGTGACGACTGGGATTTGTTTATCGATGTTTTATTGATGGTGGAGTTGGGATGGTAGGTAGCTAGTGTGATTATAAGTGGAGTGGAAACTCTAAAGTTTGGATAGGAAGCTGAGGTTTTAAACAGCCAATGCTTTAAAAGATGATCTGCAAAAATGATTCTTACTGAAAAAAAATAAAACATTTTAAAAATCATGAATTTCATTCATCATGTATTTATTTACCGTGGTTAAAGACTTAATAACTTCTTCACCTACCTTTTTTAAACTAGGCTTAAACAAGGAATGAACTCCTTGAAAGTAAAAGGGAAAATTAACCAACATCCCTAGTTCCACAATTCTTGATAAAGTCTTCAGTAATTCAAAACAAGTGTCATTTGGCAGGCAACTTAGCACTCTGTTAAGGCACCTGACACAAATATAAAGTTTTAATAACAAGCCATTATACAAGGAACAACGGTTGGAACGTGTTCTCGTTGTGTCTAATTAGACAGTGTGGAGTCCGCTTAGATCCTGTGCTGTTGGTGGAATGTTAGACTTGCTACAAATATTTGTATGTTCCTATTTGAGGGTTGATCGTCATTGTGCGAAGAAGAAACTGGAAATGCTGAGTTACTCGGTTAAGTGGAGCGAAATGGCTAAGAATCGAATCGAATGGCGTGTCATAGAGGTCTTATTCTAATAGTGTGTGTGAGGTTGATGAGCGAGCATCTGACTACTGGACGAGAGACGGAGATACGGAGATTAACTTCGACAAAAACCCCACAAAAAAGGATCAACCTTTTCTCGATTCCCTGCAGTGGCCAATTATGTCAAAATAATAAACAAAACCTTTGACCAACTCAAACGGCGAGTGTCTTTTCCGAAAATAAAGAAAACCTCACACCATTTCACCCATTAATCCCAATCCCAAATGATTATCAGTGGCTCTGATTAAATCCCTATGCACGACGAAATAATTTAATAAACACCCCTTGTTTTTAAGCTCTTACGTGCAACCCTCACAACCCTTTACCAAGTTTTCCGGAAAGGCTAAGTGGATTTTCGGGTCGTCTCGCATTTGGATAACGGCTCTGCTCTTTCAAATCGTTAGCTACATTTGCCTACAGTATTGTAGAACTGAAATTAATGATAATTATATTATTGTTATGATGATCATCCTATTCAACCGTTTTTACAGATAGGTACCTATAGCGAGTGTTGATGTTCACTTTTTTAAATTTTGTTTTTTCTGTTTCCCGAACTGTTGCCAAATAAATGTTATTCTTTGTTTCTTTTATTATTAAGTTTTATAAAGAGTTTAAAATTACATCAAATCAAAAGCATAGAAAAATAGGATCGGAGAAGGCAGTTGAAAAGATCGCAACTTTAGACACTGAAAAAAAGAAAAAGTAAAATATGTAGGTTTATTGCAACAAAATTGGATGTGACTTCAGCTCTTCATGACATTTGTAAATACCTGACCCTACGGATCTCAACTTAGTTTCTTAGTACATAAATATCTATACACGTATGTTGGTGTGTAGATATACTATAAGAAACTGTAGACTACATAGTCCACACGTAATAGCAACTCCACCAAGTATATTTATGCAAGTTTTGCTCTTTGCATTGCTAAGTGGAATTTCGGGTCAGTCTGCCTTTTGCTAACGTCCGAGCACTGTCGACTCGTTAGTGACGTCACATGTCATGCTGGATAGGGCTGTTCTGAGTACTCCAGGAAAATGTATAATAACATTACTTATGATGATGAAACTATAAGTATTTTGCTATTTTAGAATAGAATACTCTTTTTTTCTCTTTACTCTTTTTTTAGAGACGGTATTCCTATCCAGCGACAGTAAATCCGATGTCTAGGCACCTGCCTACCTATCAAATCTAACTAATAGATTGTTCATCCAAGCAATATTTCATTAAAAAGATTTTAACATTGTTGGGTCCTAAAATAACAAAATCTATTTGAATATTACCTAAAATTGTAGTACGAAATGCAAAAGTTCAAAAGCCTTTTATGGTCTTGCTGAAAAAAAAAATTATAGTCACACTTTTTAAATAGGTACTCAAATATTTAACTACAATTAAATACATCGTGTTTCAAAACGCATCGAATGCACATTTCCCTATAATCTATCATCATTTTTCACTGCCACACGTATTCACAAATAGTTTCTATTCTGTCATTGTTGTCTTTATTCAAACTTTAATCACAATCCTAGACTGGCTCTCGAGGGGACTTCTAAGCCCCCTCTACATGTCCTCAATTAACATAAAAGGTGCAAGATTAACGCGTCAAGAATTTGCATATAGCATCAAGATGTTTAAATGAATAATGGTGTATTGTTTAATTTTTGGCATGCAGTTCTTTGATCATGTTTATTTTTATTAATGATCTTAGTGGGATTCGTTTAACTTAGAATTGTGTGGTTTCCTGCAAAGACCACCTGTAATTGTGGATGGAATGTGAAGTCTAATGTATGATTATCTATTCTGTACTAATATGATTCAAAGTGCTTTTCAGAGAGCAGAATATCATGATAGAATCTGATAATTATATAAAGGCTCTAGTGAGGAAATTAGAATGCATTAAATGACCCTCCATCAGTGATAATTCTAGCTCATGTGTCTACGTCCAGAGCACCATAGACAGTTATTATCGAAGCTTCAACTCAGCCTATCGCAGTCCACTGTTGGACATAGGCCTCTCCCAAGCTGCACCACAACACCCTTTCCTCCGCTGTCCGCATCCAGTCGGTCTCCAGCCACCATCTTAAGGTCGTCGGACCATCTAGCTGAGCTTGCCGATGCGCGGTCTCTACTCTAGGACTCGCCTGCTCCGCCGGCCATTGGCCAAGCTGCTTTAACTGGGTACTCTCTCAAAGCTCCTTCATAACAACCAAAGAAAAATAAATCAACTTACATAAAAGAACTAAAATCACATTTTCAAATCAGTTTTACTTGTACTACGATAAAGATTTTCTTCATTTCTTCTGCTTAAAGAAGATTCTATTTTACTCCTTCGTTTTAATTTCGCGACAGCCCTGTTCGTGACCCGTTTGTCTTACTAACTAATTATTATATGTGACGAGTGAACTTCTCACTGCCAACACCCGACACCATTTCAGGTCACACTTCTAGCTCATCATTTATGTTTTTTCACATTTCATGTTTCTTATATAAATTATCATACTGTCTTGAAAACGTTAGGTACCTATGTGAAGTTCAGTATGAGACACTATCATTTTTGCTGAATTTTCCAAAGTTTTCGGATCGAAAAGCTATGATTTTTCTAAACGGAGTTTTGGAATAGGATAAGCTTCTATCAAGTTGGTCGCGTTGTAGATTACAGCCCACTCCCTCTTTAAGAGTGGAGGCCTGTGTCCCAGGGCACGCCACAATTGCGGCGATAAGTCCTCTCTTTGAGGAGTGGCTGGAGAGGCGACACGGCGCTCTCACCTTCCGCCTGACGCAGGTCCTCACCGGAGACGGTTGTTTCGGGAGGTTCCTGTTCAGGATAAGGCGGGAGGAAATGCTAAGGTGTCACCACTGTGTGGATCGCCCGGAGGACACGGTGGAGCATACGGTGGAGGTCTGCCCGGCTTGGGCGGAGCACCGCCGCGTCCTCGTGGCGGTGATCTCTCGCATCCGACCCTGGTCCAGGCCATAGTATGGAGCGAGAGTGCACGGGAAGCCGTCACCTCCATCTGCGAAGCAGTAATGCTCGCAAAGGAGGAGGCGGAGCGCGTGAGGGAGAGGCAATCTCTGCGCCCTCACGCCCCTAGTCACCGCAAGAGACGCCCTGGACGTCGGGAGTCAACAGCCGACTCCCGGCCACCGTAGGCGCGGGCTTGCGGGTGGCGAGCAGTGGGCAGCTCGCCGCCCGGTAAGGACCAGGCCCATGTCGACGGCGCATTGTGTTCCACGCGCGCCTCAAAGGGATGCCTGCCAGGACCGCGGGTTGTTCGAAAGAGATACCGTGGCCCCTGGCACATTCAACTGAAGGATCACGGGTTTTAGTCAGTAAAAGTCTGACACGAAAAGCGGGAGAAGTCAAAGAAAATTATGGGCTAATTATGCTATGATTATGCATACCTACGATTCAGCACTGAACCTATTTTCAGAGAATAAAACTAAATTCATAACTAATTATTCGTTCACTGTTATTCAACAAAAATCGTTAAAGCATTATTAATAGCATTATGAATAGGTAGATACATACCTACCGTACCTATTAATATGACTGGAAGTTATTATCTATTTATTGTCACACAGGAAATGCTTTTACTAATAAAATAGTATTTCAAAATTTGTGGTACATTAAGCATTATTGTACGTTATTAAACTAGATATCAATTACAAGGCTCACTAACAGGAAATGTATTAAATTAATGAATAGCTGAATCGATTTCTAAACCGCACGGCTACTGGCCATCAGCGACCGACAATGTTACAGTAATGCAGAGAACTTGCGTGGTACAAGTTATAAGAAACTAGTGGGATGTGCAAGAGGTAAAAGTTAGTTCATTCGATGGTAGGTATATTATATGCTACTGTTGTATATAATCAAGTTTTTCTAACTCAACAGACAGCTGTGCTATTGAGGAGTTTGTTGCGCCACTTCTTCCCAGCGAAAGCACTAGGAAGTGGTTAAGGGCGGGCATTTTGGGGGTCTGTCTTATGTAATTTAGACGTTCGAAAAGTGCTGATTCTGAGCCTCATTTCCCTAAATGACTTTTGATTTCGATTTTGTTAATGCATGCATCATACCATCTTAAAGTTTTTTTATTTATCAGTTACAGCATATCTGTAGTACCTAGTTACCTACCTACACATTCGTTTCTTTTGTTTCCGGTAAAAAGTTCAATCTATAGTCGGTAGTCACAAGCGTATGTACCTAATCAAAAATTCCTAGACAGTCTGTTTATAGTATATCTTTATGAAAGTTAGCAAGATATAAATTAATAAAAATGTTAATTTATTAATCTAACAGTGCAGAAGAAGAAGAAACAATTGGCTTAGTTGTCGTTTCTTAAACCAAATAATATAATAAAAAAAAAATTTAAAAAACCACTCATCAAGTTATGATTATAGATAGATATAACCTGAGGGACCTGTGGCTAAGTAATAACAACCGCTTGGTTCAACCAATCAGGTTAAGCTACGCTTGCCACGGTTGGTCCATGGATGGGTGACAATCTTTACATACCAAGACACCTTCGTGGCTCGGTAAGCATGTTGCATAATCCACATGCGTGATCTTTGACAGCTAATCTTACCAAGGGGTATCGTATTACCCAGTTACTGGGTTTTGGAGGTCAGATAGGCAGTCGCCCCATGGAAAATACTGGTAGCTGCATCCGGTTAGCCTGGAAGCTGACCCCAACATCGTTGGGAAAAGGCAGATGATTTATTATGCAAATAAACTTTTTCTATTTCTAATGTTCGTTCTCGCGATCGCTACCGCTTACTCCGCCTCTAACTTCCACCACCGCCGCTCCACTGAAAGCGCGCACCGCAAAACGGTCCGTTTCCACACCTCATTGCAGCCCGACGCGGCGTTTACAAATAGCCCTGTGATTATAAGACATTATTGTAATGGAACCGCGCAATTAGAACAATCGACTGCACTGGCTCGAGCAAAAAACTTATGCCATTGTAAAAGTTGGGCGACAAATTGATGGAAACGGAGCCGGCTTTTTGTTTGATTGATCTATAATCGTAAAGCAATGGCGGAAAACTACGTTTTTATTTTTCATGGTCCGATGGTTATGGAAATTCATTGATATAAATGCCAATTTATAGACTTCGATGCCAACACGTTTGGAAAAATGGTTTTGTTCATGAGTAAATTCAGGCACTTTTGAATTGTCAAGGGTCGGTCAGTCAGAAGACGAAGCTGGTTGTCCATTCCAAAGCGTAGTAGGTACCTATGGAGAAGAACGGGCAAGAAACTCCATGGACACTCTAGTAATTTTTCTTAACATTGTGACGGAGCAATGCAGCGGTGGTTACTACTACTACTACTACTCGCGCGCCATTAACACTAGGTAACGGCCGCGAGTACGTAGTTGTAGGTCGTAGGTTTGAACCCAGAGAGGTGCTTCACTCTGTGTAAATTATTTCATGACCACTGCTCTCAAAAACCGTGAAGGAAAACGGCGCAAGGAAACCGGCATGTCCTAAAACCAAAAATTCAAAAACATGTGACATCTACCAACCCGTACTGGGCCCGCGTGGTGAATTACGGCCCACTCCCTCTCCCCGAGAGAAGGCCTGTGTCGAAATAGTGGGAACATTATAAGCTGATTATGCATTGTGATGGTAACAATTTATGCTGATTCTGGAGGTATGCGTGCTGAAAAAAGAGCACATAGTAATTTAAGTTCCCTTTCACACAGACATCAATAATGAAATGTACACCAGTATGGAAATTGAGTCATTGGGCGATCCTAATCATCGCTAAGATGTGGCGTACATCTTACAAAATAAGGCTGCAGCGACAAATTAAGTTATTACATGTAAAACCTTACAACTTCGATTATAATTCGATGCGCAAAAGAAGGCAAAATATGCAAAAACCTCTATCGAAAGTCACAAAACAAGTTTGGTACAATTTCGCAATCAAGTTCACCCCATCAAGTCATCATCGAATGTCGTAACTAATAACACAAAATTGGTTCTTTTACATAAATTATTATAATGAAAATGCTCATCACATAGTACACTTATGTAGGTTGGTATACAACCTCAAATTACGGTAAAAGTTGACGCTAATGACTTTTAGGTAACGACCATTGGCTCTTACTAATGATCTGACGGCCAGCCCACTTTTTTACCGGCGATCCGTTTTGGTAATTTACGTTTTTACACGACTACCGCTTGATACGTAAAAACTATTAGGTGGGTGGACGTTGAAAAAATAGGAAAATTTATGCCCTTTCCCAGGCCGGACGCCTTTGAATTTACTGTGAAGGTTTTTCTAAACAGCCCGGGAGAGTTAAGTTAATTTTACGCTTAATTCTTCATAATTACCTCCTTCTGTCTCTAATTTCTGGACACATTTAATTATTAATTAATTAATTTAAAATTGTATAAAATATTCCTTCCATTTAATCAAAACGAGGCTAAAAAAAGTGTTTAATTATAAAAATAAGAGCAATAAACACCATGATTAAGAACGTTATTAAAATAAGATTTGTTTTCATATCCAAAGTAAATGAACTTCCATGATCTTAACGTCAAAGAGGGCAAAGAAACACGGCGTATACGCAGCAAAGCAATCAATGACAAACAGAACAATCCTAAAGCTACAGAAGTAAAAGCTGTCAACGAAGAATATGACATTTTAGTCTCTATTTCTGTAAATACATTACCCTTTCCCACATCAAATCAAGCACCCATGGCTACCTAAAGCGTTGCCAGCAATTGTTCCACTGTCATTCCGATTGGCCACGCATGCGCGACGATTAGTTACCGTCGTACGCTTACTACTGCCTTTCTAATACCTTCAGTTGAAATATTATATTGTAATGCTTGTCTGCCTTTCTGTTTTGGATAAATGGGCTAAGTATGATGGCATTTGGAAGCTGGTTTCGATATGGTATTACTAGGATGCGCAGTGTTAGCTGCACCTTTTTTATTAATCGTCGTAAACACAAGCGTTTCCTAACTTTTGGCCTTGCCCAGGGCAGCAGAAATGCACATAAGTAATGCTGAAATTAATCAGAACTTTTAAAATAAATATTTCTTGTGTTATATTTGGAATCTAAGTGCATTTTTATGAAAAATATTTATGATGAAAATTCTCGTTCACTCATCAAGCTAACTTATCAACGTTCTTTATACAGACTGTTTAGGAATCTGCGTATGAGACGATTAAAATAAACGGAAATCAAATTAAAATCAGTAGCAAAAAACCTCGACATTTATTGATTCTTAAATATTTTTCTCTTAGAGTTCCCTAAATTACGAATTTATGAAAATATTTGACGACAAATTCGATAGTTACTTCTGGAGAATCCTAGCGAAGCCTACTTCCTCGATGAAAATCCATGTCGATCATTTGCAGAACTATCTATCTTACGTTCACAAAAGCAATATTCGCAGGTGGCAATATACGCAACATAATGTAAAGTAACGGGATATTACCATGGTGATTTCGTTTCCTCGTAATTTGTTTCTTGTGAGGCACAAACTTTAGTGGAGTTTAAAACCTAACGCTGAACGCCCATTTACTCTTTAAGCCAACTCTCTCTGACGTTGAAGTGCTCATATTTACATCACAGAGTTTAGATGTGTCTAGACGGGGCAAGGATTATTTGAAACCGACGCGTGGCTCCTAGAAGTATTGATTGAAACAAAATACACAATACAATTTCAAATCATACAGAATTTAATCATAATACTATTAATCTTTGGCAATCCGGCACTGAAACTCCGGTTCCTGTACTTCGAGGAAGACCTTACAACAGGAGATTATAGTATAGTGCATAGAAACATGACGACATGCAATGGATGTTAAGAAAAGAGCTAAGAAGTGGAGAATACTAAGGCTAAACCCACCACCGTTTGAGATTAACAATAGGGAGGTGAGACAACAGTTTATTTTAAATTAATCAAATTAAAACTAAGAATACTTCAGGAACAATGGAATATACTACATTCAAAGTTCATCGGTTGACAACATTAAAACCCATTTCTGTAATTTCTCGAAACTTTAAACATCAACCTCCCAAAAATCGCTTCTGCACGTTCAAGTCCCTATATGGGTACGCTCCGGTACCCTCCAGCCGAACAGCGATACATCAACGCGTACCCACGCTCCTGATGAGAAGATGATGACCGTAATTTGCGACGCACCAAGACGTCTATGTCTCGTGTTTTTTCACTGAGCTCAGGTATCACCCGAGTACGAAATTACAAGTAATTTATCGTTCGTACACGAGGATAACACCGCTGGAGACTGTAAATATTTTCTTTTAAAAAGTACTCATGTAGATTGTCGAAATGTTTTAGGGTATTCTGGGAAGAGATGATCGATGATGCTGCAGGGCTTACAAATACTGGTAGCAAAATATTCATTGGTGAAATGACTACAAGACGATCTGATGAATTTAACGATGAACTGCTGTTTGATCAAAGTATAGATTAAGTGAAAATAAAAGGAAGGAAAGGTAAATTCAAAGAAAGAAAAGGTCGATGAATTTAACGGGCGACAAGGTCCCTAATTTATGCCCAACCTGTGCTACAGTAATGAACGAGAAATGTACAAAATAAAGAGGTAGATACTACAACATACAATTTTATTGTGTATATTGCAGTAATGCAGTTTACTATCAACAAAATTCTGAAGCTAAAGCAAATTACCAGGGCCTAGATATAGATAAACTACACAAGATACAGATTACAGTGCTTAACTCCATATTTGTTTTAGCTAAACACTTTGATATATTGCAACCGACTTTACGTTGATTATGAAAAATAGATAATCTACGCAATAATTTCAGTTCAGTAATGTACTGTATTATAATTTGATAGAGTACCTACTGGATACAAATGACAATGATATGGATTTTGAACATTTAAATGGCGATCATTTTAATTTTATAGTGTTATGGTAAGCTGAGGTTATTAATTGAATTGGATGTATGAAACATGTACTTAATTGAAGGACTTATTGCAAATTATAATTTGTATTGCAGTAAAGAAATGAAATGCAATATGAAATCATACATCTTTATATTGACTGTATGACTTTAAAACTGAAGTAGACGGTCATAAGCCTCCAAGATCAATTAAAAAGATAGTGGTACCGTATAAATCATTTGAAGTGACTAATTCTGGAATCAATTTCCTATAAATATGAAATCATCCAGATTTAGAAACTATTGGAACTAAAGATTACATATCTCATCAAGTTCTTTCTTTCGTCTATCTAATGTATGAGAATAAACATCATTCCAATGATATTCACAGGTTGATATTTTTATAATGGCCGCTGTTTTATTATTTAAAACTTACTACCTCGTGTCCAGCGCAGCTCTACCGACTGTTTATTTTACCTTTATTCCGATTCCGACACGCCGATTTCGTGGTTTTATAGTATACAACATTTACCATAATGACCATTGCAAGGTAAAAATATTGACAGTGTAAAAAACAACTCTAAAGTTATAAGTATAGGGTTGCTTTTTGTTTAGTTGTAGCACATTAACGATATTTTAATTGAGTCGATCCTGACGTAGAGTAATGATTGGATGTAACATCGATTTATTTCGACTTCTCGTTTCTGATTGGCGGTCGCGATAAGTTTATATCTATCGTGTAATGTTTTTATAATCGTCGTACACAGATTTACATCGTATATAGTAAATTATAGCAGAGTTAACTAGCGTTTTCTGGGGATTGAGTTTTTGCTTGAGAAGTCTATTTCTTTTAATGGTACCTAATGTACTTCACATGACAGATCTCATGTGATTGCTAATAAGTTCAAATAAAAACAAATATAACATAATAACAAGGTAGGTTTAATAGGTAGACATTATTTGAGTGCTACTGCAGAAATGGGTGCAGCTTTATGTCAATTAGGTACAGATACTTGTTTAGATACTTCTGCCAAAAATGATGTCCTATCAGAGGGCAATTCTCGTAATTTTAAGAACGTTCACAGTCTGAAGGGTTAATTCTCGTAATTTAAAACATTCAAAATCTAGTCGCAGTCTCATCTCGGCGACAAACAAATGTCAAAAACTTGTCAAAATGTAAGGAAATTAGAAGTATTTTTTGACAGATTGAGACTGAGCCCAGACTGTGAACATTCTTAAAATTACGAGAATTGCCCCCAGGATCTCATTCTCAATCTGTCAAAATGACTTCAAATTTCCCCACATTTTGACAAGTTTTTGACATTTGTTTCAGCCGTGGGTGAAGTTGGGCTGTGGATGATGATGATGATTTCATCATCGAATAAAATTTTTCTTCAGACAATAAAATTTTCGGAAGTCCCTTGAAATCCGCGTATTTTTGTTAGGTACAGCAGAGGCACAGTGCTCAATGGTATTAAAAAGATAACTACTGACTGAACTAAAAATTCAGACTAACATAAACCCGGAAGTCTTAATTCTAAGAATTTTCCTTCAATATCCAATACCGTACACTCGTGACGATTACCTCGTATTGAGACCCTTAATCCCTGGAGATTCAACCAGATTCGACCCTAATGAGCCTCTCGCTGACAAATGGGTGTTCGGGCACGCCCTCTATCGGTGATCAGCGAACTATCTCGACTATGTCTTGATACACTTTGCACTTGCAGACGTGTTTTTAGGTGTAGAATGTTTGTGTACGGGTTTAAAGTCGTTGTTGTAATAATGTAAAATTACATTAATACAATTTCCCAGATGAAAATGTTTCCTAAATCAGAGATAAGATGGTAATTTTTCAGGTTGGTGAAAGGTTTGCGGACGAATATGTTTCAATAACTGTGGAAGTACTTGTCAATAGAATCTCTCAGTCAAATGACGTAAAAACAGAAAGTGAAAGAAAAAAAAACAAATTTCTCTACGTTATGTTTACCGCAAATAAAAGTTTTATCTTTAATTTTTTCAAATTGTTTATACCACACCCCATGACAAAAACTATTCACGGAGCTAGTTAATACTACCAGTCACATTATACCTACATAAGTACCAACGAGAAAATGTAAACTCAGCAACATCCACTATCACATCAACAATCACAATAAATTCAATATTTTTCGTCATCCAGCATCCAACAACATCTAAGTTAAATTACCGGCATCCGTCTACACGTGAGAGCCGCGAAAATCTTAATTAACAGATAGGCGCAAGTCATTTATCATGTCGCTATGTGATAAGGCAGGGGGCGCCACCTCCCAGGTAAAGATATCGTAAGCGATGACGTCACGAGATTGATGGAAAATTCGATTTGTTAATGATTATGTTGCTGTTGCTACTGTTGGAGATGGGTGTTTGTTTTGGAGGGAGAGGAGGGACTTGTTTGCTTATTGAATTAAACTAAGATTATTTTTCTTATGTCGTGAAAATAACCAAAATTTGACAAACCAAACTGAACCACAATAATTATGTAGCTAAGAGGGTCAGTCGCGTGATGACAGATGCTGAATTTTTGCCTATTCACAGCAACCAAATCGAGCTTCTAAACTAAATAATTGGCTAATAAAGAGCTTCATAGAAACAAAAATAAGAGCTAAAACGCTGACCTAAAAGCTAGCAGCACTAAAATAGAGTCCATAATAAAAGAAAAAAACTACTATAGATGCAGTGGAAGATAATGAGGATCACTAGGGTGTGCTAGTCAAAATGTAGGTTAATTAAGAAACTTCCACCCATGATCAAAATACATCCATTGATGAGGCAATAATGTCACAGTAATCAAGTTCAATGATGAATGTTCTAACTCACATAAAACCTATTTAAATCCGCCATCTACGAATGAATAGGCTAACTCCACCAACAAAAAGAACGAAGTGTTGATAGCTCGAAATGACACAGCTGTTCAAGTATTAATGAACAACTAGTGGTAAGACAAACTATCATTCCGGTTAGAACTATGCAGTATTTCTCTTGTTTTACCACTTCAACTGAGAGGTGGTTGTATCGTTTTATTTGCGTCTAGCTTGTCGGCAATGGATACTTCGATGTGTATGAGTAAGTTGTGGTCATTCGGCGTTGCTTGCAAATATTTTCAGAGTATAAAACCTAGTATACTGGTATTACATGTTTACATGCTTAAATTTTACTTGATTTCATGGTTGTACACTATGTTTTTAGTGAGTAAACTAGACAGAAGTTGAGAAAAGCACTGCTACATTTCGTTTGCCAGTTACGTCCTACCAGATACGCCTTCATGCCTATGTCTAAGAACGTTTAACAGTTGAATTTCACCCAGACAACGACCAAATTTTGTAGATAGTAGTAGTAGTAGTTTTGTATCTTGGTCAAACGCTCCTACATTTACCGAAGAAATATCGACTGCAGACAGAAAATCGCTTCAAAATAGCACCCAACAAACGACATAGCACTAACAAAATATATTCGTGATGCAATGAAATATTACAAGCAAAACATTACGCGTCAAAATTAGGCGAGATACATTAGGGTGCTCTATAATTAAACATCAATAGCGTTACAAAAAGTAAATAAACAGGGTATGTGCGGGGGTAGTGCGGGGTGCGGGAAGGGAGGGCGGGAGGTCTCGACTATGACTAATGTCCCGCGATCCGTCAGTGTCACTCGCGGGCTGAAGGGGGCGCCACTCTCGACAGGGCCGGAGTATGCTATCCTTTCCGAACAATATTTACCCTACGATTTCTGATATACATGATGTTAATATGGATTTTACGTGCTTGTAAAGGGTCGAAGGTTTGGTTTTTGATCGATATCTCAAATATTTCTGAAGCAAATAGACTCGAGTTTACTAAACTTAGGAGCCGTAAATCATTCTTTGACAAGGACTCTGCATTTCTACTATACGACATGACTATGTTAAGCCTTTCTTTTCATCAGATAACAAGAAGGTTACATTGCAAACGTCACTTACATTCTCTCTATAGGCAAACAGTGAATTCCTATACACACATTAATTTTAAAAAAAATCTTCAATTCGTCTCCCCTAAGTTTATCAATAAAAAATTGCAAATCCATCCGACTCTGTACAGTTTCTGGGTCTTTTGAAATTGGTTTCCGCGCAGGGCAGCGGAGTAGATACTCCGCGACACATCGCCCCATCTCTGGGGCATACCGCGGGCACAATTAGATAAAATAAAAAAAAAAAGAAACGAGTAATCCTGGGCCCAACTAGATTGCTTTCGGGACTGTAGGGTTGGTGGATCTAAAAAAGCCGAGATAAAAATCAAATTCGCAGAATAAGCCTGTAGGAGGTCTTTTGGTCTGCTGCGCGTACGTCATTCTCTGTTAAGGTCTGGATTTTGGTCTTTTCTTTTGCATTGAGTCTTATCTAGAAAGAAGGTAGGTAATTAAAAGAGTTTGTAAACTTTTTCTTCACATTTTTTCTCAAGCGTTATTCATCGTGTGAATAATCACATTAGTAATAGCAACATGTAGCAAATTAATAAAAAAAAAAACCTAGAATCCGTTGCTAATATATGGCCAACTTGTACGGAACAATTCTTTCCACATTTCACATAAAACCTTCGTGGAATTTAATAACAGAAGGCGGACATACAACAAGCGAACGCCAATTATTCATACTGTTTTTTTTTTCCTTTTAATTTCATCAAATTTATTTCACTCGTACAAATGGACGATCATTAATATAACATTTACGGGATCCGATTATTTTACACTGACTGCCTACCCCGATACAAATGAGCCTCAGTAATGTACTTATTTATGTACCTACCAATATACTTTTTTACATGATTGCCTGTATGTACTACATTAAGGTTTTCCGAGGAAATTGATGCCTTTCATTTCCTCCTCGTAGCGTATACAAAATACAATTAATAAGAATTATTTTATTTTAAACTACGAAACGATTTTTATGGGATTTTGATTGATAATAGCATTTGAAATGGAGAAGAAAATTTTTCATGAAGAACTCTGGATTATTACAGACAGAGTTGTCTGAAATGGTTCTATCATCTACCATCGGCCTTTTGAGCTTCGAGCCGCCCCAGAGTGATTTCCGCATAGAGACAAACATTTAAATTAGTATGGCCTATACATATTGCTACATTAGATCTGAATCAGGATGTTAACCAGTGATTCAATCACGATTGAACTAATCGTGAGACACGACAAAGAGCAAAAGATGAAACAAATATGATTATAATTATTTATCTAGGTGTCGAGGCAGACCACGATGGAAATGGCGAGACGAGCTGGATAAAATAAATAATAAATGGCCCAATGGCCTTTGTCCAGCAGTATTATATGACAAAATCCCAGAGTCACAGTGTCACTAAGGATTTTATACTCACATCTTTTACATCTAGTAGGTACCTATATATTATAGGTAAATATATTTTTTTTACTTAAGGGCTATTTTTGTCTGATCATTGCACGATATAATCTGCTTTACCGACTCAGAATTTTTCCTATATTGCGCGGTAATGTCAATATCGCAGAATAACATTCAGTCATCTTCTTTAAATGTCAGGCCATTATAGAGGTTTTACGTTGATGAAAACTCGAAACTGGTTAAAGGTGATGTATGGTATTCCGGTCTTTGTTTTCAAGTTTTTGAATAGTTTTCTATGCAATTGTTTAGCTTGCAGTGTAAGCAAACTAAAGTGGCAGTGGGTTGGCCATGTTTGTCGAAGGACCGATGGCCGTTGGAGCAGACATGTCCTGGAATGGAGACCGCGTATCGGCAAGCGAAGTGTGGGACGCCCCCCATGTAGATGGACCTACGACCTGAAGAAAGTGGCTAGGACAGACTGATAAAGGAAATAATTTGACAACTGACGATGATATACATATAAAACTTGATTGTACCTGGATAATGTCAGGTCACAGATCCTTTAAGATACCTAGTGACAAGAGAAGGTTGACTAAGTCAATATACCAGGACACCTTTGCCTTACTAACCTAGTTTTCTTCGATACTGCACGAGATAAATAGCTTTTGAAGGTAAGACACCCGAGTCGAGATCAACGTGAAAATTGGTTTTCTATGTGAAAATGTATGGATAACGTTTTTAAAGTTTTTTTTTTTCAACTTTGATAATGGAAACTCTTTTAAATAGATAATATTAATAATGTGTTTTTGCCTTAAAAGTTGTATTATTTTGATTTGTTAATGACTCTCCTATATTTGAAAGCAAAGCATAATCAGCCTATAATGTTCCCACTGCTGGGACACAAGCCTGATTACGGCCCACTCCCTCTTACAGAGAGGAGGCTTGTGTCCCAGCAGTGGGAACATTCCCAACACTCCACACCAACTCCACACCAACCCGCAGTGGGCCATTTTTCGGTTCTAGGGCATGCCAGTTTCCTCATGATGTTTTCCTTCACCGTTTTGAGAGCAGTGGTGATGAAGTAATTTACACAAAGCCCGAATCTTTCAAAACGATCTTTGCAAAATAAACTACGTTTCTAAGTTAAAAAAACTTTGTTTATCAAAAGAAGTCAAATATGCTAGTCATCGATTACAGAGATACAGAAGCTTCTTATATAAGCACCTATTCATTAAAATTATGTGTATTGAATAAACATGCGCACAATGAGATAAATAATTAAATTAATTAGTAACGTAGCACAAATACGGTAAGTTTTAATTCAATACCCATTGAAAGGAAAGTTTGCCGATCAAAAATCAACCGAAGAACATTCTTTATAAGTTTCATTTTTCATTGTGAAAATGTTTTCGGAAGCTTACAAAATGAGATTTCGGTGGCACGGACCCGAATGAACTCTATATTTTTGCACGTAAATATCAATTTTGCGTAGCTTTACATCAACAGAAGATTTCGGAATCTGATCGGTTGGTGTTGTTGGAAAACTAACATTAAAGTTAAGAATACAAGGTTGATTTTCCTTGACATTGTGAGGCGGTTTTCCCGCTCCGTACCTCAGTGCAGTCCCTTAGACAAATGACGCAGCATTTGTCCAAATGATGGCGCGGGCGGCGGAGAGAATGAATTTAAATTATCATTCAGTGGTACCAACACACAGTGCAAGAGTCCAAATTCGGTTCTGTGTGGGTGCACCACCACATTCCGCTTAGAAACCGAAAATTTATATGCAAATCTGATAAGAATCTATCTATTTCCGACAAGGCGTTTGTTTACGTATTGCGATTGGTCCATGGTTGTTTGATTTGTTTTCAACATCGATATTAATTTGAAAATAACTTAGTTGCTCATGACATAAAAGCAAAGAACTTTGTCGCCTGTCATTTTAAATATTCTCATAGATATATATTATTCTGGCTCAATAATAAAAAATATACCTTTCCTATATGGAAAATAAACTCAAATAATATTACATATGGCATTTCCTCATAATTCCTGAAACTGAAACCTTTCCAGCCAGCATCCCACTATGCTACACCTACGTAAACACACCCTAGAGTAGACCCGTTCAAAATCATATTCCAATACCTATTTATTCAGCCATAAATCATAGAGTAACATCAAACCTACATTGAAGCGTCGCGTCTCTATTCCGTGTTCTAAACGGTTGTTTGAATTCTTTCTTTGAATTCTTTTTACGCGCTCTTTTTTGGCGGCAAAGGAAATTGAGTAATGGCGGCGTCACAGATGGCATCATGGTAGATTGATAACGGGGAATGAAGAGCACCGTTCTATTGTGGCTTTGTACATGTAACTACCTATCTACAGGTAGATAGGTATGTGGTAAAAACTTATTTCCTTCCCATATGTTGGATGTGCATTGAGAATTTGTTTGGAAGCATGACTGATTGATTGGTTCTGATTAATTATGTTTTTGTATGATATCTTTTTTGGTTTCGTCGAGTTGAGTTCATTAGGCTCTTTGGAATATTTATTCCAAAATACGTAGGTACCTACGTGATAAAAAATTACTGTAGTATCTTCCTACTTTACCGGTGACCTTTATGTAGCAAATGTGGATTCTAAATACCTGTATCCTACAGCTACAAACACAGAAATGTGATAAAATAAATTATGGTACGTACACCCCACACCTCAGGCCACTATCGCGGGTCACCGTCCATAAATATTATTAACAAGTATGTAAGAATCTTATATTTAAGTACAGAGATATTTTTATCTCGGCAAGCTAAGCCTTCGATGTACCTAGCCCCTGATAAATGGGCACAGAGACAGCAGAACACGTTTCCCAACTCCATAGCTGTAACAGAAAACAATCCCGCGTGTGGTGCCCAAAGAAAAAAAAACAATAGGGTCGTGATGAAGACGTAGCCATTGTGAACAACGAGCGAGCAATATTTCAAAGCTTTGTATGCCTTCAGAGCCCGATTAATTCTAGATATCTCCATTCGCCTATACGTAATAGTGTGATGAAACCTTTTTGATTCGGCCGGTGTTAACAACGACAGCGTAGGTTGAAACAAGCGTAAAATATCACTACAAACTTTTTGTAATCAATTCTATTTGTAATTTGTACAACTAAAATCACATTGTATCCAATTAAAACACTACTTTATCAAACGGAAAATCAACATGAATAATCTATTTATACACTTCAAAGGACAAACGAATTGCGTTCCCATTCAGTGAGATTTCCATACTCACCTACTTTAGAAAGCAGGCGACATTATGCAAATAAAGTAAATTGAATTACCGGAGTTAAATGTCGTATAAGATAAAAACGACGACGCAATCTACAACCCAATGAGGAGACGTTGTATTAACATATTCAAACCCCTATTGAATATTTATATTATGTAGGATACTCCACGACAACTGGTGTCGGCTCTTTACTCAGGCTTGTAGCCCTAATGGAACCCACTATCTTTCCCCTGTACGCGTCAAAACAAAAACAAAAAATTGGATTAGCGGCTTACCTTTGTGGCTCTCTCCGTATCTAATTACAATAAGAAAAACAACTGGCCATCTGAGCAAAAGAAAACAAGTGATAAAAATGTACTCCATTTTCAAAACTCTACAGCGAGACACTCCGTGTTGTATTTACATAAAGTAATAAATAGGTGCCTATATACTACCAAGTTAGTAAAAGCCTTTGCTTTTATTTTTACTAAGATAAAAGATCGAGCGACCTCCAAGTTAAGAAGGTTGTAGATAAACTAAAATGTTTTTTTTAGATATCAACCATCATGTTGTTGGATGAGAGTAGCCCATGAACGAGCTCAGGGGCGTGCAATTGGAGGACCATGGCTAAGTGCTGATGACAAGTTGAATGGAATATGTAGCCTATAAACTCATGCTCGGAATCTATACTTTCATAGTTTAATAATATCATAACTGCGAAAGTAACTCTGTTAGCTTTTCATGCCTTAACGACTAAACCGATGTCGATGAAATTCGGCACAAAGGTAGACCATGACTTGAGTTAGGGAATAGGATACTTTTTATCTGGGCAGTACGTCCCCGTGGAATAATTTGCGGCCTCTACATCGCTCATGTAGAGGCCGCAAATTATTCCACGGGGTAACCGCGGGTAAACGCTAGTTTTTTATTAAATCAAATGTGTTGCAATTAACTTCCGATTAATATAGACAGAATTTACTACTTGAAAATGTCCACCTTTTCCGCAAACCAGTTCATTAATTTTACATAAAACACTTATAATGAACACTCTAGTCTCGCCTTCCTGATTGGCCAGTTGGCCACATCGATCTATCCGTTATGGTCATTCAATTAAATTTCATGCCGGCCGCGTAAGGCAACTTATTAAAAAGCCATCAAATCGTTTACTGCCTAAAGGTTTCGTGGCCTTAAAGGCCTGTGGCATGTTCCACTTGGAGCCATTAATAAAATTCTGATCGGAATACTTATGACGTTAAAATACTAATACGGATGACGGTAACTTATTGGATATTTTGTAACTAAAAGTCTATAGAGAGCAATATTTATTACCGATTTATTTTATTGGAGTATTTTATTACTAATAAATTTAATTAGGAGCGTAGGAAGAGATAGGTAGGTACCGTTATAATGTGACTAGACCAATTAATTTTGAGCACCACTTACTAAATTGACTGTGAAACAGTTAAGACCACACCTAGCCACACCAGCTAAGAGACACCATTGGTAGTAAGTAAGTAATAGTCAACTGAAATATTTGTATATGACTTACAGTTTAATAATAATGATTGTTAATAAGGAATGTTGTCCTCGAGGGCTAATGAAGAATATATAACAGGTTATATGGTAGTTTAATGTAATAGAGTAGTTTAGTCAAATCCAACTATGTATTAGAAAAGAAACAAAATAGGTGCTTATATTATATTGTGGTTGCTATCTCCACAGCCAGGAAAATTCTACGAAAAAAAAATTACATACCTTTTATTAAGATGTTAGTGGTGCTAAGAGGAATACACCAACTGTCCCGCGCCGAAGAGTTGCACGCATCGCGCCTTACCCGAGGCTAGAGGCGAATTTTGCAATCAGCACGCTCGTGTAACCTTTTATTATAAAACAAAATAAAATGTAAAAAAAATGTAAAAAATATGAAATGAAATGAAATGTAAAATGTAAATGTATAAATATGTAAGAAGCTGTAAATAATAATTGAGTTTTTGGTACACGTTTACTGGAGTATAACTAAGCCTTATTTCTGAGGATAAATTACACCAATGAATCGAACGCGATCAGCACATCTAGACCGCGTTCATGAGCTATCACTGTCATCGTTGATAGGAAATATTGACACTGACAGCTCTGGAATGCGATTCGGTTGAGCAGCTCACGTTCGATTTATTGGTGAAATCCACCCTTAATTTATCGAGTAATGTAGAAGTAATAGAAGAACTTACATAATATAGAAAATGGTGAAGGTAGATACAGCAGAAGTCCATTGCAATAAGTTAATATACTGCAGCGCGTCTCATATGAAGCGTGCGTTAATATCCCCCACATTACATTTACCTGCGGATAAAATATTGCTTTGAGTAAAAAAATGACATGTTATTGTAACGATAATAATGTCAATAAGGTTAATTTCGTGCAGCACTAATACTGTTTTGTTTTGCTTTGAACTTATTTTGAACCAACATTTTTAGTTGCAAAGATTCCAAATTAAAGCGAGTTAATATTTCTAACCTGCACGAAGATGATCAATTTATTCATTGTAAAATTATCATCTTCGTCCATTCGTTAGGTACCTATATTTATTTTTGTATTCTTTGTTTATTGTTATAATTATTGAACTAAGTCTAGTCTACAGTAACTTTAAAACTACTTAAATATTCGAATTCTTCCCTAAATCCCAGATTCACTTGACAACAAACGTAGCCAGTGCAGTGGTAGGCTCATGAATAAATAAAGTGGTGTTTATGTAACGTTTGGCTGGGATTAAAATTCAAATATTCTGACAAGTCAATCTACGGAGCTCCCGGGCGGTCCCAGGAGCGGACAGCGGAGCGTCATGCACATTGCATAGTATACGCAAATTGGGAGGATACTTTTTATTTTTATTGTAAGTTTTAACACTGGCTTTTGAAAGTCTGATCGCGATATATGTTGCAGTCAAGTGCCATCGTGTGGTGTCGTTTACCGATCCAAAACAGACATTCAAATTACTTGACAGATGAAATTGGTTAAAACTTGAGAAGCCGCATTACTCTAAAACTTCGTTTCAAAAAACAAATAGCGGACGCTGGCCACACAAGTGACAGGGCCAATATAAAAAAAATAAGTATACCCGTAATTTAAATTATGTTGTCTACAGAAAGTTTCCTTCATTAGGAAACGTTCTTGATGGATGCTATATTATTTGATTACTCGATTAATTTACCTAATAGTAATACATATGAATAACGTCTAAACGAATAATCTTATTATAGTTTTAGAGGCGTAGGTGTGAATACAATAAAAGATTTGAGTATAATAATATTAAAATAAGTTTACAATAAATAAACATATGTAACAGAAGACCCACAAATTATTGAATTATATCCTTTATTCATTGGTCTGTGACCACAAGTTATGCTAAAAAGGCAGATTGACTCGGGAAGAACATAACAGACAGTTATATTAGGTTGGGGAAAAAGTCTTTTCGCATTATAGTATGTATGAACTTGTAATAAAATCTCTTTGGCTATACTATTTGTATCTGGCTGGTTTAGGTATCATTGAAAGTTTAAATGTTAAAGAACATAATTCCAAATTCAAATTAGGAAAATGTGTGATTTTCATTTGTTTTTCGTACTGTCAAGATGAGTGAATCTAATGAAGAAATTCGGTACATTTTAAAATTTTACTACAAAAAAGGTAAAAATTCAACGTAAGCCGCGAAAAAAAATTGCAATATTTATGGACCTAGTGCAGTGTCTGTGAGAGTAGCACAAATTTGGTTTAAGCGTTTACAATCCGGAAATTTTTATGTCAAAGATGCACGTCGCTCTGGTCGCCCTATTACGGATAAAATGGATGCCATTTTTGAAAAAGTGGAGCAAGATTGGCATATCAGTAGTTACGACGTAGCTGAAGAACTGGGAATTAACCACAAAACAGTTTTGGCGCATTTGAAAAAAACTGGGTACACAAAAATGCTCGATATTTGGGTACCTCACGAGCTCACTGAAAGAAACCTAAGGAATCGTGTACTCATTTGTGAATCTTTATCACGACGTAATGAAACCGAACCATTTTTGAAGAAGCTGATAACTGGTGATGAAAAGTGGATCACGTACGACAAGAATGTGCGAAAAAGTCGTGGTCAAAGGCCGGTCAGGCTTCACAGACTGTGGCGCAACCTGGGTTAACTTGCAACAAGGTGATGCTGTGTGTGTGGTGGGATTGGAAGGGCATTATTCATTATGAGCTGTTACCACCAGGCAGGACCATCGATTCTGAACTCTACTGCGAACAACTGATGAGATTAAAGCAAGAAGTTGAGAGAAAGCGGCTGGAATTAATCAACAGAAGGGGTGTGGTTTTCATCATGATAACGCTAGACCTCACACATCTTTAGCCACTCAGCAAAAATTAAGAGAGTTTGGCTGGGAGGTGTTAATGCATCCGTCGTATAGTCCTGACCTTGCACCTTCAGATTTCCACCTGTTTCGGTGTCTTCAGAATTCTTTAGGCAGTGTCAGGTTAACATCACGAGAGGACTGCCAAAACCACTTGTCGCGGTATTTTGATCAGAAGTCCCAAAAATTCTATAGCAATGGGATCATGTCCCTACCTACAAGATGGCAAATATTAATCGAACAAAATGGTACCTACATACTTTAGTTAAATGTAAATAAACTATATTAAAAAATGTTTTGAATTTTCTTAAAAAATGCGAAGAAAGTTTTTCCCCAAACTATTATTATGGACGTGTTCGAAACTGTCAATAGGTACTCAGTTTTTTCTGCGAGGCGATAAGAAATTACAGCAGTCAAATTCTGAAGGTATTGAGATGTTTAAGATTCCTAATCGGCGGGCAAATATTGTTCCAGCATTTGGATGCGGCATACCAAAAACTTACCCAGAAGGAAGCTGTTTTGTGCAATTGAGTGAAGAGTTACTGCCAGCATGTCTACTTACGTATTCTGCTCTACTAGCCAACCAGCTCAGTTTATTGTACAGGTAGGTCAGCTGTTTGTACTTTGTAACCTCAAATAGTAGGCATATTACATAAGTGCAACTACGACGTGACTTCATAAATGATGTTACGTGACTGCTTGGTGGGATTAAGAAACAGAAACAATTGCAGGAGTTTTTCACCTTCTGGATCAGTCGATCAGTACGTGCCAGTTGTCAAGGGCCAATAACCGCATGTTTAAATCTGCGTCAATGTTAAGTAAATCTATAGGTTAATTTTTTTCAAATACCTACTCTTATATTAGAAAATAATTAAACGCATTTCATTCTACTACGCACGGCTACACATCAAGCTATACATATCCAGTATAAGCTGACTTCTGATTGTACGAAAAACCTATAGAATGCGAGGTCAGCTAAAACTGGAAATGTATAGCTTGATGTGTAGCCGTGTGTACCTACATATATCCTTAAACTGTGGAATAATAAATAATATCTTATTATATATATTATAATATATTATTTACGTTCACATGTCCATTAACTTAACAACAGGCTGGAAACGCTCGGACGACAGCTTTTATCCCGGCAAATAATAAAAAATAAAACTATCTAAATTCCTTGCATATTCTACATCCATTAAACACATTCAGTGCATTTACATACGTTTCTACACGGAGTACCTATGACTGCTGGATTAATACTCTGTAATCTGAATCTTAACGTTAAGCTACTATGCGATATAAATTAATTGATAAATTTATTAAACATGTGTTATATCAACAACGATAATACCTATAATATGATTCATTGATGTTATTGCTTTTATATTTTACTTTAATGGGTTAATCGAATTAAAAACCTAGTGCGTACCAGTAGGTAACTTAAAAAATATATATATAAGAACGTCTTTCAAAATTATTGCTTACCCAACCCGTCGTTCTACGGTTATGTTAATAAAAACATATAACAAAAGAAAAGTAATTAAAAAACCGACTACTTTATTAACAATAATTAAAACGTCAAAATCAAACACAAAAGACGCCATATTTGGTCGACGGGCACGTAGTGGAACACGCACCGCTAACAGAAAATAAGGGACACACAGAAAGACAGGAAGGGCCCGTGCGAGCGAGAGGGACATAAAACAAGCCCTCGGACGAAAGGGAAGGCGATAGTGACGCGATGATTGAACGCGCCACAAGAAAAATGATCACCCGTCAAGCGGCGACTGAGAGAAACTACCCCTAGCGGGCGAGACAAGGAGAGACATACTTTCCGATAAAGCGTGCGAATGAAACAGCGAGCACCAAAATAGGGGTGACGTACAGTGATGGATTATGCTTTTCTCTCTAAAGAAGGGAGGGGCTCACAGGTCGTTATGGAAAAAGCTGAGGGAAGTGGGGACCGACATGTGTCGGAGACGTATACCGAACCGATGGTGGCCTTAATTGATTTCTGGATTAATCTAACATTTTTGTTATTAATTAGGCTATATGAATACCTAATATTATATGTAGGTACCGTTAAATAATGAACATCATTTGTTCAAGAAAAATAATAAATGTTCGTAGGTAGATCGTTATCAGTAAAACAGGCACAGATTATACAAAACTAAATAAATGGATGCGTTTGAAGAAGTCAAAGGTGACTTTTGACCCAAATACCTGCAAAATATCACCTAACCGTAAAACATGATCACCCCGTTCTGAATACACTCAATTTCAATTTCGCCAATTTTGAAAGTCACGCGAAGGGAGCCGCGGGCAAAAGTTTCAGAATAAAGTTAACAATATAAACATTTTAGTTTTAGCTAAATAATTTTAGTTTTGCAATACTAAAACTAGGTATGTAGTTAAAGAATGCGATGACTAACTACGTGCTAACAATCAACTGACCACCCCACACATTAAAAATTTTACGAGGGGCATCTAAAATGCCACTCACAGAAATGCCTTTGTCCACTTTGAAGGGCGTGTATTGTTTTATGCCTTTGTTGTGTTCAAATTTAAATCCTTAATTATTCATAGGATTGTTTGGGCGACAATATTTTCACAATAGGCCCCGGTTTTGCAGGGGAGGTAATCGGTTTGATTAATAAATTGTCAAGTTGAATCCAGCGTTAGAATATAAATTGTTACCACAGATATTTCATCCTATTATATGGCGAGATCCCGCTCATTGTTTTACGAAATGTCATATCTCATGCTGTCACCTGATTGTTTTGGTTCAGGTTTCAATGGGAGGTGTCTTTTAGTTTATGCCAGGAATTGGATGAATTCAGGGATTGCGGATTCAGATTTATGATACAGGGGAGTTTAAAATCAAAAATGTAACTTGTTTAAAACGGTAGTCTCGATACCTAATATGTTTTTCAAATCATTATCATTATAAGATCACAAATATCAAATAAGTCCCATCGGACAATGAGAGTGGGGGAAGAGAGAGTGCGCTGTGTCTGCGCACAAACTTGTGCACTATAATATCTCCCGGGACGAAGGCTGGTCTCTCTTCAAAATTCGGTCTGGAGGACTAATAAGATGACAAAATTAAAATTAATAAAAAAAAAATAACTTCATGCTCAGTTGGGTAACCAAAAAGTAAACACTTTTATGCAATTTGAAAGAAAAATACAAAATTAGCCTCTAAAGTCCATTAAAATACGGTCGAATTTAAATTAAAAAAAAAAATGTTTCGGTGGTATTTTTACAGGCTGTTAGACAATGTTAAATTCTGCCACCGTTCTGTTGAAACAAATTAATTTAGACAAGAGGAAGATGTAAAAACTTCCAAACAGCAATTACGTTTTATTGTAAGACATTATATTAATCATCGGCAAAATTAATTTTTCATTTGGACAAATCACCGAGTGGTTTGTTCAAACTTATTTTGTTTGTGATTGATAACTTGAGTTTTCGATAAGAAAATTGTTAAATTAAAATCGGGTCAAATTAAATTAAAGGGTATTAGCTAAGTGGAAAAAATCGCCTCGAAAACGTTTGCTGGGAATTTGATCAGAGGAGGTCAGAGAAGAGTAATTTATGTGAGCTTATAAAGAAAGATAGAAAATACGTTTATTTGCGGTAAGCATGACGCAGAGAAGGACCCAAAAAAGTACGAGTTGGGGAAAATATGCGCCACATCTACGCAAAACGGCCATCGGAAATCGCTGGCCATTATTAATCTGTTAGTAAATCTAAGGTAACTAACATTACAAAAAAAAAAAAAATACAATACAGTGTTATTTCAAGAAGGCAACTGGAAAGTGGAAACTCTTTCAGAAAACCCAGTGCAGTCAGTCAGTCAAAATAATTTAGCCACATACCTCACCAAAAATGTTGATAAACAAGAGAATAGCCATGAAAATGGAACACTTGTTTAAAATGATAAAATAGTTGAAATACCTGCTCAATATGGGCATCATCACGAAACTCATTAACCTCCCAAACGTTACATATTCATAACGTACAACTGTCAAAAGCGTAAAAATCAGTGAACGCATTGTGTAATTGATTTACCGCTTATTGTCCACCAGTCAGTCAGTCTCATTAACGATTCAACAGAGCAAATTGTGCTACCTAATTATAGCTGAATGGCTTAAGACAAAACACTATTTATGTTCACTAATTTATCACACAATGAGCCAATGTTTCGGCCGACCGACGAACACTGAACGCACGAGAACCTTAAAATTGAGCTTAGAAAAACTATTAGCATTTAACAAATGTAAGAACGTCGAAATATGACATTACCAGTGCACGGTGTTCAATAAAACAAAAGACAGAATTTAAAAAGTATAAAGAAACAATTGCCTTTTATGTGTGTGCTAATGAGAGCGATTTGAGGCACGCGTGTACTTGTATGGCACGGTCTGGGCTTCGACGCCGTTTCAATTAAAGGCAGTTGAAATTAAAGACTATGCTTCCTGATTAGTTGTGTCTTGATGTTGAGTAATTGAGGGGCAGGTCACGACTGTATAGTTGACGTATACATTATTATAAAAGTATATACGTCAACTTCAGCTTATTTTTACATTAATTTTACAGTAGCTAAGCATATAAAAAACTTGTGAATATTTTTGTACTTTGTTATGAACTTTGGAAATTTTGAGACTCCTTATAAAGTATTATTTTTGTCCTTGATACGCATAAGCAACCAATATTTCACATCTTTCCAATACGACAGCAGTTAATCATGTGGAACTTTGTTGACACCACGAATCCATTATACATGAGTGTGCGATTATTTTGATGGATTCCATGAGAATACAAGCATCAGCACTCCCCTAAAATCTCGAAATCGAACAAAGGGAACACGTCAGACTCCCTTCGCATCCGAGGCTAATGCTCACCCCACGGAGGAAGGAGATGTAGAGAAAAATGCGTATTTATAGCAAATACTCGTACTCAAACAGTCCTACATTGTGTACGAGTCAAATAAATGAGTCTCATTTTTCGTGCTGTCAAAAAAATCTGAATGAAAAAGAAAACGCAGTGGCGAAAAAACGGCAGGCTGCGGGCTTTATATTTAGTTTTTAATGTAATACTGATTTGGGATGTTTCAGATTAATTGCGCCTTACCTGAGGCGCGGCAAGGGTGATGCCACTGAAAGAGTTCTTCGACGCTGATCGATCGCCGAGCGCAGATTGAAAGGAGAGACGTGAAAGGTAATTATTCATTTGGCGACTAGAATAGAACACTTTTGTACCTTTATCTTGGGGTTTTTTCGATACTTTTGCGCGAAATTTGCAAGTAAATGGATGGAATGACACGGTGATTTGTTTTGTCCGACGCCTCAGACTTCCCACGAATTCGGTTCTCGCTCCTCGCGTGTACGTACGTTATAGAAATGGTAATGTGACTTCAGTGAACCTGCGAAACACGTGATATTATCATATAAGTGCCTAAAATTGCCTGTACTTTGGTTCTAGGCACTACAATATAAATAGATATCAGACATGCAACCCGAATATTTGGATCTACATTTTGCTACATGAAGTCAAGATTTTTGGGCTGTTACGCAACAAAGATAGAAAACATTTTGAAGGTTGTGATATTCAAAACAGACTAGCAAAAACTGAACAATGCAAAAGTCTAAAAGCGAAGACACTTTCGAAAATAAAACAAAAAATTTGCATGCCGATAGCCGACAATGGATCCCCGCAGAACCCGGAAGATTGCACAATACGGAACAATGAACTAGAAGCACATGTTATCCTGACCTGATTTCACGAAATCCTATTAAGGGACTACTGGAGACGCCAGGAGCCTTTGTCTCCAAAACCTTTTATGATTTATGTGACGTTTCTTTGATGTTTATGGCACATGCCTCATTTAAATACGTCGTCTTGTGCTTTGCACATTTTAACGCTCGCCCATAGTGATTTTTTCCAATGGAACTGCGCAATACGTCCACGAGTCCTTAGCATTTGAATGAACATTTGGTTACCAGATTAGTTTTCTATGAGGCGAGACTATACGTGTGTAAACAACGAGTCACATTGACTCATTAACTTATATTCCTAATGTGTTATTCTTGGACAAAACAACGGTCACTTTACATCTCAATAAGTGAGGATACTGCTCATTTGTATGATAAAATGATGTTCGTCCCTGTGGTATTATAGCAGACTTTCTCCATCGTTACGTAACCGAAAGCCAATGATTACGGGCCTTCCACAGCAAAAAAGGTAAAGTTTAAAATATCAAAATGAAGTCTTCAAGTTGTTGGACGTTGTTATAAAATTACAGGCAGCTAGGCGGCGAAAACTGGCAAATTATAGTCTGGTACCGCAGACATTGGCCGTGGTCATGGTGGGCGATAGAGATCGCGGTGATTGCGTGCTCGACTATTGTGAGCCAACCATTATGGTGACTTAACTAAACGTTGCGCTGGAATATAAGTATTCGTCGAAATGTTGGCTTGTTTACTCTTCCTATCAGGAAAAACCTGGGTTGTTCCATGTAGAATAAATACTCGTACATACTTTTTCAAGAAAATAATAGCTTGGAGATGCCAAGATGACAAACATTTGTCTTGGCCAAGAACTTTTTCGCTTACTTGTAGCCCCAATCAACGTAATATTACCAAGGTAACGTACGTTATTATTAACGTATTATTTACCTGTGGCAAAACCATAAAAAATGTGAATTTACTGCTCCCGCTAATTTTATTACAGAGCCATCAGAAATAATCTCGATTGACTCGGCCCATACTTTTAGCACGCTTTAAACGAGGAGTACCAACCCACCAACCTGTTAAATAAAACGAACGGCCATGTTGATTTTTTTAAAAATTCGATGCCTTAAAATCATCAGGTTTAGTGATCCGAAACGTCTCAATACCCAAGTAACGAGTTGCCCATTAATACGGGGATGTATCGCGAGATAACTTTATTCTGGTAGCCGGCTGCTTTGTATGCGGCCGTCCAAGCGTCCGTCATTATCAAATTACCAACATAAAACCCACCTGAAACACACAATACTGATCTTTAAGACTTTAGTTTTAGGGTTCAGTGAAGTGTCTGGTTATGTTTGCAAGCGCAGCCCTCTCGCTTTTATCTTATTGGTCAACCATTACACCTAAATTTAAACTCTTCATTATAATGCCGCAGTGAGAAAAGTCGCGATAACCGACGGCCACGTGAATAAAATATAGGTAATGAATTCTGATAAAGGAAGGCTCGTGGATAGATAATGTGGCGTGTTAAGTTGTTTACGGGAAACGCGATCGAGATATGGATAGGTTATATAGCTGGTTTTTTACTTAAGAATACATGTTCACATTACATAAGGTTAGTTTTAGCTAAGCATGGGACTGTAACTTTGTTCACACATTATTGATAGACATTATTTATTTTATTATTTATGTACACACCGTAAAATACATAGGGATATAACATAGTTATAATATGAGTACAAAGGTACTGCTTATTTCTTAAAAAATATATTCTAGCAGACCTGCGAAAGGAGAAGTAAAAAAAGAAATGTAGATAGTAGTGACATTCTGACAGGTAACGTCTAAACTCTTTGATTTTTCCTGCCAGAATTTTCAATGAATAGACCAGAGTCGATAATTTTTAAAACTAAAAAAAATAATAGTAGGATGAAACCCTAATGGGTTTCATCCTACTATTATTTTTTTTAGTTTTCTAATGAAAAGGAGGGGAATATTATAAAAATCAAAGGAAAAATAATTTACGGGCGATCTGAGGTCGGGAAGGGGATGGGGGTGAGCTTTTAAGGGTAAAAATCGGTTTTTCTCGCTTTCCGGCAAAACTAAAAGTCCTATCGAAAAAAGTCAAATGGCAAAGTTGTAGGTAATAAAAAGATCTAAAACTTTTGTATTAACACTTTTTTCACATAACCTCAAAATTTATATGAAAAATTAAAAAAACCAAGTTTTTGGTTTTTTATTTTTATCTTTTACAAAAATCTTTTTTTTTTAACGAAATTTGGTGAAAACTTACCTTTTTATGTCCCAAATACGCTGTAATTTATTTGATTAAAAATATTTATTATTTCACCTTATTTTGAATTAATATCGCAAAAGCACCCCAATTTTCAATCGAAAATTCACCCGTCAAAATATCAGCTTTTTTCAAAAAGTTGGTATGTTTTCTGTTCGTTGAAATCTCTATTTTCCGATGGCGAAAAAAAAAATATGTCACTATAGTAAATCTTCTCAGAAAATGCAAAAAATCTAAAAAAACTCGAATTCGAAAACTGATAATCTGAAAAGACAAAATCGAATTATTAATGCCTTCACTATTTTATCGTGAGTATACACCCCCATAAAAAAAAATATTAAAGAAATAAATGTCAAAATGTATAAAAAATATATTAAAAATCTATAATAAATGTATAAATATCTAAAAATATGTATAGTAAATATATTTTTAATAACTAACTTTTGGCCGATTTTCATATATATTTTATACATTTCAAATATATTTCAGATATATTCAAAATATATTTTTTTTATATTTTTAGCTATGTTTTTTATGTCTTTTAAGATATATTTTGAATGTATCTAAAATATATGAAATATACATGAAAATCGGCCAAAAGTTAGTTATTAAAAAAATATATTTACTATACATATTTTTATATATTTATACATTTATTATAGATTTTTAATATATTTTTTATACATTTTGACATTTATTCCTTTAATATTTTTTTTTTTATGGGGGTGTATACTCACGATAAAATA
Source organism: Apamea crenata (assembly GCA_949629185.1). Taxonomy (NCBI): domain Eukaryota; kingdom Metazoa; phylum Arthropoda; class Insecta; order Lepidoptera; family Noctuidae; genus Apamea; species Apamea crenata. The sequence goes on along the minus strand of OX451363.1, from coordinate 12,478,967 downwards.
GTGAAGGCATTAATAATTCGATTTTGTCTTTTCAGATTATCAGTTTTCGAATTCGAGTGGTTTCGATTTTTTGAATTTTCTGAGAAGATTTACTATAGTAACATATATTTTTTTTTTCACCATCGGAAAATAGAGATTTCAACGAATAGAAAACATACCAACTTTTTGAAAAAAGCTGATATTTTGACGGGTGAATTTTCGATTGAAAATTAGGGTGCTTTTTCGATATTAATTCAAAATAAGGTGAAATAATAAATATTTTTAATCAAATAAATTACAGCGTATTTGGGACATAAAAAGGTAAGTTTTCACTAAATTTCGTTAAAAAAAAAAGATTTTTGTAAAAGATAAAAATAAAAAACCAAAAACTTGGTTTTTTTAATTTTTCATATAAATTTTGAGGTTATGTAAAAAAAGTGTTAAGCTCACCCCCATCCCCTTCCCGACCTCAGATCGCCCGTAAATTATTTTTCCTTTCATTTTTATAATATTCCCCTCCTTTTCTAATGGGTTTCATCCTACTATTATTTTTTTTCACTTTTTATTATTTTTAAAGGCTTCTACCCTGGTCTAGAATATGTCCATTGTCAGTCGAATTCGTAGATAAAATCAGGAATAATTATTTACACATAATCCTAATAAGGGTTATCCAAAGGCATATCTACATATAGTGTCTGCATCCACATTTAACCAATCATTATTTAAAACATGAAAGCACTGTTTTAAATAATAATTGGCGTGTCAAATCGACAGCACACTCATCGCCATTCAAGACCAACATCTTAATATTCGCAACTAAACACAATAACACGCCATTCCATCAAAACACACGCCCAAACATTTTGAAACCTCATACCTCACATAATAACGAAGACGTACGCTCAACAACAGTAATTTGCTCGAAGAGCCAAAGGCCGGCCAGTCCTTGATTAGGGCACGACTCCGATGATGTTGTTTACCCCTTTCTTATGCGGAGAACGTTTAGGTTGTATAGCTATGGTTGACGTGACCTATGCTGCGCGGTGGTTGGTCCTTAATAGCGGGTACTTATCTGTCTGTACATCCTAGAGTTTAGAAAGACGGAAGTGTGGCATTGTGGGTTAGGTTTTCATATTTTCTACATTCGTATTTTGTGAAATAACGAGGGTTTAGTACATACACATACATACATAACGCCACCTACTACGATCATCACATACCCTTTTGGTCTGTTTACGTTTATACATTCGAGTATTTTAGTGTCCGCTAACAATTTAGTGAAGTCCTGCAATCAGTTACCTCAGATGATCACGGTACAGTTCTTGACGAAGCTTGCATCTATAATATTATTGTAAAGATGTATAATTTGTGAGTTTGTATGTAGGAGGTAATCTTCCGAACTACTGATCCGATAAAGAAAATTGTTAAAAAAATTCAACACAAGGACGAAGTCGTGAGCCGAAGCTAGTAAGAAATAAATTGCCAATCTACAACCAAATTCCGAACATGACTCGATTGTACGCCTTCCTTAACCAGTTTTAAACCCAACTGCCAGACTCAAAATTGTAATAATAAACATGAATGTAACAAAATCAACAAAAAAATATTCAATTAAAACATCAAAACAATCGATACACGCCCAAACCAAAATCGATTACCAACAATCGATATTCGCGTCCCGAGAGGAGGTCGGGGGGAAAGGGAACGGTTGTCTCTGCACCAGGCGTTGACTAATCGCGGCGCGTCCGCGTGGAATAAGACTGATTGCACCGGGGCTTGCCTATGCCTGCCTGCTATGTGGTTCGCCAGCCCTCTACCTACACAAACCGACATTATTTAAGAAATCAGCTCGCTCGAGCGGCAACAAAGGGAGTTTTTACCGCCCACGCTACGTGTTTTTGAAAGACTTATTACGTAAACTAAGTAGTGTGATTATAGGAAGTTGCTTGAAGTTGGTGTGGAGTTATTCTTAAGTGTGTTGCCAAGTTTATGCATAAAAGTAAAAGTAAAAAATTATATATTTTTTTATTTACAAAAACATACCAGCACCTGTATACAGTATGTTATATGGTTGGACGATAATATTTACATAATGTTGGACTATTGATTGCAGTCTGACAAAACTTTTGATTGTGTCCAGTTCCAGCACTTTAAATTCATCTGAAAGTATTTTATTTCTTCGTCGGGGTATTAATTTTCGAACCCTGATAGTAGTTTAATTAAAGAGAACGAATACGATATGTTATTCTTCCTTTCAATATTCTGCAGGCCTAAGATAAAATGGCAACACATTAAAATATCAGTTCTCGTTTGCAAAACAGCAAGAAACAGTTCGAATAATTATTAAACCAGGTAGGCACAAGTTACTTATTAGACCGCCACATAATAAAAGCATATTAATTGATCGCTTAATTAAGTGTTTTCAATTTATATCCATCGTGAATCAGTAGTGAAGTAATGGTGTCGTAAATGATTGGTGTTATCAATCTATAATTTCCACTCAATAAATGTACCAAACACGCCTACTTTCCTCAATCACGTACGATCCATCGTACGTGTTGTTTGCTTCTCTTTTTTATTTAGTATGTAAGAAAGGGATGCAATATTCGTGACGAAGACGGCAATCAAGATATTACGTTATAATTGTGCGATTTAAACTGGTCTCGTGAAACAATCTACGAGAGAATAATTTACACTCCTATAGTAATACCAGTGCAAAAACGATGATTTAATAATGAACTGGTAGAGTGTGATCATTTTGTAATTAATGCATAGTATTTTGAGCAGTGGTGGCCAAGTGGTAACAGCTGCGACTTACGAGTTGCAGGTCGTAGGCTCGAACCCAGACAGGCGCTTTACTTTGTGTAAATTATTTCATCACCACTGCTGTCAAAACGGTGGAGGAAAACCTCGTGAGGAAACCGGCATGTCCTAGAACCAACAAATTCGAAGACATGTGACATCTACCAACCCACAATGGGTGCGCGTGGTGGACTGCGGCCCACTCCCTCTAACTGAGAGGAGGCCTGTGTCCCAGCAGTGGGAACATTATTGCATAATATTTTTAGTAGGGTCGCCCCCTATTACAAGGGACCTAAATATAACTGGCGAAATGTGGGTAGGTATACCTACTTTATACTATAGGTGCACCTCTGACTAACCCTTCGGGGGATACAGGCGAGATGTTTGTTATGTTATGCTGTATGTATTATTTTTCACAATACTAAGCATTAATAAAAAAATACATACAACACAAAAAAGAAGGTTTCCTAAAGAAGGTTGCCGGGACGGACTGGATGCGGAAGGCGGAGGACAGGGTGTTGTGGCGCAGCCTGGGAGAGGCCTATGTCCAGCAGTGGACTGCGATAGGCTGAGTTGATTGATTTTCACAATAAGATTAAAGTCGAAATAAGCTACACAAGCCAACAAGGTACCTAATTGTATAGATTTTATAATCATGCCTAAATCTTTTCTAAAGAGATTGATGATTATTTTATTCAAATGTTTTTGTTTGTCTAAAAACTATTTAGTATCAATGAGTAGGTATTTCTTACTAAGTAATTAATAGAAAATAATTATTAGGAACCAACTGAGCTGAGAGTAAGGCATTTTTTATTTTTTTTTATTGTTCAAAATGTATATCGCAGAGTTTAGAATTTTTATATATTAAAAACCACAGAAGCCTTTGATGGCTTATATATGGCTAGTGAGTTCGGAAAATATACTTATCTAATATAGGTAGGTACTACAAAGAAACAAATTTAGACGCTAAGTTTATAAGTTTTACATTCAAATAATATTTTAAATATTTACTTTTTATATAATATATTAATTAAAAATGGTAGTAAATGTATCAAACTAAAGTACATATTCATAGTTTGTTATTTGCAGAAAATGTTTTTTTAATAAACATTTTGCTTTTTTAACCGACTTCTAAAAAAGGAGGAGGTTCTCAATTCGGATGTTTGTATTTTTTTTTTTTTTTATGTTTGTTCGCGCATAACTCCGTCCCTTGCCAACCGATTTGAAAAATTCTTTTTTTGTTGGACAGGGTAAACTTCCCAAATGGTCCCATGAAAATTGTATCGAAATCGGACAAGCGGTTTTTGAAAAATAACAAAAATAAAAAAAATTATCCCAACAAAAAAGTGAAAAATAAAAACTTTTTTACAACAAAAAAACAACCGACTTCCATAAAAACACTACAAAGTGAAAAATAACTTTAATTTCGGAAGTCGGTGTCGAAAAATGAAATAAAAAAAAAGCAAAGACACCGACTTCCGAAATTAAAGTTATTTTTCACTTTGTAGTGTTTTTATGGAAGTCGGTTGTTTTTTTTTTTGTAAAAAAGTTTTTGGGGTTACAGAGGTATTTATGTTGTATGTCCGTAGGAAGTTCGTTTACTATTTTTAGTAGTATGTAGGTGTATGTTCTCATACCATATGTATTTTTACATCTAGGCAAGGTAAAGGTTTTTATATTAGCTAAAGTTCTTAATTTAGGATGACGTGTTCTTGTTTTTGATTTAAATTCATAGTTAGCTTATTTCTAGTCTGTTGTAAAGAAAAAGTACCAATTGAAGATCAGAAAACCTCTTGCCGTTGAAGGAAAACAAAAAAAAATCATCCTGAAATCACAAATAGGTATTAAAAATAATACAGAGTTTCATTGTGTCAAAGAATTTGTCTCTGAGTTAACCTAAAAATAGACTGCCACCAGAAACAATTATTCGAGAACAAAAATCCTTTCCACCACTATCTAATCCAAAAGGTCTATTCTGAAACCACAAAATCTCTTAATCCGACCTCACATAATAATTTCTGGATGTTTACAATTCGTCCAACATTAATGGGCTATTAACGTTCCACGGCGATCTTTTAATAGTTTTCAATTGGCGATATATCAAACTTTTGCTCGAACAAATAAAACAATTACGTATTACACATAGTAAAGGCAATCGGCGTGTCTGGGAGGTAGACTGATGGTGAATGCGATCGATGGTGACAAATGGATGTCGACATACAAGAATACGGCCGCGCGCACGTTTCAGACAAAAATGTCGTGATAGATAAAAATAGTGGCGCTAATGGGGTTTGGGGAGACGATTGATTGGTTAATCGATGGTTGGGTTAGTGAAGTGAAAACTCTGCAAGAATTTTCTTTAAAATATACATTAACATGTAGAAAAGTGCACGCATCAACTTGAGGAAGACATCAACGTATCAACTTTCCAAGATATTGTTGGAAGTTACTCTCTTCATCAATATCGAACTGCTTCTCGCACGGACAACTGTACTCGCTTGCTCCCGCGTCACCAGTTCTGATTCTCTTCATATTTTGGCTGCTGACACCCACCACAAACGTAGTATACAGGAAAGTTTTATAAAAATCTGGCTGTTATTCATTAGTATTAATAGGATTGTTTCCTGAACCCTTTTCAGTTACAAAAACAACACGCAGTCATTTTCATTACAATAAAAAAAAAATACAAAAATAAAACTAGAACAGTTTCAATCTTTCCAATTTTAAAACGAAATGTCAGATAAGTCGTCCGCGTACATAAGGCCTGTTGTACACGCGATCGGTATGCGGCATGCAGTAGTAACGAAACGCGATACGATGCCGTGCCGTAGTACATGAGTCAAATACCCGCATGCCGTATGGCCCCACCCTATTATTGGACGGAATTATTCAAGTCATGACGCTGTGTGACGCCCGATTTTAATCTAACTTCCTGCCTATGATTTGGACATTGTACTTTTGTTTTGCTTAGAAGATTTATACGACTACTGTTTCAATGTATTTTTAATGGGGGCAGTTGAGTTGTTAAATGTTAATTCTCAATTTGTAATTGAACATTTTTTGTGTCATTAAATAAAACTGTGTTAAATTACTGGCTTATGTTGTATAAAAAAATAAGTAAATTATTTGTATACGGGTCCTACTTGCTCTTAATAAAAATCAGATGAGTGAATAAAGCTGAACAACTTACAATATCCTTTCCAGCAAGACAACTACTCACAACACTAAAGAATCACCGCGAGCTTAGACAAGAACAAAGGCACCGCACTCGATGCTCTTTTTTATCGATACTAAATATCGAGATGTTATTCGAATCAGTCCCAGATTGATGGCCGCTCGGATATATCGCATACCTATCAGTTTTATGTTCAGGCACTTACAGTTAATGCTTTCAGAAATGCACAGCATTAGTTAGCATGCCGATTTAGTCATTGCTCGCTCGCTTAGTGATGAGCAAATTGTTATTCGATTAGGCTGTTAAATGATCATTTAAATTGACGTAAATCGATTATTTAATCGTTACTTATTAACCTTGTTAGGAGTGAAACGTTGCGTGTCAATGAATTGGATTGAATATTGCGCTACTTCTTTTTAATATTTTTTTTCACGGGCGTTCATGCTGCTTGAAAATATTACTACCAAGATAATAATTATTTAATAACTTATCAGATAATGAGTGCCAGTAATTTGAACAAAAGACATAATTAAAATAATGATACCTTTAATGAAGCCCTTTGGAAAATTCATTAGGTATCTACCTACTCTCCAGAAACACAATTACCCATCTACTTTGGATTCATGACTTTAGTTATTATAACTTCAATGTATACATATTTACTTTATTTGTAACTCCATTTGTTGGTGAAGATTTCTAAGTTATTTTTTTTTTTGTTGATTTTTCAACCACTAACGTGAAAATCTTACACAAAAACAAACCAAAACATCCCTATAAACATTACACAGCTCAGTACAGCTACGCTAATACCATTCAAAGAACCCTACATGCAACTGCATAATTAAAGTACGAAACACCCAATTTCTACCTCATATCAACGCACAACCACGCTAGCGGGAATCAGCCCCAAAAAACCCAAGAATTCGATACACAAGTGTCGGCGTAACATTTATAGATACTGATTAATGATATGGAAGTGAAGAGGGGACGTTTCACGATGATCGATGTTCCACGAACTTATTAGATAATGGTGTTTCAATAGAATTAGGAGCTTTGTTCTTTGTGCCCTTGGTTCGGGTCAAGCGCGAGATACATCTTTCGCCTGTCTGGAGGTAACGGTACTGGTATCGACGATGTATTTATAAAATGACGGAATATACGTACGGTGTTAAGTTGAGCGTGGCTTCGAAAATAGATGCTTAAGATGGTGTGGTATTTTATTTACCGTGGGCAGGGTTAGGCTTTGAACTCCTTTTTTAACTTTATAAAGGTGAGATTGTAGCATGACCTACAAATGGATATTGAAAGTATTTTTATTAGATTTTACACTGTTAAAACCAAATTAAAATAACCTATCATAAACGTAGCCATTTTACTGTCAAATGCGTAACTTAATAACTTGGGGTTTTGCTTTTTGAAGATCAAAGTTTACCCTAAGCTTTAACTTAAGGATACGAAACAATATACAGAGTGACACAGACATCAACGCGCAAACTGAAACCATGAATTCAGCACATGATTTCAGATCCTAGCGTAGTTCCTGCTACCCTGTGTTCTCCAAAAGTACCTTACCATGAATATTTTCTCAAACAATTTAAACTCGACAAAGTTTCGTCTTCTCAAAGTATAAAGTTGTACAATAAAACAAAATAGTGTGTTAACAAATAGTTAATTCGTACAGTATTAATAACAGCGAAACATCTGTTATTGCAGGCGGCGATAATGAGTTGAATAAGGCACGCGATACACTCGTGCAGATATGCGATACTATAACATTTTATATTGTAGAACTTCTTGTGGAAAAAAATTGGCTAACGGGTAGTTTATAGCCTGGATTAACACATAGGTACCTACTTTTAACATCCACGAGGGTATCCGCATGGGGGAAGCTGCGGACAAAAGGTGGGTAGGTAATGATGAATATTGGCAGTTAAAGTTTGGATTTTTAACTGACGTTAATGGATGATTTACTTTTTCAGTGTTCATTTAGAATTTTTCAAGAGTTATTAAATCTGTTTTTAATTGTAACTATAATATTGTAAAAAAGAAAAAAAAAATAAGAAAATCATGATTTTGCTGCTAACCGGATATAACGTTTTGTGTGGATACGGATAAATTTTTAAATATGAAAATTCCGCTGATATTAAGGTCGCTTGTTGAAAATATTATTCTAAGAAACCGCTTCATATCGCCTAGCTATCAATACAGTAGCAGCACCATCAACAGATGTGACTAATATCTAATATGAAAGAGATATTGTTGTTACCGGAAGGAAAAATTATAATAGTGCTAAACAATGAATTCATTGAGTGAAAGTAATCTTTTATAAAAAATATTAGCTTTTTTGCTTACCAACTTAGGTTGCGTTCCTAAAGTCATCATGTTGTTTTATTTTCATGCTGATACCTAAGTATGAAATATCTATCATTAGCCATTTGTTTCAAATTACTATAGGTACACCTCTGCTTAAGCCTTCAGGGATTGCAGGAATGCTGTTGAACACAAAGGTAAAGTTATAGTAATTTTAAACAACAAACAACAGTTTGTTGTTTAAAATTATTATAACTTTACCTATAACCTTCACATCTTCCTTTCACCTGCGAAAAATCTGCTCCCTGAACAATTTCATCTCACCTCAAATAATTCCTGTAAAAGGCTTACCTACACATTAGGACAAACAATAAGCCTGCACTTTTTCACAAAAAGTTTTACACCCTTTTTTCACAGCAGTCGGGCAGAGGCTGCTTTTCGCTTTACTTACAACAATTAATTGCAATATCACTTAAGGTAACCAAAGGGTGCCAACACAAAAAAAAACTTCACCATTATTTATTGCGACAAAACTGTGCAAAATTGTACAGGTACTTTCTTTTCACATTTTTGCAAAAGAAAGTGTTTACTGATTTACAACCGCATCAAGGGCGCTGTGGCTGCAAACATTCAACATTCAACAAATACTACAAAACGTTTGTTTAGAAAAGAATTGAAAGTAAAGGTGTAGCATATTCGCAGGAATGCGAGCGAAAGTGATCTTGTTCTTGAACAACAGCGTAGTGCTAGACAAAAGAGTTTTGTCACAATGACCACCTGCTGATCGTGAGTGACTATTTGCATATTATTCGCACTGGCATGACAGGATGCCGTTTCGTTTTCACTTGACCGGCTCAGTTTGTTTCTATGCTTTGGGTAATTCAGTTCATACTTTGTGTTGTAAGTTGTAATGCAAACATTGATAAGAGTGCTCCCGTGCGTTTTGTTCTAAAAAAGTGATCCGAATATCCGAAAGCTTAAAAAGTGTTCTAAAAAAGTTCAAACTCATCGGCTTTTCCTATTATTAAGCCCAATTACACACAGTGCGAAAAGATCCGAATATCCGAAAGTTTAGAGTTTAAAGAAAGTTGAAACATAACGGCCGGCGGTTTTTCTTACTTAAGAATGTAATTTTGCCACACATAGATGCAATTATTAAGCCCAGTTTCACACAGTACCAAAAGATCCGAATATCCGAAAGTTTAAAAATTGTTCTAAAAAGTTCAAACTCAACGGAAAAGTCAAACATTAAAATATACCGCAAGACATGCAGGTTCGTAACATTATTGATGTCAACACGGGATGCCTACTTACATTATGTTTTTCTGAGAGAAGCTTCGGCAGGTAGGCTCACATAAGCAGTTTTATTTATAAGGTGGTGTTGGTAATGTGGAATGCTGTGGTCGCCGACGGTTGGACGACGCGGGAGGGGGGCCGACTCTATAGGGTGTTCTGTAGGACATAGGGGACATTTATGTGACTGGACATGAAATGAGTGTCGCTATAAATACCTGTATGTAGGTTACAGTTTAACGATTAATAGATGAATTTGTTTTTTATTAGAGTTGAAATTAGATAATCTTTTGTTTTTGCATTTTTTCTCCTGGTCATTTGCAAGAACGAGTTTTGGTGCCCAAAGTTTATTGACATTCGCACGCGATACGAATAAAGTTTCCGTATAAAATATGACTCATTTGAACTCATTAATACATAGTAAATAGCTTTGAGGAACGATGTAGAGCAATAAATTGTAAAAACGCGAGATGAAATCGACATAAGGACACCCCGTACAGCGGAGAGTATGATATCAAGGTTAGGCTTAGCGGAACACTCCACATGTGGTCAACCTTAATAAAGTGTGATAGCCATACACAAGGTCCCCACGTGCGACAGAGACAGATATAGGAGCTTAGCGGCCATGTTGTATTATGGATGCCTATCATATTTTGGACCCGCTCCGGACCGGATTATTCTTTTTTCTTTTGCGCCTCCATCTCGAAACCGGTCTCCGAGCGACGACCACCATTTATTGTAGATTAAAGAGGCTTGTTGTCTTAATTTTAAGCCACGCTTTAATTTATGGCCACGTATTAATGTACAGTCTCCGCCATTTTTTCCGAAGATAGATACGTCATTGATTTCTTTATTTGTACTGTTGAGTTTATTAATTCCGGCGCACTAGTGCCGACTAATATTTTCGTGCTTAACTTAATGATTTGGCAATTAAATTAAATTGTTCTCGTTGTGGTAGCTAAATTAAAATTTACAGCGATGAGAGATTTTAAGCGGTGCGCCATCGCCCCCGCTGTCGACTGAATATATATTTGTCATGTCGGCGTTAAGGGAATTTGCTTCACTGTGTTTATGTTTATCGATAATTAAACATTTTAATTAACGCCCGCGTTATTATTTCAGCCTATAGTTTGTTTAAACACATGTCAAAACCGCAGTTCAATGTCGAGGTCATTCAACTGTGCGTCATCGGTGGTACAAATTAATCATAAATCCTCTGTGCAAAACAAAAGCGAAATGAGCAAGTGCAAACTCCCATGTCCGAGTGAAAAAAATGACAGTACGCTCGGGCAAACCGAAAGGACGCCAGCGCAAAAAGCGCTACCGGTGAAAAAATATGATTTATAGCGTGAAAAATGTGGAAACACACGCAAAAAGGGAGAACGGTGAAAGCGTGGCGTTTCCACTAGACAAATTTATTAATCCTATCGGCCGGCCGCTTTTATTTGTGTGTTGTATCGGCTTTTTATTTCTGCACCTTTTAGTGTCGTTAAACAGTTTCTGTTTTACTATAGAACTTGGGAGTTTTGTGAATTTTCAGGAGTGATAATACTACTTTTCTGAACCCACGATACCTTTATAAACCTGTAATCTAATAAACCGCCTTCTGATTAACAAATCAACTGGAATCAGTAAGTAAAACAGCAAGATTAGCAACCAATCGAAAATAATCTCACAAATTGCCGCACGTAACACCAAATCAAAGCAAATCACATATCATTGCCCCAACGTCTGTATTCTCGCATCTCGTTATTCCAGAAGGTATCATTTCGATGATAAACTCTACTTCGAGTCAGACGATCGCTATCCAAGCACCACGTATTAACACATGCACATTATTTGCCTACGTATCTTGCATTCGATCTGCAGTAGTATAAAATCAACATCGCCCCAGCCGGTGGCGTTCCATACTCTGTAATTACGCTACCATTCAATAACAAACTGGTATCTTAATAGAGTGCTAAGAATGTTGCTGATGTCTGATATAATGCTGCAGTGTTGGGATGGAGTCGGTTTGTGCAGCGATTGTGATGTATGGGAGAGGTTGTCTCGGACAAACTGTTTCGTTTAGCGGTACTTAGATACATAATACAAAACCCTATAGTGTAGTAGATTTCATTAAGATGTTCTTACGGAAACGAGAATAATTAATAGTCATATTTCCAACCGTCTGAAACGGTCTACGATCATTCACCTGCTTGCTTAGTTTTTTATTAAAATCTCCTAATAAGGAAGAGTCCAATTCGTTTAGATCAGCCCACCAGACAGATACATTCACATTTTAAGAATAAAAGTTTGTTAGATCTACCTTCTAAACCCGATAGTCCCTCCAAAACCAAATTTTACAGCAGAACGATCACTAACAAAATCCACACGTAATTAAATTCTTCGCTTCATAACCCACATGTAAGGCGTAGTTCACACAAACATAATATATCCGCGGATTGTATATGTCCGCTGACAGATACGGGGACGCGCGGCGGATCTTAGGCGGAAATTAAAACTAATAATTCAAAAAGTTTCCGCGCGACCGAGCCGCCGAGCCAGATTTATGTTTCAACCAGTCTTGTGAATGCTTCCTACGTTGTTCTAGCTGTTCTATGGGCTGGCTGGAAGGGATAGGATAACCTTTTTGTGGTATTAACGGGTTCGGGGACCTAATTTTGTTTCCTGTCATCCAGACAGAGTTTCAAAATTCATATTTTGCGTGGTATGAGAAATCTTGCTAAAGCTTTTTCATTTTTGAACTAAGACGTAGCAACTGGCAAGATTTTATAATGATCAAAGTAAACGTATGGTGTCATTATTTTGCCAATTGGTCGTAATTGAAGACAAGTTAGCCAAGCCTTAATTTTACTTGATATATCAAAGTAAAGTTACTAATGGTCAGGTCGTTACCCAGGTCGAGAGACTATGACATAATAATATATTTTATTTTTATTTTGTTTGGCCTGTTTCGATTACAAGACAAGGTCAGGCCCATAGTGGCTGTAGTTCAAAAGCCTTACAGAAATATATAGTTCTGCACAAAACGTCTATATTGCGAATATATATTAAACTTATTCAAGTGATTACAATGTCTCAAGATTGTAAAGTGGCAGTGTCGATTTATTTATATGGTATTACAACCATGGAGACAGTTCGTTTATATTAAGGTGTTTATTTACTAACGATTCGTACTAGCAGGCCAAGCATTGGGCACCTATATTTTAAAGCATATTGAATGTTCTATAGAATCAATATATTCAACCAGGTCATGAGCAGCTATAAGAAATAATGTTTGTTTGTTACTGTACGGTGTAATAATAAAATGGCCAGTAGACATTAATAGGAAATCCAGAACTTCCAAGATGAAGATGATCTTTGAAGTTCTGAATTTCCTAAGGTAACTACTAATTTCCCAAGCTACTGGATACTGAAATTATCTAAACCACAGATCCAGTTAAATACAGGACTCTCTGTCTGACATCGACTCTTTAGAAACCTCTTTTTAAAACTATAGAAGTAGATACACAGTCTATTCCACCTTCACCGCCACCGCCGCTTCGTCACCTTCTATCTAACAATTTGTCTTCATCATGAAAATATATACATATTTTCATCTGACCGAAAACCTTTTATGATTTTAATTCTTCGCTCTCCAGTTTCCTATTACACAGTTACCTACGATAACTTAGTTTTTGTTTCCCTGCCCAAACGAACAACTTGTTGGTCACTACTCGCCGTTCCCTTGCTAACTGTTTTAGATTGCTTTTGCTGAAATTGACTCTTTATAAACAATGAATCAGCTTTTGTAAACGATATTTCTTTGTCGTTTCTGTTTGGATTGGTTTTGCATTGTATTTTAGCATTGAAATTGTCGTATGTCTTGTTTGATATATTGTGTTGTGCTTGTGGTGGTTCTTTCTTGATGTCTTGCAAATCATGGAGACCAATCGAGTATTATTTTTTAGTTAACCTATGTTGTCATACTACTGGACAAAGGTCTTCCCCATATTTTTCCAGTTTTCTTTATGTTTTACCTTATCCGGCCTATCTGGCAAGAACGGGTCCAGAGTATTCTTAGCATTTCTTTATGTTGGATATTTCTATTGGATTATGACAAACTGTATACTTCAACCTGACAGTAGCGACAATATTTTCATAGAAACTCTTTTTCCGAAATAGATATTGTAATTCTGAATTCAAAACAGGAACACCTTATCCGACATTCGTATATTCGGATATTCCCCCGGTTGCAGACAGAGCATTACAATCTAACACTAAAATAAAACTCCTTAAACGCGGACACAGACTAACAGTAGTCGGACACGATCGCATTGACATTAGGTACATAACGATTGCAATACGTCCACCGTCGGCGGTGCATCAATCGAATGCACAGTGGCCCTGAGGAAATGCATCAATGGACTACTGTAGCATAGCTGCGTAATCTGACACCCCTATGTTTCACGACTGTTCAGTAGTCTTCAGCATACATTAATCTTTTAGTTCGGAAGTTAGAGTTCTAAACGTGAAGAGAGTCAGCAATGTAACGCAAAGTGGCGATGTTAACACAGACAAGGATATGAGAAGGATATTTGTTTCCTAAGGTCAACGAAAGAAGTGTAGTTTTCTGTCCTTCTTCAGCCATTTATACCTGACGGCGATTCCTGACTGCGAAAAATCTAACCGTTGTGTTATTAATGGGACTCAAAGTTATTCAATATGCGAGATTTCATGATTTATTTGCATTTCACGCTGACTTAATTTTATTAGAAACTTTAGTTGAAACCCTCGCATTTTAATGAACTTATGAGAATCAAACCCTCTTATTATACAAAACTTTACTTGAACTTTAATTACTTAGTATGGTTTTCTCGTAATGACTACAAAATTTATCGTTATTTTAACCCTTATCCATGGCCTTATATAAGTAACTAACGAAGGCTTACTTACCAATACCTGCCTATATAATAATAACTATACCTATAAAGAAAATTACTTGTTTAGCACAACAATTTACTTGTAATGTTACTTCGCCTTGAGAATTACCTCGGGGTCAATACGACCGAGCTGCGGCCGACGGGTTAGACCGCAAAATGTCTTGGGGTACTTAAACTATGCACATATGTATTTGTATACTTACTTTACTAATACTCGTATAATAACTATATCTATACCTATTGGTATTTCAAGAATCTTTACTTATAGGTGCTTGAAAACTGAGTACAATTTAGGTAAAAGCAGAATAAGTGGTGTTATTAATTGTTTTTTGTATAGCGAGCAAAAAATAAGAGCTTTGAATATTAAAATATATATACATACCTACATTTAAAATATTTTACTGAATTTTATCGCTGTAAAATCTGCTTATTTATATACCAAAGATTTTTCAGAAGTAAAGGTTTAATTGTTAGTTTCCAGAAAATAAAGATATCCTTAACGTCAGTGGGCCTCCGCTACTTCATTTTGCTTTTTTTTGGCCTCTTTTAGGCGGCTGAGAAACATCTCAGCCGCCTGTCTGCTTTGCCAAGCAACTCATTAGCAATATCAGTTTGCTTATCACGCCAAAGTGGATGAAAGGCGCCGCCTTTCATGGAGACACCACTTACTATAATGTCTGTATCTGAAGTTTAATATGGAAAAGATCTTCTTTGGGGAAGAAAAACATCTGTAATTCGGGTAGGTACTGTAAAGGTGGTCTACCAAAGTCAACTTTATTTAGTGCAGGCTGGCCATAATTTAGCGAACCCATTCGTACCTTCAAGCATGTTTAGAACGGGGTGTCAAATATTTTATTAGAATTTTTGTTTAGACTCGGGCTAGCGCTGAGCACTTGGTAGTCGGTGAAAAATTTAATAAAAATTACCTTCTGTATGACTAGAATTGGAAAGACACGGTAGGTACAAATAACAAAAAATCACAGACACCTTTCTCTATCTAAGATTGTGCATTATATTGATCAGTGTCTGAAACGTGATGTTGAGATAAATAAAGATTTATGATTATGATAATTGACCAGTCCATGGGAATATAGTATGTATACATCCTTCGTACATAAATAGATAGAACCACAAAGGTACATAAGACAGTCTACTAATTATAAAACTCTTTCTCTATAAATACAGAAATTGATTCCTCCATGACAATACCGACACTCTAATACATAGGTATCAGCATATAGAGTAGGTGTAGAGTCTGGTAGAGCGTAGGTAGAGAAGCTGTTTATTATTTAGAATGTGTAGCGGTGGGGGACGCGACTTGATGCTCGCTTCAAGTGGAAATCTTTTGGGATTACGCCGCCGTCAACCGGACGAGGGTGAGGATGTACTGGGACCTTTTTTACACGGTAGGTGTTCTTTTACGGAATTTTAAGATGCTTTGGTCGTTTAGGGATATACTTTTGAAGGTAGATAGATTAAAAAAAGAAAATACTAAATCCTTGGCATTCCTCTCCTTTCAGGCTGAATCATCTGCGATTACAAGATCTAGATTAAACTTTGAAGTTTATGTACTAATCAAGTACCTATAAATTTTCAGTAACAAGTTTTATTGAATATATTAAATTGTTCATAAACAATTAATAAAAAGAGTCTCATAGTAATATTCGAAATATCTTCCAAAATAGTCGCTTTAAAAAACCTAAAAGTGGTCTCATCGACTAAAATTGTAAAAGAATCATTTCACAAAAAAAAAAAATTCTCAGCCGCTCAGTGTATCCCCATCCGAATGATCTGAAGCGTAGCGCTATGATGTACGAGAAGACGACGCCTGGCGAAACCTAAACCGAAGTAAAGCCTCCATCACGTCAAATGAATACTAAATCACGGGCGGCCATTTGAATTTCAATATCTATCCGCTCAGTGTGCCCGCTGCCCTAATGTTTGTGGGTTTTTGATTCGGATCTATTTTCCATGTATATTATTGAAGTAAATAATATCAGTAGTATATGCAAGTGTGTCCATATTGTTGTAGTAAACAAAATAACATTGATATTTTTTGTTTGGGCAATTATGACTATTTTCGGGCAAGGTCAAACAATTTTGTAATAGGGAAATGGCTGATTTCCTGTGTGTGTGTATCAGGTTTTTAATGGGTGGCGTGTTCTGTTAGAATTGGTTTTGTAACATTAAGAGTGTTCATCAAAAACACTTTAGAAGATAATAGAAATATGATCGAAAACAGTATTTATTTGTGTTTGTTCTTTTATATACTTACTATTCATATATCTATGCTATTATGATATAAACTTGTCCGTTATTATCTACGAAAATCTATGTAGTATACATAGAGTACACTCATCCACAAAGGTTGTTTACATACAAAAAAAACCAAGACAAATGTTTCACTTTCTTACATCGTCGCCGTCACATGGCATATTTCCCAGGAAAAACAAAAAAACCTCCACCACTAAAGCACTTAATGAAACAAAAGGATCCGAACTACACACAAATTGCTAGATACATATTCCGAGCACATTTATCAGTGGAAAAAGAACCGTAGCTGAATCGGCAAATATTTTTTCTAGACGATTAGCGGAAACTCTCTCGAAATACCTACACTAAAACCAACCTACATTTTCAGTCCCAAAAATTTTCTTTCCAACCCACACTGCTCTCCCCCCTACATTTTAAGGATGATTTTCAAGATGTGGACAGCTTCATTAAGTGAAAATACAGCGTGGTTTTTAGTCGTAGGTTCAGCGTGGGAACGGGCGCGTCGCATTGACCCCTCGATGCTTAGACAAATGATTTCCAACCACGTATTTTCTTCAAATGTTTTTGCGTTTCGATGTTATTCGGGATTTCGTGAAGTCCGCGGGCGATTCGGTTTAAATATATTTAATACATCTTTAAGGCTGGTCTATATTTTAAGATCCTCTAAAAAAGATAGAACTAGGAGCTTTCCACCCACGAGTTCTTTGAACAAAGGTGGAACAATATAATAATTATGACTCTATTTAAAAGCTTATTCAGTAATTCAATTAAACTTTTATTTAGCCGTTTACTTCTATTAGGTACACCTTGTACTTAGGTACCTACTATTAGAAGTTTAGATTATTTTGGTAGTCACAATTTACTACGAAAATAATCTTAACTTCTATTTTCATAACATTAAGGTTTTGTTTCGGCGAAACGTTCAAACTAGCCAGAATAAATTTCCATTCAAATGCAAAAAAACGAACCAATATTTTTTCATCAACCCAATCTAAATATTGAATAACTGTACATTATTTATTTTGCATGCCAATACCCTTTATACAAACCAACACTCTGCTAGAGGGGAAGGGGGATCTTCGGACGCATCCTAACAATTTTTCTCATAAACCGAACATGACAGATTCGTCAGAGATTGATCGAGCGAGCGCAGTTCATCTGATGGGGTGCCGAATTATAATGCGAAGGGTCCTTTGTACCCCAAGACGTTTGTGCTCATCGATAGGTTTTAGAATAACATCTGTGATTTCTATTATTTTGGTTTTTGGGAGTCGTGCCTATGGGTGTTATTTTGGGATCTAAAGACAATTTTCGAATACGTAAATATCGTACGGGATAACTACTGAAAAAAGTCATGTAGAATCGTTATTTTTTAGTCACTTAACAAGCAATTTATGGTGTAAAGTACACTTTCATTTTGTTGATATTTGATAAAATTTTGTACTCTGCTTATATTTCAGTTATATTAAATCTAACTATTTTATTTATGATCACCATTTTTTTCCTCGCATTTATCTGTAGGACTTTTTAAGATTACAAATTCTCTCTGTACCTCACCGGGACCGGTATTGTCAAATTCAAACAACCGAGTAATTGGCTCTGTTTTTTTTTCTAATTAAAGCGGCATTAAAGAGTTTATACAAACAAATTGCATTTTAAGCTTCTTAAATTTTTTCCCGGGCGGCGTCTAGATGAAAATCTTCCTTCGACGGAGGGCGAACTACCCTTGAAAAAATATAAAAAGTATTATTAAAGAAGGAGACAGTTCGGGCCGCATTTGTAACTGTCGCGGGCCCTATGATGAAAAATTAGTTCAGTCCTCGTGACAAAGGCAAGCTAAACCCACTATGCATGGTTATCTCACTCTAACTTACGAGGTATATGAGGGAGAAAAGGGACGGATAGATGCTGCGTTTCCAATAGCAAATGACACAGATAGCTTAGGGATGACCG
Organism: Apamea crenata; assembly: GCA_949629185.1. Classification (NCBI taxonomy): domain Eukaryota; kingdom Metazoa; phylum Arthropoda; class Insecta; order Lepidoptera; family Noctuidae; genus Apamea; species Apamea crenata. The sequence continues at coordinate 12,460,256 of OX451363.1, read as the reverse complement.
TAGGAGCGAACAGCAAGTTTTTGACAGGGCCCATTTATTGTGTATTGAATATCAATATAATTTCCGTGAGAGTCGATTTTTGTCCCATAGTGTGTGTGTCCCCTGAGTGAGGAGTTTGGGCACACAGATTACGACCAATAGCAAATATTGTGCGTGATTGATGGAGGCGAGACGCCTCCGTGGATCTGCCATTTCTTTACTTTGTTCTTTTGTTTTTCTTGTACGTAAATTCCAATGAGTTTGATGGATTGTCGTGGAATGAAGGTGACAAAGTATCAGACGAGCTCAACAAAATTAATATTTTGTATTTTTCTGTGTTTTATTTTTGAACAAATAGTCGATATCTCTGGCCGATATAGCATTGTATCTAATAAATATGTAGCATTTGGATTCGTATTTTGTAACCAAGATAATATCTTGAATGCTACTTTCTTCGTTACTGCAAACCTGCCAACTATTTGAAGCCCACCTAGCCTAATTAATACAACTTCTTATAAAAAATTTGTCATACAGTCTCAATTACTTTACAAACCCTCAAAGTTCAGTGGAATGTCTCGCACTCGCACGCAAATGGACAGGATTATCCAATAATGGTGCGACCATTCCATCTAAGTTTGACGTTGCTACTGTCACCATACATTGTCCAGAAACTACAAATACTAATACATTCTTACACCTTCTTATATTATAATAACTTCTTATAACAAATTAGTCACACAATGTCAATTACTTTACAAACCCTCAAAGTTCAGTGAAACGTCTCGCACTCGTATACGCAAATGGACAGGATTATCCAATACTGACGTTACCATTCCGTTTGAGTACGGCGCACCTCAGCCATTGCACACTGTCAAACATCTAGAAAAAATAATTAAGAAGAAACTATTCAAGTTAGTTTTTGTTACTTTCTACTCCTTACATCAGCGATTATAATCTCAATTAATTACCACAGTTGCCACAAACCTTGACCCTTACCGGAATGTCTTGCACTCGTACGCAAATGGACAGGATTATCCAATAATGGCGCGACCATTGAATCTAAGTGCGGCGCAGCTACGGCCACCGTACATAATCGATTGTCTTGCTGCCGTAATACAACCGCTTATGCTGAGTGGGTTTACTGAGATTAAGGATTTCATTTAAAAATTGCATATTATTTAGGTCGTTGTTAAGTACTTTTTGAGGGTTCGTGAGGGATTAGGTGCGTAAATGCTGATTACTCTGACCCTTATTAAAGCTAAACAAAAGCGGATGTTTTTTCCCCACATCTAATACATGTAGATACACATAAGTAGAGCGGGCACAATATGCGGATAGTTAAATTATCTGACCTATTTTATGTACCTAATTAGGAATTTATTCAAAGGTGTTGAACCAGGCTATAAGTTATCCTGTCTATACAAAAACCATTTTAGCACTGCATAGAATAATATTAATTCGTCAATATTCATAGAAACAATTATTTGGGAGTACCTTAATCAATCGTGGGTCTTACTCAAGTTAGTTTGTGTTACATAGTGGCTACAACTCGGCGCTATGAAGTAGCCACTAGCCACCTGTCACCTTGTAAAGTGGTTGTAGATTATATTGTCAGTTGATGTATAAAGTCATTAGCACTCATACTTACCTATATGATAATTATAAACATTACTACTTACTGGGTTAAGATTTTAGACTGAAGAAATGTAATATATAAAAAATGATGTATTCATACCCACATGTGACACAATCACCATATTTATATAATTACCTACCCTTACATTATTGTATCAAGTCATCCAGAAGTAGCAGAACTACAACTTTCCACCAGTAAACCATTAAAACGTAACCAGTATGAAAATAACAAAGATTTTCCGGAAATAGTTTCCTTACCAATTTTCATGTATCACGTTCATGCATGTAACATAATTTTCTACAAACAGTTAGGAAAACCTGTAGGGAACCGAAACGTAAACATTTTGATCTTCCTATTTTCCATACGCCCTGAAATTTTCCACCAACATTAGGTACATAACCAAGCTTCAGTGAAGTCATCAAAGTAAAATCGCAGTACATAGCGAGTACACAATCGGTTGACCGTCGCGCGGCGCCCGCCACAGGCAAATGACAAGGAATTAGTTGGTAATGGCGAGACCATTGTACCTAACTGCCTGGTGGCTCACCTAGACATACATAATTGATTATCCTACTGAACCCTTCTGTGGGAGTTTGGTTTTACAATTTTAGACGGTTTTTGAGGAATTGTTTGAATATTTTGCGTGTGAGTCGTGCAGGATTTAGTATTCGTGAATCAAGCAAAATTCTGAGTGCAGCACCCTTGTTTCTTTTACAAACGTTTTCTGATCGTTATCGTGAACTTTGTCGAATGAATAGGTGATTAGTTTTTGTCAAAAATTTAGGACTAGGTAGGTATTGTGTAATTATTTTATTTCTTATCTTATGGACGTCAATCGGTGATGTCATCTCGTCAACGCCGGCTGACGCTGAATTTCAGCGCCGTAACTCTGTCTCGAATAGGGTCTTAGCATTATGCTGAGCGATGGCCGTTTTGCGTGGATGTGACGCATATTTTCCCCCAACTTGTTCTTTTTTGTATTTGTGTTCTTTATCTGCGTCATGTTTACCACAAATAAACGTATTTTCTTTCTTTTCTTTTGATTCTATCTTTATAAAAAATATTCTTTAGTTTTAATAATCGGCAGAATCCAATCACAAATATTTGTTATTTTATAAATACTCTTCTTTCGTTCTCTTCGATGCTACAATGACACAGTCAGCCAATGTCAAGCACACTCTTTGACACTAATTACCTACCTGCACTATGTTTATATTTGCATCTTCAACAATGTTCTACGTAATTACCTTCGTGTTTTCCGTAAGAGGAAACTTACTGCAAACACTCTTCCCAGGGGAACCCAAGAAAGTCGCGTTGGCATTTGCTGGAACCACGTGTTGCAGTACTTGCAGTATAGGGTTTCAAGAAGGAGTAGGCTAAATTATGCAGGAATACCGTTGCTAAAGGTAAACAGACGATACTTGGCGTAAACTTACCCTTCGGTCTGTCAAAACCGAGCCTAAATATACCAATTTTGACAGTTCGAAGCCTCAGTTTACGCTCTGTTTTGTGTCTGTATCTTATTACTTACTGGTATCTTACCCAAACACTTTTACAAAAGACGAGTGAAGAATTAAGTTTAATTTTTTTTTTGTGAGTTTAGTTTTTCAGGTGTCACTAATAGATATATTGCTATAAAATGACGCATTTTTTACGCAGCAAATTATTGCTTACCTACCCAAGTATTTAACGAAATAATCAACGCAATACACAATGAAATAAGAAACCCCTAAAATTATCATATTGAAACATCTGATCAGAAAAAAAATTAAACAAAGCCTCATGACATGACACACATTGTGAGAATCCAGGTAATTAAATCAGGAATAAAAATTCAAGGTTGGAATATGGCTGAATAATCTTATTTATCTGTGTCAAACGACGGCATTTTTACTAAGACGGATCTGTCACAGATTATCTCAAGCCATTATTCATTTCCTTTGGTGGAGGACCAATCTGACAGCTGTCTTAACCCTTTTTAACCAATGAGAACGTCATAGGCGCACGATTTACATTGAGACGTTTTTTTTTCGTCCCAGCTTAGTATATTAAGTGCTTTTTTATTGCGTTTTAATATCCTTGTTGTTTTTTGTTTCTGTTTAGAAGGAAGGGATTTAATTATTTTGTTAGGTGACTTGGAATCTCGTAGACGACTGTGAGTCAGGCGGTTTTCTTGAAAGTAAACAAGGAAAACTATAGTAGGTAGTTTTCATCTACCAAAGCTTTTATACTTCACCTACGTTTAAGCTTCCTCTGGCTTGCACACTCTAGTCTGGTTTTAGTGTACCTAATAAGTCCTAATTCATATTAAACCTTGAAAAAGTCGTTTAAGTGTTTGAATGTAGCCATTGCTTTGAATCATACATAACAATCAGATAAATTATTTGATAAGCAAATAACAACCCTACATGAATTTGCCGAATTATAGCCATTTCACACAACAGTCACAGAATGACAGTTGTGATTTGAGTAGACGGACAATTTAATTTAGTATTCAATTTGCTTAACAATTAATTTCCCTGAGTTAACTAAGGTTGCTGATACATTTTCATAAATTAAACTTAATTTTTCAAATCTTTATTACTACACAAAAACACGTGTAAAATCATTAAACTGCATGAACCAAACATTAACTAAATAACAGCAAACATGAAACGCGACACCATTTACCTAATAAAAAAAAACAAGCAATAATATTATTTATTACATCAATAAACACATTTTAATTAACGTTATCTATTCACAATCGCGTAATTAATAGCAGCAATAAAATTAACCCGCCATGTTTCAAATAAAACGGTCGAAACAAAACTTCCTAACGAAATAAACGATACTCATAATACATCATTTGTGTACCTATCAATAAAGCGGCCGAATCTTAACATCTCACTAACATCTCAATTTCTTGTATTGGAAACAACAATAATATTTCCTGAAACAGGATATTTATTTAAAACAAGGCGTTGATAAAGTAATTTTCTTTTAACCTTAACCATGTCTTTATGGAGTGGTCATTACTTAGCAATGGTACACAGCCCGCTCTGAGCAATGGCTACGTATTAATCAAAATGCCATATTTTTGTCTCTCTCTTTTTGTGCTTCCGTTCCTCTCTCACTAGTCACGGATATCTCGTTTTTATTTGTTGCCAAGTATCTTTCTAAAACGTTAATCTCCTCATACGAAAACAATCCCTAATTGTTTCATAGTTAGTTCTTATTTCAAATGTATTATTTTGTCCCTTATTACCTTTTTCTTCGAGTGATCACACTCAGGTTCTGCAGTCTTACTCTCCTGAGACGAAATTCGGTCTTTTTTTTCGTCTCTCCATCACTGATCCTTTTTTCGCTTTTTCAGAATAGACGTAGGAAACCGTTCTTGCCTTCGTCCATTTCTTACGCATTATCTCGTAATCATTAGTTTCACCATTTCCTTGATAGTAAAAGGTTTTTAGACAACTCAATTAAGTAGATAGATTACTTTTACACTTTTGTTTTCACGAACGTAAGTAAATAGTGCTGAGATATATCCTACTATTTCTTACTTCTTTTTTGTCGTAGAAGTCGCAAACTTGAGAAACTAGGTGCGTATACCATTCACTGCACAAACTTAAAAACTTGTCATCGTATAAATAAACAAAATTCTACTACTGCCTTAACCTTTGACCGAATGACCGCAACATTATCGATATCGTGTAAGCTTTCTAATCTGCAACGTATTAATCGCATCCAATTAATATTTTATTAAAATCTGTGAATTAAAAAAGCAATTCCATGAGGGACAAAAAAGTTTGTATTTCTTGGATTATTGTCAACACAAACGTTCAATCTTTTGAACTTTGACGGTCCTAAGTGTTGATGCAATAGGTTAGGATTAACATAAAAAGATGTACAGATAGTGCATTATTAGACCTTTGATATCGAGATCAGGTAACACCACTGCCACAGCTCTCATAAAAAAATCGCCTCCTATACCCTGTCCATTAGGTAAACAGTTTTTTGACAGATGGAAGTAGTGATTGCAACCACACACAGTACATTGATTGATACACGTACGGTATTATACGGTGTAAAAAGCCATAAATAAGATAATTCAATAAGATAAGGCAGTATATGTATATTTATTTTATTACGCATTTTAAAGTTTACCTTTTACGTAATCTGGAATATGTACGTTCTAAGACATCTGTCAAAAAACGTTTCACCTAATGGCCTGGATATAAAATTGTAATTCCCGTGTTCATTTTTCTGTGGTTCATTACCGGAATCATTCCCAAACTCCTAACAAACATAGTCATTCTATTTATTGTTTCACATAATAAACAAACTAATTACTTATCAACACCGTGCCTGCAGCTTCTTCACATTTCCACATGTTACATGTCACTGGTCTCCCTCTCCTTGCTGAAGTGCGTACGTCATCGCCCAGCGGCCATGACACATACCTGCTTCTTCTTAAAGATCGCGGGAACTTGGTATTTCAGTTTGTCGTATGTAGTTGGCATTTTGGTGGGTAATTATATTTGGCAGATGTTTTATTGTAGATGAAAATGGAGGGATTGGTTTGCAATTAGTGTTTATTTTACTATATTTAGTTAATCTTTAAAGCAATATAAGAGGCGTCTTTTTTATAATGATGACTTTAAGTAACTCGTGTTGTAACTAATAAAAATAATCTATATACTTTTGGAGCATTTTAATAACTTTGAACAAGATATCGAATTATTCACAAAATGATCATCCCGTCTCTACAATGTCCTGAATTAAGAAAAGCTATCGAACAGTTTTAAAATCCTTCTGAACCGTAAGGGGTTGATGATAATATAGTCTTAGTTTATCGCTTTTGTATATGGAATCTATAAATCACTGTATATAATATATGTTTTGAGTACAATATATAATTAAGAATTAAGGTCTGCAAAGCATTAACAAATTTTTCTTTGTAAATGCCATAGTTATCCATAGTGACCAGACAACATCTATTAGTAGCTTTTAAAATTACGCAAATGCTGACTAAACAGGTTACAATGACTGTAGGCGGTAAGTGTCACTGTCTTCGTATTGATATGATCTTTAACCCAGCGCTCACTTACAAAACTCTTGAGGTGCGCCTACGCAATTAACGGATTCACTCGTAGTTTTTTATCTCGCTCAGATGTATTGATTAAATTCGGCCTAGGGCAGTAAATAGGCCTCATCTATTGTAAGCCTACATTAGCCAGGTTACTAACCCTGTCACACTTGTGACAAATGTTACCATTTTATCATGTTAAAAAATGAACTCAAATACCTCGAGGTACCTTCTGCTTTTGACAGGTATACCAAATGCTTAAAAACATTATCATCAGCCTTGTTTCACCCATTGCTGAGTAAAAGCCTCCTCTCTTGTATGTCATGCTTTCCTAGTCTATGTAAGTCTCATCAAGGTCTTGCAACCATTGAACCAATGCAAGGTTCTTGCCTGTGGCATACAATAAAATGATTTGCGTTGTTTAAACACAGTTTGAACGGTGTAACTGTTATTGTTGCTTCAACTTTTTGTATGCTACAGGCAATTAAATCGAACCATGTAATGAGTAAGTCTTAGAGTTTTTAGGACCTCAGCAAAGCCCCGTAATTAAAAACGTTCAAAATCTAGTCGCAATCTCATTTCAGCGTCAATCAATGTCAAAAACTTGTCAAAAATATAGGGAAATTTGAGGTATTTTTGACAGATTGCGACTGAGATCAGACGTTCTTCAGATTAGGAGAATTGCCCGTCAGAAGTCAATCGAGTTTTTCTACCCTTTTTGGGCTGACTGGCTTAGTTTACCAAAAAAAAACCTTCGTTCAATCGTCACCAATCACAGATACTTCCCACAAGTGTCAGATCATTCATCATCAAACCCAGTGGCGTGCTACTTAGATGGTGATCAGTGTATTATCGCGATTGTACCCAGTGTTGGTACACGCTGGTGAACATTTGCATATAATGGTACGATGCGATGCCATTCGTCAAATTGTGTGAGTGACACCAACTTTGTACGGGGTGTTCAGATTTTTTTAAATAAAAGAATTCTTCAAAAAGTGCTGAGGAACTGATTTTGTTTGACGGCAATACTTACAAAAACGTAACCTGCTGTCTAATTTCTACACGTTCAGGCACCTCCTTTATAGTTGATTTGAAACTTATCCATATAGATACTTATAGGTACATACGTGTAGCTAGAGTTTACTTGATGGTCCCTATTGGTTTAACCCTTTCGTTAGGTGTATTAGTTTTGTTATTTCCATGATCTAATTACTTTCCTTAGATCTTTGAAATACATTATGTTGCTGTTATTAATGACAAAAACGTTCCTGTTATCATCTCAAATATTTGTCCCCTGAAGAACTACAATAATAATTATACTGCATCTAACGGCAACATCATTATACCTTCTGTATAAAGCATTTTTTTTTTTGGCACAGCAAAGAAATTTCCTTTTATAACATCTTCATTATGCATCGGGACAAAAATAAATAAATGAGTCGTAATAACTCTTAAATTCATTGTTGCGAATAATTCACATACTTAATCAATTCGTCTTTTCAGATCACGGAGCCGACGTCACAGCATCTTCTGCAAGAAAAAGAAAAAAACAAATCAATATTCAACGCAATAAAGAAACACCATATAAGTGAAAACAAGGGAAGGGTAAATAAAACCTATAGGCAGAACGCATTAAGGTATTCGGGCAAGACGCCATTGTTGTCATATCGTGGATAAACTATGACATTAATCAATGGAGGACAACAATAGTACCGCTCACCTCAAACTGAACTCATCTCACCAATATACCTTGAGCCCTGCTCCTTTCTACGAAGTACTAGACTTATGTACTCTAGCGGGTCAAGACAATCTGGTTGACGGAATCAAGTGAATACATCTACATAATGTGGGCAACAACACAGCACTAGATAACGGTTATTGTGACGACAATTCGATTCTACCCACGTGGTTATTGGAAACTCAAGATATTAGTGCTTATGTACCGGATGTGGGTTTTGTGTAAATAAAATGTTTGATTTTTAAGAAATATTTATAACTTATGCATGAGATAATAAGACATGGTGTGCTACCGAGGACCTTCATGATATTATTATTTACCATAATGATAAATAATGATAAGTAAATAATGTGTAAAATTCACTGAAGCAAGGCACATAAATAATGTTAGAGTCTGATTTGTCATCATTATCATTCTCCTGCCCGTATCCCAATAATAGAATCTGATTGAAGATGTAAAAAAGGGAGTGCAAATACAAAAGAGGAAATAGGTATTTTCCAGTCATTGTTGCTGTAAATGGAAATATTATGATGTCAATTTAGAAACATTTAAACTAAATTATCCATAGGTGCATTCCACACGTATTCCTGACCAACACCGAAAACCAGGAACAGCCAACCGCAGCCCGAACTGAAACCAAAATTAATTTGTGATATGCAAAATCAAATCCCTAACGACACGCGCATTCATTCCCCGCCATTTCACTCGGCTCGTTAATCACGAGGGTTCCTTCAACGAGGACAGATAATTTCATTAATAGATATGTGGTACGTATAGGTATTACTGAATTCGCGGAAAGTTAGCGTTCATCATATATCTGGCCCCTTTGTGTACGCTTGTCACTTCTTCCCTTATATATTGCCAAGGAATTTAGTGTCGAGTTATAATGCTTTCGGGGATGAAGAAGAGGCAAAAACTGTGTGTGGATAGTACACACACACAATTTCACCACTTCGTCAAGAATACCTGCATACCCTTAAACCTCTGCATACCCTTTCAGGAAAAACCGTCGTGATGTAATGTATTGAAGATTTCTGATCAATATCTAGAGATTCAAATTCTATCCATGGGAACAGTGGTGGGCCAGTGATAACGGCCGTGACTTAGGTATGAGTTGCAGGTCGTAGGTTCGAACCCAGATAGAAGCTTTACTTTATGGTAATTATTTCATCACCACTGCTCTCAAAACGATGAAAGAAAACATTGTGAGGAAACCGGAATGTCCTTGAACCGAAAATTCGAAGACATATGGCACCTACCAACCCGCACTGGGCTCATGTGGTGCATTACGGCCCACTCCCTCTCACCGAGAGGCCTGTGTCCCAGAAGCGACACAGGCCTCTCGGCAGACCATTATCATGCAAATTCTACATATTATATTGGTTCCGGACATAAGTATATGACCAATATTATTCTTGAACCATTTGGTTCCGTGAACACCTGAATCAAAATTAAACTTGTTTGCTAAATGAGTTCATTCACCGCTGAAGAAGATTGAGTCATTACCTCTCAATCAAAGCCCTTGGGCTACTGATGCTTTCAATAATTTTATAAAGTTCAAAACAAACTACGTTAATAAAGTTGTTAATCAATATCGAATGTCGTTGAACTTAATACTAACCCTTTGTTTGTCTTCTCTCCATACAGCTTACGCGATAATTGCGTTAAACACGTAAAATGGCCATCGATCGTAATGCCTTTCATATTGACATCCATTGCTTCATAGGTTTGAAAAATTCGTCAACTCAACAACGTAAATAACGCAATGAATGTGGCTGAACTGTCACATTCAAAGTCATTGCAATCGATCGATGAGTGTTACACAATTAGCCAGCGGGTTTAGTATCATAGCTTTAAAGCGATTACGATAAAGAATATTGTCTATTAGTTTCGAGACTCCTTGATAAAACCAAGATCAAAACTTGTCTGAGAAAAGCTAGGGAACAAGTGACACACGAAATACTTGCTATTGTGTCGTAGAGCGAAGAGATTGCTTCCCGCGTCACTCTGACAGAGGCCTTTGTGAGGCTGCACCAGGAATCTGATGATATATCGTAAGTATATGAAAGTCATAAAGATATGGAACTTCATTTCACCAGATTTTAATGAAAACCCGTAAGAATTTATCAAATAAAAGGAATAAAAAATTCTGGAATTGAAATTCATGACCTAAGGACGAATTGAATATAAACAAAACAAAGTTGGTTTAATATGACCACCAGCTCATACCAAAATCCAAGCAGGAAGTCTTAAACTCAATTATATTATTTAAATTCTCGTTTCATTTCTTTTTGCTCTCGGGCTAAAGTTTAAAAATGTGGGCAAGGAAATAAACAAAAAGTGGGGCAACAAAAATATGAAGGAACCCCGCTGAGCTTATCCGTAGACACGCAATGATATTAGAGAAATCGGAACACCGCATTATTGTATACGATGACAGCGATAGGCGGCGGAGCTCAGCGAAGCGGAGCGAAGAAATGCTGTACCAAGCGGTAGGAAGGAAATGTAAGGTTTGTCGTCGAGAAAGAAAAGAAATACAGTCCCTTTCCCACCGTGAAGAATCTCTTCTTCCTGCTGAATTTTATTATTTTATAACCGTAACTTGGTGGAATAGTTAAGCATTCAATTATATATTATATGGCAATTACATAATGGGCACCAACTCACAAAAGAGTTTCTTTTTTTAGAAAACTGTATGTACTTATGTTCCATTATGTACCCCTGTTGAAACTTGCTAAAACCTGTGTGTGTGTGTGTTCTTATCTCACCCTAAATAATTCACTAGCCTTAACACAATATTTTCCACCTCTAAATACCTTGTAACATGAGCAAGAAGGTGACATCCATAGGTGAGTGTGCATTAGTAACTTCGTAATAAAGTTTACGAACCCTACGAACATAATCTCACTCATTAATCTCTTCAACACCTACTTAAATAATGACGTAAGTATTAACGTAACGTGTTACGCTGCGTTGATTGAATTTATCACGAGAAGTTTCATCAAAATGTGGTGTTAGTGTCACCGATGTGAGAGACTGGTTTTGTGGTCACCAGCTTGTGTGGACGATGTTATATGTCGATGGATTCTTCAGTAATCTTAGTAAAATTAATAATACTTTTTTATCAATGCATTACCTACTTATCTACCTATAGGTAAATCTATGACTAATACTTGTTTTTAAAGTTTAATATTTTTATGTAGTGTTGTTTGAACACCACCAGCTGCACTGCCTTACCGTCTTATTACAAAACGAGATCTAACTTTAGCCCTAGCTTAACCTTGAGCCATTTTTTGTAATTCGAACTTTATTTCGATCGTGGTGAAGTTCTTAATACAAAACCTAGAAGTTAGTACCGGATAAAGTTGTCAGTTTTGCATAAAGAACTGTATTAAGACCATAGTTGGGTTCTTATTACAAAAACTGAGTCGATGGTCTACACCACGTCTTAAGAAAATTCTCGTTTCTACTGCAGTAACTACTTGGTTCTTCGTGTCTCCCCAGCCTGTCCCACCTTCTTCAAAATATCTTTCATTACTAAACAATTCCGTCTTATCGATATCAACAATCGTTTCTATATGATTTAAGACTTTACCATTATCCGTTTCTACATCAAATCCTTCCAAAAACCCAACCACCCCAGATTCCTGCACACCTAAAACTAGATTATATCTTCGCTATGATTACACGCTTACCAGCTGGTATCTGCGGATTATCTTTATTGAATGCCACACGCTGGTCACAGCACGCCGCCCAACATAACTTACTGCAGACTACGGACCATGCAATAAGGGCTTTATCTCGTTATTTTTGTCTAACTAGCATTTTTGTTGGGAAGCTTTTGAGAGGTAAGAAAATTGGCAATAACTTAGAGGTATTTTGAAGGAGAAATGAAGGTTGTGTGGCAATTATTGAGCGAAAAAGCTGAAAATCTATCTCTCTAATCTAGTGAATCTAGATACGCTAGATGAGGATCTAAAAAAACTTCTCTAACAGATATACTAGCTAGCTACTTCTAGCTTTGTATAGTACACATCGAGGCAGACGAGCTTTACACCTACAGACAAGATTGGACCATACTAGAGAGGACTGGAAAGGAGAAAGTGAAACCTTTGCCCTGCAGTGAGATAACATAGAGTAAAAATAACAATAATAAAATATACACTCACAGCTAATTGTAATGATGATGCATCAAATTCTATTGGCCATTACAACATACAAAGGACTCAATTGCTTAAGAGCTACCAGATCTAGTCCAATAAAACCTACTGCATAACAACGATTATTTAGTCGTTACACTATCAAGTAGTTAGTATCTCTATTATTAAGTAATCTGTGCTATCACTGAATGCCTGTTTGATCTGAGTAAGAGCGTAGGTAGGTCCAGGATGAATTGAGGAACTGAATGAAGAGATCCGAGGCGGATATTAACGTTGCTGAAGGATGTTCGACAGACTGCCGGAGTACTGAGATGCTTTGTTGTTTGATCTTTAATATTATCCCGTCTACATAAGAAGTAAGTATGTATATGGTATCAGTAAAGTTATTGATAAAGATGCATCTGATTGGAATTAATAATAGATAGGTAAGTTGGGAATGGAAAACGATAAAAAAAAAAAGAGTCTGTCTAGTGGTCACAAGCGCTTATGCTACGCATGAGGTCCTGCGTTCGATTCCCGGGTCGGGCCAAGTACTATTGGATTTTCGATGTGGAATGCACCTCTGTCTAACCCTTCGGGAAATACATGCGTGATGTTATGTGTTTACTATAATTACGCCAAGTAGTAAGGGTTTTGCATAAAGTTATAGTTTATTTTCTATAATACTTCTATTAGAAACCAAGAAATAATCATCCATTTCCGTGCAAGAATTTCCGGGATTTTATAGACACGTTGGTATTTTCCTCTAGGAAGAAATTAATGGGATGCGTCCGTCTATGGGAAACTGGCTATCTACCACTGAAAGAACTATCTAATCTTATTGAGTGAGTACTTTCAGGAAATGCATAACACGGAGACTATTAAGAGATTTTGTACAGTGCTATATTGTTGAAAATAAATACAGTATTTAACTTTTAAATTAAATTTAAATGCACTATACATTATAATTTTGTAAAAAAAAACAGCGCAAACTGAAAAATAACTTTAATTTCGGAAGTCGGTGTCGTTGGTTCCGCATTTTCGTATTTTGACAGCGACTTCCGAAATTAAAGTTATTTTTCAGTTTGTAGTGTTTTTTTTTTCACTTTTTAGTTGTACCTACCTACCCCACACAAATTCATATATACTTGCAAGATTAGAGGTCAATAACAACTTTGACAGAAATGAGGGTGTACCGTGGTATACTGAACACATCTGCGTACCCCTTTAGAGGGTACAGGCGTGATGTTATGCTGTGTGATTGCGTAAACATTGCATACATATGCGATAGCAGCAATCGCGGTTGATTCGCTGGCAATTATTGAAGAGTTCCGTAGTCTGTCTGCGAAACTCATCATCAGATCTTTACGAATTTTAAATGGGGTCATTTCGGAATAAACCTCTTTCGAACAAAAAAAAAATGCAAATCCGTTCATATATGACGGAGTTATGCCCGAACATACATAAAAAAATATATAATTATAAACTCCGCCTTTTTTTTTAAGTCGGCTAAAAATAGAATTCATCCGCTGGCTGTAGGAAGCACCGGACCAGTCCATGTGGTGACGCTTACCTATAACCAGCAGTGGACTGAAAGTGGTTTTCAGCTGAAATGATGATGATGAAGTTCATCATAGAAAAATGTGTTTTGAATTCACGAATTCACGTGAGACTATGATAGCTAGAGATGTCAGCAGAGGACGGGGCCCGATAGGGCCGAAGCCTGCCAGGGCGGCGGGATCGTCCGAAAGGGTTACCGCTGCCCTGGAACAGAAAGGGCTAAGGAAGGAACACGGGTGGGTTTTAGTCAGTAAGAGTCTGACACTCCCTTCCGCTCCACCCAGAGCGGGAGGGGTCATTTGATGATTTCCCATCCAAAAAAAAAAAAAAAGAAAAAGACTATGATAGGCGCTTAATATATATGATAAATTGATACTTATTAATCGATTTTGATCGAATCCGACTTCGTAGATTACACGAGGGTACCTACTAGAGTCGGTCGTTCGGCGGGGATGACATTTATGCCATCGCGGGCAAAACCTAGATGAGGCTGGCACAGGAACGTGGGGATTGGCACAAGGAAAGACAGGCATATGTCCAGCAGTCAGTGGAGTCGGACTGTACAGTCACGAGCAAAAGTATGTATACACTCGGCTTTATTCAAAAGTGATCTACTCTTTTGTTTTTGAATGAAATATTTTGCTGTTACAAACATAGCATTTTCGAACCCATATTTTTGTGTAATGTGTCGTATTTCAACGTTGCATTCGTTATTTCACGAAAAAATCGCATTTGAAAGTTGCCAAGTGATGACATATTGGTGCTCGTGACTGTACATGGTGATGATGACCTATCCATACCTAGTGTCACCATATGGTTGGCATGGTAGAAATACCATGGAATATTCCTTTGTATCCGACAAAATCTAGATTAACCGCAGTAGCTTAACAAAAACAACACCATAAAATTAGAAAGTGCAATATTTTGCTCAACATAAAAATGGCATTAAGAGATCGTGACTGTACACTTGGCATCACGAGCTGCCTATGCAAATGATGTGAACCAACCTTGGACCAACAAAGCGGCCTCAACCGACAGCGACTATTGTTTTCCAACAACACAAGAAAACGACACTCTTAAGAAATGTACGAACTGTAAGACAGGTTAACACAGAGAAACACAGTGTCGTTTCATGAGGCGCTATCATCAATCATTTATGAATACCGTTAAATAACATCACATTACATTTAAAGATTATTTGTGAACGAATGACATATTGTGAGATTATTCAGTTCATTTAATTCGTGGGTGTATTTTGCGTATTAGCACAAAAACATGTTTTGGATTAACCTAAATAGGTTAATCCATACAATCAATCAATAGGTTAAGGAATTGCATGTATTCATAAATATGAATAGATGCAATTCTTTACTAGTAAGTATTGGTATTATTTCTTGGTACAATCAGTCAGCCTTTACGTCTTTCTAATTTTATCAAGAGATTTATAATTCTTTTGAATTCTTAGTTACGTAAACTTGCGTACCCGAAGTACCTAAAGGTGTGCTTTGATTAAAGATTACATGAGTTAGTAATTAGTAAAATTAAAGTATTTATAAATAAGGCATTTGTTTTCTTCATGACTTTGATAACCAAACAAGAAAAAGCAACTGGATATCTAAGGACATCTGCGGAAAATAGCTGATTATTTAATTTATTGAGCGTTGAATTAAGAAGCATTAGCTACGCGGTACCTAAAGGTGAGTATCATAAGATATTCTGCCTTCCATAGGTTTGTCAATTGCAGTAGATATATTATTAACTGGTGTTGTAAATCATTATTTTTTAGCATGTAAGAGTACCTACCTAATATGTTAGGATCTTGGTAGTTTAGCGCCTGTATTCGCGAAAACGCAAGAATATTGAAAGGGCTACAAGAAGTATTTTCCTTTTAATTAGATAAAAATTATAATCATTTTGATCTGCTCAACTCTTTGGAAGATCAACAAAAATTATAAATAGAAAAGTAAGCCCCAATAATAATTCCAACGGCCGTCGGCGGTGCTCTATTTCGGGACTATCCGTCGGCCGTAACACTACCTGCAGCAGAAAGTTAAACTTTTTCTTCCCTCCAGATATATTCTCTCACTTATTTATACCGAGAAGTCGTTTAGCAGTGCCTATAAAATATCAAACAGGTGATAAAACACGAAAACTTGGCACACTGACAGACAAATTGACATGCACATCGGAAGTGACATTAACAATCCTATATAAATACCAACAAATTGGAGTCAGATAAAA
Source organism: Apamea crenata (assembly GCA_949629185.1). NCBI lineage: Eukaryota > Metazoa > Arthropoda > Insecta > Lepidoptera > Noctuidae > Apamea > Apamea crenata. Next base: position 12,443,895 of record OX451363.1, on the reverse strand, counting down.
ATAATCCAATTACCAATCAATATAATAAGGTCAAAGCTTTCATTAGAGTCTAATTATTTTTTTAAAGTGTCCGAACATAATATTGTGAGCAGCACAATTTGTGTTAATTCATTAATAATTCATGTAATGTGTAACAGTGAAATTAATTGCTCGATGTCGATCAGTTTAGGGGTTAAAAACGTATTATTAGCTTTAATGGAATTTATTATTACATTGTACGTGTTACATGTCCTTAGTTTTTAATTAGCAGGTACCTAAGTAACAGTTGTCTACACTACGTCAAGCATAATTAATTTATGTGTACCTAATGAAATATTTGAAAACATGTTTTGCTAATATAGTGAAGAACACTCATTCTTTAAAAAGTTAAAACTATAATGAAATAAAAAGAAATTAAATTACGATCCTACATGAAATATCTACGAAAAATAACTGGAAAAAGCGAGTAAAAATGGAACTTATCAATTTAAAAACGAAGGTGTATGCTCAAATTATCGAAGATTGGATTGATATTAAAAATGGTTATGAAATTACGGACGACATCAGTTCATCAGCAGAAGCACCTGTTAAGTGAAGGGAGTGGAATAATTAAAGGTTTGTAAATTGCGTTATTACCAAGTAATATGAGATCACTTAACTTGGTCTTTATATTTTGCTATGGAAGAACTGACTGATGTGAACATGTGAGTTCTAATTTGATATATTGACAAAAAAAATACTTTATGGCCAAACAATTAGTTGAACAGACTTTATCAAGAAACAGAGAGAAAGATAACAAAGTAGAAGATGAAATCTTGGGTGTCCTAATGTTAAGTACACATGTCTATTGGAGATTGATCTATGAAGACAGGTCATCTACCTACATTAATTAACATCGCTGAACGGAACATTGACAGCCAAACCGTCAAAGAATTCTTTTTTGAATTCCCACGTTGAACTATTTATTGGTTGATATAATTAAGTAATTATTCTACAATGTAAGAGGCTGAGAATAGCCGAGGAGTCTGCCAGCAGTCATAATGATCGCTTGTGAGAGCTGGGTGATGAGATTAATGACTTGCGTGTGAAGCAGGTAAATGATATGCGTGTCATTTTAGAAAGATCATCTCTTTAGAGATCTGTAGATGTTGAAAAATATGCTAAGTAGGATAAGCTTATCAATGCTGATTGAAGGTTATGTGGTTTTAAAGAAACGAATGCATTGATAATATCAATAGAACACATACATAGATACATAAACTCACCCCTTCTTCCCGTGGAGAAACAGAAACTCCAGAACGCTGCCTGCTACGATCCTTACATACTTCTTCTGCCTCGTTTACGTTCATAATATCTGAGGGGCAATTCTGGTAAATTTAAGAACGTTCACAGTCTGATCTCAGTCTCAATCTGTCAAAAATACGACAAATTTCCCTACATTTTGACAAGTTGTTTGTCGCCGAGATGAGACTGCGACTAGATTTTGATCGTTTTAAATTACAAGAATTGGCCTGCTGATCATGCACGAACGCCGGGTGCGAGTACTATGCACTTGACCTTTTTTAAGAACAAAAGAAATGGGGTTGGTTGTACCTAATTTTATATATTTTACGGGAGCGTTCGAGCAGTTCTGCAAATAAGGATTTGGCATACAATATGTGCCAATTTTTGTTATAAATATGTTTATACTTCAGGAAACCTGACAATAGACGAAATGTAATAACAGAACCACCAAGATATTATGGACAACGTTATAATATCTTCTTATGATATATCCAACAAATTGCTTTATAATAACGGACCTGTTGATGACACTACAATAATATTACTTAATTTATTACCAACATCAAAAGAAGGACAATTTAGAGATGCAATCAAGAAGGAAAATAATATATTCAATGTGGGAAAAAATATCATTAGTGGTATCAGGTATCAAGGAGTAAAGAACTAAACAGTAGCTAAAGAGTAACTCATTGTTTGTTTCATATAACTTATTACTTACTTAGTTGATTGCTTTATTTCATCTATCTACATAATATGAAGCTACCTCTTTGTATATTTTTTTCATTAGTAGGTACCTTTTTTTGCTAGCCGGTTTTTCGTTCTGTCTTTTCTTTCAAAATGTTAGTATTCTCTTTCAAGTTCTCGTGGTTCACAATGAATACCACACGCTAAGTGTCAGTTAAATATTAGTTAGTTTTTTGGTTTTCTTGTAAGCTACGTCTCACGTCTAAATTCGTATCTATTTTTATATTATCCTTTAAACCTTGTATACCTATTCCATTTGTGCTCGAGTTAAAAAATTCAAGAGATCGCAACACAATATAGTTAGATATACATACCTATTCATATACCTACGTATAGTTGATACGTGCTTCCCTTAAGTGACGTAACTGCTCCCCCGCGTCTGTTGTGCTTCAAGCCGAACTGAGTAAAAGTGCTAATTAAAAAGGACAGAAATATATAACTTACCATATATGGGAATAGGACGGTAGCATCTCTATCGGTGTCATCTTCCAATGCAACGCCTGACGTGTATCTAGCGGTAACAAGTTTCTCCGCTAACTTAGTTGAAATAGAATGTATTTATTTCGTGCTTCTGTTTTATAAGTATATCAGAGTCTATTTCTTTTAGTGTCTAATTTTGTTGTAAAAATAATTGAGTACATAGTGGCAATACAAAAATCTACAATCTGTCCTAAGAAAACTGATAATGTTTGTGGAAGTCAGCTCCCATTAGGTCAATTTGATTGTAACTTCCTACCAATAATAAAAAAAAAACAATTGAATGGTCTTGCCATATTAACCCTTAATCTATCCAGGGCTATTTGGGCCAATTTATACATAATTACTTGGTCACATGTTTCTTCATCCAAAACCTATTCATTCATTTGTTTTTGCACTCTGTTTAAAGTACAGTTGGGTATTATCATTTATAAATTATTTATATACCTACTTATTAGTTTTCTCTAGTTTACGAAAGTATTAATTTTGATTTACCTTACAAATCATAGAGTTAAATATATTCCTAACGCCGTAGAAACCTGTTGGGTAGACTGTACACTATAACAAATGAGTTGGGCTGCGTCCGAGTGGCTGACGCGTGGGAGTGGCGCCGCGGGGCGGGGCGAGCGGGCACACCGCCCCAAACAAAATGGCGGCCGCGCGGGCGCCAATTTTGAATTTCAATTTAGATTTGTAAAACGACTTATAAGAGTTATGTAATGAAAATTAAGGAAAATTATAATTATCATTGTTGGACAAATTGATTAAAAAACAATTAAACTCTTTAGACATTCAAAGTTTTGAATAGCACATATTTTAAGCATTAAAAATAAATAAAATATTGCAATAGAAATGGTTTTTAACAATTTAGGGACAAATGTGCATTAGTTAGGAAGAACAGTTTTATTATAACAAATGTTTTGAGAAAAATAAAGTATACATTTTTACTTTGTAGGTACTTATACTTAACTCAATCTACTAAACCACTTCTTGAAGAAGAAGTCTTGTGATTATAATTAGTACCTAATATAAATGTCAAAGTAACAAATACCTAACTTATGATGTATGGTCATTCAGGTGGCTCAAAAAACTCCCAACATGAATTACCAACGATGACGAATCAATTAATAACAGAATGTCAGATAAGTTATCAAACGTGTCAAAAAGCCAATAAAATCAATTACAGAGTTGACTTGTATCTTAGCACGAGCCCATAAATTAAACTTATTCCTACAAAGGATCGCCGACAGCACGAGTATCTATAAACAAATCATTATTGCGATTTAAGGACCCATTTAAAAGCTATAAATTTCACAACACACTAGAAAACCATCCCTATGTTACAAGCGACAGAGTCTACAATCATTCGTTTAGTAACGACACCTTAGCTCTCATAAACTATTTTCAGTAACAGCTAAATGAAGAGGCGACTTTTCTATCTCGCTCAAACATGCCTAAATTCTCATAAACATGAAAGGGACAGGGAATATTTACGAGGTGTTTATATCGATACAGCGGCGTTGATTTAACCATTGCTTTGGTTTATTGCAGTCAATAAAATTGAACGTTATGAGGCAAGGTCGTAAGTGAAAAATCGTCGATGATTTATGTCTTCATCTTGGGACAGTAAGTTAAAGTTTGATGTTGTTTTGACTTTTTGTATGATTTAGAACTACTAAATGCTTGTTTAGAAATGTTTGATAGGATGCATGAATGGTTGTCAATGAGTCATTTGTAATTTATATAGCACCAGACTAACTAGGAATTTAGATAATATAAAGATTATCCAAAATCTGAAAACCAATGAAGAGAGGACATGAAATGAATACAAACCACACTGAATTTAACGCAGTAGAACTAGCAGATAGTTTCATGATGTATGACCAAAACCAGCATACTGATAAGAAAGAAGTATTTCCAACAATATGACGAGCCATCAAGTTCTATGTAGATACTGGTTGAAATAAGAACTAAGAAAACTCAGACCCGATTTCGAGAAATTTGAATTGGAATATTGTCAGAAACTTGTTAGACAGAAGAAGCAACTTCAAGCATATACCCATTACAAACACACATTCAAGTAAGAATACATTGTAATATAAAATGTATGTTAGCAATGGCACTGACGCTGGTTAATAAAACTACAACACCGACAGCAGAACTATTTTTATAAAAAAAAATACACTAAGAGACAGAATCAGAGTGATTGCTCCAATTGCGTGGCATACGTAAATGATTGTGTTATCTGAGCTCGACCGTGAACCCAATCTGTGGCAAGTGCAATGGCACATTGACGAAGCTCATAAATAACACTTATCATCGGTCCCTGAGAGGAGACACCCACCATTTTACTATGACCCCTATCACAAAACAAATTGAATCTAAATCCCATCACTATAAAGGATCTAGCTTCGTTGGTAGTGGAATTGAAAGAAATTGGATTGTTTACATCCGTTGGTGAATGATAAAAATAGTAAATATATTGGTGCCAATATCAATGTTTTGTAAGTAAATACAATCTTGCCAAAAGCCACACACGGTGCATGAAATAATATTGACGATACATAAGCAGTCAACACTAATATAAAAATGAGGTGTAACGATATTGACAAATTGGTCATTGCGTATTTAAGAAATAATAACATACAACAAACAGTGATCAAAATAATTGGATGGACGCAAGGGTCTAGTGTTGGACATAAAGAACCTTGTGGGACGAAGGCCGACAGTCAGATCAATCTGGCATAGAACGGGAAACAACACGAAAAAACGACACTGAACTAATTACAAAAAATTGTTATAATAACTTCCGGCGATCGCTGAAATCACCCAGACAAATACACGCCATTTAAAACCCTGCAAAACCATAATTGCCTCAATTTCAAACTTGTCAAAATCGCATTAGTAGAGATCGCGCACGAGAATAATGTTTCGCCTTCAGCGTTCATTGGACGTAGGGATTATTAAAAACGCATTAGAGAAGCCACACCTAGTCGTATAAATAGCTTTCGTGAAACAGAAAAAAACGTAATTTCAAGATTTGTGAGGGGGAGGTACCAATCAGCCGTAACTGACACGGAAGGTACGAGGTACGGTCGTATCACGCAAAATCATTATTTTGTCGTTAAGCTGACGTATTATAATGACGGTATCTAGAGCCACGATCTGGAAGAAAGCCTTTATTTTATAGCCCAAGTTGAGATATGTGCAGCATTAGGCACAGCTGTGTGAAACCTTGACCTTTTTGTACTTCAGAAAAATTGTGTAGGAATTTTTAACTTGAGAAGAGTGTAAAACAAATCTGTTTCTGTAGGTATGATATCTCATTTTTAATATGTTTTCAATAAAATGTAGTTTTAAAAATGTTGTCAGCAAAGTTAAATCCTCCACATGTATGATTTCATTTTATGTTCAAAATTAACAATGTTTGAGTAACAAGATATTATCAGCCATTCGCGAATTATGTATTGTCTTAAAACTAGATTTTTTATAATTAAAATTTGAGTATTATTTTTCGCTATTGGTACATAATATCATAGCTTTATAGTCTTCAATGCCTAAAAGACTGCCAACTTTACTATCAGTGTGTCTTAATGTAATGATAAGGTAGTTAACAATAAAAATCTCAAAGATACAATCATTATGCTTTATTAATTTCATGTATTTATATATTTATGACAATATCGTCTCGCCTAACCTTATTATGTTACTAATTATAGTTATATTTCATAAATTTTGAATCGATAGGACATAAATGGTAAATAAAATCGTTGAAATTAGGTTCCAATGTCTCTCTACAGACCTAATTTTTGAGTTTCGAGGACAGTTCTCAGCAGACTTAAGAATCAGAACTTAATTTTATAAGTAAAACTAATTTTAAAATTTTACGTTTCAAACTCATAGTTTCCATCTGGCAAGGGATCTGAAAATTTTGTGGAACATTGCACTGAAAATATATTACCATCTAAGAGGATTTATAACTGACGATGTCGTTAATACACCATACTTATTGTAGTACACTTTACACAAAGTAACAACAAATTAAAATACTGCTTAATTCTAGCAATAAACTTACAACACAAATATGTGAATTGAGCAATTAAAAATAATTCAACAAAATGCATCCCAGCCAGACAGCTATCGAATATTCCACCCAATCGCAATAGAAGAAAATGTAAGCGAACCTAATTAGCGAATCAATAAATAAATATTGAATATATCGACAATATACAATTATTACAATTTACATTTCACTTAACGAACACAGCACAAAATTAAAAAAAAAAGAAAAAAAATATTTATAGAACCGGCTCACTGGGTTCTTATTAAAAACATTCACTAATTACAATCTATGTGAAAAATAATTTACAAATAGTACTTTTTTATACATTATTACGAAAAAACGTATAACTTGAATCCTGACAAGATCAACCTTTCTATCACTCGCCAATTTTTTAATAATAATATTCGTAAAACTAACGTGTTACGAGTATATATATTATATTTAGATATTTTTTTACGTATATCGGGTTTCTTAATCAATGATTTTATAAAAATACCTTTTCAAAATGATGTATTACGGTTATACCTGAAACGTCAAGCGCCTCCGTATCTACGTATATTCGTTCGTATAAACACCAGTTTATTTCCTAACTTTGGTATACTGTGAACATGTAACCTCATACCTACATTCCACAAGAGATTTATAAATCAAAGTATCAAGTTCTGCACCTACGATATTGAAGGTAACTTTTGTTTCATTATAAATAAAGTGATTTTCCTCATTCATTTCATTTCCTTTCACCGTGTCCAAGATGTCTTCACGTGACACACACCTTTCCACAATAGAAGTTCAAAGAATATCTCTTTTATGTTCTCATTAAGTATTTTCTAAATTATAAGCTTCAATCTCGTAACATTTTACAATAATAATAGATTTCCTATGACGTTTATTATCAGTATTAATTACGTATATGTGTCATCAAAAATCGTATACATTGCACTTGTAAACTGGCCTTCCCGCACTACGGTTACGCATATAGAAAAAAAGAGACGATCCAAAAATCAAAAACACTCATACCGCAAAAAACTCGAACCACGAATAATATCGTTGTTTCCCAAATTAATCTCAATAATTAATTATTCACACTAAAACAATTGTACATCATATAATCTAAAAATTATTATGTATGTATGTACAGAATAGTATTTAGATAGCTTAATTAAGAAATAAAACATCAAATATATTAAATAATAACAATATGGATACTAATTGCCTTCTTATCAATGGTTAATTATAAGAGGTCCTTATGGTTTTGTGATTCAAAATTATTAGAGAATTTTGTTTTTCTTTGCATAACTTCTGACATAGTGCTTGATACAGAATTCAACAATAAATTATGGACGTCACATTTTCGTTTTTTTTTTGGAATTTAGAATTACTATTGATGCCTACTTATAGTAGCTATGAAATAAATATTATGAGACATGTAGTATCAAGCACTTTGTCAAGAACTTATACAAACGTAATGACCGATTGCAAATCAGTAGTTAATACCGAGAAAATGACAATTAATCAACTATATAATCACATAAATGATGCAGTTTACTAATCATATACACTGCGTTTTTGGTAATTATTGGTATTGAGATTGTTTCTATAAATTAATTTATACTTAACAACTGTAAAAATCTCTTCATCACACTATCATTACTCGAAATCACTAGGTTACGTATTAGTTATAATGTAATATTATCATGAAAAGTCCAACATACAATTTATACAAATTAAACTGTTCTAGTAACTTCGGTCTCGGGGCGTATTGTTTCAGATTTGTGTTCGAAGCAGTCGAACATAATCGTATACACAAAATAAAACGCGGAGAACGGAGTTTGTGATTCGGGCGAGGAAATCTGAAACAAGTCACCCCTAGCTTGGACCGCGCGAACTAAGCTAGAGGCCTTTACTGTGGCGAGGTGGGCGGACTCATGTTGTCCGGCTCGTCCCCGGAGCCGGGCTCGCCTTTGGTCTTGTTCTCCTTCTTCCACTTCATGCGGCGGTTCTGGAACCAGATCTTGATCTGGCGCTCCGTGAGGCAGAGCGCGTGTGCGATCTCGATCCGTCTCCTCCGCGTCAGGTACCGGTTGAAGTGGAACTCCTTCTCCAGCTCGAGCGTCTGGTACCGGGTGTAGGTTTGCCGACCCCGCTTCCTTTCTGAAATTAGATAACGGTACACGTGAATACGAAACGAGAAAAAAATACAAGAGATTAATTTTAAAACACGGGGCAACCCTGACAGACGGCAGACGTTAAAAACTGCATAGGCATTTCTGATAAATGTTGGGTTATTTGTAAACGGCGAACACTCCCGCGCCGAGTTAATTGAAAATTGTTTTGAGCTTATCAATTTGTTAATTGTTTTTGCTTGTTGGGCATCTCTCGACTGTCGGGAGTTCTGGAGTCTTATAGAAATCAGTGCGCTGGGAAATGGTAATCTAATTTTAGAAACATTAATTCGCAATCGACCAAGTCAAGAAATTGTGTAACCCAAGATATTACACATTGCTTCGTATTCGTTACAGACATTATACATTTTTTATCATCAAGTTATCAGTTAAGTTATCTTTTTAAAAACACGCTCGTTTAAATGCAAACTAATCAATTCACCAGCCTTTTCAATTAATAACAAAGTTTAATTAGCATTAAACTGTGTGTAGACATCGTAGTGCAACATAGACAACTTTAATCTTGAAAATGGATCTATGTACGGTGAATTCGCATTTGAAATCACGATATATTTTTAGCAAAGCAAACTCGGTATCAATCATAGTGGTCCTTCTCACTACCGACAATGTTCCTACCGTGGTCTTAGTTCTATAATTACATACGGCTATTAGTGAGACGTAAGTAGACGCCTGTAATAAATTTACAGATATTTAATAATTCTGATATATTACCAACTTCGTATATGTGTGCGTGATATTAAGTGTGTATTACGTAAAATGAGGTGTACGTGTATATGTGAGTGAATACTCGGTCCGAAGTTCCGAACCGCTACCGAAGCCAATTAAAATAATTTAAGACGCCGCAGGGCTTTTTCATTTTGTAATCATTATTCTTCGAGGAAGATGCGAAGCCTATTATACACGGTTTAGATGATGCACTGAACTGTAATTTATTTGAAGTGAAAAAAGACAAATCTGTGGATGAAACTGCACGTAACAAACGTGATTATGATATTAAAAAAATAGATAAGACAAAAGATTTAGTAATTGATAGAGAAGAATACAAACGTACAGTAAATTGACAATTTTAGGGCTGTCTATCGATAAAACCGAATTAATGAATATACTGTTTGCAAACTTTGACCTCTGTAGACAAAAGAAGTTAGCAAAATTGAACATAAACGAAATGTTATAAACCTTAAATCCGCACAAAATATCCACAAACCACAAAATACATTCAAAATTGAAATAGAAACAGCTGAAGTTGGAGTTGAAACAAAGCAAAAGTTAGCTGATTATTTTCAGTTCAACGGTAACACGCGAAACGGTTTGCCATACAAGATAAACACGCTAACTTCGAAGAAATACGCAGACACGAATCGTGGATTACATTGCGAATCACACTACTGGCGACTTCCAAGAACAGCAATATTCATAACGTTGGAAAAAAGAAAGGAGCTGATGACAAACACGACAGTTAGTTACGAGTTGACAAACGAGGTACTGAGGACTATAACGTCATCAATATAGATAACCTCTGACCGGCTAACATAAATCTTAAGATTTCTAGAGGAATTTAACAGAGTGATGTAAAAGAGTCAGGCAGTGTTAGGGTTGGTGCAACGGATTCAAAATTATCGCCCACTTGTTGCTCGGGAAATTGATAACAACCTCATCCTCCTGGCCGGATTTTGGGACGCATTCAAGTACAGCCACGTTACCGTTAATAGTCTTGAAGATTTTGAGATGTTTGAGACAATATCATCAGAGCTCATCTATGTATACTACTTCATCTGTGTACTTAAAGTCGCTTTTTGTTTCTGTCTATGTGACCGCTATGTTCTTCTAAACTATACAACAGATTTTAGTGTGGTTTTCACCATTATTTAGATAATTTATTTCGGTAGGTTTATGTGTTCAAAATTAAGCTGACATATAATATAGAAATCTGGATATTTTGTCAACTCATAAAAATCGTGCAAAGCAGATTGGTCGCTACAACCATTCTGGAGTTTTTTATGAGCCAAATTGGTCAATAAGGTGCAGTAAAGTTGACGTATAGTGAAAGCTTTGGTTTCTGCTCACCATAATAATGAAGGATCTGTGTGCAAAAATATATTTAATTGGCATTTCCATATTGATGGAATAAGCAGTACTAAGCAGGATAAGCTTTCTTTAAAAAAATTGTATTGTCTTAAGACATAATAGACATGAACGTTAGACCCCCAGAACTGTGTCTATTGGTGAAGCTAAAAAACATACATCTTTCATCCACCACACAGTGATTTATTCTTAACATTAACACTAACAATCCAAGTCACAATCTACCACGGTCTTTAGTTTTCACCACGTCTCTAGACCTTACATTTCATCAAGACAACACACGATCCCATCGGTCATGTCGCGCCGAAAATTCCAAAACAATGTCGTATAGCGATATAGCTCATGAAATCCCCTTCCTAGCGGGCTTTATATATTACAGCAGCGGTTTCATCGCACACTCAGATGCATAAAACATGATCCCCCCGTCAGATTTAAACCGTCCGTAATAAGAGCATTAAAGAGGGCACGAGGCAAGCGAGATGTTAGCGGCTAGACAATGGTAATTCTATAATTTTTATCGGTCGTAGAGAATATTTGGGATTGATGTGAAGTATATTGGCATGATGTTGATGAGTGTTGAGATACATGAAGAACTCTTAGTAGGAGATATCTAGAGAAAGACTACGGATATACTATAGATATGATATACTACGCAATATTGGAACAGTTATGAAAAGAGTAATTTGATACATTTTGTTCCAATGTCTATACCGATTAAGTAAAAATCAATGATGAAAGAGTCTTTCTCTTGATAACGAAGCAGTCGAGAAACTTGCAACTTACAAACAGACAACTTCTCTGGCCATTACCTTAGAAAACATTGCCATAAAAAGGATCTTTGCTCTACCCAACAAACGGGCGTCTAAACCGCAGCGTCCAACCCGCTCGTGTGGATATCCCAAACGAAATCGCAGCTTTAGGAGCGTCGGGCGCAGCGCTGCATGTGTCGTCGGTCGACTATAAATCATCTCGGGCAGGGGAAGGGGCTTACTTTCACGACGATGTGGACAAACACCGGGCATTGTTGAAAATTGGCTACGATGGACCGGGGAAAGTGATTGGTAATGATGTAAGAGATTCTGAATAGAAATACGATTTTGAAATCAGGAATAGTATTTCCGTGAGTTTACTACCTACTATATGTATGAGTATATGTAACGTAAGATGTTGGTATTGTAGCACATTGTTAGCAGCACCTACGTTCGAAGATACCTCATGCCCACTTCATGTCTGAACGACATGGAAGTAGATAAGTACTAGATCATATCAATTCTTGATATGATGGCTTGGAACATTATATTTCTTCAACTAAAGCAACTCTCAGTAAATACAATCGGTTCATTCAAAACTTAAACTTTTCGATTTTTCCAATAGGAGAAAAGAATTTGTTGTATTTTTTTTAGAGCCAGAAATACCGAATCGATGGAATCGTTACAGATCTGATGTATTGAGCCGAAGAGATTATCGTTAGTAATACTAAGTTCACGAATGCGTTTTCCAGGACGATTGCATGAGAATCCATACGTTACTAATCCCCTGAGAAGTAAAGGTTGGTTCACATTTATCTGGATAAAGTGCGTGCTAAAATATTGAAAGGCGTGCGCTATCTCACATCGCATTTGTACTGATTACAGCGTTGCGTGTACAAAGGTAAAGGGTCGAAAAATGCGGTCAGCTGCCGCAAACCGGTTGTAACCAGACTAAACTGAATTGAGATGTATATTCTTTTGTATATAGAATTGATGATAAATGGCATTATTATTATAATAGGTACTATAAACCCGTTACTAGTTATATCTACATCTATTGCATTTTAAAGGTCAGTTTATTTGCAGTGTGAAGTTCTTTGTACAATGCTTTTTCGTATTTGCAGCTTAATAGCTACAATAGTTTAACAAAGCAACAAATGCAAAAATAATAATAATATAGAATTAACTAACCGAAGAACTAAAAATATTGCAACAGATAACATTAAAATAGTATGGTAAACTTTAGCAACTGCAGCAATTAAGTACAATACATAGATTCTGCGGTTAAGGCAGGTGTTCCAGCAACTATGGGGACAGCGTTTAACTCGTAAACACTGTTACATATTTCGATACGAGGAAGAAAGTTAAGGAAAATAATGCCTAATTGCAGTATCGTGGTCATAAATTCCAAGAGATTTTGGTTGCTACTGATCAAGATTTAGTAAGTCGTCAAGCTTGGACTAGAAAATGATAGAGGACCTAAATGATTTCTGATAATGGATTGCAGGAATTGGAAAGAAAATAATCCCTACAGCTAAAAATATGAAATATACTGATGAAATACCCGTGTCAAAATAATTGGGTAATAAAACAGAACATAACCAAACTCTGCCAATGTCAGTCGTGTAATGAAATAGTCCCCAAAACATTTTCCGCAACCGCGAGTAAAAAAATAATAACAGGCAAAGCGTGCGAGCCTAAATACCAAATTCATCAAGGGATGACAAGTGAAAAGAGCTTTTAATTTAATTCGTTGCGGTATCGCCACAGGAACACGAAAAAAATACAGCAACAGCTTGAAGCGATATCGACAATCCATAATTCATGTCCTACAATTTCATACATTTCGACTCCACGCCAACGCTATATTTGGGCGACGAAAACCAATCGAATCCTGACTTTATATTCAACGTGACTGAACTCAAAATGCTTTATGAACGTTTGTTTGTTATGACCTATAGCTATACTGAAATCACTCAGTGTATTGCAACATCGTACATGATATCAAACGGGTATTCAGATTAATGCAATTTCTCTTAAACGCTTACACGTCGTAAATAAAATTGCTGGTTTCCAACGACTATAGCGAAGGTCGATCCATGTTTATAGTGTTTAATTGATATAGCAATCGTATAAAAATAAATAAATGTCATAGTGACGATTGTTCAGCTTTAAAGTCGCCGATGAAAAATTAAGGACTACTCAGGGAAAATAAATCTTCGAGCCCTTATAGGAAGCTTGAAGACTATACTTGATAACGAAATCAATCAAACTTGTGCAGTTACCTACACTTAACAAAATACAATTCTGTTGATACATTGTAATGCACTTAAGGTCCAGTTCTTACCCAGCAATCTGATAAGGTCAAGCAAGATCTCTGAGTGGAGATTGGAATAAAGTTGAGTGACCCTAAAATTTTACGTGTGACCTTAAAACTGTCGGACCTTCTTAGTGAATATTGTAAGTATGTGACCATTGATCATTAAGATGGAGAAGTGAAAATGGTAGCAGTGTCTTTGCATTTAGCCTCATCTTTGTAAACCCTACTGGACAATGCAAAGAGGCTCTACGAATGCTCTTCATACGTATTAGTAAGCATAGCATTGAATGGTATGTTTTCCTTCCTAGCAATCTTGCCATCTTGTTTATTTATTACCTAGTGCTTCATGAATTTTTACCGCAGCAACCCATAAAAAGGATCGGCCACTAAACAGGTGGTAAATATCGTAAATAATATCGCTTAGCATTAAAACGGCAATGGCATTGTAAAAGCGACATTGGTATACTAATGACATGAACACAATTTGTTGTACATTGATAAAATCCACGGCCAAAATGCGATGGATGACAAAACACGCGACATAATAATTACGAGTACCTCATGCATGATTAATGTGTCGTGTGCGTAAATATTTAACCCTACATGCGAGTTACTAAAATGTAGATATATATAATTTTTGGGAAGGTCTCTATGCGTATTTTCACAGGATTGTCGGCACGGTTGACGCAGTGGTTAAGCGATTGACTGCTGCGCTGCGTGTCGCGGGTTCGATTCCCGCACGGAACAAATATTTGTATGACCTACATGTATTTGTTCCGAGTCTGGGTGTTTTTCTATCTATAATATGTACGAGTATGTATTTACAAAAAAAAAAAATGTATATAAGTAGTTTATCAGCCAGCTTGTTACCATAACACAAGCATTAGGTTGCTTAGCTTGGGACAAAATGGTGCTGTGTGAAATGTCCAGGGATATTATTATTGTTATATTATTATTATTTAGCTTTGCAGTCCACTATTGTTCTCCCCTTCAAGCATCCGATCATCTAAACTGTCTTGGCTAAGACACCATTATTTCACCAAATGACCACTCTTTTTTTTTTGTTTTTCCATAATCGTCTGCATGTAGTATTTCGATAAGACCAATAGGAAAATCGTTAACAAATCTTACACAAAGGGTCGAGTGACGCATGACAAAAAAAACAACATGGCTGACTTAGTTTTGATAAATCATTAATCATTGCTGAGGTTTGGGCGGCCGCTAGATTATGTACTGAAGATTGCTAGTGGCTTATGTATGCTGCCCTAATGACTTTTGTTTCGATCCATTTGTGTAGATAACTGATATAGTAAACCATGCTTGGTGCAATTGTTCTTTAGTTGAGTTAGTTTCGTGGTTTGAGAATCTAGCTAGACCAACTTGAGTTTTATGGAATTTAAACAGAATTTAATTTGTGGAATAAGACGAGCGAATCCACGATCTAATCTCTAGCTGGAAATCCTAAAAGGTTGTTATGTACGAATTAATAATGACCATAACCGAATGTATATCTACATACAGAGGAAAGGCTTCATCACAAATCCGAGCGGATCTCAAAAAGAATTTATAACGTGAACACACAGCCATCAGTCAGTGTTGTGTTGACGCTGATACCCGTCGTGTTTCGCATCCGAAATGGAATGTTATTCACCGAAAATTTAGCTTTGGTGTATGCTAAAAATTACGCGCTCCCCGCCCGGGATTGAACGAAATACCGCCCGCAAAAAAGGTGTCAAATGAAATATTCAAATATATTTTAATATAATTCATGCGGCGGGCGTTTCATTTCTCTCCCTCGTAATGGAATGCTAAATTTTCGGGCGAACAAAAAATATATATTAATGCGCGTACCTAATAGCTTATACAAACTCGTTTGTTGGGTATTGTTGCGCACAATGGGTGCCATAACTCCGCGTCGCAGCCACGGCCGGTGACGTCTTTGTTAGGCTCGCACAGCTTTGTTCTGTGCCCGGCTCCGCCTGTCGACGCGACATCCTACCCGACCTTTGTACCAACACACCTACGGATCGGGTACCTAAGCCTAATCATACACACGCAACACAATCAAACCATATCAGGATAGCGCACGAACCGCGATAGAGGATCAAAATACTAATCATTCCATTACTAAATTAAACCCATCAATTAGGTATTAGGAGTATATTTTGAAAAACATGGAAAAGTGAAATGTAATGACCTGGCTTTTATAAAAATGAGTGCCCCCCTTACACGTAGGGGGCTAATTACCAGTTTTGTTCGGGCCATTACTATAATTTGCAGCAGGAAAAGCACGAATGAATATTTGAGAAGGCGATAGAGAGTGAGTAATTGCGTTGGATCACGAAGTGAAAAGTTATGAAAGGTGCGGGGTGGTGATTTTTCAACGCCCGCCCCGTGAAAGCGAAAATCTTAATGAAAAAGAAAATATTCAATCATTTTACTCTGGCGTCGATATTAAAGGTTCTAGTGATGTTATTCGGGCGATGTCTAGGTAATATGCGAACGTAACAAAAACAGTAGTGGTCTGCCTAAAAATTCATCTCAACATAATGCCGAGCGCGAAACGCATTAGGGCTCCAAGATGAGCTTCGCCGCGGGACAGCGTGCCCCAGGGGGCTGCCCCTGCCCCCGAAAGCCGGGTGGGGGGCGATCTCCGCTCCAGAGAATATTTGACACGGGTCTGGCAGATAGACAGGCCGGTCATGTGTGATCCCCGGGCAGGAAACGGGGGGGCTTTTTTCCGCTCCTCCATCGACGTGGCTACTCCCTACCTACCGGCGCAAGTACAAAGATACGGTTTATGATTTATGTGGCACCGTCGACTCGCACATGTGCACGCATCATGTGACGCCGCTTTTTGTACACAACTAATGATACGAACAGACTTAATATCACATTAATGAGTATCGAGCGATGATAGAATTTAATTTCGATATCTAACAAGCCACCTATTAGTTCAGTAATTTGCTATGTCGGTAATTATGATCGGAAAGAGCTATACGTCAAACTTTTCAACAGTTAATGGCCGGTACACTAGTATTTATTGAATTAGTGGCGATCATTCCATAATGTTATGGATTCATTTCAATTTCGAGCGGTTGGTGTTCGAAAATGGAATTTTAATACCACATAATAAGTTCGGCTTCATCGGCTTAGCGGCGGTCAAAGTTTGATTGGCGTTCTATCCCGACGTTTAATTAATGTGGGCCAAGCTATCCTAACCTCGAGTGAGACAAGGACGGCGAGACTGGGCCGAAGAGAGAAAGACGATTTCTGCCAATGTTGCCAGTTAATTGGACACAACTTACTTCTGAAGTAAAAGGACGTAGTTCGGGGAAATTATTGGTCTGAACTCAGTAACTTGAAAGAGGGTACAAGAAAGGCACCTTGTTATTTAGTGAACTTTAACTCAAGTTGAAAACTGGAGGAATGTATTGTGGGAACTTGATTAATTACTTACTGATCTAAGACTTGACATTTCGTGCCTGCTAAGCTGTTCAGTAACAATAAATAAGTAGTAAAAAACAAATAAGTACAATTTGTTTTTGATATTGGCTCTACTAAGATTCCGAAATGACTAGCTAGGTATGTATATGTACGGCACGGACGGCACGGACGTATATGGACGGCAAGGTTGGCGCGGTGGTTAAGCGATTGACTGCTGCGCTGCGTATCGTGGGTTCGATTCCCGCACGAAACAAAATATTTGTATGACCTGCAGGTAGTAGTTCCGGGTCTGGCTGTTTGTGTATGTGAGTTTAAATGTTTGTAAACGCACCCACGATTTAGGAGAAAATCCTAGTGTGGGGCAACGTTTAATAAAAAATAATGTATAACTCAGAGTCATCTATTCAACAAAAGTTAAATTAAGTTGTTAAACGATAAGGAAGATAGCTGTAAAATAATTAAGATTTATCTTCTACCAACACAAATGCAAATGATGGGAATTTTTATACAATACTGTGAGTTCATTCGCTATTAAAAAGTTTTTAAAAGATTTATGTAATTATGCATTAATTATGAATTATGTAATGCTTGGCTCCGCCTGCGTTTAGTCACTGTAATTTAACGATAAAATCACTCACCAAGCCCATTCATTAAAGCTTGGAAGCGAGACATAATGATGTTCGTTTTATATCGGGAAAGTATCTTTACATTCATCTTCATTGGTACATTTTTGTAACCAATGCTTGTATCTATTAGCCAGCATGTCCAAATATCTATTAGAAAATTGTAACGTCAGATTCCAATACCTACATTCTCCTGGTATAGATTTGAAGACAGTTTTCCTGCATTATTTTATTATCATTACTTTAACGGTTAAGTAAGGTTAATAAAGGTATAAAAAACCAAAATACTTTCTAGCAAATAAGTATATACGAAAACTTAAAAAAAGTTTGCAAAAAGTTAACACGAACTTTCCACGTTAACTTTTACAGCAACTATAACATGAACAATGTAATTACTTTAAAAAATCTGGCACAAAATTTTACCAACTATAAACGGTATCAAAAATAACTGGCAACTCCATGACTCACACATTGACAGCTCACGTCATACAGCATTCATCTCGTCAATGTGTGAGTGCCGTCCTATTCGTGAGAAGGTAATCGTGAATTTTCGTGTGTCTTCGTGAGTATTCGGTTTTCTATGTGTGCGTTAGACATATATTAATGGGATTGGTGTATTTCGATGTGGGTGTATGTAATTATAGGACCGTAATGGTTTTTTAATAAGCTCCCAACTTTTTGCCGTTTTATGTTTTTTGTTTTGTGTAGTAATCATATTCATATTTCATCTAAGTAGGTATATACATGTAGCTGTATATCTATGAATTAATGTAGTTTTGAATGGATTTAGTTGCCTACATGTTGTTTAAAATTAAATTAAATGCAAACATTATCAATGCTGAATATTTACATAATTATTAAAATGAGTTTTATTATTTGACATAATTACATATTATTTTCAATTTCCATTTTGGATAATATTCTAAGCATAGTCAACCACAATTATTTATGAATAAAATAATGCTTTTAAATAAATGAATACAACTTTTTTTTCTGTTCAATAAGAGCATTAATTATTTTTATTTTATTAATATCCAATAACCAATTGGAAAAGTTTATCTTAAAACTTAACTTTTCAGAATCAGAACTTTAAAGCCGAATAAGTTTGATTCAACGCCATCTTGCAGGTAACTTAAGAACTAACAAGCACACAGAGCTCTTTAAAGTTCCTCAATGCTAAGTTACTGAGGTGGATTATCTTTTGATCTTGTCATTTTGAAGCGGTTTTTAAACGATACATCTATGCAGCTTGATAGAGACAAGTTGAATCATAAGTTAGATGTTAACCGTCAAGTAAGTAAGCTATATGTGAACAGAATTTTTAATTCATCGTAATTTATTGCTAGGTACTTGAATGTTAGTCTAATGATGAAAGTAAATATTAATGTATTTTCCCACCATATTGTTGGCTGCTAGGATAGTAGGTAGTAACTACCTATGTACTTCTTAATTATGAAATAAATAAAGTTTAGAAACCGAAATAAAGATCCTTAGATACAGTAGCAAGGCATTGCTACATCCTCTATTCAATATTTTCGTTCACACTTTGAAAACTAACAGAACTCCTAAGCCGACATCGAAAAAATAATATCAAAAAACAGTATAAACGCCATTCGTCAACGTCCCGCTACCGGGCCGAACCGGAAAGTCACCACCGAACAGAATTAGAAATATATTTTTATCCCTCTACCCCACTCTACCCTACTGTGTAAAAAATCTTTATGCAAATAATAGCACGTGTAAATACAAGGGGAAGTTGGGGAAATGCGGGCCATCTCCTGTGTTAAATAAATAATAACATTTGCGGAAATTTTTAACTTCATCTTTTTAGTTCGAAGGGTAGGAAAGGTAATGATGCAGAGTCTGTACGACAAATTAATGGGTAATTCAAGTGAAGTTTATTACCTTTTGCAATAAAGCAATCCATAATTGAGCAAATTAAGTGGTTGATGATTGTGTTTGAGCAATTTGATTGATTTGAGTTGAATATGCAAGAAATGTAAAATACAATTTCCTTCGACAAATTAGTTTGATTAGCATAATGCGGCTGTTTAATAAGACAATACAGGGTGGCAGGGACTTCGACGCGCAAACTGTAACCATGGATTCAGCACATGAGTTTAGACCCCTTAGTGTCGAAATTTTACGTCGGTTATTAAAAAAAAATGTTGCTGTTCCATACGTTTTGACCGCGTAGATATTGCACTTTTCTATGAAACAGAAGATTTTTTTTTTTGATAACCGACGAAAAGTTTCAACGTCAATCCGCGGTGGTCCGGGTGGATCCACCACGCGGACCCAGTACGGGCTGGTAGATGTCATATGTCTTCGAATGTTTGGCTCTCGGACATGCCGGTTTCCTCACGATGTTTTCCTTCGTCGTTTTGAGAGCATTGATGATGAAATAATTTACACAAAAAATAATTTAAATCGGTTAAAATCGGAAAAATATCATGATCAATTGAGACGTAGAACTTGAAACAACAAGAAGAAGCTATCACAAACAGTGAAGAAGTTTCAGAAAGCATAAAAATCAAAGGAAAAGTAGAAAGCTGGGTACAAAAAGAAACTGAACTCCAATCTAGTGAGGCATTTATCGTCATTGTTACTGCACGACAATCGACGATCGATCAAGTCAAACGTACCGACAATGGGACTTATCGCGCACTTTACTTTGAAAATCACTAGGTTTTGTTAGAGATGGCGACAAAATTATTGAAAAACGATAAATTATGTAGTGAGAAAACAATTTGCGTATGAGACGGAAAGATAAAGTTGAATATGTAGAAAATGTGTGATCATTTTCAGCTTCGAACTAAGTTTCAACCTACTTGAAGCACATTGCTTGAAACTTTTAAGTACAGCGTGCTTGAAATAGATCAAAAGTACTCAAAACTATTGTGTTCTATCAAATGTTTGGTTTTTCTCAGTTCGAAAACCAGTCTTGTTTTTCGATTTCTCATTCCCTTTTCATTCACAACCTGTCAACACCCGAATTCCTGCTCGATGTTTGCAAGAAAAAACAAACAGCCAACCGCAACACATTTGTAATTGTATTATACATTTCTATGTTTAATACGAAACGATTCGAGCTTTCAGAGGCAAGCGGGGAAAATCAGAAGCAGGCACGAGAACAAATACTTGTATTCAATCATCTGGCTTTCACAAAGGCCTCGGGGCTGATAACTGAACAATGAAATGTAACAAGTCGTCTATCCGGCATTGTATGCGAAGGGGGGCGAGGCGGCGCGTAGGGGGGGGGTTTCCATTATATTTCCATTTCCACCTCGATTCCCCGCGACTTATCGCGGCCTACCTCTCGGACTAGGTAAGTCTATCTTTCTATGCCGTTAGTCAGTGCGGCTATACGTCAAATCGTGGCGAAATAAAGGTGTTTTTGTGTGAATTCTGGAGAAAATAAGTCCAGTGGCGTTGATAAAGGTATTTTGGGAAATGAAACGCCCACTGTTTAAGAAATTAAAGGCTTTGTTGAAGTTGAGGCTTTTCACGATCATATTTCAAAAACGTGAGGCTCCGAAATAATCACGAACGGTCTGAACACAGTTCGGGACTGCCGAAAAGAGGGTGTATTATAGGTAGTACACCTCTGCCTATTCCCTTCGGGGAATACCAGCGTAATGTTATGTTACGCAGTCCCAAATGGGAAGAAAGCTTGAACAATATCGAAGTCTTTGGACACTGGCTGACTAAACACTAGTGACATATTATATTATTATCTGTGAATTAATATAACTAAAGCTCTTTCTGTCATGTCTTATTTAACGTTTCGCTAATGATAACCTCCTGGGCTGCTGGTATATCCTGTTCCTCTTTGTTACCGCCAATATGTCACATCAGAAGAAAAAACGACAGTTCCTAATGAATATTCTTCTCATGATTCGATTAATTATCTTGCAATAACTGACCACCTTTTGACGTCATCCGAAATTCCCCATTTTATATCTTCATCAGCTTCCTCTTTATGTGTAATGAAAAATGTTTGCAGATTTATCATTTGTCTTTTAAAACTAATGACTCACATAATTCTATCAGTAAAGCTTGTGATATGTTTTAACACGAAATCTCATTAGGCTACATCAGCTGTATAATCAGACTTTAATGTTTGTCTTTGTCAGTCTACACTAATGTCATCCTGCGGATTTGCTTTCAAAATTTTGTCGCGACTATCGATTTTTCTTATTACATTGATCTAATCAGCAAGTTCCTGCCTATTCTTTCATGTAGCTCATTAGGTACAGACATACCAACAGATTGTATTAGTACATAATCATTGCGTACACGTTGCTACAGTTGGCCAATGATTAATGATTCGTAAGCTTCAAACGGAACGGCGTTCTATTTTCAAACAAACGCACGCGGTGTTCCTATTGGTCGGTTTTTTATTTCAAAATGGCAGCCGATATTTGAAGATAATTAATGAAGGAACGTTCTCAAGTAGATAACATAAGAGCTTTAACGAGATTTCTGGTTAAGTGCGACTATTTGCTACCGTGTGCTTTAAGCACCGAGTATTTTTCATATGCTAAATAGGCACGTCTGGTGTTTAAGAGCTAATATCCGAGATTTGTTTTTTACTGAACTGGTTTTGGTAAAGTCTACCCATTTTGTTTCGTATCTGCAGTTGTGCAATTAATATTTAAGATGTTAATTGCTGCTACAGACATGTAAGTAGAATTTAGTCAGGCATTTATTGTAGATATCGGGTTTGGGTTTATGGTTTACCAGATATGACTGATGATGAGTGATGAGAGATTATATGAACACCTATTGTACTGATTGAAAATTAACATCTGAACCGATGTCAGCCCTATCTTAATTGTACCGCATTACTTACATCGATACATCATTCAACTAACAAAATAAAAGACTAGAATGCTAACTAAGAAGAATAAAATAAATACAATTAGAGACGAGAAATCCCTTGACAAACACCACTAAGCAATTAAAAGACGAAATTCCCAGAATCCGTTGACCAACAACCTGCTTACAAATGAAAGTGCGCATTATCACCCAATCACCATACAAGAGGCGTAACTACTTGCATCATCTTCTTGCATCCCACTAACAATCTATCTCTGCCTCATCAAATCACATCGAAGTTGGGAATTAATTAACTACGACGGCCAACTCAGACCGTCTGGCAAACAGAAACTAAGTCAAAATTGGCACGACTTATCTGGCATCTAGCTGGTATATTGGTTATGACATGGGTTAGAAACACTTAGTATTAACTGGTTTAGGGAGAAGCTTGGTAGTCGAATAGACGAGTAACTCGATGCTGCATAATCGAATGGGGTCGCACAAAACGCGAAAGAAGACAATTTAACATAAAATTAATCTGATCAATATGAATTCAAACATCGAAGCAGTTAAAACAATAGGACAAGACGTAAAAAATACTTGCATGTCAAATGCATTGCATTGTTATTGCTCATAAACCAGTCACGTTCTAATCTTTCAATCAACAACAATGTTTAATCGATTCAAGTCTTTAGTTGATTATTATCCACCGATTATTTTGTTGTATAAATTAGAATCGACTATCTAACTCTCCATCTCTAGCAAGTTCGTAGTTGGACGTAGATCGGTCCACATCCTACGCTACGTAGGGACAGTAAAAGTTGGCGAACACACAGATACCATCAGATTTGATTTATGATTACTTGATTTATACGAATTAAAATGCTTTGTGAGTTGTGTTGTTAATTGCTGTGCTGTTAAATTAAGCTTCGGTTTTGGCATGCGCTACCATTTCAATGCATTTCTCTTTAAGACTGACTGATGAGTCCTATTTCTAGGTTTATTTGCCGTTAAATATAGGTGCTACACTCAAAGATTAGCATTATCACCATCAATTCTATCATATACCTCTAGTCTTATACGTTCTAATCTCCATCTTGTCAGTAGACACAAAAACGGTAAGATTTTTGATGATGAAGAGGAAGTCGCTTGCCAAACCTAACTTCTGACTTCTAAAAGATCATCTTTAACAAGATTTAGGGCTGATTTTTCAATCGACAGATAATTCTTATTCGTGGAATCAAATTGACGTGTGACAGATTTTGTAAGGAAGAACTGTCAAAAATTTTATTCCTTGACTAAAATTATCTGGCTTTGGAAAAATCAGTCCTTAAATTAATTATGATGTTTGCCAGTTAGATTCAATAAATATAAGAGGTATTAAAGAGTCTATACGCATATAATGTCGTAGTTGTTGACGCTACCAAGCCTTCACGTCATTGGAATTTCCGCAATCTGCGACTGCATTTAATGAATAAAGAACATCTCTAGTCATACGACTATACTGTGTGCTTAGCCAATAGGTTGAAAATAGACATCAGGAAGCTTACCAATAGGTACTGAGAGGAGGGACGCCCGACCACAAACTAACGCTTAAAAAGTTAGTTTGGATTCAGAGAATTGTTACCTTAGCGTCGCTTCGGTATTCACAAATACCTCTATAGGTATACACTATTATATCACTGGAAGGTAAAATTATTTAAACTGACTCAAAACTTTCGCGAATAATAATTATAACACGGACCCGGACAGTAGCCAAACTATCCCGCGCAAATATGCACACAAAACTAAACTCGAAACTCTAAACAGCATCTCTATTGCGAATGATATCGCCAATTACAATAGGGACCCTAAATCAGGCGGTTCCACCATAAATTAGGTTTCCGACAAATTCAAAAACAGTAGGAGATGGTAGCACAACTTGAGGGTCTTTGTTCGGGATCGGCGTCAGCTAAACAGAAGGTGAGCGCTTTTGTGTCGGCAGTTGTAAATTTTATGAAAAGTGAAATTCCTTTTGAATGCCTCTTCGACTCATAAATAATCCCCGAACAGTAGGCTGGGTATTGTTTCTGGCACTTATTGTTTCTCATCAATGTGCACGTGGAGCGAAAGTGTTTTTGCAAATTGTCGAATCTATTTTCGCTACCTGAGTTCACGTAATGTATATTGTGCAAATTCTACGTTGACACAGGAATTTGCTCTCGCTTGCGACGCATTATAAATCAATAAACAGTGTTCTGGGTAGTACGAGACTATTGTTGTGACTTTTATATTAAAGAAGTAGAAGGTAGGTAGATAGTGAATTTGTCCTTTTAGTGGTATTAGTCTTTACAAAAGCGATTGTCCGGTATTATGAAGTCAAAAAACCAATCTGCCTAGCCTGTTCCCAACTATGAGGTCGGCTTCCTGACCAACTGGATGCAGCTGAATACCGGTATTACGAAGTAGTGACTTCGATTTCCATGTTGAAAAAGTGCTACACTAATGTTTACAAATCCCAAAAGAATTTGTGAAGGGTTTCATAAGCAACTGAACGAGTCTGCCATAGTATCTCCACCAGATGGGCAGGTTTGATAACTACAAATTAAGAAGTTACACTTACCAAATTGACTTCGCATCCAGGGGTATAGTGGGCTGGGCAGCGAGGCGTTGGTGTTTGGCGGGGGCTGTTGAGGGGGCGGTTGTTGCGCGTGCATGGACTGCTGGTGCATGGGTGGCATCTGCGTCTGGTGCTGCATGTCGTCCACGGGGTACATGAGGTGCTGCTGGTGCGGCACACCATGCTGCACCATGTGCTGCTGTGGATGCATGTGGTGCGGCATCTGCTGCGCCTGCTCCAGCGGTGGGCTGCCCGGAACGCCCCCCGCCGTCGCCGCTGCCGCCTGCAGTTTACACGACGTGTACACCGCTGGCGCTGGTGGCTGGTGACCGTTAGGTCCGTACCCGTCCGCCGTCTTTGGACCCATGTGCCCCATCTGTGACGGACTGTCCGGCCGGTAGCCATTTTGCTCCATCTGTTGGTAATACCCCAGCCTGTCGTAAGGCGGAAACCTGGGGTAGGGCATACCGGGTGCCGGCTGCGCGGGGTAGTGGTGCTGCGCCGGCCTGAGCTGCTGGTCACAGCCCTCCATTTCGTGGCCTTGTTGTGGCACGGCGCCGTAGTGCGCGTGCGCCTGCTGGTGCTCATGGCCGCCGCCGTTCCTCATATCGGGCATGTAAGCGTTGGAGAAGTAGGTCATGCTATCGCAGTTGTTGGCGCTCATCGCGGGCCCGCAGCCCGCGCGGCTCGCGTCCGTATCTTCCGTTGCAGATTCTCGGCCCCTCGGGCCGACACTAGCTATCACAGTTTAGTCACTACACAAACACTTCGGATTCCATTCACTACACGACAGCTATCGGTCTCACTGATGGGCTGCTCGGTGTTGACGGACGGTGTCTCCTCATCTGATTCTTCCTCGAATCTGAAAAGAGAGGTTGATGCACTTAATAAATCTATAATTAAATATCCAATGGTCAGGTGTAAGAAACCGACTATCGGTCGATCGTGTTTGTGTTGGCGAGCTCACAGTTAGCTGAGCCAGAGTCATGGCGCGCCGCCGCCGACCTGACTGACAGACTGACACGTGTCCTAAAGCTGGGACACACACGAAGTCATAAAACCTCATGTTCCGAGTAAAACGCCTATTAGCGACAACCTGTCTGTGATACGGGCCCCCGTTCGCCGGAGATAACTAAGCGGCACATTCTTAAACGCGAGTCATATTTGGAATCTGTCTTTGTCTGGCTGAAGGAAGTGGATCCTGAGAAGCGAGACGGCAGATGGAATAGTGTCACGTCTCGGGATCGACATGTGGCTGACCCGCCGTCATACCCTCGACATTTCCCAGCAGTTGATGGAGCATGAGTGACAACCGCGCCGCTGCCCGACGATATAACTTTACACGGACGTTAATTTGTGTGCCGAGGGACAAGTGTCACAGAAACCACCGCGTTATCGCCGAATCTCGTTTAACTCTACTGGTTTAACGTAGAGAATTTATTGCGTACTTAATACGACAGCTACTAGAATTTACCAAGTAGCCACCATGATGGAACTAAAAAATTCAATTAAGCAAATAAAAAACAAGAATAATTTTAGAGTTAAGACGACTTCAAGCGTGCGCTTGCGTCATATTTGCTCAATTTATGGTAAGCTATTGTAAGAGGTAGCAACTGCCTACAACTTTAAATTCGGAATAGTTACCAGCATTACAAAGTCACGTCGGAATATTTTCGATATGCTTTGTTAACATCATATACTGAGTAAAAAATCCTTGCAGTAGAAGTGCCGCCCCTAAGGGCCGGCGCAAGTTATTTAAAACCAAAAGCTCAAGCCTCATTAGCGACATTTAATGATGGCGGCGACTCCGAGACAATATGCTACTCGCAGATGCTACTGTTTTGTTGTGTAACAAACATTGGCATGGGAACATGTAATATTATTATCTGCTGCTAAAATTATCAGCTGAACCATCCAGACATACCAAAACAATATTTCATGTCCTTAACGAGTTCCATCAGTACAAAATAGCATCCATTCTAGTCCAGATTCGGGTTCAATCTCTCTGTTGATGACACATGAAATCGTGAAAATTCTAAGGACAATACACAACAGCGTTAATTAATTTTGAAGCGAGCGTGAACTAAGCGTAGGTACAACAATTGAAAGGCATGCCTACTCGGAAAATTTGCATGTACAGGGCTGGACAATTTAAATTTACGATTTCGCCGCCCCCCAGCGGCGCGACCCTCGCTTTTTTAAATTTTCAATTTTCATTTGCATTCCAACAACTAACTCTCGCCCTATAGATGTAAGTACATGTAGATGAGAACTGATTTATGAGGATTTATTATTTGCCAAGGTCTTATTTCAAACAGTCCTTCGAGCCACAAGTTAGCCGGTTATTTTCTCGCCTGTTGTGGAGAACCAATAATTATGCTAGTTGAGAACGAACAATTACATCCACATAGACTATGTTACGTTCTAGAAACGGTAATTCTACTTTAATTGCTTTACTTATTTAGACTTAAAACAGCTCTTATAAAAGCTTAGTACGTGCAATCAGCGCATAAGAATGTCGGCAAAAAAATGCTAAATTAAGTATGCATGTTAAGTAAATTACTTCAAAGTAAGTTTTAACATATTTCGGCGAATTAACTTTTAAAATTACATGTGTAATAATTAGAACAGTATCTCTTAGTCGTGTCTCAATCTGTAGTGCACGTACGGCTAATGCTCTAGCCGACAATTACGATCAAGATAAAAATCTTCAACCCTGAACGCTCAAGGAATATATATCTTTAAACTGACCGACGTCGAAATTAAGTCTCACGTGCTTTTGATAATTTGATAACGGACGTCTACGGTTTGATTTATTTCTCAAATAACTGGTTTGTGAGTCAGCCGAGGTTCGTTCTCATGCCCCTTGGTTCTAAGTAAAGCTGGATATGTAATTAGGTGTGTGTCAAAATGTTTATGAGTTGTTTCTAGGTAAATTCTTGGAAAGTTCTATTAAGGATAGACGTTGAGCAGAAAAATTTTACAGCCTTCAAATTTGAAACTGGTTCAGTTTGGTTTCGGAGATTTAGAGAATCTCTCTGAAAACATAAATCGTGAGAAAACAGACGATTTCGTTAAATGTCATTAGAACAACTCGACTAGTACCTACTTTTGTGGCCACATTCGTTGAAAATGTTTCGGACGTCAAAGGTACAGCGAAGCAGCGACAAACATTAGGAATGTTCGTCACATTCCATACATCAGATTATGCAGACGAGCTAGTTGACGTCAAATAAGTTAACAACAACAACATTATAGCTCAGAAAATTAATCATGAATAAGTTTTGTATTTACTATAATAAGACCACCCGAGATATTGGCAACAGATAACGCTCTGATACAAACATAAAAAAATGATTTAAAACCTCTTTCAGTGATAAATTTTTCTATGAAAATACTGTTTCCAGATTTACGTTTGTATTGAATTAATATCCGAAATATGTTCAGAACAATATTTATTAAACAATTTCATTGAAGAACTAACGTGTAAATCACTCGGAAATGTTTTAATCATACGTTAAAAAAACTGCGAAATATCCAATGGGCCATCTCGCGTCTTGCTTTATAAGACTCATACAATAAATCATACAAAAATACACCGTCTAATAGACTAGAGACCAAATTAAAAAGAAAATTAATAACATTTCGCGACCAAGAGTCGGCGACTGTTAATCAAGACGCGATCAAAGGATGCGTATTTTGGGAAATTTCCCGACGCGTGTATTTATCATTTCTACTATTTGTCAATTAGAGAACTATTGTGGGAACCAAGTACCTACTTTGATTTATACACCCTCTATCGGCTTAATGCGACAGTACGCAAGAAAAGTTGCTCCACCTTGTTTTATTGCACTGTTTTCAGTTCCGGGAAATCGCTCCCATCTGTCTCAATAAAATCTCATTGTTGACGTAGATTTACATAGAATCGTTCGCGAGAAGTTTTTTTTTAAGCTATTTTATGGTACTTTTAATTTAAATTATAACGGAGTTAGATGACAGGATTGATGACGTTAATCGTTGTTCATTAAGTAGGTAATTAAAGTGATTTAAACAAAATTCGTGTCATCGTGTAGGATAACAGACACCAATAATGCAGTGGAGTGGTTAAAGGTGTGTGATAAATATCGTGGAAAAACGTTGAAACAAACACGATGTACTGTCTTCGTAAATGCTGAAGCTACATAATTATATATTTTTATAGATTTACGTCGTATTTTTTTATTAAGCTAAATTTATTTGTCCCTTTTTTTTTCAGGAAAATGTAATGAAGTAGAGCACATTCCACGACGGGTATGAGGACTCAAGAAGGGAATTTTTCATAACCCGTTTCTTCGGATCATTATAGATGTCAGTTTTATTTCTGCCACGAAAACTTCTCTTTTTAAGGTCAACACAGCTTTTGAAGTTATTTTAGATTCTCAAAGACAGAATCTGCGAGCGTCCTTTTATGAATGTTTATTATTAATTAATACTAAGATTGTTGTATATGTACTCGTATAAGATCATTAAAGATTGCAGATAAATGAATTGTGTTGATTCATGTGTGTTCGTTTTGTTCACGCCTCTGATGGCTTTGCAACGCCAGACGATACCAACTCGAGATATTGGTACCGTTTGAGTCCTAATTGCAATGTTCTTAGATTGGTATATCTTGTATCAATAGTGTTGTAAGTAACACGAGTTGTATTTTATTTTTATTGTTTGTTAATTAAGGAACAAAACAAAATATAAACAGAATGGGTTAACACATAGTTTATATTACATTGTGAGGTAGTTAGTAATCAAAACATCATTTTCAAGTCTTTCAGTCTGAAAACTTCTGTTTTCAAGCTCTACTCGTATCTAATCTCAATCTGAATCATTTTGAAGGATATTGCTAATCCATTGCTTCATATGATCGAAAAAGTTATCTGCTAAACAACGTAAATAACGCAATGAATGTTGTTGAACTGTCAAAATGAAAACCATTGTTACTGATAATACGTTTTGCAACTACCTCACTGATATGATCGATTGTTTTCTTTATTTTTGCATACGTAAGTACAGACGCCAGCAGATCAAGCTACCCGAAATTGTCAAATTTTCCCATTCAACCTTGAACCTTAATGCTTTAGCAATAAAGTTGAAAATTTATTAAAGAAATTTGACAGATTGTAGTAGCTTGATGTGCTGGCGTCTGTACAAAGGTACAGCTGCCATAAAAATCAGCAATGTCTCACAATTTTTTCCCATCTATACTTTTTATTACGAAATACTAAATCTCGTTTTTAAACACTTTATAGTTTAATTAATTACACGTCATATGCATATTACTTGCAGCACCACTTTCTAAGGAGCGGTGTGGTCGCACCATTTATTAAACATGGCTGACCATAAATCTGCCGGTGGCTCCCTCTGATGTTCTTATTATTGTGTTGTGTTAAATTAATCCTTTAATTAGATAGACACCTTGTTTTACAATCGAATTTGTAAAGGAAATTGGACAAGATGTTGTTGTTTTTTGGTTGATTACTGAGTGGCAGAGTGGGTGTCCAGAAATGGCTGAATGAAAATAATAGCATTATCTATTACTAGTTTTGCCCGCGACTTCGTTCGCGTGCATGTCAAATGTCTCTTTAATAATTATTTTTCTAAAATAAAAGCTTCAGGCGTTTCGCAGATTAGCCGGAACAGACAGACACTTTAAAAAAAAATGTTTCTTTTTTATAAGTACAGTCTGTTGTCAACATTATCTGACCCACCCTAAAAACAAACGAATTTGGACCCTCTACCTGTAGCGTTAAGGTTTATTCAATTTATATGAGCTTAGTAGACAAGTGCTCGAGGACTCAATGAACAAATACAATAATAATACAGACACGCAAATTTGATCTTTATAGCGTTAGCGTTAAGTTATATGTTATAACTACTTGTTATAATATAATTAGTGTAATAGCTTATTTTAATTACTACGTTCAAGTAATTCTGGTCTCGTGGTCTGTGTATAAGACTAAGAAAAACAAGTTGCGAGATCGAATCCTGCGACGAAGATATTGTTTTGCTTTCAATTTAGAATTTATTCCAAAAGTATTTCTTGTATTATTGTAAAGAACTATAGATGGATAATCTTCAAATATAAACTTTCTAAAATGGTAATATTTTCGCATAGCTTGTAATAAGTGGGTAGTTGAAAAATAAATATTCGTATTCAGTATAAAACTGGTATTCAAATGACTACGCGCAAACATATTTTACCTTGCCTTATAAAATTGGAAAAACAACGTCTCTTTACAATTTTTTATTTTCTATTTTAAAGGTAGTTTTATTTATTATCATGTCTCAATGGAGTGATTATTTAAAATAAAAAATAATCTATTTGCACGAGGAGAAGGTTGGCTACTTGTGCTGTGCAAAAATAAACTTTATGATAGTATACTATATGGTTCAAATTCTTTAGAATATTGCGTGTAACATTACAACTAAGATCAAATTTCAATACTGCTTATAAGAGTTGAGTTGGTCTTGTGGTCACTAAGGTAGTGCGGTGTTCATCGTTGTCTACGTTCGAAACCAAGTTTGACCTAAATATAGCTTTTTACTCTGCTGTTTTTTTTTATTATTTTATTACACTTTTTTTACATTTATTTAATGGATGACGTAGGGTCTTGTCTTTTTAAACGGGCAGTTTGTAAATAAATCAAACTAAAAAATTGCAAGTTTAAAATGTTTATTATTTCATTAAAACACTTATGTAAGATAAAGTAAGTAAATGCTCATATATATATTTCCAAATTAATATACATTTTATATTAGTATGCCATAATCAAATCTAACCATTTATAAACATTAAAAAAGGCATGGATATGCTTAAAAGTTTGCTATCGAGAAAATGAATTCATCTGTGAAATGCTTTACAGATTTATAGCTGCCTATATGTAGTGAATAAACATGTTATTTAAATAGAAAAAATCTATTTATAACAATAACATCACCACATAATCTGCAGCCTTTTAATGGTTCAACAATCAATCCATTGAGCATTTACTTACATGGTGTGTTTAAAAATACCTACTAAGTAGATTAATTAGTAGCGGAGTGGCGCACCGTCCCCTGCTATAACTTGCTGTAAGCGGCTACGCATACCGCGCACCATATTCCAACACAAATCTTTGCCTCTCATGTGCTCCCAAGTCGATGTCACAATCTCAACCAAGTTGTGTTTGTTACGGACTTCCGTTATGTCCCAATTTAAAACCATTTGACCCCATAGGCTTGAAACAATGGCCCGGTGGCGTTCTAATTCAGGATACTTGATGGCTTTTGCTCCTGAACGAATCCGCCGAATATTGCCATTGTCTCCATAACGTCTTAGCCATAGTCTGACCGTATTTCTCTAAAACAAAAAAAATACATTTTTGTAACCGTGTATGTAACTTGTAAGGAGTGGATGTAATGCTAAAATAGCCAACTACGCGTTCATTAATCACAATCAATCAAATAAAATAGAAATAAAAAAACACTTACTGCTATATTAAGTCGACGACCAATCTCTCTAATTCCAACATTCTGCTCATGTAAAAATATGATTTTATGTTTGGTATAGTCATTAAATTGCGACAACATGATGCTTTTTTACACCAAATTGCTTAAAAATACTTAACGAGTTATGTGAAACGATTTACAAATGTGTGTGCACAGTCACTGCTATTAGGCGTAGTGTAACTTTTGTCACTTAGATGAATTTATTATCTACCTCACGGAGCCAATATATGTTTTACTTCGTATCCAACCATTCTTGGTAAATATAAATTCTGTGAGCTTAAAGTTTTTTTTAATTTACCCACCTGTTTACAAGATAAGTTATTAGGCGTAAATCATATTGGTCGTTCGTTAATAATGTAAGATATATTGTAGAAATGAAAACAAATTAAAAAAGAAACTGATAATAGGTGGACTGTGTTTTCGAACCCACATGTTGTTCGTCGCCAATCCAGCATCAAACCGCTAAGCCACAAGAACTTGTTGGAAATACGCGAAATTAAAGATTCCGTTGTAATTATGTAGTGTGATTTATAAGCTTTTCAACTTTAACGTGAACGAGATAATGATTAAAATAGCTTAACAAAATGATATATAATGCCGATGGCACCGACAATGTTAGGTGGGTTTACCTTAACGTCACGTGTTAAAGATCAAATTTGCGTGTCTGTATTGTTATTGTATTTATTCATTGAGTCCTCGAGCACTTGTCTACTAAGCTCATTATAAATTGAATAAACCTTAATGCTACAGGTAGAGGGTCCAAATTCGTTTGTTTTTAGGGTGGGTCAGATAATGTTGACAACAGACTGTACCTACCGTACTTAGGTATATACTTTCATTTTCATTTAATAAAAAGCTATTTTGATTACAAATAATTTTATTTATTTGTATATAAGATAGATACCAGGTATTTATAGAAGCTACTTAATAAAACCACGTACGAATAATCTTTGACCTTATTTATGTACTTAGGTATAGGTCTGTAACTTAATGATGTGGATACTGTATTTTCTCATTATATTAATTCATTCATTTCCTTAAAATCACTAGTTTGTATTGCTTCTGAATGGCAGAGTAGATTCACCTGAACAATTATCCTTTTAGGTACACGAACATAAAAATACTGAAAAATACCTGACATTTCATTACATTCAACCAAAATAATCATCAACCCGCTCCATTATTAACCCTTAAACACGTCATATTCCCCGACGTGACATTACGAGTCCTCTCTGTATTGAAAAACGCGCGCATTTTTCCACGAAAACTCCTCGCAACTCCCCTCTGGCGTAAATCCGGGCCACTAAGCGTACCCTGAGTGAATAGCTATGTTCCTGCTAATTATGCCAACCAACTTCTAAATTTAATCAGACAACTTGTGTAATTTTCGCGGTGGGTCCATAATTTTTCATGACGCCGTCGGGATGAGAGGTGTTGTGATTACAGCGTTAGTATGTCACTGTTTACCCTGACGTATGGAGGGTTAAATAGGAGGAAAAGTGAAAAGCGGCTTAATTACACCTTATTATGTATTGTATGAAACTTTAATGGAGTAAAATTCTAGAATAGAACTTTGTCCTCCCAAAAGTGAACAATGACAGTGACAGGGCCTTTGCGAAAAACAATGAGCGAATTTGCATTTGGAGACTTTCGCTCGGAGAGAGACAAAAGTTATATTTGTAGGACAATTTTTAGAGGTCAAACAGAATACTCTTAAACATGAAGAAACTCAAACAACAATAAGAAATCTAGACCTAACTAAAGCGTGAAGGTCTATCAAATAATGACTTAATAATCGACCCCGCTATCATAATCAAAATTAAAATAATCCCACTGCTGGGACACTGGCCTCCTCTCGGTGAGGGAGTGGCCGTAATCCACCACGCGGGCCCAGTGCTGGGATGTCACAGTCATTTCTTTTGAATTTTTGGTTCTAAGTCATGCCGTTTGATACCACTGGGCCACCACTCCTCTCCCTACCTAAGACCTAACAAAAGCGCAAAGGCCTATTCAAATAATGAGGTAATAATCACCTCAGTTGATAATGTGTCCATAATCATAACGTCTGTATGCTACTTCAATTAGAAACGCCTTGCTTACTTGCACACGAGGCATTTATGCAATTATCTGGCTCTATAATCTGCGCTCTGTTAGTAGATTGCTATCTGTGGCTACTGTTTCGCACTAGTAGTATCATGTCATTTAATTTATGTCACGTCGTGCCGTGGCCGCGCATAAAAGCTGTGTTTCGGGTCAGCATCAGTGCTGCGCAGTTTTTGCATGGAGTTGATGAATGGCTAGGTAGTTTATGGGACTAGGAAACTGATTTTTTATCCACATTTTCCGTTTTTTATGAATACCTACTCCTATCAGGATTTTCAGGAAGAATTAAGGTCAAATTTTTGGTCTCAGAGCTAAAAAAGTTTACACCATAAAGTTTTTTTTCTCGTTTAATAAAATTGTGTTAAAATTTCCGTTTGGACTTGCTTTAATTGTTGAAACAAAAAATATTGTAACTGTACCTGTGTAATAGATCTATCATCAAATCTTCCATCTTCTACCTATCCAAAGGAAGTAATCCATCTTTTAAACCTAATGCAAATTATATTTCTCCATACTATGTTCAACAACGGAAGTTTTGACTTACGGTGTATTAAAATAAATAAGTAAATAACAAGCCCCACTTAACCTTTGTAATGTCAGTGCTTTATAAATTGTATGGATAGATATGAATCTGATGTATTGCTATATAAATGTCACAAGTAATTCATAAATAAACACGACGACGTTTTGTGTAAACGTTAACAAATCGGTGAGGTGATGTATCGACGGTGTATTTTAGAGAATTTTGCAGTTTTTAGCGTGTTAGGCAATTTGAACATCCCGTTTATAAATTCAACTTGAATGAAACTGAGGTATTTTAGAGCCTGATATGATACTACCTACGTATAGTTATCTACTCATCATACCTAATTGTAGAATCTAGAAGATTTATGAACTGAAGAAAAAGATGTCTTTCACCTCTTTCTGTAGGTATCTAAATAATGTTATTGTATTTTTCACTAATTTGCCATTTAATGAATTAGACACTAAATAATTGTCGGTTTCATGAAAAAATCTAGGAATACACATATGTGGGTACATAAACTCTCGCCTTTATCCCATGGGGGTAGGCAAAAACTACACAACGTCACTTGCTACGACCCTTAGATACCAACCTACTCATGTTGCTTCGTTAACGTTCATATCTGAAGGCAAATTCTCGTATTATAAAACGTTCAAAATCTAGTCGAAAGACGAATTGGCCTTCAGGCTGTGAACGTTCTTAAAATTACGAGAATTGCCCCTCAGACTGTGGACGTTCTTAAAATTACGAGAATTGCCCCTCAGGTCATTCACGCACACCGGTTGCGAGTACTATGCACCTGACATTTCTGAAATCTAGAAATACTGTGGTCTATTTACCACCCACCCACATTTAATTACATCTACCTACCAATATACCTACAAACCGATGCAAATAGTCCCACATCACCGATTACGGGGTACAGTAAGCTGGAATCTGTTAATCAAAGTGAACGCTATCAATTACTGGCATCGCAATCAAAATGTCTGGCATTCCGCTGGGTTCGGGGGCAGCATCAAACGTCTGGATGTTGAGTGGTCGTGGTGTCGATTAAGTGGAGATTATATCGATAAAATTTGTTGGTAGTATCGATATCGATGTGTAGGTATTAGGAGCTGTGACCTGAGATTGGCAACAGTTATTTAAAAACAAATGAATGAGTTTTAATTAATCTATAATGAAGGCGAAATATCCTGAGATTTTCCATTGTTTTTATTTTTAATGTATGTTCTTATTTACTTACTTAAATAATTAGGTAGGTACCTACTATGACCTTTATGTAACTATGTAAGCTTGCCTCAAAATAAATAACAGGAAATGGAAATCAAGGACGTCAAACTTCCACAAAGTTCTTATTTTTTTTCTAGTTTAGTTACTTAGCGAAAAGTAATGGAATTTTTTAAACATTTTTGAGTGACAACTTGATACTTAGTTATGTCAAAATTCAGTGAATGTCTAGCTGCAATTTTCACATAATTACCTACTGATAAATATTTATCAAGCCGATATACATAAGTATTTCAATGGAAACGATAATTGAATTACTAATTACACTCAATTTAATTTGCACTGTAATTACTGGCTTAAAAAATTATTACCATAACACAAGTCATCGGTACAGAGTAGAATCGAAGCCCGCAATGTTTCATTGTAGTTCCGAATTCGGCCGCTGCGGCGCTGCGGTCGCCGAGTTATACCCGTTTAATTAACATTGCTATCATACCGGCTAATTGTTATATCGCGCAAAGCTGATTTATGGCGAGATACAAACGCCGACACCTTTGTAATTGCCACACGTGATTCAAACATTGCATGCATACGTACGAACAATAGGAGCGGGGGTGAGATGTTATGACAATAAGTAGGCGGTACTGATTTTCAATTTATCGCAATCATTGTAATTATAGCTTGCAGCTTGTTACATTAGTATACAAAAAGGTTTTCTATATCGGTTTTGTCTGGAAACAAAAACTTGAAACGTTACTTTGTTCATTTGAATAACCTTTTAAGCAACACCATCTGTGTATCGAATTATGCACTCTTAACTCAACGCCATCTATATTTTTTATAATGAACTACCTTCAATGGCAGTAAACTACTTCCAAGTTCAAAAGGTACAGTCGTCCAATGATCCAATGTTTTGAAGACAGGATAATCTATGAAGAACTAAAAATAAAGTTGAATTGAGCAACAGCAATGGTTTAAATGGGAAAGCGACTGTCTATAAAGTCTATTAAAATTCCTGTCACGGTCGTTTTCCCGCTACATTGAATAATTCGAGACGCATTCTGAATAATCAGCGTTTCCCTTTCTCTAAGTTTACCTATTTGAGGAAACTGTGTTAAAAGGTTACACGCGTTTAGTCTTGACTCATTTTGGACTTTAAAAAAAGATATTAATAATTTGATCTTATAGTTGCAGATTTTCCTTATTTTGTACCATGCTGTTATTTTAGTTTTGTTACTACCTATCGTGTCTTTTAAAGAATAAAATATCGTTTCCATTCATCAATGAGCAGTAAATTTAAATACCTATATTTTACAGAAACTTTAAATATATTTTTCAGCCTACCCTGAAAGTGACGTGCGTAAAAAAAATATTTTACACGAATTCCAAAAAGCATTTATCATAACCATGTCATCGGAACAGTAAATCGCGGCTTTACATTAAATGTAACAGAAATGTAAACGGAAACGTGGCATGGCGGGCGGGTTAATTTACGTGCAGCGGCTGCCCTGGGCGGGCGGTATCTGAGAGTTTCCGCCCTGGCGCCGGTAGCGATGAAAATCATTCATCAAGCTTCGGTCGCAGCACGCTGCTCTCAATAACGTTCCTTTGTGAGATCTATGGGGTAATACCGCTTTGGAATTGAGTTTTCATACCTTGTTATTTTGAAGAATGAATGCGTGTGAGTACATAGTAATTTTTTGAAAGTACCTAAATGAAGAATCATTCTTTTTAATTTCATAATTGTTTTGTTTTACTATAATTTATCTACTTACTTGTAAATAATAAAAGGT
Source organism: Apamea crenata (assembly GCA_949629185.1). NCBI lineage: Eukaryota > Metazoa > Arthropoda > Insecta > Lepidoptera > Noctuidae > Apamea > Apamea crenata. Next base: position 12,405,357 of record OX451363.1, on the reverse strand, counting down.
TCAATCATGATCATTACTCTTTGTAGGTACTACGAGTGCTAAACACAGATACCAGGAAATCAAAATACATGTTAAAATTGGTACTTACCTAGTTTTTTAAGTTAGAGAATTCTGTTTGTTACATCTACAACACATAAATAAAATTGAAGTGTCGGTTTGTATAGTCAAAATAACAGGTTTTATTAAGGTATTGTAGCATAATCGTAATAACGATGAAATATGATTTAAAAAGCACCCTTGGAGTGGGAACTGGTAGTTATTTTAATATTGTATTATCTTAAATTGCTACTGTAGTACCTACGTATTTTATATTAATAGCAGTTAAATATCAAACTTATTTTTATAATAAACACACGTCATATTGTTGGCAATAATCTTATGTAGTCATAAATCTTTGCATACATAAATTAAGTCTATATTTTGCTAAATACCTTCACGCACTATTAATTTAGACGCTGTCAACATTGACAAGGGTTAAGCTTTACGATTATGGAATTTAAATTCTCCCATGCCAACCTGAATGTACTTTCAATATTATAGAAATATACTAACTGAGTTTACGGGTCTACCCACCATCATTTTTGTTTAGTTTTTCAGAGTAAAATATTCCAAATTATCATCTTTCTACTCTCTTCTTGGATATAACCCACAAAGTTTTTTTTAATTCAAACATACAATTCTTATTAATTTATTGAAACATACTTTTTTAAATCATAAGTAATTCATATAACTGTACTTCAATAAAATAAACACAACATACATTTTGGCAACAACACCATCTGTGAAAGTTGGTTCGAACTAAATAAAGAGATAGTTAACTAAACTTTTAAAAACTCGCACACTGCTGACCTCTATCGGAGAGTAGTTGCATTACGTGGAGTCGTTGACTTTAAGTTTGAACGAATTCGACTCGATGACAGATGGCATTATTGGATAGTTTGAAGAAAATATATTTTTATTTTATATTTTTTTTATTATTGAATTAATTTTAATAACAAAGTAATATTTTAATCAACTTTTTTAATATAGTAATATGTAGTACTTTAGAGAAAAATACTGCATCTAATTGGACTTTTACACCTTTTGGCAAGTACCTATCAAATTAATTCCTATAAGAAATTGTCTTTTACCAACAAGAGAAACAGAATGATTAATAGGTAGTCCAATACAAACACATTGTCTAAATAGGTAGGTAATATTATCCAATAAGACTATTTACTTTCCTTTTACAAAGGAACACCTGTGACCACTGGCGTGACCTTCTGTTATTGTTAATTTGTAACAACTGTTTGAGCATTTGTGCACAATGCCTGTAAATAATTATAATCTAGAAGATGGCGAATTTATTAAAACTTTTTTTTCTCTCTTAAAAGATTATTTCCGGCGAGTTTCACACAACTGGAACACAGTGAGCCATAAATACTATAATAGCAATGCAAAAATACAACGTTGTTAAAATTAAGTAATTAATCAGAAGATAATGACATAATTCTAATTTTTGTGGTTTGATTCCTTATTTAGTTATTTTGTACTGAGATAATAATATCTTCTTTTTTTAATATTTATTTTATCTATGGTTCATAGGTACTAAAATTGGTAGGTACTTTTAGCCAATACCGTATTCCTAATTAAAAAAATAAAAACAAAGATTCCATTCTATCTAAATTCAAATGTTGAATTCCGAGACTCGATTCGAAAAAGGACGGCGGCGATAGGGATGGGATGAGCAACGCCGCGTCTGTCGAGATTTTTTGTGCGATTTTTTCGACGTTATTATTATGAGAAAAAATGCGGAGTCAGTAAAGCGGAACGTGGGGTGGGGGCATGACGAGGGTTCCCCGGTTTGATTGAAGCGAGGAGGTGGGGGGCGGGGCGGTGACGTCATGCTCTCATAATAGGCCGTGGCGTGCAGTGATGGCCGCCGTTTATCAAGAACGAGTGTTAGTTCCCTGCACTTGGACTATTTCATTGTGACTGTTACTACGTCGCGATAATTATAAGAATGATGAATCTAAGTAGTGAGGAATATTCAGTTTTGATTAAATAGAAACCACAATTGACGTGCTATTGAAATTGAAAAGCTATTTTATTACTTACTACATATTAGCCAGAAAATACAAACATGTTTAATGTTTATTTGCGAAGGTATTTGTCTTCTTTCGGCTGGAGCATTGTATTGCTCAGCATTTCGCTATAAATAAGTAGACAGAAAGCAGAATGCACGTTACGTATAAATAATACTGTTTTCAAACGGTTGTTTCCTTAAATAGAACAAATAACAAACATTATTTGTTGCACGTGGAAGTCGGTTTTATATCAAAACATGACCTGAAACTCGTGAGTGGCTTGATCGAATGTGATTTCAGCAGACCGTGTATCGACTGAATTACAGGCATAATTAACTAAGGTAAAAAATGAAGTTGGCGTTTCAAAAATCAAGCATTAGCGTGCGTGAGGATGGGCGGAGCGGTGTTCGCGTGACGGTGCGCAGTTAGCGCGGGAACACCTCGCGCGTGGCACATCACTAGCAACGCCTATTGCCCGCCGGTTGTTGGCGGTTGGTCGCGTTTGCGTTTCAAAACGTTACCAACGTAAAGTTTGTAACGTCTGTTTGCTTGTGAAATAGAACTACCTACAAATGTATTTATCCATAGTGGCAAAGCAGCAGAGCGGAGAAGAATTTGTAATTTTTTGTTGTAAACATTGTTGGAAACAGTCCACTGTCCAAAAAGCGGAATGTTTCAGCACTTCCGCCAATGACACGGACATGATCCATACGTCAGTGTAGAGTTGATTAATAGATAATAAGTAATTTTGAAGTAAAAATTAATCCATCAAGTCAGGCACACCAGGAGCTTCCACCAAATTAAATGATATCTGAATTTAAACACAAACAAAGGTAATGCTTAGGTAGCAATCAGACAGTAATGATGGGTAACTTTTGTTTTTATTTTACAACCAATCTCATGCCAGATAACCGGCAATCAAAAACCGAAATTAAAAACAAATGAATGACCTTTTATTTTCCTTTAACCTTACACGAACAAAAATAAGACCTTCATTGATAAAATCCAACTTACAATTGATGGGAGATTCTCAAACCACAGACAGATAATCTACCAAAATTACAATTAAATTGCCGTAGAAAATAAGTGGGTATGGCAACACGTAGATGCTATTCAAAATCACCTAATCGATTGGTAACAGATGTAGTTCCATATTGAACTATGTAAATAGAATTACAAAAGTATGAGACTTATTATGTGTTATCTCTTTGTTCAGTTGGTAGGTGACATTGACGGGCAGTTGAAAGAAGAGACAGCTTAGGTAGCTATACCAAAGCCACCTAAAATGATAAGTAGGTTTCTCCTATCACTAACTATACATTATGATAAGTTAAAGTCGCTTTTAGGGGCTGTCTGTGTGAACGTGTTGTTCTTCTAAACTGCACAACGGGTTTTAATGCAGTTTCCACCACCATTTAGATAATTTATTCGGGAGGTTTTATGTGAAGTCGTACAAACCGTATCACTAGTAGGACTTGATAAGATCAATGTCCTTATGTTCAGAGAATTAACACAACAGAACCTACTTTCTGCAATAAACAAAGGTTGTTTTACAACAATGCCTACAAATACTTCATTTATTCAAACTGATCCATTTATTTAAACTAACACATCGTATTTTTATCTAGTGAAACGACTTTAACATTTGAAACGTTTGAATGTATGATATTGATTACACTTTTTCTTTAGCACACACGTATGTGCTAACGGCCATTGCAAAATATTATTACACATAACAATAAAATTAAAATGTCACAAAACCGATACCAATACAAAACAGGTCACAAAAAAACCGTAAACATCTATGTTTTAATTAACGTACAAACCCGTTTCTTAATTTAATGTTCGGTTATAAATCATCACATCACTGGTTGGATAAAATTCCAAGGATCCACGCCGAATATGCAGCAATCGGAGATCGGGCCGGTTAAAAAAAGTAAAGGCCGAAATTATAGAGACGAGAGCAATGATCGTGGCCGCCGGCGGTCGTGTCTAGCTTGAGTAACTTTGATGTATGTGTTGATATGTACCCTGTTCTATGTTATGTATTCAGAACCTTCGGAACATTGAAGGTACGTTGGGTACCTATCTATTCATACCATGTATATTTTTGTGGTCGATGCGAATTGTTCAATGTGTTATTTAATAAGCTATGATTATGTTGCCAGCCTAATGTTATGTTGAAGGTGTATGAGTAAATATTTGACTTTGTATTCTTGGAACGTGTTTTCCTTAATAATTTCCTTGTTTTGTTTTTTTAATTGGACACGAAAATTTATTAATTAATGCTGATATTATTGTACATGTGTAAGTGAGTCAATGCTACCTCAACGAGAATTCCTTTAATCTGCTCCTGGTAATACCATGTAGCTTAAATTCACATAAATTATTATTAATATTAAATTAATATTTATTTATTCATATTAATTAATATTAAATTAGTGTTATTATTTATCTAATTCTCTAGTTGAACACCATCCAAAACCCCGATGCCATTGAAACCACCGTTAGGTGATAAAATATTCGAGTACATATTTCACATGCAAAATATATTAGGCTCATAAACTGTACCTGCTAATCTTGATTATTCTGTGCATTGAGTAACTAGTAACAAAACCAGTTAAGAGTGAAGCGGATTTTATTTTAAATTAATTTTAATTTATTAGAACCTACAAGTATGAAGTAAACTTTTATTTTTATATTATGAACCTATTAGGTGTCATTAAGAAGGGCTGAGAGCAGTGAATTGTCACAGTGTCCGACTTACGAGCTGTAGGTCGCGGGTTCGAACCCAGACAGGCGCTTTACTTTGTGTAATTTATTTCATCACCATCGCTCTCAAAAATGGTGTAGGAAATCATCGTGAGGAAACCGGCAAGTCCTAAGACCAAAAATTCGAAGACATGTGACATCTACCAACCCGCACTGGGCCCGCGTGGTGGATTACGGCCCCTTTCCTCTCACAGAGAGGAGGCATGTGTCCCAACAATGGGAACGTTACCGGCTGATTATGTTTATGTTTAAGAAGGGTCTTTGGGTTTTGTTGGTGTGACTAGAGGACGAGCATTCTTGTCTTTACAATGCTCAGAACAGAACACACAATCAATCACAATCTACTTAGATTGATTGAATAGAGCAATGGCAATCACAATCTACTTATATTGATTAATTAGAGCAATATCCTTCAAAATATCTTCATTTTGAAGGATATTGCTAAGCCATTGCTTCATAATGTTCCAAAAATTAGTCTGCTCAAAAACGTAAATAACGCAATGAATTTTGTTGAACTGTCAGAATGAAAGCCATTACTGTTACCCCGCTGCTTAGTCAAGAATATTTTGATAGAGAATGTGAATGGTTCTGTCTCTTACATCGTGGGGGAAACAGAGCCAATAATTAAGAATCATGCATGAGTTTGGATTATAAAAAGGACTGAGTATAAAAAACAGCCAGTTTTCAGTATTTCTAAAATTCCTCTAAATTATTAGACAATATTTCGGAGGCTGCTACTAAAAGATCATGTTTATCTAACTAATGAGCGTTTTAAGAAAGACTCATTAATTTATTCTGATTAGGAATAAGTAGGTGTATCTTCGACGTCTAGACGGTTCTCAAACCTGTTTATAATCAGAACACACTTTTAACATAGATATTCACAGACAACCAACCATTTATGGATGCAAAGTTACTTGAAGCAGAAATAGAAATGAGAACAAACTGTGATTGTAAACAGAAGACTAACTTGAGGGATTAAGCAGGGTCAGTGAGAAATCTTTTATTAAGCTCAGCATCAATAAATCTGTAAGGAAGGAAAGCTCCCATAGGTGGCAGACAGGTCCCCTCAGTAACACATGTTTAAAATTTATTAGGTGTCAGCGCGATTACCTCACAATGTTTTCGTTCGCCATTTGTAGATCGAGATAGATTGAAAATGCACATGTTTTTAAAATACAATCTCGTTCGAGATGAGGCATTTCTAGTTTAAAATCAATAACGGATTTCTGTCAAACAGAAGCACATTATTATTATACTAGCTGCAACCCGCGGTTTTACCCGCATAAGTTTCGATCCCGTGGGAATATCGGGATAAAAAGTATGCTATATGTTAATCCTGGTTATAAACCATCTGTGTGCCAAATTTCATCCAAATTCAGTAGTTTTTGCGTGAAAGAGCAACAAACATCCATCCATCCATCCATACAAACTTTCAGGTTTATAATATTAGTAGGATTTAATTTTAGATTAAACTAGCTGTTTATTCGCTGCATGTCAGAAAACCAATTGGATTTAATAGGGTTTTTTTATGCGGATCCCTAGTTCTTTTTATAAAATAAAAATCTCAGTTGCTACTTATAACATCAGCTATACTGCTAGTGAAAGTCCCGTCAAAATCGGTCTAGTCGTTTCGGAGATTAGCCCGAACAAACAGAGATAGAGAACAATTAAAAAAAAAATTATAAGTACCGTATATACTTTCATATGAATTTAGTAAAAAGCGGTTACAAACTGACACTTCAATTTCATTTTTTTGTATGTATTGTATGTAAGTAGGTATAAATACTTCATTTAATTTAAAATTAAATTCAGCTGCCTTGGAGTACAGCGGGGTAATTGGGTAACACACGCAGTAGCAATGGATTCAATTTTGACAGTTCTACAACATTCATTGTGTTATTTAAGTTGTTGAGCAGACACATTTTTCGAACATTTATGAAGCAATGGATTACCTACCAATATCCTTCAAAATGATTCAGATTGAGATTGATAGAGTGTTACGCAATTAGGGTGCTAGGTCAAGTTAAATTAACTAGTGAAACTTCACAGACATGACGCGCATCGACATAAAATCATGACAAAGTGAAATTTCGCCATTCATGTTAAAGTTGTTAATTCTAAGTTTATTGCTATTTTTTATTACGGTACTCTAAAACAGATAATTACAGATTTGGATCGGACGTAGCTATAAAACATGTTCGTAAATCAATTAATAGATGTCAAATGCTAATTAAACTTGTTTCTCAATTACCAAATCGCGAGAAACCTCGTCACTGTGATATTTAGTATTTCCTTTATAATACTTGTGAAAGTTTAGAAAAATATTATTAGACTACAAGTAAATAATTCGAAGTTTTGTTAAAGAATTAAAATGGCGCCCAGACGTGCGATGTTTTTAAAAAAATGTTTATACTATCCTAACTTTTATGTAAGAGAAATTCCGTAAACATACAAACTACGTTCGCAAATTCATCAATCGTCAATCAATCAATCAATTATGTAGGTATCTAGAAAACAAAAATACAAACTGATTGATAACAGTGGGAGTGAATTTTATTCAAATGAACCAGTGTCTGTCTCGTTCGACTGTCGGAATCGGAATCGAGCAATCATTGTACGGTTGTACCGCTTTTCGAATCGTTTCGCTTTCAAGGCCGGATCATTCAAAAGTGACCACATTTAACTAGCGACCACTTTTGTGGTTGTAAAGTGGGCAATTGGTGTAGAATTTTAGATGAGTTTATGAACTTGTTCTTTGTTTCTTACTAGTTATTTCGAGTTTGTTGGTAAGTAGCTACTTACCTAGTATTTTATGGACGATGAATTATAAATGATTTTATTTTCGTACATAGGTTTACGCGTCAAAAATATTTTAAAAACTAGTTGAGGTTTCCGTTTCCTATCCGACTACTCTGAGGAGAAAGGCCGAAACAAACTCACAAGGTCACAGTCTCTTTTAAAGTCTAGACATAATCTTGGTCAGATCATGTAAATTACCATATAAATTAGTGTCTGAATCTGGTCATTTGAGGAAAGAACCTTTGAGTGAACCTGTTCAGACGAGTAACCACATTGGATTCTATGTTAGTCTGATTTTGATAAATACAATAACATAATGTTATAACACATAGGAAGTATAATAAATCCTGTAATGCACGCAAGGAATTTCATTCAAACAACATCTGACCAAATCTCCCAGCTGATCAACATAAAAACAATAAAACAATTGTCACCTACACGCATAAACAATTACTATACATTAAAATAAATAGTTTAAAACAATTGTTTTTCATAGATGCGATAGTTTCAAACAAAGTGCTCACTGGGAGTGCTAAACAATACTGTACGTATATTATTATTCGAAAAGTAATAAATCAGCCGTTTTTAGGAACTGAATACGTGGGTTTTATCTACCTATGTGATAATTAGGTAAAACTAATTGTTGAGTTCAATGTTTAGTTTACGTTTTAAATTTAGCAATCATTTGGTCGTGTGAATTTAGAATTGTGAACTTTGTTAAAGCAAATTATCGACCTAATACTCTGATAGCAACAGAATCATCTGCCTAGCCTTTTCCCAACTATGTTGGGGTCGGCTTCCAGTCTAACCGGATGCAGCTGAATACCAGTATTTTACATGAAGCGACTGCCTATCTGACCTCCACAACCCAGTTACTGGGTAATACGATACCCCTTGGTAAGACTGGTTGTCAGACTTTCGGGCTACTGACGACCCGTAACGACTGTCAAAGATCCACGAATGACAGCCGGGACCAACGGCTTAACGTGCTTTCCGAGGCACGGAGGGGTCTTGGTATGTGAAAATGGTCACCCATCCACGGACCAACCGCGGCAAGCGTAGCTTAACCTGATTGATTAACCCGTGCGGCTGTTATTACTTAGCCACAAGCCCCTGATAGCAACAGAATATGATATAAATAAGTACACATGTCATAATAAAAGTACATGAGCTACATCAGGACCACGACCGCTCGTTCAAGAGTGCTATGAAGAAGAAAAGAAGAGGAATAGAAGTAATCAACATCATCTTCCTGTCCTGTCCTCTGTTACTTGGGGTCGGCGCAACACGTTTGCCTCTTCAATTCTCCCATCTCAACCGTCACGCTACCATTCACTCCCTTCTCTTTCATAAATCATTCCTCACACAATCCATCCATATTTTCTATGGCCCCCTTCTTTCTTCCTCTCCATCCATCAAATCAACATTTATATTCAACACGTAGAAGTAGTAGTAGAAGAAACGCGTCTGACTAAAATCAGACGCGTTTCTTCTACATTTCTGCCTCACGCTTACACTTAACAGAAGTATCTATAGCCATGCCTAGATAAAAGATAACTCTACTACAAAAGCTAAATACCTCATCATCATCTTGCCTAACCTAACCGGATGCAGCTGAATATCAGTATTTTACATGAAGCGACTGCGACGATCTGACCTCCACAGCCCACTTTCTAATATCTACCAATGTTTATGAAATCAAAGCTTTATCATGGACACATACCTAGGTAAGCATTTACATTGCTTTCATTTGGTAATGTGACCAACAACTTAACAGACTAGCAACATTTTTCAAATTTTTTTTTTTTACTTCCTTTGTGGTCAAAAGACAGAATATTTTTAGGGTTACAATTTGGATTTCCTGCCTATTGAGGTCGAGATAACTTTGGTATAGCCACTACAAGACATCTATATACTTGTGTAGTATATGTATATAAATAAACAGGTCGGCTATAGTGTCCGGTCACCCTCAAAACGGTCTTGTCTAACCCAACTCAAACGTTTGAGACGCAGACGCTGTATCTAATTAGGCAATGCTTACACAAGTATAATTAGTTTTGTTAGACATCTCAGTATCCCAGTAGCCCTCCCTGCACTTTGATATATTTTCATGTACTAATAGGGATTAATCTAAATATTTTGTCATCAGTATCATTTTTAGAACCAAAATATGAAGCCATGTGACATCTACCAACCCGTAATAGACCCGCACGGTGGATTACGTCCCACTTCCTCTCACCGAGAGGAGGCCTGTGGGCTGTGTCCCAGCAGTGGGAATATTATAGGCTGATTATGAATAATTTCAGCCGAAAGACGTCCACTTCTAGGGGTCTACTTTTCAAGCACAAAATCCGTAGTTTCGGCCGAAGTTACGGGGTTTACTTACTCCGTATCAGCTACGAACATGAGATTATTTTGGGGTCCGAACTAAGAATGAATGACCATACGATTTGACAGTTGTCCTTACTCCCGATGTGTTTTTGCCCGTCCGACAAAGTTAATTAACGGGGAGTAGGGTTCATACCGATGTATCGAACTACTTTCGGATGGGTCCATATCCTCCATGACTGAACTAGAGAGTAGGCCGCCTTGCCCATTTTGGGGGAAGCCTATCCTCCAAAATATTATGTAATAGTATATTCTATGAAACCTCTAGTCCCACCAAGCGGTATCAAAATTTAATTACCCAGTCACTGGGTTAGTACGGCAGATAAGCAGTCGTTTCATTTAAAATACTAGTATTCAGCCGCATCCGGGTGGACTGGAAAACGACAATTTTTATTTTTTTTTTGGTTTCGCGGTGGAAATCGTCATGGACTTCCTCCACCGTGGCGGTGACGGAGGGGTACGCCGGACTCTTACCGGCTAAAACCACCGCGGTGTTCCACCTCTGCCTATGGCCGGGGGTGCGGGATTCGCATAAGCATTCACCCAACATGTGAGAAAAAGGTTAGGCAGATGATGATGGTCTATTCTTTGAGAAAAATGCCCAGACTCTTCAAAATGATTGGGTTGCTTTGTTCGGATAGATTAATGTTGTGTACAGTACCTATAAGTAGGTAACTATTTTCCAAATTTCCTAATGTTATTGAATTTATTTTGTATAGTTAGGTAGGTACTATTGGTTGTTCATAATAATTATTGTAAGTTATTAGTAATAATTTTATCTATTATAACTATAACTACACTATTCTATTAGGTAAGAGTAAGACTGTGATGATAGTTAGGTATAGGTACGTGTTTTTAAAATAAATAAATATAGTGATCATTAAGAAAAAAATTAAGTACTAACCTAGATATTTGTTACCAATTGGGTTTAATATCCTTACCTATGTACTTTTAAAAATCTTTCTTAGTACTTAAATAGAAGCTCTGTGATGTAAGCTCTCTTATTCACTCATTATACATTTTCAAGCTCTTCTTTGAAAATGCTTTTTACAGTTAAGAAAAATCAAAGGAAACTTTTACATCACATAGAGACGACAGGCTTGCAACGAATTTCATCTTCAGGACAGCTTTTAAGAAGAAAATGTGAAAAGAAACTTTAAGCTGGGCGCTGTTTTCAAATAAGAACTGTAACTGAAAGTCTTATGTTTCTGAGTCCACAAAATATCAAAGAAAGAGAAACACTAAAAAGGAAATTGTAACTCAAGTTTTTTTGAGCTTTTGTAAAAATATGTTTCATGCATGCACTGAATACTGTGACTATCAATTCAGCAGGACTTTACTGAAAAATAATAATTATTGAAAGTATGCTAAGAACTATTATTTCTAATAATATTTATTTCCAATAAATAAGAAGTACCTATACCTATATTTGTTAAGTTGTAAGACATTCCTGTTTTTTAGTAAGTATATTAGGTACGGTTTGTTTTCCCTAATGAAATAAAATCAGCTAAACCGACTCACAATAACATGATTCTGAACACTCTCAGGCCAAATAAACTAAAAAGTGCCTTATCATGTTCAGAGATATATCTCTATTATTGTAATCACTAGGTACAACAAATGTTCTTTAAATTATATTATGTTTAATTCAGATACAACAAAAATACAAGCAGAAAAATAGTAGGTACTGTCTTGCATAAAGTTTTTTAATATTTCGTTAAACCAACACAACTTTAAATTCATTATTTTATATATAATAATAAAACTCTCCGTAAGACAATAGTGATTACACACATACATTTTATTACTATTTCAGTAGCTAAATATGACAAGCCAAGCGTTCAAGAATTTGAAAACTCTAGTCAGAATAATTTGATAGCAAAAACGCTTGTGTCTTTTATTTATATACCTAATTATTTCGTTTTATTCTCTTGCAAAGTAAAATTATGTGTGAATCTTCGTTCCTATTAGGCACTAAATACAGCTCATTTTAACTAAATGAAAAAACCGAAGCTGAAGTATTTATCAGCGTCGGTCTAAGTATTCATAATAGCCTGTTTAAGTATTTATAATTTGTGATAATATTATTACATTAACACACTATTAACGCATATAACAAGCATGTTTTTGATTATTAATCGAATTGAATTTTTAAATATAATTATGGTAATCATACGATATCTCATTGCCCAAAACATTGAACACATTACAACCGGAGTTTTGTTATTAAAACAATTACTTATCAGGTTACACGAAACCAGAGATAAGTGAGTGCTTCTTGTTGTTTAATTTATACTTTAACATTAAAATTAAACTTTAAGTTCAAGTAAAATAATATAAATTGCTACAAAATTGCATGTAGGTACTACTAGGTAGGTATATTAAATGATTAATGATTGATCTTGTAAGCTATCAAAAACGTTCGGCGGACAAAAAGTTCGTAATCTAACGAGCTCGATCGGCGCGGGCGCATCCCAAGATTAATATTCAAATCGTTCGGCCGATAATTTTACAAATTCGCCTCAACGATCGGGTGTGGGCCTATAATACACATTAATATCGCCGACTTCACATGTCAAACCACCAATTCACTTGTTATTATCTGTATTTTGTACTAATTTGTGAGCAGAAAGTCGATTTTGAGGAAGTTTTTCAACGTCAGGCTTATATCTCGTTTGTTTGCGTCGGGTTTAATTAGATGTGTCTTCTTGTAATTATGGTACTGTTAGAAATTAATGGATTGTATCGAATTAATTTTATAGGTAGGTACTATTGAACTTAAAGTAAATTTGCCCATTGATAGGATAGATAATTATATACCTTTTTGTAAAAACCTCTCCCGTTATTTCCATAAGCAATCATTCGTTTAATAATGGGTAACACATTTTTGTCTCTGCTACAAAGTTAATAGAATAGTCTGAACAGTGTGAACTAGTTCCAATATACGACAAAAACCGTTCTACGATGATAATGTTAATCTCTATTTCTAATTTAATTTACTAGAAGTCAAGTAATTGTCTAAACTAAAGGTCGTCTATAAAGCCTATGTCAAAATATTACTCATGTGACCACACATCCGACAGGACATTTATATATTTTTGACATTTACATGACCGTCGAAAGTTAATTAAAATATTTAATGAGAAGCTCGCTCTGTTAGTGGGAGCCGATGACATAAACGAATGATATTAAATTAACAACACACAAAGGTGGGCGTAATCATTTTTGTTCCAATGTTTTGGTGATGGCGATTTTTTTTTATAAATTGACATCTACTTAAGGAGATTTATAAGATAATTTTATAGATAGGTGTATACTATCGCTGTTGACTACTGTGGCAATATCCATCAATATCAGTATCTACCTACACCTACCTAATGGGTTTTTTTTCGAACACGATAACATCATGTAAGCGACTTTCGTTTCGAAATCATTACCTCGCGAAAGGGCACAACAATTTTGAACCGAAAAAAATTACAGCTTGATCTCTAACAGTCCACTCATAGAAAGTCGTGAGCGCACAGTCACGGCGTATTATCGCACCGACCAAATCTACGGGTCTACTGAACATTACAATCTTACATGCTGCTCGCTTTATTAAGGCACTTGAAAAAAGCAGTTCATCAGATGGTCAGAAGATAGCGGTGAAAGGGACCGTTAGAATAATAGCCGCTAGGAAATCTCCACCTAGTTTCATTGCTGTGACCATGTATCTGGATCAATTTTATAGTACCAGTTTTGACGGCTAAATTTTTATTGCCATTGACCTTTCAGTTGATTTATACCATTGCACCGTTTAATTGGCTAAATGATTAAGTATTTAAATATTTGTAACGCAATGTAGCAATTGAATTGCGTAATGATTATTTGGAGTCTTGGTGCTAAATATTGATTTAGTGAAGCCTGTTTATTAGTAACGTTTTGGAATGGAGATACCCACATAACACGCGTTCATTAAATAGATTAAAACATGTGGAATACATTTATTCCTATTCGTTTAATGAGACAATTAAAACATACAACAGAGCCGAATTTGGGCATGATGTCACGATACACGATTAAAGATGTTAGAACTACTGTATTTATTTATAACTTCATTCGCAAAACAATACGCTTTTAGAATAATTATTGCAAATAATTGAGAAGGCGTCGTGGCAGACCCCGTAGAAGATGGTGGGACGAGCTGGAGAAAACAAACGACCAATGGTCTACTTTAGCCCTGGATTGAAAGAGCTGGAAGTAATGGAGAGAGACCTTTGCCCAGCATTGGGATGATGCAGGCTAACAGTCATTGATAAATCGTTCATAAAAGCTGATTAATTAAGTTTGTCTGATAAATTACATGAATATAATTTATTACTAATAATCAAATTCGCTAATCATCTTAATCCAAATATTTTTATTAGGTGCAATATGGTCAGGACATAAATCAAGTGAACGACCAAAGTTTAACACCAAAATTGACGTTTATGGCAGAACAACGCTATAAAATGTCAATTGATACTAATCATTTAGTGATGGACCACCATAATTTATTTTAAAAATAAAGAAATGATTGATGCCTACAATAATGATGTTTTCATCAAATAATAAATACTTAAACAGAATATGTAGAAATGTAAAAGATACATAGATATACAACATAACACTGATTAATCGCCGTTCTTAGGGCGGTGCCAAACTTCATCCCCATTTGCGTCTACATCTCTATTTCGCCGTTCGTCGACTCATTTAAAAGGATAACACTACGATTTTGATTAATGATCACCAAACCTTTTTGGTACCTGCTTGTCGGCAACTCCTACAAAAAGGTGACCAGGGATTACCATTATTATATAAAAGAAAACAATAAAATGTATGCTTATTTGCGTTAATGTCTCTATTAATCTTAGTGACATGTGCACCTTATTCTTTTTTTTAAATGAAATTCATTTTGGATTTACCGCCACAGCTGTTTTGTTTCATTTGCATTTTTATATTTTCGTTTGATACATATTTTTTATATTTTATTTTCAAAGGCGTAATTTTTCTTAACATTTCATTATAGTTTATTTAATTAAATAGTGTTGGGTGGTATTGTGTAAATAGCAAGCTAAATAAAATTCAAGTCGGGTTATAAACATGCCAGTAATCTTTATAATAAACGAATTTATTTCGATTTTTGTACCTACGTATATTAAATTGTATTGTTTTCACTTTGTTTCTTTTAAAAGTAGGTAGCTAGGTAGAACATGAATAAAAACATATCCGTTTCAAATGCATAATATCATGTTTTAATTTATTCTTATTAGTTATTTTGTTGCATAGATATTAAAGGTAGTGCGGTAGAGCATAAAACATTTGAATCTCATTATATTAAATTGTTTACAAATAAATTTTATTGAGAAAATAACAGTTTACTAAACTCACCGATAATATTTGGGCGGCAAAAAACGATTCCAGAGAAACTTCCCAAACAATCCATAAATGAAACACTTAATCCGGTTGCTAACTCCTAGTCATATTCACTGATTATAAAAATACATTTGATTAACACTACTAACGTACAAAATTAAATGCGAAAAGAATGAAAAATAAAAATATCACCTCTTTTTTATCATATTTGATTAGTTTTATTGTCTTCTAGGCACTTTCGGTAAAGTTTATTTTATTTACATCTTCCACTCATGGAATGTATTTTCGTTCCGTCTAGTTTGTACTGCAAAACGTCCAATGATTTTTTATTCATTCCGTTACCCCTCGAACAGATTTCCAACGAGCCGTATCTAATTGTGACCATCATAAACGCTTCTTGAGACCGGGCATGTCACAAATCAATCGTCAAATTGGGCTGACTCTAATACCGGGGAAACACTGAAGTTCAAGTTCGCGCAAAATTTAAGTTCAACGTTAAACACTGTCACATGTAGAACCGGCGTCACAACACTAATGTCTTTATCGTACATAAATAAAACTGTCAAGTATTTCACGAAAATTACATCGGTCGGCGTATAATGAACGTCTGAACCCGCATTGAGCTAGCTGTCAAATCTACGAGCCGTCATAGTCCGCTGCCATGAGTGGGCCCGCACACATGGGAGCGTGCACGTGTGTCGATGGTCACCAACACACTGACAGCCTCCAGCGGAGCGCGAACGTACGGGCACGCGCACATACGCAGCTCGTGATTCATACATGAGTCGCGTCTGTGTTGTGGCGGGTGGGAGTGCGAACATGCAGCGTGCTTTTAACGCGGCCAGACGAAATGATGCCTAACTGCAGAACGGAGTTGGAACTGTATTGGTTTTATAAAATGGCTGGTTATGCGCGTCTATGTGGCCGATCATATG
This sequence comes from Apamea crenata, assembly GCA_949629185.1. NCBI lineage: Eukaryota > Metazoa > Arthropoda > Insecta > Lepidoptera > Noctuidae > Apamea > Apamea crenata. The sequence goes on along the minus strand of OX451363.1, from coordinate 12,389,000 downwards.
TGAGATTAGCCGAATGCGTGCGAATGCATGTAGCGCAGCGGTTCGTATGGGCGGGAAACGCTATGAGATGCGCCGCTGTCGCTATGATTGGAATCGAGCAAATCATTTCTGTTTGACTCTTTAAATTGTGTTCAATGTTGCGCACAGTTGGCTTGCCAGTTTTTGTACATAGAGCTTTCTTCTTTTATAGGTACAATTGACAAAAACGTAAGTATAGGTATACAAACGGAGTGTCCAAAAAATAAATATCACACGGTCGCCCTAATTTGCACATCAGCAAACAGTTGCAATTTTTATTATGCAACAGTTCTTTACTAGTTTCGTATGCAAACTTTTACTGTTGGATTTGATGTTAATACCAGTTTCCTACTTCGTTTTATAACAGGCGATATAATAACGGCTAGTATCTACCTATCTACTTGAACTGCTATTGAAATTTTTGTGCCACCAAAACTTTATTCATAAAAGTTCTTATTCAGCAATAACAGGTCCTAAAACGTGTTTAAATCATAAGAATATATAATACATACCAACATCAATTCAATTGATTTCATTTATTGTAAAGTCACCTCAGACTAAGCGAGACAGAAAACTTCCCTTTGATTTTCAGCTGTCGTACCAACACACGCTCAAATACACAGTTCACGTCTTCGCGCAAAATTGAATTACGACTTTATGTTAATTACCATTAAACTGATAATCGCATGGCGAACACGTGACAAAACAAACGATCACTTCACACACACGCGCACATAATTCGCAATTTGAATTTCGTACATATTTCCTTAGGTTCCATGCGGCCAGGAATTCTTTCTTACCTGCAACAAAAAAGAAAACGGTCAGTTAAAAATGGAACGTTATTCGTTTATCTTGTTCTGTTTTTGAATAATTTGACTTAATGAACGTGATTTAAACTGATATTGAGCTTCGTAGAAAGTTTTACTTTTTTATCAAGAACTCTACAATCAGGTAAGTATGTTAAAAACATTCTATAATATTTGCAAAACTGTGACTCATTCAACGTTAAATAGTAACAAATACTTGCACACAGTGTATTTAAATATAAAAGTAGACCAATCCAATCATGGTCTGAGAATTAACTAAAAATTTGCTCATGTAATTTTGTTTTGATCAATAAATCTTAATATCGGTGTAAAAATAAACACTCAAAATGATGTGTGCAAAACTTGATTAGTGTGATCAATGCAAATATCTATAGTTCAATAACCAATTTATTAAGGTGACCAAAACCATCAATTATGTAGATATCTACAGTTTATAATGCCATTAAATATAAAAGATTAAATTTGCATCTTAAAAAGCTCAATTTTAATATCACACACTTTAAAATGCAAATAATTTTCACTTCAAAACTAACATCGTTTCCCACATTATAATTAAATAGTTTAAAATGTAATCATACTTAACGATAATAATTATAACTAATAAATTAATTACCTAATTATAATTTATTATTAATCCATTAAGCGTCCAATTAAGTAGGAAAGAACTGTTTATTCAAATATTGAACAATAACGTCATTCATAGTGCATTCTTATCAGGAATCAAGGAAAAATATTTTCAAAAAGTCGTTAGCTTTTCTTATCGTTGACCTATGTCAATATATTATCATTGCGGCTGCGATATGAAGACAGGGTCAGGAGTAGAGTAGACTGATAAGTGGGTCAGTGCAACAATGCTAAGTATATAAAGATTTGGTATCGTGGTCAAGTTCAGTTTTATTTTTGCGAATGCCTACCTATTATATTTTATCTGTGTGTGTATTTGTTTTATTTAATGTTATCTGGACGACCTTTTAGATTTGATGATACATGATGTCTATTAATTAGAAGCAAATTACAATGGATTTACTTTATATTACATTACATACTGTTACATACACGGGTTACATACTTTAGATTTATTATTTATACATTTATATTATATGTATGTATTTTAGTTGAAGTTATCTATAACGTTTAAGTTTTTTAATAGAGCATTTAATTAAAATAATTGATAAAATGTCTTGTAAACCTTGTTTGACGATTAGCGCTCAAAGCGCCAAACATTATTGCTACAAACAAACACAACACGCTATTCATTTCACTTACTTTTATCAAATAGCAAAAAAATAATTAATTACTTTGAATCTAAATTACAAACCTTTAACACTGACCGAGATATTATTTGCAATAAATTATTGAAAAAATACATACACACATATTATAAATTATCATCGGTCTTAAGTTAATTAAAACGATAAATGTATAGAATAACTTAGTTGTGTGCAATTCGTAAACAAAAGTCGTAGAGAATAAATTAATATAAAAAATATTTTATTGCATTTCCTCTGCGTATGAGTGAGTTTAAAAATAAACACTTAGATAAAGACTGTAAACACTGAGGTGAACGGTTTCTCCGGAATTTATGTGAGACGAAATTGTTTACCTGATGAAATTACGTAGAACGTATTTTACGCAGCTTTTTTTTAATAGCCGACTGACGTTTTAGATAACGCGACCTTTTTGTGGAAACTGAGCATTTCCCGAGGAACAAAGCTTTCATCTAGTAGTGATAATCTCCTATGTTTTGATAAATGTTATGTATGTACAGATATTTATTTGCGTAATTGGTTAAAAAGACCAACCAACCCGCAATGGGCTTGGGTGGTAGATTACAGCCACTGCTTCTCGAAGAGAATAAGCCTGTGTCCCAGCAGTGGAAACATTCTAGGCTGATAATGTATGGTAAAAAAAAACTTTTGCAGTTCAAAATTTAATGCAATTTTCAAACTAGATCAGATTTCAAAACTAGAGAGACGGTGTTTCATAACTGACTACTCTGAGAGGAAAGACAGAAACATACTGAAAGGTCACAGTCTCTTAAGTCCTAAGTTCATATGTGATTGCGTTGAACATGGACATGGAATTAAATCTGGTTATAATAACCGTGCATATAATAATTATGAACATTGTAACTTACTCCTGTACAGTCCTGATTCCTTAATAAAGAATTAGAACTGGTCAAACTGAACAACTTCATTAGCTTTCACCATACCTCCATTGTCACACAAATCGTGGAAACTGACATGAAGTACCAACCAAACACAAGCACTCCACTATAATGAAGACGTTAAAATTTTCACGATCCCTACATGATGTATCTACCGTGAAATTTTAGAAAAATAACTCCTGACAACTTTAGGAACGCCCTCAGAGAATTATTACATTAATATATTTACCAAACACGCTCCTATTATTACGTTTTCATGTACTCGTTTGCGCATAAATAAAAAAAGTTGTCACTTTTTCTTTTGTCCCAACCCTTATTTGGTATTCATATTTTTGATACTTTGAAAATACAAAGGGACCGCGCATTTTGTAACGAAAACACACGAGAAAAACCTGTTTTACCAACAGACTATGCTAAAGATACAAATTGTGAAAGAGGCAATCGTTCATACGATGTTTCTTTATCTACAGAAACGTCACCGGTCCACTGTGGACTCTCCCGCTGAAGCAATAAGCATCCTATTCTAATGAATTCCCAGCGATCACTTCAATTATGGTCATATTGAATGAAATATGAGTTAAGTGAGGGATATCAAAGGGCGACGCGAGGCTGTTTATGAAATGTGAACTTTGAAATATGTACTGCAATAATGCACCCTTTTTTAATTTGTACTAAACTATGAACCGTAGCGAAATGGGGTCTCAAAAATATGTTGGGTCGGTTTTTTGTGCATCGATCGATATTTTGCTCAACAACTATGTATTATTGGATAATTTGTAACTATTTCGTTCGGAATTTTCGTGTTTCTTATTGCTTCCGCAACGAATTTCGTGCGACCCAAAAGTCGAAATGATTGAACCTATCGGGCATTCGCCGGCAGCGGCCGACTCCAATTTAGTTTTTCGGATTAGATACGGCGAACGTAATAACATAATTGCTCTAATAACAGACCGTACGGCGGTGCTCGCCGTGCCTTACAATTCACTTTCCAAATTGGTTTATTTTTTTACCTCTGCTCTGTCTAAAACTATTATGATTTATTATCAAATTTTCGTGCAGGCAAATTACGGGCTCGTTTTTCGTGAATGACTCTGTCTCTTTCTACTACTACGGTTCTTGGAGCATCAGACAGGGACACCATCATAGCTATTGTGATTCCTTGAAAGCCTTGCGGCGTTCCCTGACTGAGACCTGCGGATGGAATGATTTACGATGTCTTTTCTAATTTACCCTGTACAATAATTAGTTGGATTAACATGTTTAGAACGGGTATTTTTCAACGTCACCGACCTTATTAAAACTTCGAAATATTAATTAAAAATGCTTGCTATTCCGGAAGCTGATTCCAAATAAAAAAGGCTTCATCTTCATTAAGCGCTCGTGGGTATTTCGTTCCTAAACTATTATTAGAATTAGAAAATTTATTTGTATGGAACATGTGCAACTAAACACGAAATATGAACGATGAATTATTTCGAAATGAAATTCAACATTTTGTGCAAATGTTTAGTAGAAACTAAGCTAACAGGAGTACCTACAGCCGTCTGAAATGGTGCAACCGACAAATGTTCATGACATAGCGGTTGCATTAAACATGAGACCTGCCACCGAGCTATATTTACATATAAAAAACTTACTTTCCACATTTCTACAGTGAATGCTATAAATATAAAACATTCAATGACCGGTTTCAAGACCGTTAACTCATTAGAAACAATTATGAGTACCCAATGTCACATGAAATTGATCACTACTTTTATTGTAAGCGAAAAAGTTTTTAGAATAAACTTACTTCATATAAATTGCTTCGAAATTTTTAGGGTTGCTCACAGGAGTTCAAAAAAAATCTTTCTTTTTTATAAATTACTCAATCTTTTTGCTTAAATATTACAAGAGATAATTTACTTGTTTGAAAAATGAGTTGTATTAAAATATGAATCGCTAATGCCTCAAGAGGATCCTTTCAAATTACGTAAAGAAGTAAAAAGTTTAATGTTCATTTAATAAGAATAAAATATTGGTATAGCCAACTACATTTATTTTTGTATTTACACGACGAGTATTTACGCCTTTCAGGGCTGGCACTGCGACGTGAAAAGTTTTTTTTTACAGTCGTTACTATTAATTTCATAGTCAGCGCACAATTTCATAATACTTTTTATTAAAACAGTAATTGGTATTCTAATCTTACCGACATGGAACCGCAGCAATATTTATTTTCAGTTATAATTTTTCCAAGTAGGTACTTACCTATTTTTCTGAAATCTTCAGCGCCTTCAGATATGTGTTCTTATACGTTCAAAGAAAACCAAAGTGTAAACCCCAAGAATATGAGTAATAATAATTAAAATAATTCTTTATTTACTCAACACTAAGCGTTCACAAATCATTCACTCCTCTCATCGTCTCAACTACGAACTTTATGTACCGTTTATGTATTACACAGTTGTGTATATAAATAAAACTTATCCCACAACTCGGTGTGTTCATGAATATTCGGTTGAGGGCGCCACCTCTGCGAGATACCGCGCATGGTGAAGCGGAAGAGACCTCCGACAAAGGACTGTGACAATGAGCCCGGCCGCCATAGGGCTGATAGCACACAATAATGCCAATATTTGCATTAGCTTTTTGTTCTATTCAATACGCGGCAAAATTATGTGACACGGGCTTAGTTGTGTCTTTTTATTAATATGACAAACGTGAATAGAAATGATTATGTTGTGTATTTATGCTGCTATTAATAATGCATGATTAAAAAAAACGTGTAGCCAAAATTACGGTGCATAATTTTGCGATATTTAATTTTGGTATCAAAATGTTATGCAGGAGTCTTGTAAATAAAATGAAGGCACAGCCCTGCGCTCGTTGGCGCGGGCGTCCAACACCGGCGGCCCGGACACGTTTCAGGATCATGAATTATGGCGCGAGCCGATGTGACTTTTCAATTTGAAATCATCAACCTGGAATTAATTTCATTTTTGAACCCCATTATTTCTGTTATCTACGCGCGAATCGCACAATATGCGAGTTTCGCATTATTGCCGTTTCGACAAAAATATTTTGTGGCAACGCGCTCCACCGATATTGGTAATTTAATTTTGTATAAACCCTTTTGTTTTAATGTGTACGGATTATTGCGGAACTGCAGTGTGCAAACCGCAGACGATTGGTTAACAAAGTTTGTGTTCAATAAATAAAGAGTCAATTTATTTTGAATAATTTCAACGATAGAGTTCTATATTATTGTTGCACATGACACATAGACGTCGTTCCAGAATTTCAGGAATAATTGTTCCACAGCGACATTAACAGACATAAATCAACCTGTATTCGTTATAGGTAGACAAACTAATGGTGATATGAATAAATTACGTAGAAAACAAAACTAAATCTATCATTAAACCAAAAAATAGTGTTCCGGACCCGCTCAGAATTCATTTGTAAAACACAAATCTGTCACTGGAGTCGCTGGTAGTCGGTTGCTGTAAGCGCGCCTATTCATAGGCGACAGCAGTCACTTCCCAGCGGACCGTTGACGAAAACCGAACCGAAATAGATATAACACCAATAAATTAGAAAATAAAGCTTCAGTTTTATTTTTGTGGAGCCGCGACGATTTTTTATTGTGATTATCGGGGGTGTTCGAAAAATGTCTTCTTCTCACTTCTCAGCCGCGAAGGTCAACGACCCGAAATTTTTCCTACGGTTCATTGCATGTTTAATTTAAAATTATTGAAGTGAGTCAACGTTACGAATTAGATTTTTTATCCGACACTCTAATATTATCGAGTTTTTGTCGTGTATTTTTACTAACTCACACAGATAAGCACCCACACCATAAATTCGTTTTAATGAGAACGAGTAGCTGTAGCGTAGAGTAAGTTAGTGTTCATTGTCAGCTGAATTATTACAAACATTTACAGCTGGTTAATTCTGTTTGAAACACGTGATCATAATATTAATCCGATCTACAATATTGTAGATACACACACAGTATATTGGTAAACAAGTTCTCAATGTCGATTCTCTCTACGTTTGCCAGATTCAAAATGTAAACAGGAATCGCTGCAATACGTAGAACTTCAAAACAAATGGCTAAGACAACAACCATTACGAAGATTCATCCGAAGCGCTACTCCAAAAACTCGCTCAAATCCCAGAAGAGGGACCTTATAACAAAGCTAATATTAGACAATCATTTCCTGTCAAAAGGGAGGCGTGCGCCCACCCCCGACAGATCGGGGGACGCAGGGGGAGGGAAAATACCTCCTCGTCTCACCAGATTTCGCAGTCGCCGTGTTCCAGTGTGAATCTGAATTCTTATTTTTTGCTGTTACAGTGATGAATGGATTTTTAATATCCACTTGCAGCTGTCCCAGACTCAGTGGTTCTTTGATGAAAAATGTTAGCAAATGGAACTTTTTGTTATCTATCACTGTTTTACATCGAGTGCTGTGCTAACATGTTGTATCGGATGTTTAAAAAAACATTGGAAAAATAAATGTCGCCGTCATGTCGAAAGTATAGTATGGACAGGCAACAAGACATCAGCATCCAGACGTCTCAATACTCGACGAGGCTTACGGTCGGCAAAAAACTTGGCGGTGGCTCTCACGGCACGACTCTATTACGAGTCGGCCGCGAATAAATAAAACATGACGGGCCCTTCTCACGTACACATATGTACATATTGTTTATGTATGTGTTGCGGATGTTAACTGATCTTGATTCGGCGTATGTGATTTGAGACGCTTTCACCGCGAGCTTTGGAAATCTTCGGATAACTGGCGCAATTATTTTCTATATAGAGACCGTAACAACTGCAGAACTTGTTAAGTCGCACGATGCAATCGTCTTAACGATGGCCAGTGAGATGTGACCTTAAATGTGTAACTACTAAGACCAATTTTTGACAAGACATAAGACATGAAAATCTAGATGCCCGAATATAAACAGGGTGCGTCTACGAATCTAACTTCTAATCACGATTAATTGGAACAATTGAAGTCACCGTTTTGTAAGATGAATATAAAAGATTGTCACACAAAAAGTCGTAAACGAAGTGCTAGCGAAAACGAATAAAACTAAACAACAAACGCTTCAATGCAGACAGAGTTTTCACTTTACGACTGTTTAATAGTGTGACATTTATTGTGAGCCACAACAGTCAAGCACCCACGATTTGACAATAAAGATTACAAGAAGTTTGAAAAAAAAGTCTCTTGTAAAATATTGGTACAATAAGAGCTGGTACTGGATCAAAAACTCTAAATCATCGGTCGATTGATGATGCATAATAACAGGTTTTGAAACATCAAAGTCCTGTGATTTTCCAGGCAACACCGTGTGTGGCATTAACGCATAGGTCGGCTAATAGCTAGACGACTCTTGCGCAGACGACAATAAAAACATACGCACGCATCGCCGCTACATTAACGCGCTCGCCATAGTTGGCACCATGCAAACTCCGCCCGCTGGCAAACAGAGTGCATCACAAAATATCAATAGTGATGGATAGCACACGTCATATTGGGCCATAAAACACAATAACTTAATCAATAGCCTTTCAACAACTTTGAAAACAGCATTCTTGTCAATAAAATCGACATTCCTGCAATTAGTAGACAACTTTTTTCTTGTTGCAAACTAATTGTAAAACGAAAAATCAATCATCGTCACGACAAGTGCTGAAATGATTAATAACTCAATTCGTTAAATGTACTGTGACACGCTACAAGCCGACACAAATCAAAAAGTTCCACGCTAGTAAACCAAGGTGTTTCTCGCGCAATGACAGTGGGGAGTGATTCGAAAAGAAACCAAGAACATTAGAACTGTTGGTCGAAGAATCAGATTAATTGTCCTAGCGGCTTAAGAATGTAAGCAACGATTAATGGTAGTTGATGAAGTGAAAGAATGCCATTAACCAGAAGCATGCATTGATAATTCGCTGCAGGTGCAAATCAACTATAAATTAAGTTAGTAACATAGTAATGTATTCAAGTTACGGTTACGTATGATAGATATATGACGGCTTTCTATCGACTGCTGTTGGCGGTGACGCGAGTGAATCGACAAAAGTAGCACACGTCACTATGCACCTCAGATACGATACGCTACATTTTAATCATCGTAGTGGAGTTCTCCTTCTATTATTGTTTTTCGAATTTCGGCTTCAAGACAGATGGTAACAGCGGCGGGGAATTTGTATTACAATGGCCGCCACAATCCCACCAATGATCGCTGGCACGGAGCTAACGCGGCTGTTCCTTTGCTTCAGTCTACTTGGCACTCAATAACTTTCGTTGGGTACCAGCGTAGCGAGTGGCAGAATAATTTGTGAGTTCGCCACTACTATGTTGATAATTGATTAGATCTTTTTGCTGAAAGATTTTATGTTAAATGGCGAAAGAGATTATGTTTCCGTCAAAGCTGCTGAATAACTAATTACTGCTTGTTACAAATTAGAATATTGTCAGACGTGTTAACAACATAATTGCAAAAGTAAAAAATCCCAGCGATACACTAATCTTAGTACTCCACAATGTGAACATGGTTTGTGATGACGAAACAGCAGAAAACCCTATAGAAGAAGTGCACCCAAATACAAGGAGTTTCGTAACAGTAGCCGAAGCGATCCATTAAGCGTGCAACGAAGGATCTGTTATGACAGCAGCATCCAAGTGGTGGCACAATGTGTCAGGAGTGGATGTGGCGCTCTACGACGAATATTTATTTATTTATAACATTGAGGGGCTGTAAATTAGCAGTGAATTTACGGCCAGGCGGAGGAGTGATCGCGCGCAGTTTATTTTCGGCGTATGCGCGTGATTTAAACAGTTCCCGGTGTTCTGCCGTTAGAAATTTAAACCGAAGAAGAATTATGAAGGAAGTATTATGAAGGAAGTGAAATTCTATGCTTTAGTGTCATTCGTTAAGCCAATTAGAATATGATAATCATATCGGCTCAACATTGGTGGTCGCCGAATTTGCATGTGAACACATTTATCACAGTTCTGTAGTTCCCATTTGTCATCTGCTACAGTAATTGATTTCAAGACGCTCCAGTTTGAAATTTATGTTGTTCTTTCCGAGCTTTCTAGAATTTATTAAAATAATGGTCCATATTTCATTATTTCATTAGCCTAGTCCATTAACCTAACCGCAGGAAGTTACATATCAGTTGAATTTCGAGTAATTATTTATTCTGCGACTACCTGTCGAGCTGGCTGATCAGGCTTTACCCAAAATAGTAGATCGGCAGACACTTAGTCATCGCTTCGATTCCGGTGTTTATATTCTTCCACAAACTTGTTACGCCTTCTATGGATACTTGTTTCCCTTGAATGTGTTGATATTATTTATGAATTCTCACATTCTCTGTTATGAAAATTTATCGCATATGTATTATAAACAAAGAATCGACACTGTATTTTAGTCTAGACTGTTTGGAAACTCCCAGATCTGCATAAACAGTGCCATCTATAAAGACTTTAACCGAACTACTGACTAACCAATCAACGAATAATGTAATTATACTGAAGCTACACTAATCGGTTTAACGTATATACCACACTGTAAACCAGATAACAGATCACAAAATGACTCCATTGTATCTAAGTCACGAAAACAACATATCTGAGTCCACTTAATAACATCCGACGAACGTGACCCCAATCCTTCCGAATTTGGACCTTTCGCAACGTTAGTCACCACTGCCGCTACGAAATAATCTTAATGATCCGTTAAGTACATATAAAACGTTTAGCATCGCAATATAGAACTGAGAAGCTTTATATATCATCGTGAATATGGTCGATAATCCTATTTTATTTTCGTTATCATCGATGGCATGGTCTTATATTTTATGATCAGCTTTGCCGAGTATAATCTCTTCTCCCTCATTCTTATATTGCTTTTTATTACCTTTATCATCATCTTCATGTTTGCTATTGATTACAAAAAAGCTTTCTGTATTCATTTCAGGTTTATCTAGTCTAATAATTTCTAGCTTCAGTCCTCACCTGCACAGGTGTTTTGCTGATTAACTAGGTATATCAATGTAAATAATGCGTCGTAATTTTCCTGTAACTGACTTTCTCGCATGTTCATACAGAATACTAAAAAGTATGGAAAGCTGTTTCTTTGTAATACATTGTTTCTAATACGTGCAAGCCCATAATTTTGATGCGTTAGCAAGTTAATAATGACAGTAATTCAAGATGTATCTGTAATAAACTGAGACAATTAGCTGAATAGGGCCAGGCCATAATGTAGGTCTTAAATATTGATATACAACTCACTAACACTTCTACTTATATGTTAAATTAACTACGAGAAGTTGTTAAACGTTTCTCTAACCTTTGCAAGCAGTCCCATTACTCCTTCTTTACGATAACGATCGAATAGAATGGTATAATCGTAAATGTACACCATTGGGCGAGCAAAAACAAAATATATGAGGGACCGGCAATGTAAATAGAACTATTAAAGAATATCGCTGGACGGTGGCAACCATGTTGCCAATGACAGTTTAATGTTTCCTAAAACCATTCCAAACAATAAGCACTTAATTTAAACTTATGCGGCACTCGTTATAAATGACAAATGATTAAAAAACTCTTGGTAATTGATGGGTAAACGTGCGAATTAATAGTAATAGCGATCGATAATGATATATAGCCCGCGAACAAATGTTTGACGGGTAGATTAGCGTCTGTAGTCGGTTTTGTACTGCCATATGATAATGTAGCACCTGCTTATTGGGAACTGGCTTTTTTTCGCGGTTTTTCTCGCGTTCGTTCGTGTATTGGATCAATAAAAAAGCATTATTCATCGTTTTGTTCTTGAAAAAACATGCATGCATTCTGCATTTTTTCAGGAATATTTATAAGTCCAATATTTGATGATGGAGAAACAATTTAAATTAATGTAGAAGATGCGATTTTAAAAAAAAATATAAACTGACTCATTTAAAAATTAATGTGAATGCTCCGATAGTCTGTCCATACATTTTTTGTTGGAATCTCTATTACACTCTTTGTTTAAAACGAATTATTTTATCACTTTTCTACAATGGAATGTGCTCGCGTTTAACCTTTTTAGGAAATAACATTATTTACAGAGAAAAACAATCGAGAAATCAAGGAAGTGAGTTTTCATCTATAGAACCCAAAAAATCAACATTCTACATTGTGTATTAAGAGGCTCGGTTTTGTTTCTAGCATAACATTTCTCCTTTCTTTCTTATCCTACATTGAAACATGCACAATTTTGCCGTCGGAACGACAAATAAATTACAAGAGGTTGTTTGTTTTCTATATTTTTACATTTGCTTAGATTCTAATCGGTACACCTTGCTTAAAGGTCAATACGTTTCTTTGTTTCAGTGAACCTTCAACTTTTTAAATGTCGAGGAGATTTTAAATGCATTAGAATAATGCATCTTACTGACATTTGTATTTAAATCGAATATTTTTTATGCAATTATATTGATTAAATCCTAATATTTTAATTTCCTTTTAGCATGAATTGTCAAATTAGGATCTGAGTCACTGAGTGTGTCATAAGTGCAATAAACCTTACTCGTGATTTAAATAAAAACAATTAGTCGAGGAAAATTACTGTAACAACTGATTTTGGTCATCATCATCTGCCTAGCCTTTTCCCAACTATGTTGAGGTCGGCTTTCAGTCTAACCTGATGCAGCTGAATACCAGTAGTTTACATGAAGCGAGTGTCTATCTGACCTCCACAACCCAGTTAGTGGGTAACACGGTACCCTTTGGTAAGACTGGTTGTCAGACTTTCGCGCTACTGAAGAGCCCTAATGACTGCCAAAGATCCAAGAATGACAGCCAAGACCAACAGCTTGAAGTGGTCTCCGATATCCTCCCTTAATTGGTTTATTTTGGAATGTTTAGTTTTGCAGTCTCGAAGAGGCCTAACGAGCCACCTACTAACTGCCACCAATTTCAACTTTCATTTAATAAGTAACCAATATGTTTAATTTAATGGTGTCCAAGATACATGCTGTGCCTAGTTTGGGATCAACGCTATTTCCATATTGTAATTTTAATGTTGAAATAATGATTTTCACTTTACTTTTATTAAATATCTACATAATTAGCCTAAGGTATTATGTTGCCACTACTGGGACTCTGGGTTCTTCTATATGCTTGGAAAATCCTTGTATGAAATTCAGTCTTTCCGAATTTCAGTATCTAAAAGGTGTGTTTAACAGAAATTCGATTCACCAAAAATTCATTGTACTTGTAAACACAAAAGAATATTCTAGCAAATTCTAGAGCCAGGCGCGAACACGCCGGCCGGTGACATGCTATCGGCCACGTTCGTACGACATAAATCACCGACGCCGCTTGTTTTACCAATAAAATTGATTCTTTCGCGAATCGCGAGCCGAACCAACGTAAACTGTTCGAATTTTATATTTTTGAATTTAGATCTTTTTCTTTTTCTTCTCTTTATTTTTTCAGCGATGACATTGATGGATAGTAGGCGTTATTTGCGTTTCTTATTTTATATTTCGTTGATTTGATTGGGAAATTAGTTTTATTTTCGTTAGACCAGAAAACAATGTTAGTCTGAGCGTTCTACGATTTCCTAATTCAATTTAACTTTAACGCTAGCTTGGCTTAAGTTCCTGTAGACACGAAGAATGATGAGCACGATTCTGGCAACCGTTACATTCGATATTAAAGGTTAATTAATCAAGTTCAAAGTGGTCCAAATTAAATTCGATTCTGTTATACGGTTGGACGACATTGTGACATAAACTAGCTATATTTCATCACCGGATCATCAAATATCTCGTGAAAAAAACGTTGACTTAAAAAACTTGTTTTTGAAATTGCGAATTATACGCCGAAACGATAAATCAATGGGTACACATTCGATATCAATGGTGTCGCCCCATAAAACGGGCGCTATTTATCAGTTGTACCTACATAAAAGTGCACGCGTGCCCCACCATTGATCAATGAAAAATCGTATCATTGACAATATATCCCTTATTTTCAATAATGATATATTACTATCAGATATAAATAATGCATTGATGCTAATAAACGTCTGAATATCGGTTTATAGAATATTAAAGCGCCATAGATCAAATCACGACTTTGTCTGCATTATATCTGCATATATTATAATGACTGTGGTTATCGGTTTTACGCTCATTTTAAGATTCGATGAAATAATTTATCTTTTTTCGATGCTCATTGTCCGATTTCGAATCGGTTCGGTTTATCCGAATACAATAGACAAAAATCTCGCTAATAATTATTTAAGAATAAATCACAAAATATCTAATAAAAAAAGATTGATTAATGTCCGAGATTTTTTGATAAAGAAAAGAAAAGGTCGTTCACCTCTACCTCAAATTGTCTTATACCTACCTACATCAGCATCAAGACGCTATGCAGCCGCTACCCAAACTTTTACATTCCTGACCCTTCAAGTGCGACAGGGCTCGTTTGTCCTTAACGATACAAGAGTCAAGACACAGTTAGCGCAGAATGTTTTCTACATAGTCCAGTGGTATGGGCTTTATTATTTATTATACGGAAAACAGAACAAACTAACCAAAAGTGTCCACGGTACGGAAGCAGCGGGACGCAACAAAACAGAGTGGAATAAAGAAAATAGAATGACGCGTGTTGGAACAGAAGAGCCGTGGAGTAGCTTTAGTATAATATGTTTAGTTTTTTTTTTTACAATTTTTTGGGTAGCCGTGTTTTCACTTATGGGATGAATAGTTATCTTTTGTTTATTAGTAATTATTTATTGAGATTAATAAAAAGTCTCAAATTTACGAATGTTGTTGCGAAGAGACACAAAACTAATTTCAAATTTAACGCGTCTACAGGTCCATAGTTCCTGTATAAGGTGTGAGCGAGACAGTAATATCTGAAAAGGAAAGCGTGACAGGAAAACGAGGCAAAAAGAGTGGCATGTACTCGCCTCGGCAGCGCTGTGTGAAACCTCTGGGGACCTGGCAGAACTCACGCCGTACGTAGCAAATACGTAGACAATTATCACGGTAAATCAAGTTTTCCTCGTATGCATCTACTTCTACACTATGTTTAGATAAAGCCAGATTTGTCTCAAAAGGTTCGTAAAATATAACCAGCGATTAAAGTTTATTGCGTGTAGGCAGACAAATAGTTCTACCAAGCAATATTATTTTACACAAATAGATTAATATGCAAACGTTATAAAAATTTTTTTATCACCCATTATATTTATTCCATGTTGGTCAAGTGTTACATGACACACCGCTGGTGTAAATTGATACCTCTATTGTAAATGTTTTAATTAACGATTCCATATTTTTTATGCAACGGTGGTTTTAGTGTATTTTATTTAAAGCTGAATTTATTGTCGTTTTATAAATATAAAATAAAAATTTAACCCTTAAATGCCGTGGCAAGTCTACTCGACCGGCGATCATAACGCCAAAGTTTCTCGCTCGCAGCACATATGCGGCCATTTCTTTTATTTTTCCTCCATTTTCCATTTCCACTAAAACGAAAGCGACTTTCCACGGTGACTTTTTTCCACTGAAAAGCTGCGAGGAATTGTGGCAAAATAATAATAAAAAAACAATGAACGAGGAGAAATGGAAATAAAAATTTGCTTTGTCATAAATCATGAAATGCTTCCGGCTGGTTGCTTTATTACAAAGAAAGTTTGTATCAATGTTACGAAGCTTTTATTGTCCACGAGGAAATGAAAAGGCCGCTAATTATATAGGTGCCTAGTACGTTGTTTGTTTACAACATTTTTGTGTCAACAATTTCACCCTTAGCATGGCAAAGCTCGTTTTGGTAACGGTGTCAATGATACGAGTGAATGCCAGGATTCGGAGAAAATATTCACGAAAAAGAAAATAGGCTTGTACAAATCTGCCACTATAGGGTATTGTGAGTAAGCGGAAGAGCTTAAAGCATCGCTCGACACAAATCCCAAGCGGAAAGATTCCATTAAGAAAATCAAAAAAGGTCTGTTCAGTTCACAGCCTGCGACTATTTTCATTTAGCAAAAACAACCCATAAATTGTCATCTTAACGAGATTTCTGTTTTTGCAGTATTCGCACCCTCGAGTGTTCGGATACTAGCAGTTCGGTGACGTCCTTGTTTCGTATTGCACGGATTGTTACGTCAGCGGCTTTTGCTAAACGACTCTGGCCGGAGCATAACGATCGCTACATCATAATTCTCGAATACCCGGACAATTAATCATCGTTCATTAGTTGATTTCATACATTGTTAATACAGTATTTATCATCGATGTGTGAAAATGTATACAAAAGTTTTAGCTGAGATTTATTAAAACTTCTGCACTCAATTATTTTCTTCGTCTATCTGAGTTGTAGATACAGTACGAGTATGTGCTTTGGCACGCCAAACGGCGCATGCGTGTCAAGACATCAGACGCTGCGCGCGAGTGCGTGCAACCGCTTCGGGTTATTTATTGCCTTACTGATGAATTAGTTTTGTTTATATAGCACCTTTTCATTTGAGGGTTGACTTTTAAACCGCCAATGAATATCTTATTGACTTTTTATTGTTTTAATTTACATTTTATTACACCGCAATTTGGATTCGTATCAGTGAAATAATTTAATTATTCGTGCTAACCGAAGTTATAAAACTTGATTGACTATTTTTAAAGAAACAATAAAAGTCCACGTTACTAATAAGTATTTTATACGGCCAATTAATTAAAGTAAATACTTATGGACATATTAACGAATAGGTATAACATTTAAAAAGCAAATATATTTACTCACACTAATCTAACAGTATTGACTACAAAACAAAACTTATCTGTACTAAACATTCGCAAACTCAAAGTGGAATAAACTCGAGAATATCATAATTAAAGTGCCGTTTCAGAGTTCGGGCCCTGTCACGTGATACCGTTGCCCAAATTATCCGGGCCTCGTGTCATCTTGTCCCAATCCAATATGGCGCCGTAAATCCTCGCTGGGGGAGACGGGGCGGTGGAGGGGGTACGTCACTCAAACTTTCTCTGTACTCCGTCTTACGTTCTCTCGTCTCGGTCTAGGGGTGGGTACGGACAGACCCTCACACGTACATTTTTTATTTCACGCGGTCACGTCGCGATGACGGGTTGAATTGTATTTTTTTACGTCACAAAATGTTGTCGAGTTTTGGAATCGTTTTTTTTTGGTATTGGTAATTTTAGAAAAATGCTTTATCATGATCTACTATGTAGTCGTTCAATGGGAGCTTTTATTTAGTTTACGTATAAGCATTTTTATTGAGTGTGTTTAGTTTTATGTGGGTATTTTCTCGTAGAATGTCGGTGCTGACGCTACAGGCCCCAGTGCGGTGGTGCGCTTCGAAGAATTCTCAGATAGAGTTCGAGCATCGGGATGAGTAATCTCTTTTGTTTTTCTAAGAACATCGCAGCCGCGCGATTATCGGCATGTTTTTCACACTCAAGCTTTTAAATAAAATTTGTTTTATTAAACATCTGCTCGCGTACTCCGTATATTTGTAATTGAGAATGCATTGTATCGATAAAAATCTTGTTGTTATTTCACAGCATTTTATACACTTAGAAGTACCTACCTAATTTTTCAAGAATGTTAAACTGATGGCATTTGTAGTCGTTAGATAGAAATATTCATGGAAATACCTACTATTAATACGAATAAATTGTACATTTAGTTAGCTAGCAACATTATGCATCTATCAGTATTCGTTTTGCAAACACCTACATATTTGAATATCAAATGAAATATATGAGTTACATGAAATTTATGATGGCGGCATTCTGCCTCAGTTGTCACTACAACTAGTATAAATTAACAGGCTGAATAAATATGTACCTCAACCATTTACTTCAATACCTGTATTTAAGGTGGAGTTCTACTATTATTCCTTCATTTAAGCTGGAAACTATAAATGTCTGTTCCGTTTATGAAGCTAGTTTATAGTCAGTTTTTCTAAAACAGGAAATATTTCTTAGTGTAATGTTGGTACATGGTGATTCAGTATAGGAAAAACGTTGCATGTTAGCTGAAGTCGTCAGAGAAAAGGTTAGGTTTTACTCATTACTCAGTAACTGTATTGTAATAAATGGTTTGATTACATTGAACATGATAGTGTTAGAATTAAAAGTAGGGTTAGATAGAATATAAATCTACCAGGACAATATATTGTAACCCATGAAATGTACCTCTACCAAATGATTTGGGTAGAGCCTTCATACCTCAGTACCTTCCTTACCTACTGAGTTATCTAATAGAAATTAACCTTTATCCTATACTTGAATTAAGAATTTGAGATAATTTTCGATTCATGGAACAACAAAATGAATGTCATAGGTACTTAACAAAGTTCAAATTTCATTGCAACCAATAACTTATTAGCACGTTTATATTACAAATTGTCACTCAAAATTCAACTTAGAATACATTTCAATAAAGTAGAAAACTGATTAAGTGGCGATGGAATGTAAATTATCAGAGATTATTAACACTACTGTAGTTACAGCAGCAGTTTTCTGATATCCAAAGAACCATTTTGAAATTACCTTATAATAATACTAGCTGCGCCCCGCGGTTTCACCCGCATAAATTTCGATCCCGTGGGAATATCAGGATAAAATTATCTTACTTATATGTTAATCCTGGTTATAAACCATCTGTGTGCCAAAATTCATCCAAATCCGTGTCGTAGTCTTTGCGTGTAAGAGTAACAAACATCCATCCATCCATCCATCCATAAAACCTTTCACGTTTATAATATTAGCAGGGTAGGAGGATTAGGCACCACGCAAGCTTTTCAATAACCCACTTCATCCAATAATATTGATCAAATGGAGGCCCCATAGTAATCCCACTAAGACATGCGTGACTAACCCCTATGTGTAAGACACAAATGAAGCTGCTAGGCATTGCTTTTCAATATACTGACCATCCATCAAGCCGTCTTAGCGCCACGGGGGGCGACTATATTAGAAAACCTTTGTCAGCTGATGTCTACACCTTTCCGATACAAAATATACGTAGGTACGTGGTTACAGATATACCAAGAAAAGTATGCGCTTCGGAAATCATCGTCCATCTTCGGAAAACGAACGAGCGATGATGACATCTAAAATAAAGAGCCGTTACAACTATTGAAATAGGTACTCAACTTTTTTGTATTCGAATGGCATGATTACAAAATTATAGATTAACAACAGCTATGCAATTCCAAAAAGCTTTTCCAAACTTTTGAGTGACAGTCTTCATACAAACGCCGAATGGTAGGAGCACTACTACAAAGCGTGGCAGTACAAAACTTAGAAGCTTTGCCTCTGTGGGCATCATAGATATTTTTTTACATTTCTATGGTGGGCTTCCTCTGTAGCGCGATGTTCGTGCTAATTATAAAGCGCATACTTTTTCTGGTTTACCTGTACCTACATACACGTGAACAGATGCCACGGAAGCATTACACAAACGGCCATTGTCGCAAGTGACCGGTCAATGACCGAATAACACAGTGGAATCACCCATTTTCTTTTTCCGTAATAAATGACTGTAAAAATAAAGCCGCTTGTAATAAATTAGTATTTCTTTTTTTTTTGCGATTAAGCACTAATTAAGTTATTAAAATGTAAATTTAGATTCTTACAAGTTAGAGAATAATAATGTTATTTTTCATTGCGGAACGAGGTAAATATTTCTGCGTGCGAAATGAATAATAGTATCGTTGCACCCGTTGTTGTACAGTTTGCGAGAACTGTCGACATTGCCCGGTCAGTGCGGATATTATCTAATATATTCAGTTACACTGCTACAAGCTACAACATGTAAGTAACTGATTATACTCCGCATCAGATAGTAACAATTGTAATTGTTTAATTAACCAACTAAGCTGGTAAAAACATTTTTATGGGTGCCATAAAAGTTGAGTGTGGCTATTCCAATAGCTAACTAGCTCATTGCCCGCAACGCAAAGGTTTTGCCTTATTTACTGCTTACTCAGGTACTACGTTTTATAGCGTGATGATATTTTATGAGCCTTGTTGGTTATAAAAATGGGTCTAATTGGTAAATATTATTGAATTAATGATGTATTAGGGAATGTTGCTTTGTCTTGTACGTTTCTCAAGGTGGTAATTGAGTAGTATTTCAGTCTTTTGTTTTTATTTCACGCAAAAAATTGTGAAATTTAAAGATAACTTAGACTTTAGAAGTAAAGGGAGTTTATACCTATAACGGAAAAAAAAACTGAGTTAATATATAACTGACTCTAAAATCGCCAACCCGTCTTGAGCAAGCCCCGTGATCAATGTTCGTGCCTTCTCTGTAAGTATAAGAGGAGACCTCTGCCTTGCAGTGGGACAATTATAGGCTGGCTGGCTCTTTGTGTTTTTAATTTCATCACCACTGCTCTCAAAACGGTGAAGGAAAATATCGTGAGGAAACTGCCATGAAACAAAAATTCGAAGACATGATGTGTCATCCATCAACCCGCACTGGGGCCGCGGTGGATTATGGCCCACTCCCTCTCACAGAGAGGCCTGTGTTCTAGTAGTGGGAACATTACGGGAAGGGCGGGCGTTTTTGGGGGACTAGTGTCTTTTGTAATTTTGACGTTCAAAAAGTGCTGATTCTCAGCCTAATTTGAATTTGATTGATTTGATTATAGGCTGCTTGTGAATATTCTCTCTGCTCTGTCTATTATTGGAGGCGGTATTTGGAATACGCGGGTCTCATTCAAGTTCAAAAACACGAACTCTTAATTATGTACTCTGTGTATAAAAATAGAGCTTAATTTCGTTATCAAAGATTATCTTTACAACGCCATTAATAATTTTAAAGTAACGAATTATCTTCGTGAACAAAACGTGAACCGAATAAAGGCGGGACTAGTAATTATACTTAATAATTTTATTCATTATAAGCATTGTTTTGTATGTGCGGAAAAAATGTGTAAGAATTAGAATGCGTGAAACAAAGATTCTATATTTAGACAAAGTTGTCAATGCATTTACAGTAAAAGAAAATGGCCCTTATTTGATTGAGTTAAGGGCTAAGTTAGGTGTTTAGGTAAAGTTGTGGAGCCGTATTCTGTAGCCTGCTGCGTTTACGAGTATAACGGTATGGGATCGCGGTCGAACTGAGTTTTGGACGAAGAATTAATTATGCAAACAAAAGCTCGGGTTATTGTTTCTTCTCACAAAGCTGGACATGTTTGGACGTTTTGCGTAATTTGCGGACAAAACAGCTATGTCATATGCTTGAATTTTTTCAAGCAACAATAATGAGTCTTTATTTTGGGAATTGTTTTTGAACAAAAGACCAAAATTAAGACGTTGCATGTGTCTTATTTCTTGGTACAAAATTGTTCAGGGTTGTGATATTTAGGAAAAGAAAATTAATATCGTCAAGTGCTACGTTAAAGTTCGAGGTAAAGCCGTATTGGAGCCGTTCCAGCTTCGTAATAGGAAAAGTCGCGGGTAACGCCGATTGACAGGATGCGAATGAAAATTCGATTAGTTTTACACTGTTTTAAACGGAATACTCTTCTTGCGAGATGTAATTAGAGTCTTGGAAGAAACAAAACAAGATCGTTGAATTTAAAAATGAAGAATTCACGGGTAATTTTTAATGGTAATCTACCTAATATTTTCTTAATTAGTATATAGGCTTATACGAGCGAATTTCTACAAATTGTGGTGCGGTCATCTGTGCGTGCAATACAATTTACTGTTGCTTTTGTTACTCAAATAAATTTATGTGGGCTGTAAAAATATGATTAGCGCGACTGAACACGTCTTGTATTGAGACGTCGCTCAGCGGGACTTTTATGGCCTCATTTGGACTATTTGAGGGCGCTTCCTTGAACCATGACCAACCAACTAACGCAAGACCTGTTCAAGCTCCCATTCCAGTTTAATCACCAAACAAGTAAGGGGCCACAGTAAGCTGGCTCTTAAGTTTTTTAACTTGGTACCACTAAAAGACCGTGCCTACTCTGTTCCGTGCCGTTGTGTTCAAAATTTAAAGCCAGAAATTACTTTGACGTCGTAAACTTTATAGCTCTTCTGATGAGCCGTGTGAATGTTTAATGGTCACTTACAAGAATTTTAGAAGTTGCCTCTAAACGATTTGCTTATTAAAATATATTATACAAAGTCGCAAATCCCGCGTTAATTAGACATATTGTCAATGTATACCTAAAAGCTCACGGAGAAATAAGAGATGGCGGTGTTATAGAAAAAAAAGACCTAATATCTCAAGTGTCAAAATGTGACATTGAGTGATTTGTAGCTAAGCTCCGCCTGTCCCGTGTTTCAAACATCACCGCTCGGGGCAGACAGCTGAGCTCTAAGCTTTGCAGGGACGCAACAGAGTTGCATACCGCCGTCCCCCTCTCTCTCAATGTATTTGCGTATTTCTATTTCACACGGTGGATAAGACTCTATCCTATTCTATAAACGGCACTACCTATCGCTATACTTACCTGAGTGCTTTTGTAAAAGTTCAACGCTTCTATGCAGTTTATATGTAAAAAGATTTTGTGAGAAGCGTTTGCACTGGGATTTCGCGATCACGTATTATTAAATTTTTCTATTATTTTCTGCACTGACACCTCAAGGTGAGTTCGGACTGTCGTGGTTTTAGAATAACTTTTTAATATTTCCGTTCCTTATTGACAGTGCAGCACAAAAGTCGAGTCTGTCGTCACGCATCGTATTGTTATGAACATTGTTGAGAATTGCTAGACTGTTTTCAAAGGTATTGAGTTTTTTTTATTAATATGTATTTTTATTATGTTTTTGTATATTAAAGTGTACATTTACTGATCTTCTTTCATAATAATATTGTGTAAAATATTCTTAGCACATATATACTGACCACTGTAGCCTTTCCATCTTTGTTATTTATGTAGTTTTGTCATATAAATCTGGATACATACCTGAAAAAGAAAAACAACAATATTAGAAACAATAATACCTAATGCCCCCAATTCCTACTATAGTTGTATAAAACTGATGAGACGTCTGCCTATCCATCCATATTAATAAGGAAATAATCTAAGAATTGGACGTGGGTCCCTACATTTCTCCTAAGTATTTGACTAAAAGCAAAAATTTTATTTCCGTATTTATTGTTTTTGAAAAATAGAATAAAACCAAGTTCACACGAGGTTTGTCACGGACTAAAGCAAGTAACATACACACATACAACATTATGTCAAACGCACATAGGCATGTCGACCACTGTACGCGACCTAATACTACAGATAAGATATCATGTAACGCATTTAACGCACTGCATTTAATTGGTTATTAAGCATCTGTTTCTAATGAATGGTAGTCTATGATCCGAGTCAATTTCGGTACGTAATAAATAGGACGGTGTCAGTGTCAAAATGTTCTCACACGAAATTAATTTATGGTGGAGTTAAAAAGGGACTATGTGCGGTATGAATGTATCTTATCTTGTTACTTAAACTTTGAGATGTTTGTAATGGGTTGTTAAGACTAAATTTACCACTAAATATATCATTACGAATCATTTTAGATGTTTTTGAGCAATTCAATGGTGATAACAAAGAACGATATCAGACAAGTAATGTATCAAACAGGGTACATTACTTACTCGTCTTTTTTACAAAATTATTCTCTTCATATCGTGTAACTCTTTGCTGATTAGCTGTATACATTATCTGTGGTTCTGTATAGTCAAGTATTTACAAGCTAAGAAATACCAGCTTAAGTTCTGGCATCAAAACTTTTAAAGTCTACTCCGCCAGACAGATGCTCGGTCACCCAATCTGTCTAAGGGTCCAAGATATAAATAGCGTAGCTTTAAGTGGCAAAGCGCGCCGACTCGGGCCCTTCCGCCGATAAGATCGCATTAGGGCGCAAAGTAACCGAATGCTACTGGTTTTTGTCATATCAATATAGATATGTATTAGATTTAGAAAGCTTTGTTTAAGTGGCTTGAAAAAATTACCCTTTTACATAATAAGCCATATTGAAAAAGGTTAGTTCAAATCGGTTTCATGATAATTATCATAAGCTTATGGATCCATCAATCAACGTTAACACGTATGTTATTAATTCTTAAAATATCGACAACAATTTGTTACCGATGACCACGTCCGATAGGATTCCAACATTTTTAGAAATCGATCAAACCGACAAACCACTAAAATCGATTCCGAGTCATTATTTCAATTAATGACTTCTGATTCGTCCCATAGGTAGTATGAGGAATGGGAACCAATTTAAAAGAATTGCCTTTTAAAGTCGTCTGGTCAGAAGCCAAGCCATTCAGTTTTAAAGTGACTAATGACTGAATTAATAATAATCGCGGAGAAGAAATGCGAATACCAAATCCTTTATTTATCACCTCATGACGTGGTGATGAAGAAGGAATTAACAACGATACAAAAGAACGAGCTTACGAAACTTATTCAGTAAGCAATGATGAGTTAGTTAAAGCCTACCATTTTGTCTTAAACTAATAAATTAGAGCAGAATTTAAAAGAGGCAATCACGAACAGAAAGGTCAGGAAGTATCCACACCTCTTTTTTTGGGAACGTTTCTTGCGTGCACGATTGAGTGAAGGACAGAACCTGGCCGGTTCACGGCGAAATAAAGAATGATTACATCGCGAAGGCGATAACTCCACTATCACATCCTGGAATCAAACACGCTTCGTACGAAACAAACGCGAACGCTTCAACGATTTACTCAGGCGATTTTTTACGTCAATTAGCTTTGAATCCGGAATAAGTAGTGGAATCCCTGGACGTGTTTCAAAACATTCTATTTTTATGTTCCTTACTCACAAGTCTCAACTGACAAAGGAATACTTGTTCACACTTTGATGGATAAATTTATGTCTTCGCAGAATCTTGGTAAGAGCCTCCTGGAAGGACAATGATCGGAATTGTATATTACCTTTGAAACATTGTTGCGCGACCTGTTTATTGGTAGTAATGAATGGCTATTAATATTTAATAAACGCCACGGTTTTATGGCTTCTACTGTAACATTGATATGCCTGTGCTCATGTGTGTAGTGAAATTAATATAGTAGATTATCATCAATACAAATATCCGTTGCCACGAGTATAAGCTTGTGATCATCACCATTTATATCATCAGCCTTTGGAATGTCTCCTAGTTATAGAGTATTCGTTATATTACCAACCTAAAAAATGGTAACAGTGATCATAATAGGTCTTTTGATTTGGATTGACTTTTGAAAGAATGCTGCTTCCCGCCCTGTTGGCATCACATGACTAGATGAAGCCATACTATATTGTCATAACCTTTTCGGCAGCTCTATAGCTCTATTCTAGTGTATAGCATTGTAAGCCGAGCCCCTAGCGAGCACCTATCGAGTGACGTCACCGGAAGTGGCGTGGGCGGGAAATGAGATGCGAGTGTGCACGACACCTTATGTACGCATGCGTCTGCATTAACCTTTATATGTGTTTTGTTATTTACCGCTGCGTTTTGCATAATTATGTGACTGGACTATTTTGAAAAGAGGTGTAGGTATGAAAAAGTCAATACGTTGCTTATCACATGGTAAAAAACTATCTACATGTCAACTTTTTATGGATTCGATTCAGAGGAAGTTACGACTCATAATTATTTAAAAAAAGTTTGTTCAAGTGTTTAAACAGTAATTTTCTACAACTGGCTACTGAATTAAGAAACAGCGAAGAATATAATTATGAATTCAGCTCATGAAGTTTAAAAGAAAGTTTATGGGCATTTAGTAAAACCGCTTGAAGGCTGTTGTAACCTTTATAAAGGCAAGTCCTACAAGCGCCGTCTAGAGACAGCTTGCACCGCTTTTTAGATAAAAGACACATAGTAACGACAAAGGTGTTAATAATAAGTCATTGTTGCCATAATAGGTGATAATAACTTTAACAATATTTGAAACATGGTCAACTTTGCACCTGTATCTAAGTCAAAAGCTTTTACTTAACAACTATTAATTGCAAATGAACATGAAATTGGTCACGAAACAAATGTAGGTACCAGAGCAACTTTTTCTTCATGCAATATAATTGCTAATTTCGTGTGAATTTAATAGCTGTTCAGAACATAGATCGTTTTGACCGTTAAGCCTGGGACCGCCCACATCCTACTCATATTTTTCATTGGGATACAATATGGCAAAGAAGGTGGTCATTGGTTGTTTTTGGTGCAGTTTTCTTTTGCTTTTTTTTTAGAAAGTTCGTGGGAATAATTGGATGTATGAATACTATAGTTTTGCTATGAGCATTTTATTTAAATAATTCGTCTCGTAGATTGTGGAGTCTACCAGTTTGAAACTTATAAAAAACATATAAGGAGAAGAATCTTAAAAACGCCAGGAATTTGAAGTATCATTATTTGTTGAGGAAACCCATTTCCCTTGACGGGGATTAAACAAGTTTGGACATAACGGATGATCTGTTGGTAACAAATTGAGATCTCTAAGAATATAAGTACTACGATAGATAGGTGCAGTAGCATGTAAAACATCAAAACAAAGCGAGACATACACATATTTTTTCCCCAATTTCCACTTAAAGCTAATCATATCGCTTACCCAAATATTCTGTCCGTGTGTCCCACCCCACCTGTCTTATTGGATGAAAACAATAAAGGAAATTGCATTAGGTCCCCTACTGATTAGAGACCCAATCTATTTTAATGTAGTTTCGTCCGTCGATCAAACACGCAATCATGTGTGTAAATTGAGTACGTAAACAAATTAGTTTTTATGTTTTCCAAGAATATAATATATAATTGGTATTTACCCATCTCTCTCTAGTTTGCTTTTCTTCCCAATAATAATAATAATGGGAAACTGGTTATCTTTGATTGGGATAATCAAGATAGCCAAATTCAAGTACGTTTTATGGCAGTTTAAAAAAATACTGAAAACCACTGAATAAATTCTCACCAATAAACAAATAAATCAGCTAAAAGAAAATCGAATCCAACTTCGTTAGCCCGAGCATTAGAACCTCCGTATTCTAATATCGTATTCCCGTCACATTTCTGGATCGGTGCCTCTTATTCCGTAGGCGTTAAATCCACTAATACATTTTGGGCTCACTGTCGGCATCGGCCAAAAATCAGGGCGAACCACGCTGCCCTGCATAGCAAACAGGCCGAAGTAACCCACCATGTTCCTCACTGAGACTATTTACACACTCTTATATTTCCATTGACTGTGCGGTTGAGAGAAATCAATTGCAATCTCCTTCCGACTATTCAATGGAGTGTGAATGATCAGTTTGTGTGATGAAATCGTTATGAGTATCGTATAGCTTTGGGAAGTGTTCTTTACTGAGACTATCCACACGCTGTAACATTTTCATTGACTGTGCGGTTGGAAGAAATCGATTGCAATCTTCTTGTGAGTATTCAATGTTATCTGAATTATCAGTTTCCTCGATAGAATCGTTGTGATCGTCAGACTTCGGATCTGTATACCAACTTCCGAAGGAGTTCCTAAATTACGTACAATTTGGGGTCGCAGTAAGTGTCTATGTAAATGTAGGTTTTCGGACGGCTCTAGTTGGCTTGATGTCCCTCGGGATCGTGTTAATCCAGAATAAAGGTCTGTTTTGTTCTTTGTATAGCGGATTTGATGTGTTTTTAATCAGCATCGTGTATTACATTATTATGTTAATCATGTATTTGTTTATGCTTATGACCACCTACTTAGTCAATAGTTTAGAATTTAATTAATATTCAATACCATGTGCTTATAGATCAACCGTTACTCTATTATAGTTTATAATGATAAAGTTTATGATGCTCTATAGACGGTTTCTTATGAAGCATTTGTGCCAGCTTGTGTTTACTAAGTACTCAGTTTACATTGATAAAACTTAATTCTCCTTTACAGCTGACATCAAAATATTTGTTATATGTGCTGTGAACAAAAGTAATGTCTCAATAAAATTAGTCAAAATACCACTTTCAGAAAACAAAAGCATAATACCTGAATTTATTGTGACAGTAAACGGTTAAGCATTTATGAATATGTTCATAAATGTCTTGATAGTTACTAACATACATACATTTGAATCCTAAATAACATACATAAAATAGTTGGCATGTCCCACTATAAGAATTTCTGTTTGCAGTCACGCGATGGATTCCAAGTTGTCTACATAGAAATAACATCATTACTAGACAAACTAACCGTTTACACAAACTTTATAAACTCATTATTTAATGTCTTATGTACTTTGTAGGCGTTGTTAATTACTTTGTAGTTTGGAGCTTCCAATTTTGAGGCAGGAAATATTTTCGCTGAATAATGTCTTACCATTAAGTATATTATATAGAATATATTTTTCGAAAAGATTATTATTTTGTAAAAGCTCCTGTGTGATTTTTGAAAGAAAAATATCTAAGTTCCCAACAGAAAACCTTGGCAACTTCCGAAATGATTCATCATCGACTGACATCATTTAAAACTTCCACTAAACATGCTCCAATAACATAACCCAACCCCAAACTGATTGATAATGTCCCACAAACTGTTCCAAGTCCTTGAAACAAGCTGTACCAGCGTCGGGATTCCCTCGGTAGTCAGCTGGGCTATTAAATCCTACTTTACGACGCACTTACCGCGCTCAACCGGCGACCGTTTATGCACTCGTAATACTAACCTTAATTGGCATATTGAGATTATAGCCTTGTAATTGGTTGTTTTATGCTTGTATTGTAGATAACAGTCGTTCTCAACGGCCTATTGATTTGCAAGAACGTTTTTGTTTTTGTTTACATACGTAAATGGCTCATTACGCGAACAAATGAAGCCGTTAAAGCAGTTGTAGGATGCATTTAAAACAAGAATGTGTGTAGTTTTTTTTTAGTATGTGATATGAAAAAGTTTTTATTGGGTACCTATTAACATGGGTGCTTAAAGTTGGACGTACCTACATTTCGTTCACACTTGAACTTACACTGGTGAACGCGAAGGAATGTAATAAAAGCTTGACCAAAGCTTACAAATTGTAACTGTTTTAAAAAAGAGCCACGGATAAAAAGCTAACCGTGACTATTATTGGTTTTTTCAGAACTGGTCGAAAAAATAATAGCGATTTTCAATTGCAATCCAGTCGGCATTTTCACATATCCAGACACTCGTACAATATCTGTTTCGTGTTTTTACATCGTACACAGGCTGGCCGCGTAAATTCGAAATGCCTGATTCTGGCGTACACCAGTATTTTAATTACTCGGTTCGAGAATGATTTATATCACAACACAGACGCGAATGGCACTAGACTTTGTTGTGGTGATGATTTTATTTTTGAGAGAACAAAA
Source organism: Apamea crenata (assembly GCA_949629185.1). NCBI lineage: Eukaryota > Metazoa > Arthropoda > Insecta > Lepidoptera > Noctuidae > Apamea > Apamea crenata. The sequence goes on along the minus strand of OX451363.1, from coordinate 12,359,620 downwards.
ATATTCAAGTTTGCACTAGCCAGTAGTTCAAGAAATAAATCTAAGTGTTATTAAGTTCTCAAAATTAACATAAACGATTTCAGATAAACGGACATTCAAAGTATCCATTTCAATTACATGAATTATGAAGTATCTACCGATACCGGTTACCGGTAACTAGAGCAATCACGTACCATGCGAAACACAGATTTACGAAATTTCGTAAAAACGTACGAAATTCGTTTCCATTTCGTAAGTGTTTCGAAATATGGAAGTCGTTATATTTATGAAGTTTAGACACGGTCGGAAAGGAAATTGGACTAGAAAATAGAAATAAAACTGTTTGTAACGGGGTCACGGCCCGCGGGTTCTCATGGCATCAGCATCAGTTGCTTAACGTGTGTTTGATAAGCTACATATGTAAGTACGTACCTAAATACATATTTTTAATGTCGGAACATTCTACAATTTACATAAAAGAGAAATATATAGAAAACTTCAATTCATGGTGCCGAGAATGGTTCCTTGTGGCATTCTGTATACAAGACCTGGGTCATATAATGAAATAACGTTATTTTAATAGCATTTCCAATTTAAGGTCTTGTTTCTAAATGTTAGGATTTAGTTGATGTACAAAATTTATTGTACAATCGATATAGAAATTATGCCTTGTATATCAGCGATGGCTGTCGAAAGGCTACGTCAGGTCTCGGTCCAATTTAAAGGTAAGTAGAACAACAAAGGCATATTGTAAACTGATAAATAACAAAGCTTCAATGACGCTCGCTTTCACCGACCACCCCCATAACAATAGCTCTTAAATGCCAACACGTTACATTTTGCTCTATCCACGAAAAATCGTGTACAAAAACATAGCAATGTCTTGCGCAAACGCATTCACGTGAACCATTGTTACAAACATTTTTGGAAGCTTTCGTAATTTATCGTAGTGTACCGTTAGGGACACGCGTCCGAAAGATAAAAACTATTTTAGTCTAGTTTCTTTTCCTTTGTGATATTCCGAACAAAAGGGCCAATATGATTTAGTGGTTGTCCCATTCTTTAAGAATTTGATAAAAAACACTTTTTTTTAAAGAGGATTTTGTTTTAAGCGATGCGTTTGCGCCTTTGTGACCAAATGTAGTTTTTAAAAAGATATTTTTCTTGTCGACAGCTCTGCAAGACGTTTATTGAGATGTGAACGATAAAAAATAGAGACACATTCATTGAATTCTATGCCAATCGTAAATTATCTTAGTACCAACTGCCACTCTTTCATTAACATGCAATATGTTCCAAGTTTAATGCGAATATTTTATTTATCTCAAATTGTTTTGAGTTTAACATCATTATTTATTTTGTAGCAAAGATAGAAGCGGTAATTTTTATTCTTTTTCTCTGACGGACAAAATTCCCATGGGCTTAGAACTCCGCTAATACAACATTAAGCTGCAAATGAGGTAATCTGTATGTGTGAATTCAAATTTGTATAAGTTTTTTTCGAAATCACATAGCCATTTGACATCCAAGCTTTATTGTTGAAAAGTGTTACTAGAATTATTTATCGCTACTAAATAGCTACAGCACATTCCATAAAGTTATTATGTAAATGCTTTGTGGCAAACTCAACCTTAATGCGTATTACGGAGCCTAAAACAATTTATGAACTCACAACACATTAGGTGAAACACAAAACGCGAGCCAGTGGCTGTGTGCGAACGATTAATCAAACTTTCGACGCGACTCCGCTGCATCTCAATTGTTCGCTGCTAAGTTTCGTGGCTATATTCAAAACAATTGCGAGCCGTTCGATTTACGATCGGCATTTGTTCGTGCTAAATTTAAATTGTTAGGCTTGGGACAAACAATTTGCGGATTGCGAGCAACGGAGTGGTGTCGGTCGGCACTCGCCTCTGCCACCTAGCGTGATTTAGGAGTTTGCCGCGCGCTTAAATCATAGCGGTGTCGTCTTCGAGACCGGAATACGTATGCTTTTTGCATTTACAAAGCTTGAATGTAGCCACCGTTGCACCGGCCATCAGTTGCCACATCGCTCGAGAAATATGGTTTGTTTTGGTTCTGTTTAGACGTTCCGTATCCGAAGATGTTAGCCGCTGTAATTCATTCTTACATGTTTGTAAGTTGTTGGTCAATAATTTGTTATTAATATATGTTTTATGCTGTAATTATGAACGTAAGTGTGTATTACTTGAATTTATGTACCACAACTTGATTTATAAGGCTTAAGCCGTGTAATAAAGCCGAATTTAATATTTATGATCCGAGTGGAAAGTGTAACAGTGATCGTATCGCGATAGTGGCGATGACTCTTAATGAGATGTAGACGGGCAGCAGACGTATCATTACTGTCAGTTACTTACCTAGAATTACTCACAGTAGGTAATCTAAAGCGGTATGAACAGTAGCGATCTCGACTCGGCGACTTAAACTACAATCACATTGAATTCATACAAAAACTGACCCTGTATTTTATTCGTATGTAAACTATAGACGCTACGGTGCCGCTATATTACATTATTTTGTACTTTAACAATAAAAAATACTAATATTTCTCTCTACAGAAGATATACAATTTTGTACTAGAAAAAAGAAAGAAACTATCACTGTGACACTCGTTTGTCTATGTAGTGGTCCAGGTAGGAGGAGGATTTGTCGAACTTATTCAGTTTCGTGCGTGAGGTCGCGCGAGTTTATAGCGCGCGCGTGGTCGCGTGGTCGCGTGGAGTCGCGCGGGGCGGCATGGCGGCGGGCGACTGGCGACTGTGGGCGGGCGGCGCGTCGGCCGCGCGCGGCGCACTGCCGCCGCCGCCGCGACGCCGCCCCACACCACCCCGCACCCCACGCACCGCTGATTAAAAATTCTTACCAAACTTTCTTCTCGGGATAGCCCCCAACTTCCCATAAATGGTTTCTTTGTAAGCCACTTTCTTCCACCTTGACGGGATCCCCATTTAAAGTTGGGAAGTTGGCGCGTCAAGGAATGCCGTTTCAAACGGTAGCTCGAAAGTCTTGGCTAAAATTAATACTTAATTTCCTGCTACCGTACGATACATACGGTAGCTAAACACCATGTGTGTAATAGAAATGCTACAATTTCGGTAATTACAGCAGTTAAATTAAATTACATTTGTGTAAGAACATGAATACTTTCTATAGAAAGTTTCATTAGTACAAAACTAGCAACCTATAATATGCATATGTTAGTAAACTACGTGTTTTATGTATTTGCGTACATAAATGCCGGGTATGAGGTATTTGTCGGGCGCCATTAACTTTATTACAATTTTGTAAAACATTTACGAGGCTCGTGGAGAAGGTGGTCGAAGGCTTTGTTGGCACGTAACGTTTACGTTTAGTTTACAACAGAAAACTATAGAAACGCTGTAAATGCGCATTACACCCGATTGCCCCCGCAACTTAAGTGCCGGCCGGATTAGAAATGTGCCGTATCTGTAGTCTGGTTCATAGTAATAACTCATGGAAAATATTATGTAGGTACCTACCCGGAGAACAAATAGTACAGAGTCATAACTGCGAAGTCTTGTGGTCAATGATACCTCCAGGAAAGCTTATAGAAAGCCACAAAGCAATACGATAATGTAGGTATTGAAAGCTTTGAAAAACTCTGAAAGGCCCAAAAAGACTTAGAATTGTGAAATTAGAACGTAGGTCTACGCCGTAGCAGTGGGCTACGTCGTAGACCTCTAGAATATTTAAAAACCTACTTATTTTCAGTTATTCCTAATTAGAAAACATAACAATTCTCCTAAAAGAACGTTAACAGTCTGATCTCAGTCTCAATCTGTCAAAAATTCCCAATATCCCTAAATTTTTGACAAGTTTTTGACATTGATTACCGCTGAGATGACATTGCGACTAGATTTTGTACGTTTTTAATTACGGGAATCAGCCGTCTGGTGTGCTTGAAGGGTTGTTTAATCAATGGTGGCCTGTAACAGCAACACGACTACTACCAGTGGTAGGATCGTGTTCAAACTAGGCGCCACCCTTAACGTCGATGTCATCGCTCAGATGAGCCCTACCCATTTCCCTGGCGATCCCAACCAGCTTCCTTATGTAACTACTCGATGTAGCGCTACTCAAGAATATAAACCTCCGTTTGCAATCTATTGAGTCGTTACACGAGCTTAATTCTGATCACCACCCAGTTATCATGCACCTAGCCCCCATTCGGGCCTGCGTGATCCCAACCAACCCCCCAGACCAAAGTGATAAACGACTGGAGAACTGGACTGGACTGGAATCCACCACATTACCTCACTTCGACTCCATTCCTGACCACATAGTTTCAGTCACAGACAGGACGGGCGCGGCTGACTCGTTTACAGGACACGTACAATCCATATTGACGGATTGTTCACGGAAGTTCCGGTGATGGAAGACCATCTTGATGGATGGATCATCTTGATGTAGATGGAGACATATCTTGATTAACTAACTTTACTTTTTTTTTCAGGTGTCTCATGGGCAAAATGGACCAGAAATTGAGACGAAATCGACAGAAAAAAAAAAAAATTTGGAATCGAAATTTGCCTAGCCTTTTCCCAACTATGTTGGGGTCGGCTTCCAGTCTAACCGGATGCAGCTGAAAACCAGTATTTTAACACATCGACAGACGCATACAAATGGGGCACTGAACAAGAAAAGTCCAAGTAATCTTGATTTTTTTTAAGTATTTTTGTCTAACGTAAAACTTCTCACCTAGGTAAAATTATATACAGCGAGAATAGACGTACTTACTAACATTTTCATCAAAAAGCGCGATTTAATAAATCGAACATCAATCAATGCTTTCCTATAGATACCGCCATGGCCCGCCACCTACGGCGAGCTCACAAAAGACCCCTCTAATCGCCCCCCGGCTCTCCCCCTCACTTCACCCCCCGGAAAAGCGTGACGACCCACAAATATAATTTTAGGTAAAACTTTCCCCCGATGGTTATGCCGAGCTCGGGTGCATTAAATAGGTGACGTACTTTTATAGGGATGTGATGAATTAAAATTTTGAGATATTTGGGGTTGCTAATGCGTTGGAAAATGTATTTGAGTAATGACTTGAGTAATTTGCCCGTAATTTTTGTGGAAGTGAATTATTCTCGAAATAATTTTAAAAGTGTAGCCATACAAAAATAAATGTGTTATGATAAAAAATGGCCATAATGATTGGAATATCAGACCTTCCTATGGGTAGGTGAAAGCAACATAGACAAAAATCTCATAAAGAACTGAAAAGTACCTACGCAGTAGTTGGAAAGTTACAAAGGGCAAGTTTATCGCTAAAAAGCAATTTATACCGACAAACCTTGGTCGGAGTGAAGCGAGTAAGTGAAATGACAGACCATTATTAGTTGACAAGCAATCAACACAATTCAAAAATCGCCGAAAGAATTCTACATACAGAAACTACGACCACATAGAGAAATGTGTGACGATCCCTTTCTGTCTGCGCCTAACGAACATGGCACGACGATTGTTTCAGCAATCAATCAAACCCATAAATAACCTAAATCTTGGCTGTATTTACTGGTCAGTGACGTCACTCGCTCGTCCGCATCTCGTTTGACAAGCATCCGTCATCGAACCGCGGCTCACAATGTGAGCCGCGACTAAAATAGTGACGTCACGTCGATTGTGAAAACTAATGTCGAGTGGTCGTTAAAATGTCGGGCAGAGTTAACGACTACACCTGTAAAAATAATAATTTGCTAGTGTGATGAATGAGATAATGAGATTTATTCAACAAAATACAGGTAATCTTGACTTGAAATAATTTTGTCCCATTTACGTTTCAGGTGGTTTTTATGAATTCCATTTGAGGACAGAAAATTTGGCCTGCAGTGCACCCAGAAATCAATACAAACTCGCAGAAGATTTCCATTGATTTTGAAATCTTTTGATAATTCTTCACTGCCTTATTTTTGATACAGTTAAACACCATTCACAAATTGAGGCAGTGAACTACTTTAAGCTGATTTTCACTAAGATATTATTAAAGTTTATATCAAAAAGTGCGAAAAAAAAATATTCGTAAAAGCAAAAAACCTCAAAACGGAATCGAAAACACATTAAACACTCGCAGTACGAGTATGATAGTCATAGATAGTCAGGGCGAGCATGGACGGTGCTCTCACAAAATCGCGACACACTTTTTAATTTATTTCGTCCACAAAAAGCTTTTTGCTGTTTTATTTTCATTTCAACGGAGACTTGCGCTGTAGCGGGATCTCTATTTTTATTTATTCCACTCTCGGATTTTTTTCTCTTTTTCAATTTCGCCCCGATCGACGCGGGACCAAGCGGAACGCAGACGGATCTCATTTTAAATTGAATTCGTCTCCTCTTTGCATTTTTCTTTGGCGTTCCTATGTAACAATTCTAATTGGTGTTGTTTGCATGATAGCATTGTTCGTTTTGATTAGAAAACGCTCGTTAAACCGGGGAAAAATACGGACGGTGAAACTGATCGATATCATCGCGTGATAACGTCGTCTTTGAGTAGCTGAAAAGCTTTTTGCAAATTAGAATTTTTTCCTTCCGCTGAGGGGCCGAGGAGGTACGGTTGGTTACCCGTAATGCGATACTATGGATTGGGATTTTACTGCCCTGATTTTGTGCAGTTGAAAATTTAATGCAATCTTCACCACTTACGGAGCAGATCCAGAAACTTTGGTAGAGCATAGAACCAAACAGAAAATAAACTTCCCATTTGAAAGTCTAAGCACAGTTAAGGCACATCGATTTTAAAGTGACCAATTGACTTTTGTATCAATCTGAATTTTATTATTTAGTTTGTTTTATGTAAGACCCAAGTGGGCAGATATAATACCAACCTTATAAAGTGGAGCTACTTCGACGTTACGGTAGCAGAGTGTGGATGCGGAGATGTGTCCGCCCTCTGTGTCCCAAAATATGCAATCTGAGTGACCTCTGCACTGCCACCGACGACGCCGTGGAAGTGGCGCAGTTTTGGACCAACAAGATTTGAAAGACTCTCGTGCTAGCGACACAAAGAAGAGATCAATATTACTGCTACCTGACTGTCTTAAATATCAGCCTCATATAAAACACACCTGAAAAAGTTAGGATTTCTTCGACCCAACAAGTCGACGAGCAAAAGACGATATCGCACCTACATGAATATTTATGTACCCATGATATCTCCAATTCCAAGTCATTACACCGTCGGAGATCTAAGTGTGTTATAGTACGTAATTCAACACCACAAGGTAATTTATGAGTATATAATAATTAAATTAAATCGACTTAATAACCGCTCTATGCGCTGTTAATAGTGCAGAAATAACTAATTATTTTCAGACGTCTATATTTACAGTACTGTTACACGACCAAATTGTGCTACGGGTTTTCTTCCGCATACATTTACTGTTTTAGATATGCAGTTCAAAAAACATTGATATGTGGCCCATATTCTGTTATTGTGTTAATTAAAATGTTGGTCTACCATTAAATCAAGAGGCGGAAACCACATGAATGACTAATGACTTAAAATCATCATCATCTGCCTAGCCTTTTTCCAACTATGTTAGGAAGCTTTTTGTCTAACCGGATGCAGCTGAATTATACTAGTATTTTACATTTTTTTTTTAATTTATTTATTTACTGATATTCTAATACAGTGGTGGTAACATAATTATAAACTCGCCAAACTTTTACGTTTGATGGCGAGAAGCGCTCTTAACATAACTACTACTTATATATTATAAAAGAGAATACAAAAAGGAAATATAAATAAAAGTACGTCTCAATATATTATATACATACAGTGTTCAGTTCGGGTACAATCACGAACAAAAGCATGCATACACTCGGCCTTATTCAACACATACACATGGAGCGACTGCCTATCTGACCTCCACAATTCAGTTACTAGGTAATACGATAGCCCTTGGTAAGACTGGTAGTAATGACTTAAAACATAAACGTATAAAAGTCTTGAGCAAACCCAGCTTATAACACTAAAATTCTCACAAATGTGAACAACACGAAATGAGGTCCCAATACTTGTGTCGCCAACTGTGTTACAGTCTGAACGTAGCTTTACTTCTCGTGTATTCAGTCAGACGATTCAAATACAGAACACGACATTCAAACACGTGTTTTTAAATTAAACAATCGAATTCGATTTCCAAAACGTATTTTTTATCACAGCGTAGTGTTGCGAAAACCGTCATTGATAGTGACTGCGTACCGATATCGAGCTAATGAATATGTATGCAAGCAGGTGCACTCCCAGCCAGCCGACATGATTAAATAGGTGCCGCCAACGATTTTTATACCGAACATCGATACTTTATCGGAGTACGTGCTCGATTCTTTATCGATAATGAATACTTAAATCGATACAAGGTGGTCTTACACTTTTATAATGAAATGAAAGTGCGTGTTATTAGTATTTACCTCGTTCGTTTAAAGTTCCATAATCATTTATGTAGGCGTTTGCTTCTGGAATTTAATTTATATTCGCAAATATTATGTCCAAAACAGCTTATTTAGTGATCGTGACAAATTACTTAATAGCGGTCTTACTATGAATTTAACCGGGGTTCTTATAAATACTCGTATTAAGCTTAATAAATTAATCGTGGTGCAAATCCTCGTTTTTAAATTTATTCGTGCTAATTACATCATTATTTACATTTAATAACATCAGACGTTTTTAAATGAATGATTACGGACCTGGTGGTTATATAAACCTGGCATCAGAACGTAGGTAAAGACGCTATTAATAAAATAATAACTTGACGGAAAAGTGTCAAAAAGAAACAATTACTATTTATAAAATTAAAACATTAATAAAAGTGACACCCATAAAAATCGAGATTACCGTTATAAAATGTATTTTAATCTCGTATACAGCATTATAGCTACACACTAGTGACGTCAGTTGACCACAGTGTAACGATGTCGATTTCATAGCTGCAGCGTTAGCATCAGTTTATCAATATACTGCTACCAGTTTATTTTAGACTGTATGTATTACAACCGGTATGACGGGATATAAATTAATATGTATCAAAGGTTTTATGGAGACTAATTACTTCGGTGGATCAGCAACACTCAAGTTTAAGATAAGTGAAGACGAATTGATACTTGCTTCAAGTGATAACGTCAGTTTTAGTTACAATAACTTTAAAAACACAGGTTACGTTGTATTTTGTAAAGACTGAAATTAATATTATTCAATAATTCTATGGATTAATTTAGTCCATATTTTTCTCGCAGGCTATTCTGTTCATAAAACTTCATGTAGTATTTTTAATATAGTCCAATCAAGACGCAATTTATTCTTAATTTTATTTAGCCTTTTACAATTCCTATGACTCTCAAAAGAGGTTCTAGCTGTAGGAATTATAAAATTTCAAGTGCCCAATCAACAAACGTACAGACAATTAAGTAAGCATTTCGTGCTCATTTACAATCATAGTTAATAAATCGTAAACCAATTAGTTGCGATAGAAATTATACAAACAACTTCAGGACGTATAAATAACATAATAAGAAAGCCTTGAAATTCAATTCATAGATTTGTGGGATAATAAAAAAAACTGGTTGGTTTCATTATAATTTTTAGTATTGCAATTAATTAAGTAGTTCCCACGCTTGATACTACGCTATTAATAATATTTACGAAAATATTTTTACATGCATTAAAATACGGTAACATGGACTGTTTTTAGCTGCCTTGACGTGACACGTGTATATTAAAAATAAAAACATTAAAATTATTCTGATTGCTTTGTATTATATTGTATCCTCCAAGGCTAAGCTGACACATACTATAGTCACTTGTATTTTTTAGATCGCTGATAAGGGGAACCAAACTTTGGTAATTTTAATTAGGTATATAGACCACACAAAAAAAAACTGTTCTAGACAACTCGTTCAGATCCACCTTCAGTTCAGACCAACCGTTATCATGGCCAAAATGTCTAAGCCACTTAAAAACAAACATAGGATCGATAACAGTCCTCCCTACCTTATTGCCAAAACTCGAAACCAGCTTCTTAAAATAACTAGAACATAGCAACAAGTCTAGCCGCTGGCGCCGGTGCGTTCCGAATCCCGCGCGTTTCATAAATTTGCATTAATTATTTTAACTCGATGCGTATCGCGCGCGAACGTTCGCATTGATTGTGTGCACGATAATCACGAAAAATTAATTATTGTTGCTGTAAAACGTCTATTTTGTAACCTGTTATTAACTTAATGTAGCTAATTTGAATTGGCAGTATCGATTAATGGAACGCTAAGTTGACGTTTAATTGACAGTTTTTTTTTTGGTACATATGATATTTGCGTATTGCCTGGACTTTTTTAAATTATTTAGGCTTTGACATAAATCTCAGTCATCAAATCAGTCTTTCTTAGCGTAATGTGTTAAAAGGCATAGATCTCTTTTGAAGATATATAGTTAGGATATTTTTAATTCGAGCAACCGCGATGAATTCCTAAAAAAACCAAGGCTTTTGTTTAATCTTTTTGGAATTGAAAAAGTTATGTGCTAGGTGACATGTTATGCGGCTTATTTCAGATTTTTCGTTTGAGATTGCTTAAATAGACTTGGATTTATGGACGGACGGAGTGCTATTTCCGTCGGACGAGTTCAAGTTGGTGATTTATTTGAATTTGAAACATGGCCCAGGACACAGAAGTCGAAGGAAATTTAATTGGATTATTAACTCATTGTTGGGTGTGATTCAGCTTTGTAGAAATGGAAATAGATTTCATAAATCATAATTAACTCTGTTTTCAGTTGGAAGAAAATTTGGGAAGATGAATTACTTTCGTTATTTGAATTATGATTTCGAGAACGCTTTAGCAGGTGATTCCACTACTCTTTGACTTTCGATGTAGAACGATTTTGAAGTGTTAATTTCCGTAACAAACGAGCTGTAGATAGATTGTTGTTAGTAATTAGTTAGTAGTTATTACTAAAGTTTTATCTTCTTCTGTATTGCGTTAGGTGTAGTTAAAAGTTTTTGAATATCATTATTTGCCTAGCCTTTTCCCCAACTAAGTTGGCTTCGGCTTTCAGTCTAATAGGATGCAGCTGAATTCAAAAGTATGCTGTATTTTGGAGATCAGATAAGCAGTCGCTCCATGTAAAACTCTGGGTACTCAAGTTTTTTTTTTTTAAATATCAGAAAATGTCATACATTATCACCTCCTAATAATTTTAAATGCTCCAAAGAATTAACAATTTATCACTAAAATGAAGCAACACCAAACAAGATTTATTATCACAAAAATACATCTTAAGCATCTCACCTTGCGCATTAAAGTGCTTAAAGTAGATACCTACCTACAAACAAAAGTAGTCTTAGAGAAAGGCCCAGACGTGGCCAACGTAAATCTTTTGTTCCTTTTGGTCCGGAAAAGTGCAAGGGAGCGAAAACTAACAGGAAAAAGGAGTGGGCGCGCTTTTATTGTAACACTTTGTGGTAACTAATTGTTTTTACTTTGTATAGCTGCTTTAAGGGTTTTGATTTTATTAATTTAGCAAAGAAATTTTGTTTGAGCGGTTGGTGTTTGGTCCTTGCGTACGAGTCCTGATGTCATTTATACAAATAAATAAAATTTAGTGTATGTTTGTAATGTCAAAATAACAGCTTTTTTTACTAATGGATATGATGATAAGTATATACGGAACTTATAACAAAAAAAACATTTTTTTTTAATTTTGTCTGGCTGTTCCAGCTAATCTCCGAAACGGCTGGACCGACTTTGACGAAACTTTCACTGGCAGATAGCTGATGTTATAAGGAGTAACTAAAGCTACATACATTTTAGAAAATATTTACTAAAGAGACACATTATTGTTTTCCGATATCCAAGCGAACGAAGTAGCGGGTACAGATAGTCATCCTCGTAATATAAATTTTGATAAAGATCTGTCTGATGTTTTAAAATATATTAATTTTCGTGTCAACGTGTCATAGAATACACATTTTGATAAAATTTATAGAGTGAGCAGGTTGCAAAATACTTTTCAAGATGATGTTATGATTAAACGCTACCCTGAGTAATTTATATCGGCCATATTTCCTACATACCCTATATCCCTAGAGAATCTTCATTAATACATTCAACACATTATTTTTTACTACAACTTAAATTATAGAGACAATGCATAGGGATCGTTTAAAACAAAATAAATTTTCGTCCCACATAAAGCTTTCGACACTCAACATTCACAGAATCCGACTCCAACTGACGTAAATCACGGAGTTTAGAAAAAAAAGCGCCGAAATAAAGCGCTCACGTGAAAGTTCAAAAATATCAGACGTGAATATAATTATGAGAGCGAACACCCGCTGGTTTCCGGAGTTCTGGACCCCCTACTATATATATGTAACTGTCATTATATTTGGTTGAGGCAAAGGTGTTGATAGTGTTTCCTCGAAGATTGTTTTAATTTAAACCTTTTTGATGATTCAAAGTCTGATTCAAAGATTCTTTGAGGCTCCAGTAGTTTTTTTCTTTTGGAGGGATAGAGCAGCTGTCGTCTATAGTTGCTCAAATTATGTTCTCTCTCTGATTTGGCTTTGAAACTCATCTGTGTTCATTTCTTTGAAAGAAAAAAAAAGAAAAAGCTATCCTGGTTTTATGATAATGTTCCATCATATGTGCATATAATTTCGATGTTCATTATGTCCGAGAAAACGTCCGGCATTGAGGCAGACCCAGAAGAAGATGGTGGGATGAGCTTGTCGGCTACAGACAGGATTGGGTCACACTAACTCAAGACAGAGGGTAGTGAAAAGCAGAAGGGGAAGCCTTGGCCCCGCAATGGAACCACATAGGCGTTTTATTTTATAAATAAATAATAATGTATCCATATAACATCTGAGTAACAATCTATCATATTTAAATGTAACAGATTGTCTCTGAACGTTTTAGTTTACCAAATATGGCGTTGGCCAACATTCACAAAAGACTCATCTGATTCTCGCTCCCAATTCCAATGGGGAGAACCGACATCCCATGGTTAGGACATTAGAGAGGGATTCTTTGCGTAGTTATAAATAAAAGATAACTCTAAAGTCCTACCTGCCGAGCGACTTCTGTCTGTGAATTGCAAATACCAACTGTCTAAAGTAAGCGTATATAAAGTTTTTGTCTCCTGAATAACATCACGTATAGGCGTCAAAACTTTGTTACTATTCGCTTTATATTTTTTTCTAACTTTTTAACATATGTATTTTAGGAACGTATATTTTTTGTTGTGCGAACGAATCCAAACAATAGTGCTTGTAACGAAACGATTGTTATCGGCGGTTGTATAGCAATTAAAATGGTAATTAAAATAAGTAGGAAGCGTACCCAAAACCGGGTGTAAAGTGTAGGCGCGGGCATCGCCGCAACAACCATAAAATTCTTTATGTTGACACAGATTAGGTTAGCGGACAGAGAGTGCAAGTGACTTGTAGGTATGTTTCGATTTTCTTTCAGTTCTGAAGAGAAGAAAAGCGGAAGAAAATTATTAAAAAAATAACCATAATAATTATTATTCACAAACCCATATTTTATGTTATTTTGTAAAATTATTAATATTTAGTTTGTTATTACATTTTACAGTTCTTTTTCTTAAACTCCCGTCGAGTTACCTATTTCTCTTCTCTTCTTCTTTCTCTACCTAGTTGCCTATTTCTCTTGTTGAGGCAAGTGCGGTATATTTTTATGTGGAGTTATTTCTGCCTATATTCCATTCTGTGACGGATTTGTGAAGCTGTTTTTACGTTAGCAGCGGTAGGCACCAATCCATTTATGTGATCGAGTTTTTATAATTGAATTGCCAAAAGACGCAGAAGCGGTAATAGCTCCAATTGTATTAGAGTGTCATTTGCTTTTATAAATCACAACTCCTAAAAGCCTCCTCGGTTCTCATAAAAAAATATTATAAATATTTTATTTGTTTCAGAAAAATGCTCGTTAATCATGGTGTTGGAGACTACTGTATTACTACTAAGTAATAGAGTCCGACCGAAACTGGTTTTCCGGCCGAAACCGAAACCGAAACCGAATATTCGGCCGTGGCTTCAGTTTCGGCCGAAACCGAAACCGAAACCGAAACTCACGTGGTTAAGTATTAAATTCCTTAAAATACTGAAATTTGGTGCATTTTACCCATTATTCTGCATTAATTAGGACATGAAATGGAAACACAGTAGGTATATTAATTTTGTTGTAATCATTTATTTAATACTAGCTTCTGCCCGCGGCTTCGCCCGCGTGAATGTCGGAATCCCACGGGAACGTGCTACCAGGATAAAAAGTATGTGATTCCCCAGGATGCCATCTATCGCTTTGCCAAATCAGAAGTTCAGTGGCTTAGGCGTGAAAATGTAACATACAGTTTCAAGTTCAAAACCTCCCCTAAAAACCGAATTACCCCGTTTTGCCCCGTCAGGGGTCACTTTTCGACAACTTTACATACTTATTATTAATTATTTTCTGTCGAAAGTATCAATACTGAGTTTCGAGTTAATCGGACCGCGCATTCAATTTCTTCCACACAAACTTCAACACCCCTATATCCCCCTTTGAGGGGTAGTTTTTAAAAACTAATAATGATAAACTTTATTGCTTACTTAGGCGAGTATTCATGCCAATTTTCAAGATTATTAACCTAACGAATAAGATTTTTCATATAAACTGTATCCCCGCTTTTCACCCCCGCATGGGTGGAATTTTGAAAAATCATTTGGAATGTGTTCATAACTTGATTCAAAGATTATTTATACCAATTTTCGAGTTAATCAAGCCACGCTGTAAACTCCTCCCCTGTAAAATTGACTACCCCTTTTCAGGCCGTCAGGGGTATTTTCGAAAAACCCTGATAATCATTATTCTTTCCTTTAAATTTTAGGTATAAATACTGAGTTTCGATTAAATCGGACCGCGCGCTAAAATTCTTCCATACAAACTTTGAAACCCCCCAATCCCCTTTTAGGGGGTAGTTTATAAAAACAAAAAATGCCTAACTTCATAATTTACTTAGATAAGTATTCGTGCCAAGTTTCAAGTTTATAAACTCAAGGAATAAGATTTTTCATACAAACAAAATCATTAATATTTTTTATATTATCTATATATATAGATAATATAAAAAAAAATATTAATAATATTTTTATTATTTTTTCAAATTAAGTTCTCATAGCAAAATGTTTATCAGTTATCAATAAATCGAATCACTAATTGTTACTGTTTCGGTTTCGGCAAAAGTTTCGGCCAATTTTTTGCCGAAACCGAAACTGCCACCGAAACTTGATTTTTGGCCGAAACTCGGCCGAAACCGAAACCGAAACCGAACTTTCGGTCGGACACTACTAAGTAATGACTTACACCTAATAAGTCATTTCTATTAAAAAGAGAGTGTGTGCCTATAACCACACGATAGACGTGAAAACTGACAACTGGAGCCGACTTCTTCTTCGACTGGACTGGATCGGATCTGGATGGTCGGTCGCGTATACTCTGGAGAGTAAACGCGATTTCACGTCACTGACCGACTGCAGCCGAGTATTTGCGGTTCAGCGTCACTGACCGACTGGAGCCGAGTATACCCGAATCAGCGTCACCGACGCGAGCGTCACGGTTCAGTTTCTTTGACATTTCAGAAAGAGCGCAGAGTGCCTTAAGAAGTTTTCACTCCAAAAAGGATTAACAGTAGAATTTATATTACATAGGTACTTACTCTCTTTGATATAATTTATTGCAAACGTTTGTAATAGGTGACCTATAACTGCAAGTGGTAGTGTTTCATAATCTTTAAACTAAACATAATATTCTATGTTTGACATTTAGTTGTGTTCAGATAGCAAGTTGTTTACTAACCATGTATCTACACTATTGTAGTATGATTTAGTTTCCAGAAGTCATAATTGGTGGTATTAACTTTAGTTCTCTACCTAAAACCACAGCTGAAAATCTCCAAATATTTCGCCGAACTTGGCACATTTGTTATCACAACCGTTCAGCGATGACGCTATCGGTTTCAGTCATCGGAAGCGAGCCTACCGCAATGTATCCGACACAATTTCAATCAAAAACACTGTCGAAGTCTATTAGATAACTCGTTTCATTTTCGTTCTACCGATGTGTGTCATTCTGCCTATCCTTTTCCCAACAATGCTAGGGTCAGCTTCCAATCTAACCGGATCCAGCTGAATACCAATATTTTACATGGAGCGACTGCCTATCTGACCTGTATAACACAGTTACTAGGTAACATAAGTCTGACAATCAGTCAGGGTATCATATGATACCCTGACTGATTGTCAGACTTTTGGTTACCCGTAACGACTGACAATGATCTGAGAATGACAGCCGCGACCACCGGATTATCGTGCTTTCCAAGGCACGGACGGGTCTCGATAATAGTGTCACCCATCGACGAACCGACCGCAGCAACCGTGCAACCTTACACCGACCCATGCGCCAACGTTCTACCATACCATATTTTTTATTGTTTGTTTTATCTGATGTATGTAATTGTATCTGCTGTAGTGTGTGTGTCTTTTAGTTTGTGCCAAATAAAATGTATTTTCTTTCTTTCTTTACCAATATGTCAACGATGAATTGAAATCAAAGACTGACTTGACAAATCTGACAGCCAATACCCCAAAGTCATTTAACGTCCGTTAAAGGTCATTTAAACCATTTTCTATCAAGGCTCGCTAAACTAAAATAACAATAAACCAACCCTGTCCTCTCCAAGAGAAACACAAAACGTACAAACTTAAATAAACAGACCATTATAAAAGTTTTAAAACGCTGTATCTGGACTATTTAAAACCATTTGCTGGGAGCTTCGCAAGTTTTTCTCTAAGCAAAAAAACCTACAGACTTGGAGGACGAAGGCAATAGACTTTAGGTTCCTTGAGACTAAAGTTAAATATCCATTTAAATCTTCGACGCTGGAGGTCTCAGGGGCATACAGCGCTGCAGCAGCGAAAAGCGCTTTTACATTGACTGCACCGGAAAATTGCTAGATTGTGTTATACTAGGATTTTTGTGTGGGTTTGCTTTTATTCGTTTTTTAATTTTGTAGTGGGAAATATTTTTAGCATAGGCGTGGTTATAACTTGGACAATACTAGACGACTAAGATCAATCTCCGCGAGAAACAGTTCTACGTTAAAAATATGATCTTGTTGGAATAGCTTGATCAATCCGTTTTCCGTTTTATATCGTATGATTCTTGTTGACGTCATAATCCAAATTACACTGAACAATAACCTACTTAAAGGCATGATACAGTCATTCACTTTTAAACTTTAACAAACAGAAGTCTCACGGTACTTATAAAATGAATGACTGATGCTCCATTACAGTGCAAAAGAATAAAAAGCACCTAAGTATCTCAATTTTATTCACCACACAACACAGAGTACCAACTTCAGGCCATCATTTATGTTCGCGCCCGCTACTCATCCATTCACAGCTCAAAGAAAGCGCATCAAGCGACATCGAGCGATACTTGCCTACCTAGCAGTACATAGCTCCGTCGACGACGGCACTAAATCAATACGAGCCATCACGCCCCCCTGCCACCCCACCCCACCCTCCGGCCGCTTCAAGCCGCTGCTTTCCCGCCGAAAGCAGCCACCACCCTTGAAAACCTCGTGAGCTGAGCTCCTACTTCTGTTCGGCTTTTGTGGAGGTGTACTTCGAACGAGACCTCTTGGGATTTGTCGTGAACGCTCCAATTGACAGTTCGCAATTTGAAATTGCCTTTTTAAAGGTTGACGTGGCTTGGAATTAGTGCGATGAACCAAATTTAGAGTCTGGGTCTGACCTTGGGCTTTCTTAAAGTGACGTACTTTCCATTTTTTAACGGTCAAATGAAGAAAGAAAAAAGTGGCAAGAATATTTATTTTTTTCTCAAGTGGCATACATAAAAAAATTCATTTTAATCTGTGTTCCACAGTACTGTCTTAACGGTTATAAACGGTTAAATTTAACGTTACAATTAAAAGCACTTCACAATTTTAAATAAATTCATTGTTTTCAAGCGTTAAAATCAGTTAGTCGCACTATAATTATCCGTAATGTTCCTACTAAGCGACTGTATAAATCAAACATGCGACGCTATTGTTCGATTCGTGTTAGATTGATAAGGTTATTCCCAAGTGTGAACGAGACAGATATTCATTGAACGCTTTCTATTTATAAGTGATTGTATACGCGAAATTTGGCGAACAATAATAGACATTTGAGTACAGATTTTTGCAACTTTAAAAAGGTGTTAACCGACTTTAGTTCTTATATTAAGCAAAAAGGCGTTCTAAAATAAAATTTTCTATTTTTAATACAAAATTCAATTAATTTATGGCAAAATTTTGTATATACTGTAAGCTCAGTGGGAGCCCATCAAAAAGTTTTTGCGCGCTTTTACAGTTCAGTTAGAAAACGATTTTCATTCTACATATTTACATAACGTTTTAACCCTCTCAAGTTATTCTTGTTTTGAAATGTTCAATCCATTAACTCCTTGTGCCCTTACCACTTTTCTAATTTAATGGTCTGGCTTGTTATTGAAAGTTAAAAAATATGCTGCAGTGAAAATATAATACATATTTTCACTGCAGCATATACAATATAAATGATATTGAAGTAGTATCAAAATCACAACTTTTTACTAATGTATACGCTACTTTTAATTTTTTTTATGTCAGTCTGTTTCGGTTAATCTCCGAAACGGCCGGACAGATTTTGATGTTTGATTTAGGGATACTTTGAATCCTGGGGAAGGACATAGGGTATATATTATTATTTTTATCGACATACCACGCGAGCGAAGCCACGGGTGGAAGCTAGTACCTAAATAATTATTCAGTATTCCCGCTAGTAACAATAATGTTTCTGAACAGTAGACTTGTTTTTGAACAGTTTTAATGAATTTAGAAATTCTTTATATAAATTGTAATTAAAACAGCGTCATTTATTAACTTTTCCACATTATTTCACCTTTACTGTCACTAATGAAGCATGTTTAAACATTGAACGCTGTGTACAGTAATAATTGGACTTCAGATTTATGTACTGTATGTTATCATAACTGTGCTGAATTGTCTTAGTCTGTAGTCTGTCACTGAACTTATTAAAATAAAATAAAACTGCTGTTATAAATATTCGTTCTCGTGAACTCGTCTGATATTTGCTGAATTTACCTGAAACAAAAAGAAAACCTTTATTAACAAAACGGTTTTTGGAAACATACCAATAATACTTATAATTAATACAGAACGCCAAATTACCGCATATTCGTGACTATCAGAGATCGTTGACATTGTAAACTATTCCTAAAATTTCAACGGGCCTGTTCGGAATCGCGCGACTGGCAATAATGAAATAAGCGCAGGACAAATATAATAAATCTCGCAGAGACGCGGGGGCGGCGCGGCGACTTCCTCTTTCGATATTTGAATTTAATTTAGCGTTTTGCATTGTTTCTTTTGTCAAATCGAACGGTTTTTAAATGGAACACACTTTTTTTGTGCATCGAACTGAATTCAAAATTCATAAATCGTATTGAGAGTTTGTTGAATAGTTAAACTAGCTTTTGTTCTGTATTGGCAAAAATCAATCTGCCTTTTCCTAACTTTGTTGGGGTCGGCTCCCAGTGTAACTGGATGCAGCTGAATACAAGTATTTTACATGGAGCTACTGGTTCCACAACATCTGGGTTGTGGAGGCAGTCGATAACACGGTAAGACTGATTATCAGACTTAACGACTGTCACAGATCTACGAATGACATCCGGGACCAATGGCTTAACGTGCTTTCTGTGGGGTCTTGATATGTAATGGATGATCACCCATAGACGAAACCGACCATGGCAAGCGTAGTTTTACCTTCGATCGAACCTTTTGTTTTGTTTTGCCAAATTGCTCAAAGTGTCTACTTCCATTTCCGTGTGCTTTCCTAGGATGAGAAATTTAACATGATAAGTTAAAACCACATACACTATCATTACACCTTCATTTAAAACATCAACTTTTTTGCTCTGAATCTGCATGCCCAGATAAGATGATAAAGCACTTAAATATCACCCACAACATCAGGAAAATTGGCCATAATTCTTATATCGTTGGCCATCACACATCACAGCTTGACGTTGATGAAATGCCAGTAAATGGTCCGATAAAGTTTTTGCATCTTAATTTCAGTAAACGCTTTTTAATTTATTGCTTTCAGATATTGGCAGTTATAAATAGACCTACCTACAACTCTTTTTATGAATTATTTTGATTCAACCCCAAATATGGATGTGGAATTATAGTGAGGACACATGAGGTTACAGACGTTGTAAAAACCAAATGGTTTTCATCATTTGAATAGATTATTAGTTTACTAGCTGCGCACCGCGGTTTCAACCGCATAAGTTTTGATCCCGTAAGAATATCTGGATAAAAAGTATCCTATATATTAATACTGGTTATAAACCATCCGTGTACCAAATATCATCCAAATCCGTTCCGTAGTTTTTGCGTGAAAGAGTAACAAACATCCATCCATCCATACAGACTTTCAAGTTTATAATATTAGTAGGTTTACCAGATATAGAAGACTGACGAATCACCAACTAACCAACCAGTCTTACCTAAGGGTATCGTATTACCCGATAACTGGATTGAAGAGGTCAGATAGGCAGTCACTCCATGTAAAATACTGTTATTCAGCTGCATCCGGTTAGACTGGAAGCCAACTTCAACATAGTTGGGAAAATACTATGCAGATGATGAGGAGACTGACGAATCCAATTCTAATTATGATAAATGCTTTGATAGTAAGTTGATATGTAGCATTATCAGCCTAAAATGTTCCCACTGCTGGGACACGGGCCTCTTCTCTTTGAGATAGATTGGGACACAATCCACCACGCGGGCCCAGTTTTGGCGGGTTGGCGGATGTCATTTGCTCTCTTTGATAATGAGTAAGTGAATTTTATTTTTCAAAAAAATTAATAATATTTTACAAAAAATAGTTTGGCAGTATTCATTTCTAATAAATGGATGTAGCCACTGACCGAACTAGGCAAAGCCTGTATTTCGGTTTTCAGTACCTTTTATCTCGATATTTTAACAATAAAATGCCAACAAAGCAAATATGGTTGGTTGTGCTACTAATTAATTTTATATTAAATTAACATCACGCTGCGATCCTTAGGAGTCAAATAAAGACAAAAAAAGTTAGAAAGAACGCTTGCATCCCTAATGTATCATTCATATTATACGTAGCACCAAGCAGGATCTAGTTAAAGATGCCTGTGTCCCTATTAGGGCAAAATTCCATGTAGATAAAAAAATAAATATTTGTGTATTATTTGACGTAGCTAGCGACGGTGGCGGGCTTCGGGAGGCGATCGTGTTTCGCGTGTTTACATCCCGGATTATCAGCCGGTTAAACTCACGGTCTTAATGTTAGGCAGGGGGCACAGTGGTGCTACGACGAGCTGTGTGCTACGGAGTATTTGACGTTGAGGTTTTGTTTGAGTAAATTGGTCTATATGATTGTTCGTGATTCAAACGTGTATGTTTAATGGGTTTTTTTTAAAACGGAGTGGTATAGTTTGACCGTAGAAAAATTTCAGCGGAACATGGACATTTGCCCCGCTCTGTTGTTTCAAGTAAAAGTGTTCGGAAAGTGCTATTACGAGTTACGACGTCGCTACGAAGATACTTCTACATAATTATGCTTAAGGTGAGCGCTAATGAAAAACCAGTGGTTTAATTACGTAACAGTATTAATGGCTTTCATTTTGACAGTTCAATAACATTCATTGCGTTGTTGAGCAGACAAATTTTTCGAATATATGAAGCAATGGATTAGTTATATCCTTCAAAATCATTTAGATTGTGATTGAAAGTGTGTTACACAATTAGGATGCTGTTCAGTAAAGTTATAATTGCTTTAATGCTAAAATTACTCTACTTCGACAAATATTAATATTTAAAAACAAAAGCGACGCGTTTTTGGACACAAGAACTGAGTCTAACGTGGCACGACGTTCCAAAGTCTCCACTGTCAAAAACTTTATCACACAAGTCCACAATGTGCCCGCAACTTTACTCCGTCCGTGATGATAATCAGATTCCGGCCCCGGTATCTATATACATATCTGAACATATACATAGGAGCTAAGTTTTAAAAGTCTCGCCTCATGCCTAGATAGCAGGATTCGTGACTTACACTAGCCCCGCCATGTTATAATTACGTAAGATTACACGCTGGATTAGTTTCGCCCTCGTAATGATAGGTGAACGGAGATTTAAATCCGCTGAGAAAAATGCTCACGTGTATGTGTGAGATTAATAGAACGTGGACCGTTTGTTTGGCAATGACGGTGGTCTTGAGAGTTGGGACTGTTACTTTATTACAGTGATTGAAATTCCTTCTGTCTTCAAGAAATCGTGCCTGGATTTAAAATTCGTTGATCTTGAATACCTACCACGATGTATTTATTCTGTTTTTAAAGAAATCTAAGCATCGTTCTTAAAAGTGTTACGACATCGTGACCGAATTTGCATTGTAGAAAACATTTTAAGTCTATGCAAAGTCAGAGTGCGAACACAACTTATCCAATTAAACAGCTTCCCAGAGACAGAATAAACACAATTATCTCTTGCAAAACTAAAATATTTAATTAGCAGACGTTCGAGAGACAGACGGTTCGCAATACCTACCCACGATCTAAATACATACAAATACTATTGCGCTATTATTAAACTCGCTCCCAAAAGCGTCTCGATCCAAAATGGCATACAAAGTTCACACGAGTGACGTCGGGTGACGCAGGAATGGGACACCACACTCCACAGTGATGGGGTGACACATACTGTTATTATTAGTTTTTTGTGCCCGCTCCGCCCCGCTCGCCCCTCCCGGTGCGTTTCAGCCGCCATTCCCCACATCAGAATCATTTTTTTGTCTATTTTTTTTACTTATACTCCGCGCTTAGTACGCTATTGGATGCTGCTGAGTTTTTGAGTTTGCGTTTGAGATTTTGTAGAATATGGCTAAAATCAAGACTAATTGTTGGTAAATTAATTGGTTACAATTGGCACTGACTTTCAATTAATACTGTTTGGTGCGAGTAATTTGTGTGAAGGATAAACATTAATAAATTAGATTAACAGATACAAGAAATTTTAATTGTTACCTTTGTGGCCGTTAATCATCACTATAGTTTCACAATATATCCGTCAACACCACTCATAAAACTCACATACTTAATAATAATTACGAATAATACGTCAAATTAATTAATCTTCGTTTACCACTTGGCAGATCGTAAACATCATAAGGCTTGTAAACTCCAGATAGATGTGAAAAGGAATCGCGGGTTATCGGCCCTAAGCGATACATTACATAATTTATTGTTTATTTACAACCATTCCGCGTTTATGATCACTCCACTACCACAATTTAAATACCGCACTATATCGCTCAGCTGGTAATGACGCGAGTGTCCACTGAATTTTAATCGTCGGCTTTATCATTTTAAAACGAAATTGCAGTTCGTCGAGGACGAGCAAGTTCACCGGACGGCCGAAAAACGGTCACTAAATGCAATTGCGACTTTAAAATCGCAAGGTAGCGCGGACCTTGAAATCTTTTTGTTTATAAACAAAAGGGTGTTATGCAAGGAGTCGTAAATGGATCGGTGTGGAGCGTTTTATGGTCGCATTATATGGACGGGGCGAGATAAAGCGTTTGTTTTGGGTCGTAAATAAGACTGCAACAGGTACCATGCCAACGGGACTCCACAATCACGTGTACGCTTTCACTTTTGCTTATTATCTTTGTGAATTGATCTTTTATTGGTAGTACTTTTTACCCTACATGCTGTTTTGTGTGAAAATTGAACTTTATTTAAAAAATTCCCGTACTAGGCCGCGGCATGTCACACGCAAATTCCTGACGGCCATTTAATTAATAAAGGTTGTAATTAATAGTAGCCACTTATTCTGATTACTTTTTTAAGGCTTTTACTTGAGTATGAAAAGGCTATCTCCATGTATCACTCTTGTTGTATGTCAAAACAATGACCTATAGCAATTTGTCTTTATAATTAATGAATCAGGTTGTTTATAAACTTATGACGTAAGCGGAATGACTCGAAATAGACGCAGACTAGACCGAGGTCAGTTTTCAAGGGTTCATTGAATAACAAATCAGTATTACGTTGATATATTCTTTTGAAAAACCGATCTGTCATAATATAATTCTGAATTTCAGTGTGGTGGAATCGACCATGAAGCGTGGACGCTCTTTTTTTTCTTATTCAAAGAAATAAAAATATGGGCCAAAGAAAACAACGTCACAATTACATAATAATCGTATTTAACCCGTCACAACTGCCAGAATCCAATAAAAAAAAAACTATCAAAAATTCTAAACAAAAATAACGGCTTGCCGTCCACCTACGTAATAGTAATTGAAGAGGTCGTATGAATAATATTTGGGCGTCACTCGGACGGACGAATCGATACGTAATTATAGAGTGAAAATGTACCCCTCATAAATATTATATCCGAGGTAGTGGGGCGAGGCCGGAATCGCCCGTGGCCTCTTTTGTGTGGACTGGAGTGTACCGTGCCATGTTAGATGACGTCATAGCAGACGAAAAATGCGCAGTGGAGCTTTGGAAGTGGTTAAAGTATTGTGTTAAGTATGTCAGAGATACCAGCAGAAGCTTTGGGAAGGTTTGTTAAGCTTTTTGCTGTTATACCAACCACACAAAAAAGAACCTAACATTGAAAATTTTAAAAACATTGTTTCGTGGACAGGATTCAGGAAAAAATATTTCTACATCTATGGTTAGCAAAACTTCATAAACATACCTATACAGTCAGACACCAAAGTTCTGCTATTAAAAACTGCTTTGAGATTGACCAGGTTAGAAAAAATAAGGGTTCCTTTTTATCATTTTGGTACGAAACCCTAAAAAGAGGGAAAATACTAATGTATCTTTACACTCTGCTTAAAAGCTCCTATGTCACTTCGGTGGTAAAATTCATTATTCTGTATCTTTAGTACAGTACATCATTCTCATCATTATTTTGCTCTTGTTCCAAACAAAATCAAAATATTTATTTCACAAATAAACAACGTTTCAGAAGTGCCCATATGTAGGTTACATGGGCACTTCTGAAACGTTGTTTATGTGGGGTCGGTTTTTCCACCATACTTCTCTATTAGTCGTCATCTCGGTAGTAAGTCACCCCTTTTCCTGCCATATCATCTTTCACACAGTCCATCCATCGTTTCTTAGGTCTTCCCCTACTACAATGTCTCTTCTAAAACTAAAGGGTGAAACTTTTATGACATTACAAAACCACCCAAAATTATTCACCCCACGCATTATAATTTACGCAAAATATTTTAATCCGTGTATTTCCTTGCCTTCCCCATTCCGTAAATGTTTCTATGAAATAGTTTCGAAACTTTTATCTAATTCCCTTCCACGCAGTTGCATGTCAAACAGCAGTTTAACCGTAGTTTAGATTAAACCAGTGCCAACTCCACGAATCATATAAAAATTGGCCGTGAAATTTCACCTTCGCTACGGGAATAACGTTCGAAAAAGATCGTTGTGTTTTTGTGTTAATTCTAACGAACATTTTTTATTAAAAAGGTCGTGATTGTGTGTAAGAATTAATGGTATGTTGGACACAGTAAAGTTTCCATTGATGGAATATTGAGCACTTTGGGTGTGTTGTTGTGATTGTTTTACAACGTACGGCATTTCATACAAACTTTCAAGTCCTTGTTCTTCGAAAGGCATAAACCGATTTTAATGAAACTTTATATGCAACAGCAGGATACATAGGTCTAAAAAGTTTTATTTAAAAAAAGATAATGGGAAACCTCTGTTTCTATGGAAAATTTAAAATCGGTCGAACTTACATGTAACACTATTTTTCGAAAATGTTCTCAATTCACTTTTTAGACCTATATTATCCTGCTTATGCGTAGGAAGTTTCATTAAAATCGGTTCATGCATTTCGAAAAACAAGGACTTGAAAGTTTGTATGAAATGCCGAACGTTGTCAACGCTCTTAGTAAGCGTAATACAGCTTACCTGTACTGGAGTCGGTATCGATTTGTAACTACTAAATATACCAACAGTAAGTATTGTAAACATAGCTTTCAGTTGTATTAACTGGGTGTTATCAACTACTACAGTATTTTTATCTCACGAAGCGACGCGCGCTTCACTTGTAGTGTCCAAGTGTACAAACATGCCGTGAATGTGTGCATGAAGAAGATTAGCGTCAGCACATAGCACACACACACTTCCAACGTCACCATTGTCTCGGACGGTACCGAGAGCTCCTGCGCTTACACACTCATTCACAGCGTGTTTGTACACTTGGTAAACACAAGTAAAGCGCGCGTCGTTTCGTGAGATGAAAATACTATAGAGGTTAACTGTTTTTCCTGAGAACTTACTTGTACCTATGGAAAAGGAATAAACTTATATTTGGAAAGCCAAGAATAATATTTCTTAAAAAATGTTATGAACCATACCTATCCCGTTTAATTTATCACAATAAGCAAATTGTAACGTAGCTGTATTAAAAATTTTAGTTGGGCAATGAAATATCGAGTATTTATTCTGCCATTCCACTTTTTATTGCAATTCTACAAATACCCTTTGTATCCAGTTACAACCACTTTTTGTTTGACTTCAGTCAAGATATTGAACACCTTATTTGTAATAACCGATTAGACAAAAAACGAATCCATAATTCAACGCGCAATACAAAGTAATAAGCACAATTATTAGCAATTTTCATATCGTACATCAGTACAAAAGACGACGAAACCAATTATCATGTTATCTTACCCGCATATCAACGCAAAGGGTCAAACCAGTTAAGGCACAATATTGTCCAATGTAAGAAATGAAAAAAACAAAAGCACTCCCCACTTTAATCTATGAGGGTATTTAATAAACATCTGCTTTTTGGAATCCATGTCGCATCTGTTGCTCTGGCGTCGAGCCTTTTTCAAAATTTCAAATGCGCGCGAGCCGCTTCCAGACACCGGCAGATGTTCCAATTCCCAGAGGCACAACACAAACAATTTTGAACTATAATCACCAATAAATAAAACATGCAATCAAACGGACACACGCAATAAAAAAGTTTCCCGGCCTTTTTTTAATTCGTCCTCAAGAAGTTAGATTATGATGTTCGAATTTTAAATTTGGCGGCAATTTAGGGTCTGTGGTAGTGATCGCCATAGATAACAGTAAACGGGGTCATTACTACGACCCTACCCCAATTTCGAGGTTTTGGGTAAATGCGGTATATTTGTCAAACGTCTCATTTTGAACGTTCATATCATGAATTTTATTGCTTCAATTACTTAATAACTTCATTTTAAAAACAAAACAGTTGGTTTATGTCCTACTTAGTATAATGAGATGGGGAAAGAATTATTTTGACTCCGCCCTCACTACAACAATATAGTACAATTTAGAAATAGAGCAGGGAAACCCCAGGAGATTAGTAAGCTCGATTCCCATAAATTCAGAATTGACCACTTATGCGTGGAAAAACCCAAAAAAGGAAAGCAAAATATGAAAATGTATTTTAACATAATAGCAGTAGAGATAGGTTTTCATTGCATGTTTGATTTTTATTCTATGTGTATGGTTTGACTCCTCATCGAATAAGCAAGGGGAAGTAGAAATTGCACTAAGTTAACAACCAAGTATTTTTAAATGTGAATACTTTAACTTTATATACAAAAAAAACTGTGCTTAAATAAGTAATAATAAATAATAATAAGAAACTTTATTGCTCAAAAAATTACAGAGATTTTACATTGGCCCCAAACTAAGCAAGCCTGTATCTTGGGCACCAATATGGAGGGTTTACCATTTAAACATTTATTTTAAAAACATGTTCGAATCAATAAAAGTATAATATGTTTGCAAAAAAAAACTAAATAAAATCTAAGAATCGAAATTAAAGAAAACATAACAATCAAATCGAGAATAAACAAAAATAATTAAAAAATTGAAGCATTTATCTAGAACCAGGTGTTGGTCAAAAATAAGTAGGTACACACGGCTATACGTCAAGCTATACAAAACCAGTTTGTCTTGGCCACACTTTGTATGATATTTTCTCACAATGAACGGTCAGCCAATACTGGTTTTGCATAGCTTGATGTGTAGCCGTGTGTACCAACTATGACTATGACAGCAGTCGTTCTCTTAAATCCAATAATGTTTTAACCTTTTCGAGTTGTAGGAATTTTAATAAATTATCATGTTGCCAAAAAGACAGAATTGTGTGGAAAAGGAAGAAGGATGCCTTTGCCCCGCCGTGGGATAAATGGGATAATACAGGCCAGTTAGATTAGTTTAGCATGTTTTTTGAATGCAGATTTTTCTATCACTATGGCTTGTACCTAAAAAAAAAACATGAAGCTGGAGTGATCGAAATTTGAAAGGATCTGACAGAGATTAAACGATAAAACCCTTACTTGGTTAGCTTAGCGCAAGTACCTACAGCTTTTGCAGAATGTGTTTTTTTTATAGGAGACCGGTCGTTATAGTAATGCTTACAGAAAGGCTAGGTCCAGCATTGGACAACTTTGCTGAAATGATGATGATAATGTCGTCATCATATATTTTACACTTTGCTCACTTCCCTTTCAACTTTATGTCCCCTTTCACTTTCAATGCCATGCACATAAAGCACTATGTGCACGTTGCCATAAACAAAACAACACATTTTAAATCAATAGACAACTCAATAGGCGTGTCTGTCTACGAAAGACTTATTTCTTTGACCCTCAAATTCAGTAATTTAACTTTTCCCCTCCGGATAGCATTTCATTTACCTCTTCAACCGATACGCTGCGTGGGACGAACTAATCTGGCACAAGATTGACTATGGAGATGTCGTCATGAATAAAATGGGAATTTGTATGTATGTCTGTCTTAATATAGAGGTTGGATTCAGCAGAGTAGCAATTTTGAATAGGACAGTTTGTTTTTTTTTCATGATCTGCACAATTCATATTTGAAAACTTCGCTTTGGACTTTGTGAACTGTCTCATAACAATCATAATCAGCCTATAATGTTCGCACCGCTGGGACACAGGCCTTCTCTCGGTGAGAGCGAGTGGGCCATAATCCACCACGCGGGTCCAGTGCGGGTTGGCAGATAAATCCAAAACTCATAACAATAAAATTGTAAATCTGGAAAAGGAAGAGAGCAAGGTTATAGAAATAAAAAAAGAAAGAAAGAAAGAAAATACATTTATTTCCGGCAAACATGAAGCATTGTATGCAAAAAAGAACAAACACACAAAAAAGTAACAAGTTGGGGGTAAACATGCGTCACATTCACGCAAAACGGCCATCGCTCAGCATAATGTGTTATCTAGGTAGATTTAGAAGACGACGCGACGATTCATAGGAACTGTCGGTGCTATCGTGGTGGGAGATAATATCAGGAATTTCAGTTTCATGATCCACAAACCACAGTATCCAACTGCTCTATATAGGCTCTCTCTCGAACAATGTTTAGAACCTCACACACTTTGTTATATCTAAAATTTAATGACCTCTAATTCAATTTCTTTCAAGATTCAATACCGTCTATTCACTGTGATGGCGTAGATGTGCGCAGAACCAGCGGGTCTACTCCGAAGTAGTATCGGGCGGGAGAATGTTCGGCCGTTTCCTGCTATGAAGTTACTATTTGGTTCCGTCGGTTCCGATCCTACACTCCTACACTCTTTCGAATATTGACTATGGTCCCGACCCAACTGAGCCGATCCGAACTTTTTTCGCATTTTTCAATAAGATTCGGTTCGGCCATGTGTCGGTCCGATCCGAACATTCGCACTTTGCACTTCGGAGTAGACCCTTAATACCCAAGAAAAGATTGTTCCTACTCTTAAAAGGACTCAAATTATATAACAGACCCGACATACAACATACAGGACCGTTCTAACCCGCTAACAAGATGATTGCTCCCATATTTTTCCACGTACGTCATCTCCACGCCAGTCGTAGTGCCGATAATTCCCTCCATTGATTCGTAACGCCTCCGCGCCACGCTACAATGGTCGCGAGTGAGCACCGACATTTGCCATTGTATAGTCTATGCTTCCCGCTATGTCCCTGTTATTTATGTCGCTACTGTCTATGGGTGCAAAAAAAAAGTTTAGTATTGCCGTTGATTGCGTTCGGTATGTAAACGCATTTTATTTGAGCGGGAAGATTGTTTTAAATCTGGAATGTTTGGAATTAAAGTGGGGTGTAGAATGCAATGCAAGAGGATGTGCGGAACGACCAATCCACAGTAGTATGGCAAATATTTAAAAGCTTATGTGAAACCCCACTTTTTAAAATTGTTTTATGTAGAGTTAGTGAATCCCATTGGTGATGGAAATAAAAGGGACCTCGAAGAAACCCAGAAAAGTAGCCAAATATCTTTCTGAGATATCACTCAAGAAGACAGACTAATTTCTGTTTTAAGGAATTCCTAAAGTTTTTCAATACCTACTTAAACATCACGCCTTGTTTCCCCAAAGTGTTGGGCTTCTGTGTAAGTTCCATGTAATAGGAGGCGAACCTATTACAATTAACCGAGCACAAAGTCAGACTCCGGGCTGATACTGAAAAATTCCAGATAGAAAACCCAATTACGCCCGACCTGGGAGTCGAACCCAGGACCTCATGCTCAGCAGTAGCGCTTGCGACCACTAGACCAACGAAGCAGTCACATGTCCATTACATTATAAATCTAAAAAATAGCTATCACGATGTTAATTTTACGTTTACATTCTAAACAACAAAATTCATGAAATTCCCTAATCACGTTTATCACGATTTTAGGGTGACCGCTGTACATGATCGTGAGTTCACAGTGGACTTAAGTGCGTGGCTGTCGAAAATAAACAATTATTTCCCTTATAGGGAGCGAGCCTGCAAACTAGGAGTCGTGGGGTGCCAACGGTCCCGGTGAGGAAGGGAGACACTCCAAAATTACTAACAAGCGTTTTTAGTTCAGTCTCAAATTCATTGGTTTGAAAATAATAGTTCTAATAATCTTTTCTTTTTTTTCTTTTCAGGAGCGATGGCCGCTTAAGTATAATTGAGTGGACTACGTTTTTTAAATAACTAAGCAATTCTTGTGATTGATAATGCTTTGCTAGATTTTATCTCCTTTTTAACCAAGTCAATCTCAGACGGAATGCAGTCAATAGAACTACTAAATCAATCAATCTTAGAACTAGGTAATAAGTAGGTACATTCCATCGCCTGTGCAAATATAATTTAAATTGCGCTCCAACTTAATGATACAGTAATTTCCAATAAGTATCTCCTTGCAACGATTTAATAATGATATAATAGATTAATTGCAGTTTTTAACTTTGATAACACCATACCGTTTATAATAACTGGTTGTAAAGGAGATTATGAGCAGGTAAGTAATTTTACGGCGCTTTGTTCAAGCCGTGATAGGTCTTAAGATAACATGCATGTTGTGTTCGTTTAATTGCTCCAACAATTACGTGATGTTTCACTTACATCCCTATGCTTGTTAGACGCAGCCATCAGCGGCAGGCACCGCCGAACGAATCTGATCACTGACCCATGAAGGAAACAGAAAGGAAATTTTCTTCCACCAAGGAAAATACGACAATATAAATAACTCCATTGGACCCCTACCTACTCGCACTACTACATCACCCTATGACAAAAGAGTTATCGGTGCGTTGAAAACAAAAATGGCGAGTTGATTTATTGCGAACGGTCGCGTATTAGCCGTGTGTGATTCGGGGATTTGGCCGGTAGAAAAAAGGCAATGCTAGGTGAGCTGGGTCACGTCTAGACGAACGACAGTCGAAGGGCAGCGTGTTGTTTACTCCGAGGATTCCCGAACGCGCCCTAATGAGTATGGACGTTGATTTAGGGCTCCGCTCTAGAAGTCGATGCCAAAGCTTTTAGTAGTTACGTCATAATTTGGTAGGTTCACTCAGCTACGAAAGTTGTTCGGCATTTTCTTTGTTATAAATGTAACTAAGCGAAATGTTACCAAAGTCACGAGAGTATAAGTACGAGAAATTAAACTAACTTTTTCTCTTGTTTCGTAATGGAAATTAATGGATGGACACACTGAATTAGGGATGCTGTCACGTGAAAATGATTCGGTCGTATTTCACGAGGTTTAACAGCAGAAACTGAAAACGAAATCTGGGTTGGGTGAGCCTTAAAAATACAGAAAAGCGTTTATAGCGTCCGACATAAATCCAGTTCGACGAAAGCGAAGATTAGAAAGCTAGCTAGTGAAGCCAAAACTCGATATTGGGTGAATAATCGTCGCCACTACCGGCGCGGTAGCCGGCCGGATGTGCCAGATTTATACCCTGGCGTACCCGGGTGTACCGGCCTGTGACCGGCGCGTGTACCAATTTATACCCGGCTAGGTACGCTGGTCGTATCCGTGCTGTCGTCGAGTCTGTGCTCTTCATAAAGCACCCGATATGTCCGCTCGCCTTGAGGGCTGCGATTTATGGCGTGGAAACGTCATCGGACCCCGTGTTTGGATATAAATCATATGTGTTTGCTTAGTGCATGAGACATCTAAATTTCTCGGCTGCGGTTGTGTTTCGGAGGGTGTAAGACTTTAGAATAATTTTCAGTTAATTAGAGCTCCTGGTTGGAAATTCAAGTTGGACTAACGTTAAAATAACGTAATTCATGTATGTAATAGTTGCAGTGCTGAACATTTATTCTACCTGGCAGAGGATAGAACTGGTTTTTTTCAGAGCTGGCGACCATCTTCCAGTTAGTGGCATCAAAAGAAAAAGAAGAACCGGTGCTAGGTCCTTTTTTAAAACTGAAAGTATTTTCTAACTGACTTAGGACCATAAGCTGATACCTCATGACTATAACTAAGATGACAGTCATCGAACATGTTTTGCTAGATCAGCCAAAATCTTAAAATGATCAGACGGTCAATTCCCGTAATTAAAAACGTTAAAAATCTAGCCGCAATCTCATCTCAGCGACAATCAATATCAAAGACTTGTCAAAAATGTAGGAATTTTAGAGGTATTTTTGACAGATTGAGACTGAAGTCGGACTGTGAAAGTTCTTGAAATTATGAGAATGGCCCCTCTGATAATGTTAAATGATATTAAAATCCTCAGGTAACTAAACATTTACACAACCATCTTCGCAAACCATGCACAAGGAAGTCAATTGCACAAAAGATTCAAAGACCTCAATAGTTCCCAACAACAGGTAAGTCAAAACAATTGAAGAAACACAAATGACGATAAAAGAAGCCTTGAATTGGGTCAAACAGTAGATTTACGACTTTAATTGTCAACTTTACTTATGCAATTGAGAACAATACACAGGAGCAGGTATATTTGTGCGAGTCACAATTTGCATGAAGATTTGCACTTTCACTTTTCATTGTTAGATATTGGAATAAAGAGGGTTTGCAAAAGAGTTTTTGCTTCCTCAAGTTTTGTAGTGTTTCCCATTCAAAGGCGGGACAATGGTTGTTTGTAAACAAAACTCTTTGAAATCAATAGGATTGAAATTATTAGGAGACATTCAAAGTTTTTTAAAGTTTTAAATAATATTTTAGCTTATTAGTTAAATCTAATCTTAATATCTAAGTTGTTTTATTTTGTTAAGCTGTTTTCTAAATTGTTGTTACTTATTATTCCTATGTTATGTAAAATAATAAATTACTTTGGTAGTTAAATCTAACCTTAATAAGTTGTTTTATTTTGTTAAACATAAGTAGTTAAACCTAACCTTAAAAAGTTGTTTTTTTTTGTTTAGCTATTCTCTAATATTGTAAAAACTTGTTCTAAAACGCTTAGACTCAGAATTTACAATTGAATGAGTCAAGTATTTATTGAATCGCCGTTGCAAACCAAACTCATTCAGTACAAGTGTTCGTATAAGCATTCATTTAATCATCCATCTTGCTAACTTGTTCGCACGTGGTAACGAAAGCTCCAAAAAGTTCACAAAGTTCCCGCGACCCGGTGTAGCGCCATCTATTCGTTCAACCCCGTAACATTTAGGAGCGACAAAACCACCCTCTAGCTTCAAAAGCGAACAATTTCAACCCCCGTAGTTACCCGAACACGGTTAAAACTGGAACCATTTTACCCCGCGACCGTAGCGCCATCTCTGGGATGGCGCATGAACTTTCGTAAAAGCTAGTAGTTCCGAGCTTTGCCGCTGTGGCAGCACCATCGCTGAAGCTTTTGAATGAAAAGGTCTGTGTGAAGGAAAATGTGGCTTAGGTCTTCGAGTTAAGGTTGTGTTTAGTTTGCAGAGACAATTGTATCGTCGAGTAGAGTATGCAAATTAACGCGCCATTACATGGTAATTTATTTGAAACGAATGACCACTTTGCGGAGTAGTGCATCCAACGTCGAACACTGAACGTTTATATGGGGACCCTGACCTTATATTGCGTCAATTTATAGCTTTAGAGCCGTTATACGCTGTTTTACGTAACAGCTGTTGTGTCTCGCGTGATGCCTTAGCATAGTGACCCTGTTTTGCATAGGACTTTCACCTGTTTCTTCAGCTGTTGGAAAGTTAACTAACTATTAATGAGTTTCTTGACCGAATGCGAAGCGCCACTTACGAAAGGGCAGTTTCCTAATGTTATCTCATAAACATTGATAATTAATTACCTATTGAATTTCATGAACTTTGGCGAAAGTCGCAATGTACCGGTCATATAACGGAAAGATTAATAAATATTTATGAAAAATACATTAAATTTTCTGCTGTTTTATTTTGACTCCATCGTAAATTAAAAATTAATACTGAACTAAATAGTGGTCATAAAATTGAATATGTGTCTGTTATTTAAAATGCTTTTGAACCAATCAACTGCTGCTTTCGAACTGTGTCCAAATAAACTTTTTTCTTTCTTTCTTTCTTTTCTTTCAATCACATTCAGATGTCAACAAACAAAATGTTTTAAGCAAACACCACATGACATTCAAGCCAATTCAATTCTCTGCAGGGTTAAGCAGAGGTGTACTCCCACATTTCGCCATTTATATTTCAAGTTCCATGTAATACGGGGCAAGCATATTGCTATCAACTGGACACAAATCCAGATTCTGTACTGCTACTAAGAAATTCCAGATGGAAAAACCCACCAAAACTTTACCTGACCCTGGAATCGATCCCATGAACTCATGCTCAGCTGTAGCGCTTGTCACAACTAGGTAGTCCAACGAGGCTGTTTAAAGTAAACCCTATTATTAGATCCTGAGATCATCGATGCATTATAAAACTTCAGTCAGAAAGAACCAGGTTCAAACTCCAGAACAAAACCTCTCATCTCCATATCGCACAATACACCTCACTCAAGATTGGATCCAAGTGAATTGAGATCTTCCCCGTTATCAGACAGGCTGCAAATAAAGACAGCACTGTATCGCATTTATGAGATGAAACAATGTTCGTAAGTGCTGTGATATATGAGGACAGTGCCACCATGGACACGCCCAAAGTCCGTGTCTGGATAAAAAAGGAGGATTTTATCTGTTTTTATTAATGCATGGTTGTTGCTGGCTGGATTGCAGTTTGATCGCCAGTAAGTTGTGAAAGAGGTTTTTGTTTAGCGAAGTTTTAGAGGCTCTATCCTGTTTGTTTCAAAAGTTTTTCAATGCAGCGCAGTGTTTCTAGTGATTCAAATTTCCCACGTTATCTATCTATAATATAAAAATGAATAGCTGAATGTGTTCCTAAGCGCTAATCTTGAGAACAGCTGAACCGATTTCGCTAATTCTTTTTTTAGCATATTCCTTGAAGTACCAG
The DNA here is from genome assembly GCA_949629185.1 of Apamea crenata. Lineage (NCBI taxonomy): Eukaryota > Metazoa > Arthropoda > Insecta > Lepidoptera > Noctuidae > Apamea > Apamea crenata. The sequence goes on along the minus strand of OX451363.1, from coordinate 12,323,716 downwards.
GATGATTCTTACGGAAAAAAAATGTAAGAAAGTTGTTTTACGCCGACGAAAAAATTGTAAGAATAACTTTACTATGTACATAGGTATGTTTTAATATTAAATTGTTTTAGATGGCTTGTTATTGATGGCAAGCAGTGGTGGCCCAGTGGTAACGGCCGCGACTTACGTCGTAGGTTCGAACCCAGACCGGCGCTTTACTTTGTGCAATTTACTTCATCACCACTGCTCTCAAAACGGTGCTGAAAATATCGTGAGGAAATCGGCATGTCCTAGAGCCAAAAAATCTAAGACATGTGACATCTAACAACCCGCACTGGGCCCGCGTGGTGGATTACGGCCCACTCTCTCTCACCGAGAGGAGGCCCAACAGCGGGAACGTTATAGGCTGATTATGTATTCTGTGTAGATGGCTATACTAATGATTAGGTACCTCTTACTGGTTGATGTAAGGGCAACACAAACAGGGTTTTGAAAAGTGTGATTTGATGATAATACCCAATGCATGGAAGCTTGACAAAGTGATTAAAGTTTACAATGATATTTTTATAGATATCGATTAAAAGCTTCATTTGTATGTTTCGATAGAAATATTTATATCTACTGTTTTTGATCTATGCTCACCAGATATGTTAGAGCGATGTAATATGAGACATGATTCAACTCCATTAATTCGCAATAATCAATAAGAATATCTAAAACAAGATTTACCAATGCACATCTATATATTATATTGCACAAAAAATAAAGTCATACACATAGACACGCTTGTTCACGATGCATACAATGTTGAAGCAAATAAATAACAAAAAAACTGATTAAAAATTAATGGCAACAATTTGTCAGATGAATATTAAAACTTCACATCATTGGACACGACGCTAATTGAAAAGATAAAGATCGAATAAATTATCCAATTACACAATCGAAAAGTCGTAATGACTATAAGAGTTGACAGCTCATTACTATTAAAAAAAATAATTATCGTAAGTCATAATTCGTGCGGAACGAGAAAATGTTCCGATTAAACGAACATTCGGTACATTTTGGTCGGAGTGTGAAACCAGAAAGGACAATTGGAAACGAAATAAACACTGCTGGAACAGAATGAACTTTTTACCATCGATGTCAGTTGTTGACTACGTGTCCCCTTGTCGGCACTTAAATTGGACGTCTCGGCCGATACGGCACGCGGTCTGTCAGAACTCCTTGTTAATGATCACACGAAATCATTAAACAAGATAATAAACTTAAATACTACACGAAAACACGACAAAACACTGCACTCCTTGCTTTTAATTATCACGTGCATGAAAATTATGAATACCTTTGTATTCCACAGCCAAAATTAAAAGAAAATTTGAACATACCGACCCACACAAAAAGCTCAAACGAGAAACTCTTCGAAGTTTCTTATTAATAATACATTTGAGAGGTGTTAATAAATCACGTGTTAATTAGCTACTATTACACAGTTGAAAGCTATAATTGAACAATGTATCTGTTACTCGAGTTTTTAGATAGATCTGTAACAGCATCAGACGGCCGCGAACAAAGAGCTAAGACTACGTCAAAGAAAAGGAACAATAGTGGTGTGAATGTTACACTCGGATATTACAATAATGGTATCGATTATAATTTGCGTGCGATGCGGTCTGAGATACGGGCGGGAGGCGACACGTAAGCGACAGGCGTTCGCAATCGGCGTCGCGATCGACTCTTGCGCACCACACCGCACAATGCTATCGTGGCGCTACGATCGCGGACATGCCCTCTCGCGCCATTACGATTGGTGCTTTCAACGTATACGCACCTATTTTATGGTAGAATGATTAGCTTTATGAAAGGGTTGTGTTCAAAATCGACAGGTTTTTAAGCGATCCTTTTTTGGAATTTCTCGAACATGAAAAATCGGGGGACGCTATCGGTGGACCAGTTTCACTTTCAATGGACTGGTTTCCTAAACATTTTCCAAAGAAAAAACAGAAGTCACAGCAGAACGGGGAAGACAAAAGACAGTCAGACAGACATTGGAGACAACACTTGGAGATAATAAAGACTAAAGTAAAGAAAATTGCTGCGTCGATTATAGCATAGATAGACTCTTCTAACTGTGCAACAACGGAAGGTCTGCGGACGTTATTCAGAAGTTATCACTATGAACATCAATAAAAAGCCTACACTAACAAAACTTTTACGTCCTTTCCATAAAAGGAGAAAACTAGACAGATAAGCCAAACATTTTAGTACCAAATGAAAGTAAAAATGAAAGAAACAACTCGTAATCTTGATATGCTGATGTGCCATTAAGCGTCTATAAAGCCGAATTTTACTTACACGACTGCTCTTAATTGAATAGTACTAAAATAGGTTTTACGATTTCGACATAAAAAATAGAGAAAAGAAATAAGATATAATATTTTATTGATGTAGTAGAAGTAGAAGGGGGGCTTGTGGCTAAGTAATAACAGCCGCACGGGTCGATCGTTCAGGTTAAGCTACGCTTGCCACGGTTGGTCCGTGGATGGGTGTGATATTTACATACCAAGAGCCCTGCGTGCCTCGAAAAGCACGTTAAGCCGTTGGTCCTGGCAGTCATTCGTGGATCTTTGACAGTTGTTACTGAGTCGTCAGAAGTCCGAAAATCTGACAACCAGTCTTACCAAGGGGTATCGTATTACCTAGTAACTGGGTTGTGGAGGTCAGTAAGGCAGTCGCTCAATGTAAAGTACTGATAATCAGCTGTATCCGGTTAGACTGGAAGCCGACCCCAAAATAGTTGGGAAATGACTAGGCAAATTATGATTTTATTGATATAGTAAACTAAGTAAGTAAAAAAAAAAAATTAAGACCGCACAGTGAAATTCATGCAAAACAAATTCAATTCAATTCCAATCAAATTCCTTTGCATCGGCACCGCTAAGCACTAAGTAGAATATTCCCATGCCTCATTTTCTATTTAACATACGTAATTCAAAAGCCATAAAACGAAGTTTGCAAAATGAGCCAAGTTATAGGCGGAAGCGGAAATCTAAATTGATTCGTCAAAGCTTTTTATTTTATTCTTATTAAGTTATATTAAAGTTTTTGCTTGCAGTTTCTTATTTATTATGCGCATTTTTAAACAGTAAAGAGTTCACTCAACTGAAACTTTATTATTATTTATTTTGCTGATGGACTTAATATGGAATAGTAAATTGGTCCTTGTTTTTATAAAATAAAATTGAACTTGGTTATGATCGAAACCAATATTTTATGCTGTTATCTGTGAAACTATCAATATTTAAGCCCGAGTTCTAAAACGATGCCTTCTGTCTGCCAGCATTCAATCAAGCCTCACTCTTGAGCAATGTTCCCAAATACGCACCTTATTTTCAAAACGAAATTCACATAGAACTGGCAACATTTAAAAAATATGATGCAAAATCACTCGCACCGTTGTTATCCTTTAACCCCAGTACACCGAAAGGCAAAACTGTCGCCAGGCTCGCCCGAAGAAGGCAGGAGCGAGTAATAAACACGGCCGCGTCAATAAAAGTCAGCGTCCCACCATACACATGTCTACTGCCCGCTAGCAGGTGTACTGCCTAGGATATGGCAGTAGGGCTGCCTGCTAATGGTGAGGAGTTATAATAAATTGCATTCTTAAGTGACGGGAAAATATTGTGTGCCTAATTTGTAAAACCATTAAAATTGCTGTCATGTTTTCTTTACAGATGGCACTTTCTATGTTTCAAGAATTTTGAAAGAGCAAGTGATAAGCTGTTGAACATCAATCATTTGGTACGACTAAGAATTCAACACACGACATAAGTACGAAAACTAGTACTTATTTATTTTTTTAAACAGTGTATGGCTGCTGATGAAAATGGTGAAAGCAAACGAAAATAATGTAGTCGCTGAAAATTTATGATATTTATAATTTTTGTACCACACTTGTCATAAAATATTTTGGTGTAAATGACGTGATAACTAAAGGTTCTTTATTCCCAATACTTTAACTTTATATCCGTGTTATTCTAGACCTTCGAAGTCCAGAAAAAGTCCAAAGGCATAACATGAAAAGCCGTTACTAAAACAACCCAGTAACTCAAAGATTTTATTTGCGCTACCGCACTTATGCCTTCATCGCGATATACATTTTACGAGTTCACCAGTAGCAAAATGGTTTACAGTAAAAAAGTTCTTTAGTACAGTGATAACCCTAGTTGGTCGTAAACACGTACTATGCAAATACGCGGCTCGTAGACGGATGCTGTCAACATTTTCATACCAGAATATTGAAACACTGGCCATTTAGCGTTTTATCTCGACCGTTTTAATTTTAAGCAGCTCTTTAAAATAATTTTGCTGCAAATGAGTCAACGTATTTTCGCAATAAATTTGAAAATTTATAGTTCCTTAGTAACGGATGATTAAGTCCCAACAAGATGGGTGTGTCGCCTTCCTCATAATAATATTACGGCGATTTAATTTGCATGCTCGCTCACACATGGCCGGCAAAATATCCAAACATATATTACGGGTTATCTGGACCCGTCAATCTCAGCAAGAACAACGCGTTTTCTTACAATAATTGAACAAACTAACGCCAGTCAAACGCATCCGGTCTTACAAATCGTGTTCAAACTTGAGACAACTGGCTGGTTGGTGTAGCAAACGTCAATCTAACACGAAAGCTCGCAACGAGGTGTTTAATGATGCAATAATTTGCATAGGGGCCCGTTGCTGAGAAACGCGACCTATTCTCACGTCTGTCTTCGGCTATAAAGTTTCCTTTTACAGTAGCAACTCTTGTTATGTGAACTTTTGTGCTAAATATCGCGAGACGGCGCGATCTCGTTGTGCTCGCTCGTCATTCACCAGCTAAACATTCTGCGCAGCCGTCAACTTACCATTTAATGACGCCTTATTGTTTATGGACTGTTAAGCAGCAGAAATGGTTACCTGAAAAAGGAAAAGAAATCGCTTTATTATACAACGAATGACAGTCGTAAACGTCAAGCGAGTGTAAACGAAAACATTAAAAAAACACACAAATTGAGAAATGAACAGAATCAATTAAGTATCGGTGGTCGGGTTCGTAAAATCGGATGCCTTATTCAGTAGGTGGGGCACCGTCCCGCGCACGGGCCGGCCTGGGCCTGCTAAACCCCCGGCGCACAATCTGACATTTATGAGTGCCATAAAAACGCTCAAGTAGTGACTTTTACTACTTGTTTAGTGAACATAAATGTCTTTGCCTTACCCGCGCTCAACGTCGTCCGTATTTAAAAGCGCACAGTTTCGTGCACAGTTTTGCTCCTTTTTCCTCTTTTTATTTACTGTTACTGTACTGTTATGCAACTGTATAATGCTTTGGTTACTTTTCAGCGACAATTTATTGGTGTCGTCTTTTGTCTTTATTTTAGTGCCGCGAGAACATGGTTTGTTTTAGTTTTATTTGCGTATTTTGAATTGCTCGTCATGATAAATTGTGAAAAAATTTGGACACTTTTCCTAAGTTGCATCGTGAAAAATGCTTTCTTACAAAAGTTGAAGATAAGTTACCACTGAAGTTAATCACAAAGTACTTATAATACATTTGAATACGTGTGTTGAGTATGTTGATTGATATCTTGAGTTGTTTACAGGGCTCATAAAACTAATTAGAGACTGGCATTTGTTATGCAGGTGGCGTGGGGACCTCGTAGCGTCCTGACAGTTTAAAAATTATGACATCGGCATCAAAACTGATTTATGCGTAGGTAGCTGTAAATATTTGTAAGTAAAAACGTGATGAACTAATCTGTCAGTTGACACCAATAAATCATAGGAAATAGAAAGACGGGGCCGCCGGCGTAGCTACAAGGAAAATCAAACGCACCGACCTACCGTTATCCCGCCCCGATTCTTTCAAACCAAAACAATACATCCGCATCAAAACTTTTCTTTCCGAGACCTCCAGTGGACCGAGCTGGCCGCTGTTCATAGGTATTCCGCAGCCGTCCGCCGACGTTTGGCAGTATCGACGGTTTAGCATAGGCCACCCACATGCCTTGCCTACATACCTTCAGGTTTATGGTCGCCGGTCCTCGAATAATAATGCTGCACCTAGACACAAGGCCGGCTAAACAATAGTGTCTTGATTACTTTTTGCCCTTAAGTGTTTTGAATAACTTAAAAATGTTGACAATGTATGGTGCTATTTTTTGAAGTGACGCAATGTTATTAGAAACCTAGATGTGAATGGAAATGTCATTGACGGGAAGCCCTGGAAAGGAGAAGCCTTCAGGCTGAAAAAAACAACAACTCGATAGCTGCGCTTCAATCGGCAGGAATGCGAGGTAACCTAATATTTATAAATTGAAATATTTATTCTCCAGTGTGGGATTGTATTTATTTTTCATACTAATTTATGAGTTGTTTAAATAGTTGGATGCCAGTAGGCCTATTCTGTAAATATCTCACTGTGTAAACTTCGGTGAAACGAACCATTATTTTACTTCATGCCAGGGATTGACACTCACTTCAAGCTCACCTCACCCAAGTTTTCACGATGATCTTTTTACAGAATTGACCGACTGGATGCCTGTGAAACTGACTAGGTGGTGCGAAACGAGTTTGAAGTCTTGGGCCAGGGTTACGACTAAGTATGCCAAGACCTAATTCATCAAATCTTGCCTAATCAATATCAATGTCAAGATGTCCTATAGCGTTACTGTTTGTTATTCCCGGCCACTGTTTATATCGCACCAAAAGAAAGTCCTTCTGCATACCACTGTAATATATTCGTCCGCCAACCATACCTTGTTTTCGCTTCAAATTAGACAATTAGGAGTCGGGTTGTGACGCTAAATCTATTAAATTAAAGCTGAGTACGCACCGGTCACCTACCGCGGCGATTTTTTAATCGTATGTATGCGACGTGCGATTCGCGACTACATTTCGCATATCAATGCGGTGGACAAATTGATGAAAAAACGTTGGGCAGCGCGTGTCGAACACGAGTGATGTGTGCCCTCCGCTGCGATTTTGAAATAATTATTGTGTTACGTGTGTTTGGTAGACATCATTTTATGTTTTGATGACTTGATTAAATAAATCTTTAAAATCTTTATTTCTCAATAAATGCATCAACATTATGTTGGTCTAAAAATGGCTTAAGTTAGTGTTCCATAGTGAAAACCCTGACTTCTAAACTAGGTTTATGTACCTGTATTGGGAATGTTTTGATGTTAACTTGTTTAAAAAGGTGAACAATACCTCTGAAATGGTAGTTATCACTTCTTTTCAGGCCGTATGAACCGTAAACGTAGACTATGGAGAAAGGTATTTGTGGAAAGTAACTGTACTTTTGCTATGGAATAGCTTTTGGCTCTAATTGTACCAATTAACAGACAAATAACTCCCAAAATTCATGCCAAAACTGTTTTCAGGGACTGTTTATGTTTCCAATGCTATAGATTTTTCATTTGTTTGCATAATTTTATCCTTAACATACCAAAGCAGTGATTCATTATAAAGTTTAGTAGTAGTACGAAATCGGAAAGCGAATTTACATTTCCTTGTAGGTAAGTATTCTAGTGGGATGGCCCAGCCATGTAGTAGCTAAACTTGAAGTAATGGCATACGTGCCTTAAGACACGTGCGCCCATCGGGTGACAGGAATAAATAGTCGCGAAAACATTGCGAAATTGTACTCGCGAAATTCTTGTGTGCGAGTTTTTGAGTTGGTTATGGAAAATGTGCAGAGCTGCTGGGGATTTGATAGTAGGGCAGCAATAGTTAATACCTATTGCTGCCCTACTATCAAATCCCCAGCAGCATCCCCAGTGATAATATTTCTGAAATTTATTTAAACAAAAATCTAGAAGGTAAGGTAAGGTATCTAAGTATTGTGGTTTTCAGGTAGAAGCTACAGTTTAAAGATGTAGAAGAGGTGAAGGGCGGGCGTTTTGCGGGACTGTGTTTTGTAATTTCGACGTTCGAAAAGTGCTGATTCTCAGCCTAATTTGAATAAATTAATTTGATTTTGGAGAACTAGATCTAGAAATTTAAAGTTTCCGTACGCTTAAATTTGGTAAAGTATTTTATGATCGACTTCCATAGTATGAATAGATAGGGTGTATTTCTATTTCAATATTTAGGCAAGACGAGGCTTGGCAAGGATAGCGGACTGAAGCCTGAAATGTCACCGGAAAGAGGAAGAGCTTTATGGTCGACTAGGGATTCTGGTCTGACATACAGATGAATAGAGACGACTTGGTTGATCTATGCGATTCTAGCCAGAGATCGAACTGTATGTCAATACGAAAACAGGAAGTATTTCTCTCTGTGATTACAATGCAGAAAATCAATCAATCTAATAGCTTTATTAGTCTCAATTTAATCACATCACAATCAGAACTCCAGCCAATAATTTCCTATGAACACTTATACATTCCTAGTCTTAATACATACAGTAATAGAAGGTGTCTCGTTTATGAGCCGTGCCATCCAATGACGGGCAGCGTCGGGCAAACGTCAGGCAAGCGTCGGGCACTGGAGCGTGACCACGATTGACGGCCCACAAAACCACGTCCATAGTGACAATATTACCATAATTACCTCCAGTAATTTATAGGACATGCTTCGATACCTTTATCGCGCAATTAAGGGTTGAACTCCTAGAAGGTCACCTGTACTAGATGGTACGAGAACTGCAATTATTGATGTCATTACTAACTTGTTAAGTGGAAAATTATGGATTAGTACCCAAGTAATTGTCTGGATAGCAGCTGTTTTTCACGATTATAAGAATGGAATTTTGGCAAAGTGTTTCAGTTTTTATCTGTACTACTTCACACTTTCGACGAAGTGATTAACTGGCTGCTATTAAGAAATAAAACTTGTTCAGTAAGAAAGAAACTACGGTTCATTCGTTAGGTAAATTTACAAGTACGAAATACGGTGTGCAATGTATCTAAAATGTAAACTGTAATTTGTCAGATAGTGTTATCAGTATCAAGCAGGCGTTTGCCCAGTTAGCTGTCAGCCACTATTTATCTTTCAACCAATCGAAGGTACGTGTGCGTCTAGACGCAGGCTAATTGTATGGTGATAGATTAGCCACCACATTTACACGCTGTTAACCGCAATAAGATTTACATAGGTATTTTTTAAAGAAGCTTAGAATGCAGACTACAACCGGTACATTTACCCCACATGTAGGTAATTGACTGTTAACTGTCAATGCGTCGAGCATCAAGTTTAGTTAGTGAGAATGAGAATAATGTAGCTCTCGAGAACAAAAAATAGTCTGGAGTTAGTAAATTATATTTCTTTCTCCATTTTTAGTTGGCGCAAAAACAGTTAAGTTCGTTCTCGGAAAAGTTAGCATCAAGAAATAGTAAAGTATGAATTATGCACAGTATTGTTACACCTCACGGTGATAATGAACTATTTCGCAGTTTATCGCTACTTTCGTAAAACAAGTAAAGTTGCATTTATGTAAAACTGAAAGCCTATTATTTAATATTGATCTCGTATTAGTAGCTAAAACTGGCTCAGCAATCAGCACTGAACACTGACGATACCCGTACACGAGGCAAAGCCATTTGTTTGCCGAATAAACAAAATATAAATCAATCCGTCAGACTTCACTGTTCACCCCCGACCACGGTCGATCGGGCACGACGGCTCCCGACCGAACCCGACCAATCCCGACCGAATGCGACTCTGATTTAAATGTTAATCGGCGAGTGTCGAAATTATTAATTACTGTGTACACCGCGGGTACGTTACGCATGCAGATTGCTATGCTAACGAATGATTAACTATGCATGTGCACGCGCAGATTTAGATTTTATGCCGTGTTCGGATTGATGGGCAGTGTGCTGGTGAAATTGATTGCTTTTCATGTAATTTGGAAATGTTTATGCCTGACACGATCCTTTTTACTTCAGTACCTACCTGATGGTACCCAGTTGATGAGTATTTGCAATTTGTGGAAATAAAATGGGATTGAAATAGAAAATTGGTGTCTATATTATCATCCTCGAATGTATATGAAGTAGTAGTCTGCATGACATTGATGACTAACACCTTTTGGAATTTTTGTCAGTCTCTTGTTTTCTTTCATTAAATTATGTAACCACACCCATAATATCAAAAAGCCAATTGGAAAGTGCCTAAAGAAATCTCAATATCTCCTAAGCTACACAAGCTTTGATTATGTCACACAAGTTAGTTTCATGAAGTAAAGAAAATCACTTTAAAAGCTTATTACATACTGGCCTGTTCGAAGTCACGTATAGAAAAAAAGTAAAAAAAAAAATGTCACGTTTCATAATTTTGGATTACATTTGAATACTTTTCATGTTGATTTAATTATTGTTTTTACCTTTGCGTATCGATTTTATAACTAAAAGGGCTTACGGAAACCGTTGATTTGTAGGTAAATAAAGGTATCATCATGCCTCTCACACCCGAGGTAGATGTACCAGGATCATCACTACGGCGCAATTGGCGAGATCCCAGAGACAAACAGCCATAACAATGAGTGTGAGACGTTCTACTGTCCAACAAGTGCTTAGATTTAGGGAGACTGGACTTAACCTGAGAAGACCATTAGACCAAGCAATCGCAAGCCACGGCGCACAAGGGCCCGAGAAGATCGATTCATTGTATCAACGATATCTAGAAGTCAGTAACTTTCGTAAAACGTACACTTTAAATGCTAAATTGACTCTGAAAAGTGCGAAAACTTTTAACAACGTCTTTTGTTGGACACTATACAGTATGTAATTTATTTTGTAATTAAAACACATTTATCCTATACGTATAAGTCCACTTGTTAGACAGATAAGGCGTCAAAAATGCCTCAAGCTATAATTGGACGTTAGACACACTACTTTTTTATCACTTTAAAATTTTTACGCTCGATCCGGAATAAGTATAGCTAATTAATTTTACGGTATTATTGAATAATGGGTTTACTCAGCCGCTTTGGTATTAATTAATTTGAAATTCGACATGCTTCTGTTTTATAAATACCAATTACTTGCCTTCTGCTTTTAGGTAACTAGCAATGATGGAATTTATTAATAATGCATTATCATCCTGCACCCTAGTCGCGTAACACACGGTCAATCACAATCTGAATCTTGCTGAAGGATGTTGCTAATCCATCGCTTCATACGTTCCAAAAGTTTGTCTGTTTAAGAACGTAAATAACGCAATGAATGCTGCTGAAGTGTCAACATTCAAGCCATTGCTGCTGTTATACAAAATTACCCTGCTGGACTGGAAGAATGGATTCCTTGAAGAATCTAGAGGATTATTTAGATACTGGCCTAAATAATGCTATTGATCCTCATTGTCTCTTGATCATCAATCATGTGCTGAACCCATGGTAACACGTTGCGCATTTGGTATTATTCAGGGTGGCACCGGCATGTCCTAGAATAAAAAATTCGAACACGTGACGTCTACCAGCTTGCGCATTGTAGATTACAGCCCACTCCCTCTAAAAGAGAGACTGTGTCCCAGCAGTGGGAACATTATAGGCTGATTAACGGCTGGCATATTTTTCTTTCTTTCTTTCTTTTCTCTTTCTGATTATGGAATGGCAGGGACGCTCAATATAAATACGCGTAATATTTTTTCATAAAAAATATAAAAAAAGAAGATCTATTCCAGTGATCTAACTACACTGTGGTGGGTCTTTTAGTTCCTAATGATCAATGAATGATACATACAATACAAAACAATTTAGGTTACAACTTTATCACAGTAATTGAGAAACTCGTAAATCTACTCTAGTTTCATTACATATAACTCACAAATCTAATCAATTCTCTCACAGAAAACTTGATGTAGGTATCCGTGACATGTCTTGTCACTGTCATTCATGTCTGCTACTGATACAACTGGTTGCACTATTTTAATTAAGATAAACAATATTAATCATTGTAGCACATATAATTTGCCACATTAAATTAAGGAAATTTCACGTCATTACTAGCCTCCAGTACTTGATTAATCATGCCCCCGCTATCAAACGAGGCATTGCATTTGATTGTCTGGAGACAGACATTACGGTTGAATTTAATCTAATCTACGATTTAATTGGCATTTATCGTGGTCCATTGGAATAGGCTGCTGGCATTTTAATGAACATTATAATAATTATATGGTTCTAGATGGCTGTTGGCAAACAGGAACTGTTTTAGTATATCAAAATCATGTCTTGATTGCATTCATTGGTTGTGAAGAGATCATTATCATAAACATCTTTTCATTATGTAAAACTGCTTCTTTTGCTATAAGTCTATTAATAGTAAACTGGGAAATTATCAAAGTTATTGTTTATGTCCTCTAGTCCTTTCATAGTTATACCTATTACCTCTGATAGCAGCAAACCCTTCGTGGTTTGGAAGTTACTAAACCCTCTCCGAAAACAAGTGGGAAGATTTAATGATAGTTTTTAGGCATTTAAATAAATAAATAAAATAAATGTAACTACAACCTGGTAAAGTGGGGCTGCCTCGACGGAACGGCAGTAGGGTGTGGTTGTAGAGCTATGTCGCAAACAATGCTCCACGTCATATCCTGCCCTCTGTGTCCCAAAATATGCAGTCAAAGTGACCTCTGTCCTGCCACCAACGACGGCGTAGAAGTGGCGAAGTTTTGGGTCAACAAGATCTGAATTACAGTCGTGCCATGACACTAAGAAGAAGAAGAAGCAACCCAATAGCAACCTTATTGGGACGGGAATAAAGGTCACTGTGATTGTGACAGTGAGCTAACAAAGGGGTGGTTCCAAATACATAGTTTCAATAAGTATAAATCTGACAGTTGATTAGGAGTGAATCACATTTAAAACAACACGACAAACTTACTATTTCCCTAAGGCTTAGGACACAATGCGCTTATAAGAATGCTTTGCTGAACACTTGTTTCTATGGTTTTTGACCTGTATAATAGACATGCACTGAATTTCAATGTTGTTGGTTTGTTTTAGTTTAAGTATTTCATCCAGTCAACAAAAATATTGTCGAACAGATACTTTAACCGGCTTTTAACATGATCTATCAAGTTTTTAAAACAACGAATCAGCCTAGCCTTTTCCTAGTTTTTTAAACTACAATAGTATGTAAAACAAACGTCACCACACATCAAAACTAGGTGCGCACAATACATAAAGTTTCTGCGCCATTTGACGTCAGTTTGGGCGGGCGATGCGTTTCAATGATTTGTGACGCCTACCGCTGAAAGCTCAAACTATCCAATAAAATATAGTGATTTATTGGGAAATTTTCACTATGTATAAGCCAAATAAGTCCATGTTTCATAAATGATGCCACATCATCGTCCGTAATGGAGCGGAAGCTGATAATTTTAAAGGTGCATAAACAGTTTTCAGAATTATGACGTTTCGGAAAAGCTTGACTACGTATCACATTCATTAAGCACTTGGAAAATGCTTATGATATTATTTACAAGTGTAATTTAAAAAAATCAATGCCTGGCCTTTTTTCAACTATGTTGGGGTCAGCTTCCACTCTAACCGAATGCAGCTGAATACCAGACTTTTACACGGAGCGACTGCCTATCTGACCTCCACAACCCAGTTACTGGGTTACACGATACCCCTTGGTAACACTGGTTGTCAGACTTCGCTTCTGACGACCCGTAACGACTGTCAAATATCTACGAATGGCAGCCAGGCCGGCCTATGTCCTTTGAGGCACTGAGGGATCTCGATATGTAATGAATGGTCACCATTCGACTGACCGTCCTCGGCAAGCGTTGCTTAACCTTGAAGATCGACCTGTGTGGCTATTATTTAGCCTCGAGCCCGTCCTCGAAACGAAATAATGTTCCTTACATTTATTTTGAATCACACCTGTTAGTCACACATAACTCAGATGATTTTATTAAGTTCCAAAGCTGTCTTCAATATTCTTATGGTACCGTTTCATTCAACATAGCAAAAAAGCTCCCTACGTGTTCAAATTCTCGTAGATTTAGGCTGTATCGGAATACTAATGCGAAGTTTAATAGTTTTTCTTCGATCATCATTACTAGGTATGCCAAAATACTAAAGTATTTTGGACACAAAAAATCGACACGTGCTCCAAAAATTATATATTTCCAACACGCACGTGTATGCGGCGTTATGATTTGTTTAAATAAATAATAGATTTATAGTTGAATTATTTATGACCCGTAATATCAGGTCGATAGTCTATTAATTAAATAAAGCATAACTGTTTATGACATTTTAGTAATTAAAATTCGATGTAGGTGATTGAAATATTTATAGTAAAAGTATTTTATGAGCGAAGTTTTTATTTGAACTTCTCTTCATATATTATTAAAGAAAATTATAGTAAGCACATCCAACGAAATAATTTCTGGATCTTTTAGTTTCAGGATCCGCATTTATATTATATTATTTCAGCATTCCGACTTAACAAAACGAGATTTAAGTTTAGGCCGAGCCCTAAACCTTCGAGCCAGACTTTGTATTTCGAACTTTATTCCGACTTAGAAAAAGTTCTTAATACAAAAACATAACTACTTGATGGTTTATATCTAATTACTTATGTTTTTGTTTTACGATGATCGACTATAACTTGGAAGTTTAACAAACACAGAATGACAGAACGCAAACGCTACAAAAGCTCGCGTAGCAAATCAAAGGCTGCGTAGCAGACGCGCTACGACAATTAATTAGACTCCTCAAAATCGTCACCGCAAGTGTTGTGAAAACATAAAAAACAAACCTGGGAAACACCATATCGATACATCCCGGAAGCATATCGGTGTCACATTAGCTACAGCCCTACATTAACATTCACTCAACACTTGATCCAGGAGTTATCACGTATCGAAAAGAATAGAGCCATAATATTTTATGATCCCTTGTGCGCCATACCGGGAGGCGTCGATGTTCGAATTTTAAACAAAACGCGCGCGCGCATGTATCGATTATATCGAAGAGTCGATAAATAATTAGTCGATATTTTTTATTGGCTATTAATATTATGAAATAATAATTGTTATTATAGTACTAGCATTATGAATCATACTACGTAGGTAACGCACGTGTAGATAAAATTTTTTAGAGCTTTTCGCGCGCAATTTACGATTTTTTTTTGTTGCAAAAGGAGATTGTAAGAATTGTAGCAACCGATCTATTCTGTAAGAAACTCACCGTGAAAACTTAGGTGAAGTGAGCTGTCATTCCAACTGATACTAGAGATTTTCCCCAAAGGAAGAGGGCGTGAGATTATGTAGGTATGTATAGTGTTAACGATTCTCAGAACACTTATTTTTTATCGTGTCCACCTACCCACATTATTTAGCAGTACCAAGATTGAAAAATACATCAACGTTTTTCAAAAATATTTACAGCGAAATGCAAAAGCGAAATTGCCCAACAAGCTGTCTCTTTAAATAGCTAAACTTTCAACAGAGTTCTAACTTTTAAAAGCACTTAATCGTGCCTGATATTTGTCTTAACAGCGTGCAGGTATCATGATACTGATATCGAGATAGATAGGGCAATAATTCTTTCGACACAGCTCACGGTGCCAGCATGTTCGCGTGTTCAACCAAACGATCATTTGTGGAGTACAGTGCGAACAAAAAGTTGGAGCGTGGGTACTGAAATTAGTGTTTTTTCAAAATATGATAGTTTTAAGAACTGACAGTGAAATGATAGTTTGTTTTAAAAAGTAGTTAAAGATTACAAAAGTGACAGCTATTTAAAGAGCCTATTCCCTTTACCCATGGATAATAATAAAGCTTTAGATGGAGTTAACCTTGATTTATTTAAGCAGATGATGACTCCATATTTTTCTTTAATTCCCCAATCATGGATATTTACCGGTCTTACACAATAACTAACGTAAGTCCACCTTACTCGAAACTGACTATAAAAGTAAGATTTACTATAATAAACACGTAATAAATGTCGTTGCTACCATTACGCTGGATTAGAATGTCGCCAAGGGACAGGCAGCTTGCATATGTTCAAGTGATTTTTCACGGCTACGGAACCCGTGTTCAAAGGGCACGCAGTACGGTGTCGCAATCACGATCCTCGATCACGACTGGTCCTTCTACTATTCGTTTGTATTACCTCCACAACCGAAAACAGACGCTATATCTTCAACGCTAAAGTCTAAACCAACCGCAAAAGGATATTGGCTGGTTACGATTAAGAAATTTGCGATTAGACCATCCGAAAATGGGCTCTATTTAAATGCACTTAAAGGTCAAATTGATTGCGAAATTATGTTTGCTAAGTGGTAAAATGTCTCTAGACCGTGTCGCTACTAGCCTTAAATGCATTAAGTTTGTTTTAGAGATAATAATCGTTGCGAATGCAAGTGCTTTGTTGTTTCAAAGATAGAGTTGTTGTTGTTGATTTATTTTTGGTCAACCATTGTTGGACTTAATAAGGGTTGCAAATATTCAATTATTATATTGTGCTAGTAACGTTGTATTCGCCTGTACACTACCTAGCGTAGTTACTGCTTAATTATAATTTTAGTTATTCAGTATGACGCATTTAATTTCTGCCTGTTTTAAAATAAATTAGCTAACGCGCTTTGAAATTGAATTATCTGCTCGATTAATATAAACATGTTTTTATTAGCCTGATCTATAACTAGGTATTGCTCAATGCAACTTTATAAGTAGGTACCTACATCCTACTGTTGGTAAATTTTGCAATTGAGATTTAGGTCACTTCTAGATGTCTTGATACTCGTAGTTATAAGTTATGTATACTTTACGGGCCTAAGCAAAAGTTTGAAGAACACGAGTTGACCATCCAATAGTTTGAATGAAAAACTGCATGAAACTAAGCTCAATAAAGCCTGTATTTCTGTACAGAAGTTTGAAGATTTCTTACAGAAAATTCTTGAAATGTAAGTAAAATATTACTCAGATAACAAACTACTAGAAATAGCTAAAAAATACCAACGATTTCCACGAAAACAAAATAAGCTACGTCAAATAATTTCCAAGTTTATTTCCCTTCCCTATTTTTTTGAGGGAAAAAATATCAAAACATTCACCTAACCTGGTTTTATTAAAATAATTTCGGAAGAGTGCGTGAGGTGGGTTCCGATACTGCCTTCGAACACGCAACCTCACCCACAAACTTATCTTTACCGTTGACGAAATCAAAGGTAACTTATTTCGGTGCTACTCAATTCGGCATTAATCAACCTTCACCCAAAATTTTCCTTTTTAAAAGACGAAATAAGTTTGTAAGTTGCCAGTATTACGGAGACCTAATCAGTGAGACCTGTCCCTCTAAGTTACTTATAGCGTTGTATATTCATAAACATAGATAGATAAGAATTACGTTTAGGCAACACGAAGAAACTAATTAAGTTTGTATTATCTGATGGCTCCCACATAGAGTTGCTCGTCGATAGTTTCTAATTTCGTTTATGAGTTGTGTTCGGTATTTTATTATTTATTTGTGTGAGTAGTAGAGATTATGGCTGTATTTTGAAAGATTTTAGGTAACCGAAAACGAAACTACATTATGTTCCTAATTTAGTTGCGGCTTGTATTTGGTATTATTCTTTGTCCTATACCTTAAGGGCAAAGCACCAGGGTAGCCCGCGAAATTCAAATTTTCGTAGGCTTATTGCAACATGCAGGTCAGTGTCAGGTTATATGTTGGACCAAGTATAATTCGCGACCGTAACGAGTACGTATTTGCAGAATTATTATCATTAAAATCATCAACATAACATAACTATAGTTCATATACAAGTAAGTTCATACATAAGTTCTATTGAATGACTATTTCAAGAAATATCAGTCGTAAGAAAATTTGAATTTCGCGAGCTACCCTGGCGTTTTCCCCTTCACTTATCATGTCTAAAGAAAATTACAATTTGAAACTACCAGCATGGAAAACTTAATCGAAACTACCATTGGGACAGTTTTTGTGCTGAAAGTAGGTACCTATGATATAGGCTCACTACATTTTCACAAATACCTACAGGACTAATGGTTCGTCCTACAAATATTGTTCAAGATTTTTTTTAAAGCAGCATGTATGTACGGAATTATAGGTAGGTATAAGTAGGTGTGTAGGTAGTGGAACTTTACTTATAACTTCTAACAACTGTCACCAAACTCCCGAAAAACAATATTTTCCTAAAAAAAATACATTAAAACAGTTTCCTAAACACAATAAAACAATATGACACTCGCATCCCCCATCTTGCGCGCATTTCTCGGGCGGGGGTGGGACACAGACAAATGACTAGCGCCCCTGCTGCCCGAATGAGTTATGGCCACCAATCGAGCCGCACCCGACAGCCGCCATTTTTAATTTTTAGGGGTACCTCGCACTCACCCTTACCAGTCCAGTATTATTATTAAGTGTGCGCAGTAGTGATAACATGACGAATAGGGTTGGTAGGTATTTTTTAATGGGTGTTAGTGAGGAGGTAGTTTTTTGTTTTTCTTTTAGTGGTGGTATTAAAATAATAGTTGCTTGTCCCAAATTGGAAAGATAAGTGTGTGTTATCTACTTTAGAGTTAGGTATAAATACTATAAATAAAACATGCATTCAGTTATTAGTTAAAGGCACGTTCTATGGTAGATAAAAGAGTGTAGTTTTTCTAAAGCAATTAGTAGAGTCGGCTCAGTCAGCAGGTGCAAAGATATGAAAAAGCTTTTGTTTTATTGTTGGTACCTACCTAAATAATTTAATAAATAAGGCCAGTCGGCCCACATGAGTTTTAGAAACATTGTGATTTATTCAATGGTTTTTTCAGCTTCTGAAGCCAAGCCCCTCGTAAAATAAAGAACCCGAAATAATAACAAAGTCAACTGAAATAATGATCATAAACAAATTTAAAATCTCATTGAATTACAACTTGGCACACACCCCTCAACGTATTGTGTTACAACATTAAAATTAAGAAGTTGATCCTACAACTACACTTCAATAAATCCTTATAAGTTTATTAGTTCAGTTTAAAGCTCCGCGGTACGTAAATATTTGAAGAGCAGCCCATTAAAATCAAGTTTTAATACGTCGTAAAAACTAATGCGCTCATAATCGTCGATTAGAACAAATTGAAGCATAAACGAACATCAATGTTGACATAAATCACGCCCTCTAACGCCATACTGTTGAACTACGGGACGTTTGTCGCTTCACTATCGTCTCAATCTCGCTCGGATGATGAACGAGCACTTTTATTGCGGTTACACGCTTGTTTATTTACTGCTTTGTAATAGAATGTCAATAAACAACGTTGATAACTGAACGCGGCAATAAAATAATAATAAAACACGACAGTTATTGTGCCGGGAAGTGGCGCTCTCCTGCGTTTGGCCGTGAAAACGCAACAACTCGAAACAGCGACATCTGCCGTCGAATAGATGAATTAAGTACTCAAATTAATACTCCAAATTCTAATGGCCGGCTTACATGTAGGAAGAATTTTCTATACATTTATTCAAATGGCCTATTCCTTAAACGAGTACGAGACGACAATAAAAATTCAATTCATCCAATGAATACCAGAAAAAAATAATTATTGTCTAGTTAACAAGCGAAGATCATTTATCACACGCTACGGCACATCAATAATTCATTACTAATAACACAGAGGCACTGACGTAATTAGTTCAATTACTCGCCCACCCAGTAATTCCGCCCCACCGTGTGGTAATTGAATTATTTATCTTTAGCTAAATTAGGAAAGGAAGATAAGTGCAATCTTCACCTTTAGCTAAGGTGTTCACGTTGGACCACGTGTAATTAAGTGTGCGTTAAACGGAACCGAGACAATAGATGCGTGACCTAGCCCTGAGATTAATTCGTCTGATAACAAATTTAATTTAATACGCTGAGAGAAGAGTGTTTTATATGGAACGGAACTGATTCTAATAAGAATTTGGTATTATTTGAGTATTCAATTATTATAATCATTTCCATTTCGGCGTCGATTATTTTGTTTTTAGATGTAGCATTAATAGAATTTAATCGATAGTATTGTACTAAGTGCTGACTTTTCAAAAGACAGATCATTTTTATTCGTAGACGTCTAACAGTTCTAGTATGGAAGAACTGTCAAAAATTCAAAATTATTCCTCCGATTATCTGAAGTTGGAAAAATCAGCCCTACATCAGATTCTGTTAATAACTAATAAGTACCTACAGAAATCTTGAAATAGACCAGTTATTAACTAATTCCTTATTAGGCAAACTGACGATAGTCTACATTCTAACATAAATGTGATCTCCACGCCATTAAATTAAGCAATATCCGTCCAGCACGTTACAGCCACAGTTAGTGAATTTCTTATGCTTGGCAATCTAGGGATACATTACTATACAAGGACAATTACAAAGACATTAGTTAGTGGAACATTCTCCGGGTTCATTATAAACCATCGGGTCCGCACAACCCTCGGATTGGTCTTTGGGTCCTGTTGAGGAATGTGGACTATTAGAGGGGACTAAAAATTAATGTTTCCAATTTGTATACTATGCAGCCTTATATTACAGTTTCGTTATGTTGGTGCATACCGACCTTTTTGCTGTGGGTATGACACTATTACTAGCACATCGTTAAATTGGTTTAAATTTTGAAGGTCAATTTATTGTCTCGTCTTGTTCGCAATCATTTAATCAATTACTTTAAAAAGCTTTTGTCACTTTAACTTCTGTTGGTCTGCTTGGAAAGTCTAGGTAAAGGTCTTTTTAAGTGATGGAAAACTGAAATAAGCAAACTTCTTACTAGAAACTTGCTCGAATTTTTGATGCCGCATCCATAATGACACAGCGGCGTTTATCTATGCGAGTTATTGTACATTATGTGGGAACAATTACACATCCATTAATCAAGGGAGTCCTCCGACAGTTTATTGCGCCTCCGGCCCTCAGCCCTCCAGCGGTTACAACCCTTCCAACTTGAATTACGCCCTTTTCCAACAGCCACCCAACTTTGTACTAAGTTTACACTTGATTAGCCACGGCGACTTCGGAAAAGTTCGACTCTGTGTATCCGATGTTCTTTTGACAATGTATGATAATTTATGGTTTAAATTCTAGATTTGGTTATGAATTATTAGCTTACGGAGTTTTAAAGCGTTAGCCGTGAAATCTTATTATGGAATACCGTATGCTTGAAAGAATTATCTATGTTTTAGTTAACACCTGCCGAATGTATGTATGTGTATTAGATTGTATAATTTTTTCGTGGGCCTTGAAAAGCAGCTGGTAAGGATTTTATAGATACGAAGGGCGGAACGACGAAACTTGTTTTTATTTACTTTTGACGCCTAGCAAGCGAAACATAAGCACTTCTATAACAAATCATCGGTATTCGGAAAAATCCGCAAGATTATCACATAATAGTTCAATTTCACACAATGCTTGATAAAAAAGGCCTAATTGCTTCCAAATATTAATTTAGGTATATTTTTTTAAGAGTAGAGTTTACAGAATTTGTGTATTATTTCCTCTAGTATTAATGTGGTCTTTTTGTTAAGAACTTTAGATAAAGTGGCATAACAATGGTTTCATAAGAAATGGGAACTACTAAACTCATTGAATCATTCTTATCGGTCAATCTGATTTGATTTAAACTACTACGTAAATTAACCAAAATGAAATACTTACTACCTACACTTTAACCTTTTCAAAACACAAAATATTTTTATATAATTTAATTTAAGATTGCACAGAATAGATAATAAATAAGACGAACATTTTAACTACATACTATTTATTTTATTTTTCAAACCAAACACAAAGCTCAATAACCTTCACAAGCAACTATTTTATCCCTAAAAAAAATTATAATTTTATTCGTATTTATTCAGCACTGCAATGTTAGCAG
Organism: Apamea crenata; assembly: GCA_949629185.1. Classification (NCBI taxonomy): domain Eukaryota; kingdom Metazoa; phylum Arthropoda; class Insecta; order Lepidoptera; family Noctuidae; genus Apamea; species Apamea crenata. Next base: position 12,301,852 of record OX451363.1, on the reverse strand, counting down.
CACATAAGGCCATAACTGCGTTTTAAAGAGGCAGTGCGACGTAAGCGCAGCGCCAGTGCGGACATTAATAATTTTGGCGCGAACAAATGACGCGGCTGATTAATGATTTACGTACCCAATTCCGTGTTGTCCACGAGGGTATATGGCTGAGGGTATACAATGTATGTACCTATGATATATTATGTACATGTTAGGGATCGAGTTACCTATGCAACTGTTACATTTCTAAGGGTTAATTGGATGTTGACTAATGAAGCATCATTGGATTTAATATGTGACGTGATTTTGGTTATACTGGAAACTGTTTTATAAAAGTTTTCAATCATAGTTTTTTAATTTGTAAAATCTATAAAGCCTAGGTAATAGAAGGGGGTGTCATATTCATACTAAATTGACTGATTTTTAAACAAACATATGACATCAAAATGATTAATATGATTATGGATCATTCCGAACGTATAAAAACACAGCTCATGTAAACTCAACCTTACCGAAAGCCCAGTGTTGTCACTTCTTGAAAGAAGGTGATTCTGAAAAATATAGAGAGAAAAAACAACAGAAGCCAAAAATTAATACTATAATACGTTGCTATACTATCCATCCACCATATGCGACGCAGGGCCCAACTGTGGAAGGTCAGGTGTCCCCTAAAGGTCCACTCAAGAGGGGCCCTCTGCCAGCTAGACGCTTTCACATGATTTATGGGGCCCTTATTGATACCCAATTTAATTTGGTCCCATTTGAACGTAGCGAGGTACCTTTTTGCTGCATATTAGAAAAGGATATAGGTATCGATTGGTTTGCCTACATTGTGTCAGTTAATAATGGACGTAGTTAATGCAACAGTGAAGCAGTTCTAGAATATAACTATGGCTTTTGATGAAGAGAATAACAAACAACGTGACACAAAAAACAAAACACCAACGTCCAACGTCTTGATAAAAGAAAGAGTCCCGTTAAATGTACCTACCAAATTAAAAAAAAAACAATTTAACAAATGAATCCACAGTTTACCCTTTTCTTTGTGTAGAGCAGCCGATATTACCCCATTTGTATGAATGAACATTCATTTCATAAGTACCTACACACATATATTTATATCAACTTTTCTAAACGCCCGTTCTTTAGAAGATTTACTTGTGGGATAAAATTGGCTCCCATTTAGCATCGGCACCGATATCACAATACCGACTGCCAGCCGATTTAAATTTATTTCGGACGTCGGTAACTTCCAATTTAAACCTCTTAATCCTCTATGATGTATGTCGGTATTCGGCAGGATTAAAAGTTCCACGGAAAATAACCGGGAAAACCTTTTCCGGGGTCGGATTGACCCGGCCAGGAGCGGGATTAGGCGGCCGGGATTGGATATACATAAATCTCGGACAAGGCTTTAGGGGCGACGCAATTAAGCCTCCGCGCTGATACGTCATTTTGTGACGAGTATTACCGAGATTTGGATAATACTAATCGCGTCCAATTCCATTTTATAGCGGTGAAAATATAATAATTCGAATATTAAAATTCAGCAGCCGACGTGTACAACGCACAATGGTCGCTCTGTCGGGCATTGCGTCATAAATAATTCAATTTCATAGTAATAAAATACGCGTGACCAGCGCAACGGCGTGAAAACTTTTCAGCAATTACGGGTTGAATATAACAAAAAGCGTCGGTCGATCCGACACGGCGGGGTCGGTGAGGCCCGTCCGACGCACTCGTAATTCATGCATCAGCTTGCGGGATAGGGTTGGCCACGAGTGCAGCGCCGATGACTTATAGTTTGTATTAATACGCTTCGAACACAGGAATCCAATCTGACTCGGATTAATTAATTTATGCGGTAAAAGGTACGAGTATTAGATTATTCAATAATAGAATTAGACTTGATACGTTTAATATGGGGATTGGAAGTTTGTAATGTATTGAATGGATTATTTAAATAATAAATTTGGTAAAGATCTACACTACTAATGCATTATTTATAAGGCTACTGATTTAATACACTCAGAAAGCAAATATTGCAATTTAAAAAATGAAGAGTTATTATTCTGAAGAACGATGTGGGCACCTTGAAACTGGAAACTAAAAAGGTATGCCTAATTAGTTAAAGTAGCATTTTTTTTACAACAAGTGGAAAGTTATGTAAGCTGTTGAAAAATTGCGTTGAGTACCTTTATTAATCTTAATAAATTAATGAATTTGCTATGTAGGTAGGTACGGCTTTCACAAAAAATTCTTGCCGCAAAGGTATATTTTATATGTGTTATTCCAAGAATACAAAACCTATAGAAACTGAATGCTCGTTGAGCTACCTCAGACACATAAATTCTACAAAATTACTAAGAAGTAATTGATTTATAGCAGTTTAATTATCGCAATTAGATACGCCTCCTAATCAACACGCAGATAAGCGCTGTGGGTTGCGTTAACCCTGCATAATATGCAGAGCTAGGTATGTGTTATTAAACGCAAAATTACGCATGCCTACTAAATCCAATTAATTAATTTAGATTAACTTCCGAACATTCCTAACGTGTCTCAAATATGCTAAGAAATAAAAAAACCTATTCCATATTTAGTTACCCGGATGTGACGAAGTAAGCAGCCATTAAAATTAGGGTTGGGCCACGAAGCCCGCGACTAGGGCAGGGCCGGGGCCGGCGCGCCCTGGGGCTCGGTTCAACGAAAAAAAAACGAACCAAAAAACACACATACAATGAATAACTGCCGGGCATCGATACAGATGAGATGAAAGATTTCTCAATGTCCGCCCGTTGTTCTTGTTACTTGTAACTCAATATTGAACTCAGCCCGTTTTGTTTTATTGCTTCATAATGTTTGTACGAATATAATGAACATACAATTATAATAATAAATTTGTTAAAACTTAAGCCGAAAGTTCGGCTGCTTCGTGCAAAAGAATTAAAAAATTTGGAAAGGAATCTCCAACGATTTCATCATTACGCCACAGGAGCAAAAAAGCGTAGTTACTCCAAAAATATCTACTTAATAACGGACACGAAATTAAAAAGCAATTTGGTAACCGTTACTAATTTAGGCGGCGCGGCATGGAGCTCTCAATTTGGGAGGGGCTCAGGGGCCATGCGCGGGGAGGTGGGAACCCTAATCTAAAAGCTGTCAGTTAACGCGGCAGGCAGCTGTGGCCGCGGCGCGCCTGTGTGCACCCTTCCTTATATTCCATACATGCTTTTCTATCCAGGTAGCATGCATGATGTAGGTACGCCCGACGTCCACTACTATCAAGGAGCAAATCTATGAAACAACGTCTTGAAATGTTATTATAATATAATAACTATGTATTCCATGAAATTTTAATTGACAGAGTCGTATATAACTTACCTATTAAATTAAACCCTGCGCTCAAAGCGTGAAATCCTATTAATTAACTAACGCACCGTGTCACTTTGATTTACGTTCTGGGTTATGTAGGCACCTAAGAAAACCGAGTTTCCCTGGACAGTCGGTGTCCCAACCTCATTAGTTGATATATTCGACTTGGAAAGCAAAATTTATAATAGAAAAAACCTATAAGTCACTGCCCACATTCGGGACAGATTAAATCTTTTTACACACCGGCTAATTCTTGTGCGCCTACGCATCTCTAAACTCGAACACCGAAATATGAACACCTTGGTTTGCTGTGTCTTTTAAAAATATAAACTTGTATGTGGAAGTTTCGTAATTAGCATAAGTTTGTTAGTATGGAATCGGTTTTTCCATTTGTGGGGGACACTAATTTGACTTGTCTATTTTATGATATGTATTTTCGTGTGTCCGGTTTTGTATTGACCATAATTTAATACTCTTTATTGCTAGATGCATACATAAACTTGGCTGGCACGTCTCTGTCGGTGTCTGATCTCTAATCAGATACATACCTACTTACTTAAACAGACTATAAGCGTTAAATTAAATAAAATGACAATTTAGTGTAACTTACTTTATTATTTAACCGCGGTAAATGGATATCCAATACGAAGATACCTGTGGCTCATTCTTTGAACATATCCACTTAATATTGATGAATAATGTTAAATATTTGTTTCTGATATAATCAATACGTATGTAAATTAAGTTTTATTCGTCCACTTTATCAGACAATTTATGAATAACTGATAAATATTTTATTCTATCCTCTGCTCCCACAGATTGTTCTACCAAAAATAGTTGTTTTTTACTGGTTATCTGAATGTTAAATTTGACATCAAAACATTCGACATACAAGAACTTAAAACAAGTCTTCGTAAAATAGACATTCAAGAAAATAAAATAGAACTATTTCGTAATAAAAAGACCCAATGCTATCTCGTAAAAGAATCTAAAAGAAAACAATTTCTTTTATCCAAAGAGGTATTTATTTCGAACATTCAAGTTTTACGGGAAGTGGGCGTTGTTTCCTAATTAGGGCTTAAAATAATAGATAATTAAAAAGTTACCCAGTATATATCTTATCTATAAAATATTCAACAGGTGTGTTGCAACAAAGGGACGATACTTTACTAAATTAATTTAAGCTATGTACTCAAAGAAGCGTGTACGCAGGTAAAAAAAGGCCACTATTTAAAATGTAGCCGAGAATTCTTTCAATAGCTTAGTTAGTAAAGTGCTTAATGAAACTAGAATTTTTAAAGCCTGTTGAATATTGCAAGGGTGGTATAATTTTCAGCTGCTTTCCGCAAATTAATTGTATAACTTAATTAAGCTCATTACAACAGTAGCTTCAATTTTCCGTAGAAGAGACAAAAACTTTGGCATTGCCTATAAAAGTTATGTTTAGAAATCAATAAATTGCAATTCATTTAGCAAGCTTTTTACCTACTAAACAATTATTTAGCTTCAAATTTAACTTAGTAAGTCGAAAATAGATGCTTAATGGAATTTTAAGTGAACATCAAACTAAAGTGAGTATAAAACGTGTTGCAAAATCCATTAAAATTTGACCTTTAGAAAGTGCTGGCCCTAGTGTTCACCTTATGGTATCTGTTTTCTATAACCAGCTTAGCCCCAGGCTGTGGCCTGGCCATATGAAGGAGGGCTGGGCTGCATTGTTTATTATCCATTTCCTTTACTCCTGACGGGATAATAACGTTCGACTCTCGGTTACTGGTCTTAATATTTGTAAGTGGTGTATGTTGCAGTGAAAATGTTATTAAATTCTGTTTTGCAGTTATTGTGTTATTCCTTTTCATATACAGAAACGTGAGAAATAATGATATTGGTAATAATTCACTTTTGAAAAAAAAACCTCTTTGAAATTTAAAAAATGTGACGCGGTGTTTATCAAAATACCCGTTGTATACCACGTTAGGAAATAAATTATACCATCAGATCAATCTATTACATTATCTAATGAATCTATTGATTCTAATATGTTGATAAATTCATTATGTAGATATTTAGTATGATTCAACGAAGCAATCAAACTTTAAGTTTATTACTCATGAGTCAAAACTTCAATAAAGCAGAAACTTCTTGAGTTATACCTAATAATCAATTAGTTTATTATTATATAATATTTCTAAATATATCGGAACATTATCATATAAATTGGATGCTGTAAATATATTATGTTCTTACGAGATTTCCGATTTCCGTCATATAAACTTTGCTACTTGTCCTTATGTAGAAAACTTATTGAATATTAGATTAACAAGTCAAATTGCAAGGTTAAGAGTAATTTATTACATATGAGTACTGATTCATAGTGGTACGTCTTTAGTTATTCTTTGTTTTTTCTTGGATGCCTAATGTATAAACCTGTTTCAAAATTCTAGGCATCCACTCAGCCTATCTACAGTTACGAATTACAATTGCGCAGTTATTGGATACCATTAACCATAGTCTCTTTTAATGGATTGACAACATTATTCAGTCCGGAAATGTGACCAACTTTTTAATTCTCATCATGTCAGATTTTTTCTATGGTGGTAGAAATGCCTCCAGTTATTTAATACAGTCAGTGGAATGTTCAAAGTCTCCATTTTATAATAAAAGTGGATTATAGTCTAGTGTTAACTATGGCTACAAAACAGTTATGGAAGATTTCAATATAGAACTTAAGTTGTGACAGTTCTCTAGCGCATCGCCCACGTTCACAAACTGTCTTGTTCCTCTCAATTGACTCTTACAATTTGCGCGGGAAGATAACCGATGTACTCCTTGTTTTTGTTGCTACACATACCTACTTACATTTATGTAGGTTCCTATATATCATATTTACAACTTTGTAGGTCGAACAAAATTAAAGATCACTCATAAATCGTACATCGAATTCGAATCAAATCCCAAAAACAATTATGTTAATAACACACCAACACGTATCTTAACAAAATTAACTGTGCAAATACATAAATGTGACGCTTTAGTTTATAATATTCGAATTAGAATCAAGCATAAACGTTTGCCTGAAGATACGACCAAAACATCTAACACTGAGACCGGTTTTGCGACCGCCGAGCCCAAAGAAATCATCGGGGACACTTTATAAATTCTGAATAAACCGATTATGCAAAGCGCTATGCGAACATTGATAAAACAAGGAACAAATAATAAGGGCTTGTGATCGAACCCCGTAGCGATTTGGGTAACTTCCTGTTTGGAGAAACACTGGAAATGAGGTTTGCACGTGAAGAATCATCGCCTCGAAATAGGAACATTAGTCAACTTCCAAATATAGAACTCGTGAGTCGTGATGTAGACAACTATTGTTGTTTTGAATAACTTGGTTCGGTCTATATCTGTGAAACTATTTTAATTTTAAATAAATAATTCTGCAGAGACAATTTTTATTCTAACGTTCCCCAAGAATTCTTTATTGTTTCATCTCAAAAAATCAACAAAGACAAGTGACATCCCAAAGGCACTTGTACAAAAGAGCATTTAAAAAGAGAAATTTCATTTACTCACGGGGTGCCCAGTTTTTACGGTGTTGCTCAGAATCCTTTGCCCTGGCGACATTTCAATAGAGACTAAAAAATAAACAATAGAAATAAAAACTTGCAAGGCTAAAGAGGAAGGCCGGACGACGCTAAATGAAAGAAGTTTGTAAAAAAGTTTGACACATTTTTAGAAACATCAGGCACGAAATGCTCGGTCGCGAGGACCGATCGTAAATTTTCTGTAGCGTCAGAATGAAAAAGGGGACATCATTGTTGAAAATTTTCGAACGCATTCTGTGATTTCGTATGTAATCGAGTCGCTTTGCATGACAATAATAAACGCGTTGCTTGTTTGTGTTGGCGTTTTCACGTCATTTATTTAGTCTACGTGATAATGATAACGTATTCCATTAATTTGAACTACTTTTAACTTTTCTGATAATCAACTAAACATTTTATCGCAAATTCTTTAATCACTACGGCAATAACTTGACGCAAGTAAATAGTCTGGCTTCCAATGTATCTACAACTAAGTCCCCTCAATCATTGTGATCTATTCAATTTCACCCCTAATATTTAGTACGATACATTTTTGCTGAATCCCGAGATTTCCCCGTGATTCCTTTTGGCAATCAGATGTTGGATATTGCAAGCGGTTCTCTTCCCCCCGATATATTTCCTGTACCTACGGATAAGAGGAGTGAGCTTCTTTCAACAGAAGCACGATAAGAATTTCATTTCCTCGAGGCTGTAAGAGCTTCGCTATCTAAGGAAGTCGCTGACAAAAATACCTAAGTGATAAAAGCAGAATTCAGTACAGGTGTTGGCAATATCGTGAGCGCCTTTTATTTTGTGGTTGAGGTTAGAACGAAGTACATAAGTGTTCATACATAGAGTACTATCATACAAGCTTTCAGCGAAAGCGTGGAGCGTGACTCCACCGCACACAACCAGAATGTACTAAAATGATAATGAAAAATGTTCGATAAAAACAAAAGAGCACGATTTCGGGGAATAACAAACGGTTCGGATGGAGGTTTGATTTTATGAATTCCCAAAGCTAGGTCTGAACTTTTGTTTCGGTCCTTTGATAAAAAAAGTAATTCGACCCTCCGATGTGGGTGAGCTATATTGAACTTTGACTTCTTGAGATAAGGGTGGTTATCGATTGATGGGGTGATATCAATATGGTTTGATTTTGCTTTTAGGTCTGAGGATCGGGATGACATCTTTTATCGCGATGCATTCCGCTCAACGGTCTTTAAAGAGTTTGTGTTAAGCCGCTGTTTGTATTTCTAACAGGTTTAATATTTTTGTCGCCATTACTTAAATGTAGTTAAGTAGTTTTAAAGAATATAATGACATAAACTCATTAAAACCATGAAGTTTTTAAAGATCTATCTAATTGGAACAGTTTAAAATAACAGTTAAAAAATGTATGAACTCTAAAGATGTTATAAACCTAAAAGTGGGAAGTGCCTAGTATGTAACTTATTAGCACGAACATAAAAATATAAAACTTTAGAATAAGTTAAGTTTGCAAAATTTGTAAAGTCAAAAGGAAGTAAATAAGAAAAGTTTAAAACTTGATTGATACTTACAATCAACATAAATCCTTATAAAATCTGGATCGGATCACTTAATTGCATAAACGATGACACTAGCACACCAATAAACAATCTTCAATATCACTATCAAAAACACCAGGACGAATTAAATTCATCAAAGTTTCTTGTTAGACACAATAAATAAAAAATAAACAATAATTAATTATTGCTATTATCTTGAACTTGGACCTATGAAGTTCGTATTAAATTATTTGGCGCGTATCGGACCGCGTACACTACTTCGATACGTATGGCCTATACAAATCCTTATTTACAACTGACACTGTTGTCCATACTATAACAGAGTCGTGTTCTGTGCTCACATAGAACGGAGAAGGCATCTGCCCGACATTACACGAATTCTATGCTACGATAAAACACCGCATCAACCGATCCAGAATATTTTTACACAACTTCACAACCCCAGCATACAAGCTCGACTGTAAAAAAAAGTCACGAGGTAGGGGAAAAATTTCGTAAGCCATTATCCGACTCTATACAAAAGTTTTGACACGAACACTTTGCGCTTGGGCACAGTCTATTTTAGTGAGTTGCGAGACGGGTATATTTTGAGGGCGACTAATCGCGGCGCGTGCGACTGAGATAGATAGATGAATGTGTGTCGCATTTGAATAAAGTTTAGGGGGACCAAAGAATCGTGAGCCGCGGGATGCCGAGTAGGTGGTGATAAAGCATTCGTAGCGAGCTCGTTCCCAAATCGAATACGATGAGTAATAATATTTAAAAAGCAAGATTTGTTACCTGTCGACCGCCGGGAGATAATACCCGATGTTTTTTGGGAGAAAAATACAATTAACTAGCCAGAGATCATAAATCATTTTGTTGTACTGATCCATGCGCAGGCTCAGGTTGTACAATTATATGCCTTTACAGAAAAAAGGAAAGGTGAAGCTAATAGAACACTATGGCGGGCTTTTTTAGTCGGGCGAGTGAATAGAACAGATAATTAGAGCATTAACCGCAGCCAGGTCTGAAAAGAAAACACAATTTGGCGCGGGAAAAAAACTTTTTGAGTGGGCTCTGATGCGCACCCTGGAGCTACAATATTTGGATTAGCCACATCCGCAAATTATTTTTTGTTCCCTCTACCTTTGTAATTCTGATATGATTTCACCTGATAATCGATAGGAGAGACCAACTTGCTACGTTTAAAAAATGAATTACAAAACCGTGGCCGTATCCGATCAATTCATTGTTTTAAACAACAATTTAATGAATCTCTCACCATAATTACTGGCATCGTGCGTAAATTTAAAAGCTTTTAAGTTTCGCTGTAATAAAAGGTGAACACTCAATCATGGTAAATTTTAAAATTGCGACCTGCCTCAAGCATCAATTACGACGTGGTACTCGGGCACCTCGAATATCGCGAGTGCACCAATCGCTCGCGTTCGAAAATTGCTCGACAAGACCTCTTGGAAATTGTCGGGCAAGCGCTTTCAGAATTGCGGAGCCGACCGACAAATCGGGACCCGAACAACGCAAATTATGGACGCGACTGTGAATCGAGCCGAGTCGAAAATTGCGCTGCAAGTCTGCGATCGGGAGGTCGTGCGCGCCCTAATGAAGACGTTAAGCTAAATCGTGGCCGCTCTTATAGAATGTTATTGTGTTTATATTGATTTTTATGACAACATCATTTTATGAAGGTGGCGCTTAGCTTGGCAGACTAATCAGTCTGGGCTCTGTGTCGTGCCGGAATAAATGTTATCCAACCGCCAATATTACTCAAACCTTGCCGTCAAAGTTAAGGCCAGAAAATAAAAGCTAAGCCCGTACTATATAAAATATGGAGTGAAATAAATTTCAACACATACAAAAAGCAGTGTCACAATAATCAACACAGGCAATTTAATTTAAGCGACATAAACACGAGGCTATCTGGCACTGGCATCGATATTAAGGGTGTGCTAAATGACAAACTGCGGCTGAGAGAGAAATGCTTTAAAACGGTGTAATTTTTACTGTTTATCTCGGGATCTGGAAGGAGATTTCACATTAAAAATACCACCGATGAGTGTTTAACATACTCAGAGTGGATGCGAGCGAATTAAGCTCATCTACATACTAAAGTAAAAGACGCATAAGTCGGCGATTCGCTTCGCGGTTGCGCGTAGCGCATTGATTAAAGGCTTTCGCTATACACGCTCTGAATGTTTGCTGGATCTTTTTTCAAATTAATGCTTACACCGTTTTGTGTATTAATTTTGATACTTGTATTATAATTTGGTGAAATGTTCCATAATGAATTATTAGCCCGCGAAATTAAATCTAACAACATGTTAGTACGCTACCGGATACAACTGAAACATGTAATTTGTGGTCATCCAAACAAAACTACTGTTTCTGATTACTATTTGTTCCGCATTTATTTTAGTAATGAAATATTAAAGATATCATCTTACTCCGAATTACTTTCATTCTGACTTCATTAAAAAAGTAATTTAATAAAGTTGATTGAACCAAGATTTAACGTTGGTAACATATTATTAAGTCATAAAAACAGAACTTTGATTTACACCCGAGAATTAATTAATGCTTGTATGCGATTGCGACATCTTTATCGTACCCATGAGAACAGCAACGTTTACATTAAATATTATGAGTGGCGACGAAATTGAGTCCGTACTTAATTCGGTAAAAGGATGTCCATTATCCAGATCCTCGCAATTGAGATACGAAAAAATGTAACCACTTTTACAAGGCTGGCAAATAAAAATCAAACAACGCACAATATCTCTCAGTAGGTTGTATACTAAAGTATACATATGGTTTATAAGGCACAGCGGTATAATCGATTGAACACACCTCTTGATGAAGATATTACGACGGGCCCGGTTTAGCTTTATTTCTGGACCGGTATACCTACACATTTAGATGCCTACCTGTAGGTACATCGAGGTACAGCGAGGTACAGCGAGGTACCGCCGGCATTGTTAGGTCACGGGTAAGAGCTCGGCATTAGTATGTTTATGTAGTCGTTCCTTTGAGGTTTATAATTAGTTATTTGCAATGTCCATTTGTGAGATAGGGAATTGAATTTAAGTACTTACAGAATATCTGTATTGGACTAATGGCGTAGCACTTGGCAAATTTGTAATTAGCCTTGTTTTAATTTATATAATAACACATGTAAAATACTATGTGTAACTTAATAAATGTCAATTAAGTTTACCAAAACTGTTTAATAAAACACCAAATTAAGTCAAGGTTAAAGATTTCTTCATAAAAGCATTTCCTTCAAGCTTTCCCACTGTGTCAAAACGCAGCACAAAAAAGTAAACGCGACTTTTCTCAAAGAAAATATATAGCGAGCGATACTTCATAATAACTACAATATTTCTCGGGAGTCCCATTAATCCCACCACCTAATATTTCAGAAGCCAATAAGCCACCCAACCCTCGGACGCCGCTGTAATCTAAACGACCTTTTTTAAAACTAATAAAAGCGCTCGTTCGAAATAGCCACCGAAAATTTTCAAGAGCTCGAATACAGCGCTTATCTTCGGTAAACAAGAGCCATGCACCAACTGGCTAATGATAGACATCAATCAAGTTCGTCAGTGTAAATACTTTGGGAGGCGAATGCGTTTATTTTAAGGCGTTTCGTCCGCGTTTTGTTATGGTTTATCAATGTCTTCTACAATAAACTTGTGTGAAAAAATGCTGGGCTAATTTTTTGGAGAGATTTATTGCGAAATTTCTCGGGTTGAGTTGTACTCCTGAAAAATGCCAATGTGGACAATGTCAGTTGCCTACTGATATTTTTACCCTGACGTAGCTGAGTCCCGACATTTTCAGGAGTTTTTCTATGTTCGATTGAGGCACAGGCGTAGTAGCAGACCCCGTAGAAGATGGCGGGACGAGCTGGACAAAGCAAACGACCAGTGGTGCACTTTAGCCCTGGATCGAAAGAGCTGGAAATCATGGGAAGAGTTTGCCCAGCCGTGGGATGATGCAGGCTAACAGATTGAGGCACACTATTTTTTTTGCAGATCCTGGGTGTTAAACGTATAATAAATTTCCCAAAGCTTGTCAAAATTGCTTCATAAAATTGTTTCTGTATGTACTTATATCTCTGCAAATCCCATCGATGTTTCAACAAGTTTCCCTAATCATATCTTTAAACGAACTGGTCCTTGCTACTGAACATACATTATGTTTGTGTTCCTTCTCCATCCATATTTCCGTTCGATTAAAAACACAATCATTCAGTACATTCATTGAGATATAACTTTTATAATAACACGGAGAACTGGCCCCGCGGTGTTGCAATGGCTTTATAATTCTGCACTGATTACAAAGGGGAGCCGGCGGCCGCAATTTCGTCTTGTACCGATCGTGCTGTACATAAATTATCAGTTATTGATGAAGACATTAAGCTTACGTACCCCGTACAACAATTATTGAATATCGGATTTTTGGTTGCAGGCGCAAGGTTGAGCGGAAATTCGTTACGCTGTAATAAGAGGCTGGTAAAGGATACGCAAATTAATTATTTGAAAGTTCCAAGAAAAACATATTTTAACATATCTTTTTAAATCGTTAAAAAAGTCCTTTTAAAGCTTATATAAGCGATAAGTTTTAAAAACAAAAAATCTGTAGTTCAAATGTTTTTAAGGAATTTAAGCTCGCAGATTTGAGATCTGAATCTGTGGTTTTACTATAGAAACCAGTGGAACGCAATATAAGATTATATCAAGATTAGTAGGTACCTACGCTTTCCGGATGTTGGTAACATATTTAGAGCTTACATATCATGTCAAGCAATCTCTCATCTAGAACAGGTATTACCCAAGTTTTTTAACTATATATTATAAAACCACAAAATAAAAACAGTCAATTTTTACACTGCGTAGAATGTACTCATAATGCTGTAATCCTAAGTTAAATTGATTTAATTAAAAGCTTAGGTAATGATTATTTTTAAACATCCAACGTTGCGTCAATCGTAAGTCAGACACGAGAGTGAAACACAGATACCAACTTTTCTCAGCGCTCACAACCCGCTTATAGATTCAGGACAAACAATAAGTTACACTTACAATTGCAAAAGCATTGTGTAAGAAACCGAGTAGCAACATATTCCGGAGCGTCGTCAACCCTACCGGTACCGGAGAAAGAACTGTTCGCTCTGACGAGGTCCGTTCAGACCCGTACGTGCCCCTAATGCACTATAAGGACAATCGGCATTTTCATTTCCGATTTATTCCGACTCCAACCGATGTTTTGCTGTCGCCTTTATTAATAAACGATTGTTTTCGCGTCAGCTTTTGCACTTCGCTGAATCAGTAATGAGAACAGGATTTTTAAAACCACCATTTCTTACAACTTCATGATGGCGACAACCAGTTCAGCCTAATTCCGATGTTAATTGCGCGAAGCACGAGCAAATAAGATTAATTATACACCGTTTCGGCGCGATTATAATTAGTGAAACACTTCATGAAATTGGCTGAACCCTTCACGTGTCGTCCTACATTATTTTTTGTCAGTACTGCACGCAATTAGGACCTTATTCTGTAACGTTTTATTCTTTAAAATATAATCGATACGATTGTAGTGAGAGACAGTGGAATGATTTATGGAACTCGCGCCTCGGCTTTAAATAATACATCGCCGTAAGCTTTCAACGTCTTAGAATGAAAGTCACGACTGTAATTTTAAAATGTCGATATGGATGTTTGATGATTTTATTATTTGTTCACTATATTTCACGATCCCTCGTAACCGCAGTTGGATATTCTCAAGGTTATTCGTTCTGGGTCTGCATTTTGAATACAATAATATGTGAAATCGAATTCATGTTTTTTAAATTGTCTCTTTATTGAAGAGGGTATGTGATGTATTAAGTTTATTAAAAAGCAATTCATGGCAAAAATACACGAATGAAAATATTGAATTGAATTGCGTTGAATAAAGCCAAATAGTATGCGGAGAGCCTTGAGTGAATTATGCAGCACATAGCTCCCTTTTTTATTTATAAACGTTGCTCAAAGTTATTTAACCATACATTTTTGACGTTTTAACGCCGCTTAACTTTAATCATCATTTACAAATAAACCCTGATATCTTTACAATTATTGTTTGAAGTCTGGATAGGCTTCTTGTTCCTTTAAAAATAACGACGTACGTAGAAAATTTAAGTAACGAAAGATCAAAACTGATATAAAAGAATTTGTAGGTAAATATGAAAACCATAAAATAAATCACCAGGGATAATATCCATCATAAAGTAATAAACAACTGAAGGAGTAAACAATAATTGCATAATCCGACAACAATATTGATAATCGTAAAACTCCATTGATTTTCAATGAGCTTCCACAAAGTATAAGGTATTAAGCTCGCAATTCATGCTTCAAATCACGTAGACTTGCGACTAAGTTCAAAACTACTTTTGGAATTGCGATTAATCGACAATAGTAGGTATCGTTTGAAACAAAATGATGAAAATATTATCTAGTAGGTGGCAATTTCATACTGTCATCTAATATCTCTAAATATCTAAGATATATGCTGATATCAATTCATTAGAGCAAAAATTATTATCCCATAAAATCAACAGTAGGTAAAAAACATGTTTGGTGCATTATAAAAACAATATAAAAACCGAAACTGGATATCTATTTTGTATAAAGAATATTAATTAAAAAGCACACAAAAGCTTAAGACCTGTTTATTTTTAAGCATACTAATGAAAGCGTAGAACACCTGCACGGATGCGGCTTTGAATCTCTTTTATTAAATAGCTGTCACCCATGACCGTATGTATGTAGCTGTCAATAAATAAATAAATTAATAATCGTCTTTCTATTCATAGCCTTCCTGTCTAATAAGTAAGTATATAATCTTGATTTCTTTCCGCTTTTTATCAACCTGTTTTGTCCCACTGGTGGGCAAAAGTCTCCCCCATGACTTTCCACTGTTCCTTGTTGTGTTGCTGTAAACGCATCTAAGTCACCACGTTAGCGTTTCCTAATCCTCATGTTTCATTTGTTTTCCTCGTCTAAAAAAAATGTGACCCTAAAGTTTAGTCGCAAAATCGCCAGTCTGCACCCACAGTAAGATTGTTTACGAGCATCATTGTTTGCTCTGCTCTCCGTACTATTGTGGGCTGGATCCGCTATTATTTTATTGACTTCCTACCAACTGGTCGGTTTATTGTGCAGGTTAGTATACGCTGAATTGTTTGTTATTAAGCACCGAATTGGTTTGTTAATCGTCGCGGTTATTGGACGCTATTACGTTGTTGTGTTGAGGGGAATGATGTTGTTGCTTATCAAGTTTTAATTTAGCATCTGTTTCGATTGTTTGGTCTGGTTCTGATTGATGTTCAAGTTTATGGGTGTTTTCTTCGTTTTCTTTAGTATCAATTATTTTAGCTTAAGGGTTAGCTGTTCCTTTAACTTTACTTACATAAACTGACGCCTTTTGCCAATGAGGGTAGGCAGAAACCACAGAACGCCACCTGCTACGATCCTTACGTACTCCTTTTGCCTCGTTTACGTTCATACATCTGGTCATACACGCACTACACAGTACTACGCATCTGACCTTTCTGAAAAACATCACCAATAAGGTCACTATATACTCCCCGGCGTTTCCACTCACATCTGCCTTGTAAATACCTTTTGTTTGTCACCTTCATTCATCCTCTCAACAGACCAAACTATCGAAAAATACTCTTTTAAAATTTTTATCGCTACATCTTAAACCGCAACGTTGCCTTGTCACATCATTCCTCCACTTTTGATTATGTCCTTTCCATTAAAAGAGTGTCTCGAGTTACGTAGAACTACCACATAACCTAAAGTAAACTTGTTGATAGGTATATTACTCATCTAATCTACAGCAGTTGGGTTACTTATGGCCATAACACCTTATGCAAAACTTCGCCTCCCTGCGAAAATCTAAGCAAATTGCTTTTAATACAGGCTCCTGTTTGCACTATGATTTACTTAGCTTCCCTTCAATTTGTCAACAGCATGATGCCATATTTTTCAATAAACCAGGCGTATATTCTAAGCCTGATTTATAGTCAGAACTAACTTAGATTCTAGTTTACCTACAAGTACTGAGTCTATGCGATGTAATGAAAGATGTCTCACAGTGTTAGTTATTAATAGACTGTCACGGCAATTAATTGAATGCAATTTACTTGAGAACGAATAGCTTGGAGTGCGATATTAATTAAGTAGATACTAGTTTTGTGGAAATCTTTGTAAGGCTTCTGTATTAACACTTTTCGTGCTAAGGACAGGAAGTTTAGAGTGGAAAATAATGGTAAAACCGTGTTTTTCCTTGAGCCTACTGTTCATAATTTAAATGTTTTATTACCGGACTTTATTCATTTAAACAGGTTTGTTACGAAAATATTGTTATTGCGCGGAGTCGTGGAGGTCTATGGAGGAAAAGTTGTATGTAGGTACCGTCAGGGACATCGACGCACAAACGGTAAACATGCATTCAGCACATGATTCTAGACCACCTAGTATAGATTTTTTTTCATCGGATATCACAAAAAACAAAATCAGCTCTTTCATAGAAAAGTGCAATACCTACGCGACGAAAACTTTAATGGTCTTGCTATGTGTACTTAGGCACAGTTTAATTTACCAGCTGCTACTTAACTTTCAAGGTGTGTGTGTGTGTTGTGCTATTTTTGGTCATGATGCTTTCAGAATAACTATTAATGCACCTAGGCTTTCAATAGAATCTTTCTTAGAATAATAATTAACTCAGCCAAAATACAAATGTTTTTTTTTTAACACAATAATCCTACAGGAAAATCCTAGCAAAACGGGTTGAATTTAGACTGGCTTGAAGGTTTTTAAAAGTTATACCAATTCACGCCCGCAATATTTGGCTAGAATTCATAAAATACTAGTTTCGGAACCAACATTGTCATACAAATCATCTTTATTCATTGGGTTTTTGAAAAAGAAAATGCATTTAAGACAAAATATAGGTGACAGGTCAGATAAATAAAATAAAATTGTTTGACTCCGCTCCTATATAAGGCATAGACTAAACATAACTTTTTACCACAAACTACTTTGAATTCTATCGTCATTATTCGTACAATGACATCGGAAGATGTTTTTTTTTTCTATAAACGGTATACCTTTTATCGCAAATCGGCGTTTTCAACGACATCTCATAAACCGGTTTTGTATCAAAACTTCTCGATTTTAAATGAATGAAGAATGTTTTGGTGACGATTGGGAATCTTCTATTCGATTTATCGGTTATAAATTTTATCGATACGAATGGCCAACGTAAATCAATCGATGATATCAGCTTTAACATAGGTAGAAAAGTACTTATAAATAGAAAAAGGGTTTCTAATCAAGTCGTTTCCGCTTATGTTAATTCGTTTAATTCTAATCTTGTGTTGCCACTAATAACAACATAGTTTCAATGTATGTAATAGATAACAGATTATGTTTTGATTTTTATTAAGTATTTTAATTGATGAATAGAAACTTGAAGTAATTAAAAAGTTCACGATAGCTCTCTTTGACGTGGTTTTCTTATACTAGGTAGCTACGCATGCAGCAACTTTACACAGGCGATTTAAAAAATTCACGTACCTATATATACAGATTTTGACTACAGATTTGTCGCTAACGATTTCAAAATCTGTGTAAGATTTTGAAATCGCCAGCAAGTCGTTGGCGACTAAAATGCGCTGTATCAGTACCAGGGCATTAGTTTAAATATATATTTTGTCATAACAAACATACATAGCCATAGTTAAATATAATTTTAATCCGCTTATACTAAAAAATAATAAGTCTAAACCCACTTATTTCTACTTACACAAAGAATTCGTCTTATTTATTACCTACCAAAAGCTGACAAATCATAGAAATATAGGAACCTACCTACTGCTAATATTTTAACAATAATAAAATTATACACACACCAGCTCTTTGACTAAGCTACACTTAGGAACCGCCATTTACTGAGACTTAACCTGTGGGTCAAAGTTACTTCTATTTAAACATTTTGTACCTATAATAGCTTTAGCGATTAGGTACCAAAGTTCAAGTTTTTAGGTAGCTAACTTAACATCTATACAACATGTCCCAGAATTAATGCACACCACCAATCACCCGAATTAGAATACCTGTAATTTTATGATCTTAAAACTTTGAATTTTTACCATTATGCATAAAACTTTGTCGATTTATTAAATTAGTTATTCTGATTGTGGGAGAAAATTGTGGTCACATTACAAACCTATGCACGGACACTGTCGCACACGTATTATAAGTGTCTAGCGTAGTACCTAAATACTTAGTCCAGAAAAAAAATACCTTCATCAAAAATTACAGATATCGATTCAGTAAACGATTCTGAACAAACTACTTTCATAATTTGCATTAATTCAGTTACACATTGTCCTACTAATATTATAAACGTGAAAGTTTGTATGGATGGATGGATGGCTGTTTGTTACTCTTTCACGCAAAAACTACTGAACGGATTTTGATGAAATTTGGCAAACAGATAGTTAGTTTAAAACAAAGTTTAACACGTAGGGTACTTTTTGTCCCGATATTCCCACGGGATCGAAACTTATACGGGTGAAACTACGGGGCACAGGTAGTATAGAAATAAAAATGAAATGCAGTTCGTTGTTAGGCGTATCACTTGAGAACGGTTGAACCGATTTGGCTATTTTTGTTTTAAAATGTTCATAATAGTCCGAATTTGGTTTTATGGAAAGAAAAGTTGGAAAAGTTTCCTGGGAAAAAATAAAATACGCAAAAAACTGAACGTCCTTTTTCCTATAGGATTTCTGTCAAATATATTAAAATTTGAACAGGACTACACGTATGTCGGTCATACTATGAATAGCATACATAATGTTAATGACATATACGATGTAAATCAACGAAAGATTCACTCCCACGATTTCTAATATCTGTGGATGTGATATCATTCTTACTTCCTGAGGTTTTTGCCATATCTTAATCAACTATGTTACTGTTTTAATTAAAAACATGACATTTGCATTTCAACACTAAATTCAGAATAATCAAAAAAAAAAGTATCGTTTATTTTATCGTTTAATTTGAAAGTGAATCATATTTTGTTGCTCAAATATGAAGAGTGGCAATAGGACAGGTTTCTATAGATCGAATCTATGTTATTTATACAGCCAATTCAATAAACTGGAACGTGTTAATCTAGCTGATACTATCGTTTCCGGTATATCACTAATTACCAAACTAAAACCGCAAGCAAGACATCATTTCGGTGCTCTGAAAGATTTTAATTAAATATTAAATTATAAAGTAATAGAGTTCAATGAGTTTTTGGAATTTCAAATTGAATATCCATTAATCTAGCAGGCCGTTATAACATGAACTTAAGTTTGTATAGTAAAACTACATGTTTCCTCCGCATGTGGCTTTAACAGGCATAATGGTACAAGTTGCTAGGTGCCCTGCAATAATCCATAATGGATAAAAACGTGACCAGAACGCATGTAGCTGAACAGCCGCGAGAACTTTACGTACCAAGTTAAGTCCGCTAAGTGCCGCCAACTAGGGCATCCAACGAAATTGCGTAAAATACATGACCGTTCATTCTGTACGTAATTAAATTCAGTCCTAGAGTCTGCCAATTTCCAAACATCGTATGATATTCACTTCTTTTTCTGACCTAATTGTCTACAGGGATCCGGATTCCGTCAGCGTACTCCAGTTCACTCAGTATTGTGTTTCTACAATAAATTTGCCACAAATCGACTGTTAATCTTAGTTTACCGTATCAACAAGACAAACGAGACCTTCCTTTATTTATATACCCATCGATCAAAGCCAAAATAAAGACGGCAACCGTCGGTACTCCATCGAAACGCATGGTCCTGATCGTATGCGAAAATTCCCCACATTGAGTATTCTCTATATGCGTGCGATGTCAAGTGGAGGTGTGCTAGTGAATAACAAACGAGCAGTTGGCAGTGAGCCTGTGATGAGATGGGCCCTACCACGGACTCGGCGAGCGAGATTAGCCAAGTTGCTAAGTGAGATTGTGGAAACTGTTAAAGCAAAAGTTGGTGGCGTCAACAGTTACTTGGAGAATGTTTTGGGAGTGTTTAGTGTTTATTTTATTCGAATTTAACTTGTATAACATCAGATTTGTTAATAGAGTGTTATTGTTGGATGCTTCCATGAGCGTTTTATATTTACTTGATTTGATCAGACATGCAATCATTTAAAACTAGACCATTACTTATTTCTTCAATTCTGCGAATTAGTCATTCGATCGAAAATCAATCGGGTGCCACCTTAGTAAATATGTTCTATGACAAAAAAACCCTAATCTTCAATTTAAAGTACGAGTATTCAATGAATAAATAAATCGAGATATAAATAAAGTACATCAAGAACCTGTAGTACCGGCGTCATGTAGTCGCAATCTTGGAAACAAGAGTATCGGAGACAGTGATGTTGGCAATGAACGGACAACGGAGCTGGACACTTGGAGAGCCGTGTCCGGTACCGACCCTGGGAACATACGCGATGATATTAAATTTATTTATTGTTACATGTCACCCGATGTAGCAACCTCTGATGGATGGACAGAGTTTGCTCAAAAACATGAAATAATTTTTGGCTTCGTAGTTGTGGAAAGTTGGGATGGCCAGGATTACGAAACTGAAAATTGCATAAAATTTAGACAACAAGATTAAAAATCATTAATTAATCACTAAATTACAAAGAACAATAATATACTTACGTTGAAAAAAATTGAGAAGAATGGATAGCTAAGTTTGATTAAACTGACAGAAGCGCAGTAAAACATTATTCTTTCAGAGATGAGTTACTGAGTGTGCAGGTCATTGAGGTAACAATAAATCGCTCAAAACGATGACCTTAAGCCACATACACTTTCCAATCTATCGTCACGATATCGTGACGGCGTCGAAATCTTCAGATCAATTGTTACGTGTATCTCTACAACGCCAATAATATTGTAGCCAATTTGTATGCAATAGATCGTTTGAAGATTTTTTTCGTTACAAAATATTTGGCAGCCTCTAGGACTTTGCAATTGGCAATATATCGCTGTGGAAAACTATCAAACACTGCTCCAGTTTCCATAATGCTTCCAACTAAAAGAAATACATCTACACTTCTGAAGATGTACTCGTAATATTCTAATTCAGCCGTTTTCCCAGGTTACGAACTGGTTTCTAAAATAGAATTGCATGATCCGATATCGCCACTCTCCTGTTTAGAATTCCTTGGAGTCTGAGTAAAAAACCCAAATTATATAATGCGTTTACGGTGAGTTGGTCTAATATCTGTTTATACAATCTGCCTGCGACTCGTCTAATTGATGGGACCGTGGTGTATACAGAATGCGATTATTGTGATTCATCGTGTCACCGGTGCCTACATGATGAAATTTACTAATCTCTGCCTTATATAAAATGCAGCGCCTGTTTGTCTGCGTGTTTGCACAATCATTTCTTTAATCGATGTCGTGAAGGGAACAGGATTTATGATTTCTTTATTGTTGTTCGAACAATAACTTTATGAAGAAACCTGTGATGGATTGGAATGGAATTATTTATACTTGTAAGAATAAGTTAAGAGCACGTGTTTTGTTTGAAGGATGCCGTAATCGAAAACTTCAAATATCTAATAGTAATTACTGAATCTGTGCATTATTATGCAGTAGGTATGTAAATATTCTTAAGGAGCCAACAACCTGATCGGTCAACATATCTCAGCTACAACCTTTCTACAATATGGGGAGTCTGCAATTATTACAGGCTCCCCAGGACACCAGCAAAAATCAGTATTCCCACATTAAAGCTTCAAACACGCCACAAATACAGACATCAAGTCCAACCGCACCAATTACTTAATTAAACACGTCAATGCGTCCTCAAACCAATAATAAAGCTTAAAACTGCCGGTTATTTTTCATCCGAGACAGGTAATTTTAATGCATATTTAATGGGCAATTCTTGGCTTCAAATTCAGTAAGATAAGGTACGACTATAATGCATGCAGTTTGCCCCCTTGTGTTATTTATTGTGTGATTTTTGGCAACAAAGCTTTAGCCCGGTACTTGGCTCAGCTAGATGTGCATGCAATCTTCATAATGCATGCACTTTTGTATGATACCGCTGGAGGCGGTTTGACGTGGCTAGTGACGTAAGCACTGGAGTGGTTCGCCCAGTGCATTTGGTACTGTTATCTCAAGTTATATTGTTGTAAATAGCGGTTCGAGAGTACATAATTGTATTTGATCTTAGAACGTATCGAGTGTTTGACTAGGTTTCGATCCTGTTTTCTACGATTAGGAAGTAGGACGACTTATCTATGGGAAATGTATTAGTCTATTGATAAGTTTGCAATCAACCTAATGCTTGAGGAATTCGATGACTGGGTGGTCTGTACTCTGTGGCCTACTGAGATATAGATACTACAATGTTTATATATGAAGTTGTATGAACTGTGCTTGATGTTTCTTTACTTTTATGACCAACGGTTTTTCATGGAAAATATAAAAACCGGAGAAAGGCGCAAGTGACGAAAATTCTTGGAAATAAAGCGGTTTCGGAGTGCGTAGAAAGTTTATGACATTATTACGGTCATATTAAAGCCAGCGGTTTTACTGATACTCACGTAACGTTGTCGGACTCGTAAAAAGTAGTAGTAACCAGAAGTAACACACATACCTGTGAACAATAAAAAAATAATTAATTATGAGCTGGTTTATAGTTGATTGGGCGATAAGAAAGATGGGGAAATTATTGCCATGGGAACATTGATGACAATTAAGACTTTCCTTTGAAAACTTAGTCCCTGTTTTATGATCTTTGTCTTTTAAGCATTAAAGATAATACGGCAAGCAAGCAAACTTTCGACACACAGCCAGTCAACATCGAGATTCGGGAGTCAACATTGCTCGAGACAAAATCCCTTCAATTCTACATCAAGTTCATTCTGCTGCAAGAGCCTAATGAACTAATTACCATTTTTGCAGAGCGACATACGTGCAACTACCCTCAGCTTCGTACCGTGTACTTCATTATGACAAGCCTCTAATTTGGCCGAATGACATGTCGGTCGGCCGCGTCATGAATAATTCCGTTCAGCCGTGTCCGGGCCGTGTCCGGGCCTTGTCCGGCCAGTAAAGACGCTTAATTGAGAGAACAACGTGTTTGTCGAATAAAAGCGTGTGAACTTTTTTCTGAATCTTAATAACCTCGTTTCGTAAACGGACAGTTTTGGATTTATGACGTGGAGTTTTTACTGGAGTGACCACTTAGTACTGACGAGATTGAGCCTGCGATGAATAAAAATATTACTAAGCAGAGTATTAAAAAGTCTATACAACAGACGAGGTGGATCTCATAAATGATTAAATGCACTGTAAAAAATCACACCTCGAAATGAAACATACCTACTTACCTGCAGCAGACAATAAATTATATCCTGCGACTGTTTACTTTTCTTATTTATTCTGTGACAACATATTCGGGGAAAATCGCGCCATAAATAAATCTAAATAATAAAGAGGTGACGTTTAATGTATGATTTATTTATGTATTATGATTTATGGTATATAGAGCCGAAAATACCGATCGGACTAAGCAGTAAGCACCGCCTACGCGCGGGGTCAAGCATAAATCATATTGCGACATCTCAAAAACGCCAACTTCAAAAACATGTTCTCCCCGTGGCCAGTACCGCACGCACCGATGGTAAGACAAGAAAAACAAACGTAAAAAATAAATTACTTTTGTATACCTCCTTTCTTTCCCGTTGTTGGACGCCGAACAACTCATAAATCACAGAAAGATAAGCATAAAAAGATTGTATGAGGTGGGTACACGGTAGAACTAAACTTTTCGTATTTTGTTATCTCGCGTCAAGCGGGGCCTACAAAAAATGTACGCCTACACCTTTCCCCGAAACCACTTAGGTAATAGAGCAAAAGCCAAATCCTTATATAACTGACCAGGCAGATTAGTCACGCCGACAGATTAAAGCAAACTCACATAGCTATACAAAATTTCTCAGTAAGTGTTAAGTATCACGCAATTTTTGTTACAACTTAGATTTTCTTATCTCAAATTCCATCATAATAATTCTTATTCTATTTTTTAGTCGAGACTAAAGCGGTGGCTAGCGACTATGCGAATAATTATTGTCGCTACGCAAAGGAATGACTGCGCATATTTTACTAAATTCTCAGTGATATTTCAAAAGTTACGTTTTAAAATAAAACCAGTTATGTAGAAAAGGCGTCTGTAAAAAAAACATCCGAGTGTTTCATGTGACGTAAACTTTACAAACGACGTACAAAATTCACTCGTAATAAAAGTAAGTATAAAACATGTATGTTAGGAAAAATCCTAAATCTTCCACGGTCACCTGGGCGCTTAACAAATAGTCTTGCGCGACGACCGCATGAGGGGGGCCGTTTTGTCAGGGCTGGTATACACGAGCGCCTACTGAGCAATTAGATTTGTTAGCTTGTACCTACCCGAAGAGTTTCATCACGCCCCCGCTCAACAACAGATGCTTGGACTAATAACCTCTCGAAGTTTCCCCCTCACCGCCCCCGCCCCCGCGCCCCTGGGACTCCCGCGCTACCCCAGCCTCCCCAAGCAACCCAACTAAGATAGATTGCGCCACCATTCTTGCAATTTTCCTGTCGTATCTTGCCTCGTAAATTCCTAGTGATATATAGGTTCGGATCTCTCGCGATGCGACCAGGAGCATACTCGAAATATGATAAGAGTTATTTATTATTGTTCTTATTGGTTTTCTAAGGGGTGGCAAGTAATAGTATTTCGTTGTGGCTTTGTGTTGTATTTTGATTGGACAGCTCTCCCGATACCAACTTTTCAGGACGAGCCTACTCGATATTTTATGTCCACCAATATTATGAGCAGTCTCCAGGTCTAATTCGTCTAAGATTTAAACCTGAGTTTTGAAAACACTTTATTTCACTGTAAGAAAGATTTAAACAATTTTCATTGAAAACGTTGCCATGACTTGTAACACAGCGCCATTAATTACCTTCCTACTCCAATATCCATTTCGAAGTTTCCAACAATGATGAGAATAGTCAAACTTGTTAGTTATGGATACTAGAAGAGTAATTCTTCAAATACCCTATAATTCAATTTTCTCAATTACATAATTAGTAAAACAGTAACTCCAAACCGAGGTTAGAACCATAATAAACAAAACAACAACAAAGGCAGATTCTTTAAAAGAAGAATCTGATACCACTGCTGTATAGAATGAAGCAACAAAATCGTTAGAAGATCCCAAAATTAAGGTACAAAAGCTTATTAAGGCCTATAGAAATCTCAAAACATAAATCACAGTAAGTACTGTAAGAAACTATGCAGACTAACTTAGAACAGTTTAAAGCTCTGCTAATCCCGAAGTATCCTTCACTAAGGACGATGTAGACGGGAGAAAACTGAACCCACATAGCAGAACTAGATTAAAAGTTAACCCAATTTGGCTTGAGAATGACAAACCATATCTATCAAAAATATACAATCTCGTTGCCAAATAAAGTTACATAGCAGAATAGGAGTTAAACAAAACAAGAGCGAAACCAAATTACTGGCCAAAACAAGCGAATACCACGACTGTACGTAAATGAAACAACAGAATCTTCATTAATTTGGCGCCAAATTAAAAACAGCCCAGTCCCTTCCATGCGGCGGCCATTTCCATATTCTAATAGCAATAAATTGTCATTGCCATCAGATGGCTGATTCATAGCTGGAATTTTAGTGCAGTTTTATGATTTCGTACATAATAATGAGGGGATTTATAGGGAACTCTTAAATCGATTTGGCAAGTATGATGTAACTAAATAGCTCAGGAACAACGAGGGGAAAGTCCAGGAAAAGAACAAGATTGGAAAGTTAGGAACCATTAATTGACAATCGTTCATACCTAAAACATAAAAATATAAGAACTATGAGATATAAAAATCGGTAAATATAGTCCCACTCACAAAAGCGTCACCATAGGTTTGAAGTTATTACTACGAATCACTTTAGCTACAACCTCGCTACTAGAAAGTATTAATTAATCAATTGAAGATATCCTGTAATTTAGAGTCCTCTAGGAGTTTACTGAGCATTGTGTAACCATACTTAAGTACTGCAATGCACTCTGTGTCATGTCTCTGTCATGTAATGTACAGAGTGCATCATACTTAAGCACTGCTTCAATGAAAGTAGTAATTTCATTTAACTCAATTAGTTTAGGAACTGTTGTAATATCATCAGTATCAGTAGTATTAGGTTATGCCCTCTGTTTTATTCAATCATTTTTCTGTCTACCACTTTCTATAAGAATATTCCGAAGTACTACGGTGCCTTTGCTGTATCATTTAAGTTTATGATGCATTCGCACTTGTCGTTTAGTATTTGTCGAAGGCATAAACAATTGGAAGGAAACAGTACCCTCGCAGACGACGGAAGTAAGCCGAGTGTCGGTACCGGAAATGTTATTGCCGGAACGACTACTACATCCGGTCGTGTAGACTTCAAGTCTACGCCGGTGACGATAACTGTCTTTGCCATTTTTGAGAGTACCTTCGTGGACTGTGAATCGGGATAATGCAACAGTTATATGGAAGATAATAATAATAATAATCTTTATTAATCCTTTACAAGTATTGCAGTACATGGGTATATAAATTATACATGGTAAAATTACAGGTTTGCTACAATTGTAGTGGGTGCAGTTCTGATCTCCTAACTAGGTTACAGTATAACCTGTATGAAGGAGTGACAGTTCCGATCCCCCTTGGATTACAAGGATTTGTATTTTTACTGTTTGCGTTTATGTATTTGACTGCTATAAAAATATGTTATAACTAATTGTGTAAAAGAAAAGAGAAAACTATTTTGATGTGTGTGTGATGGGTGAGTACTCGTATGTGTGTGTAAATGAAGGTGTGTGTATGTGTGTGTGTGTGTGTGTGAGTGTGAGTGAGTGTGGGTGAGTGTGTGAGGCTGTGTTTGCTTGTGTGTACAAGTGCGTGTAAGTGTGTTTGTTGTGTTACACATTATGTTGAGTGTGCTATGCTCTATTTTAAGTTACCCTTAAGTAAGTATTTTTTCTGTTTCTTCATATGTGTAGTCTAGAAGAAGTGAGTAGACCATTTTCTTACAGTTATAGTGCGTTAAGCCGTAAACTGAACAATGTTTATTTATTTTATTATACAAAGAAGGGCCAAGAAAATAAAAGAATATTTTAATGAAAGTGGAACGAGTACGTGGGATAGTACAAATTAAGTCCTTTCTACGTTTATCGATTGTCCTATATGGCGTTCTTTGGTGTTGTAAGAGAACTGCTTGCATGATAAACTGTTGTCTTACGTTTAGAATATTCCATTTACGGTATAATTCGTTAGTAGGGAATATGATGGGGCGAAAGGTAGCAACTTTTAATACTGCTCTGTGTGCTATCTCCAATGGTTTTAAGATCGTTTTAGCTGCACCTCCCCAACATGAAATGCAATATGTGACAATAGATTGGCACAAGGCAAAATAGACATTGCGTATAACAGTTTGATTAGCAATTTTCCGAAGTGTTTTAAATATGAAAATAAGATGGTGTCTGTATGATCGGAGTGAATTTGTTTCCTCTTGGTGAAAGTCTTGAAAGAGTTCTAAATGAAACAAAAGATCAAAAAGGCATCCTTCATATTAAAGTAGCTGATTCAGAAGCAGGTACTGAGAAACACATTATAGTCCATTAATGTCTTAAGAAATCCCAAAGAACAAAGATTTTAATTCCAAGTCTTTCATTCCAGTGAAAGCTCTAATTTATGGCAACTATTTTAAACACCAAGAATTAAGTTATACTCCAAGAGAACAAGAGTTATAAATGCTTGCTGGCAACACTATCTAGGTATTTGTAGTTAAGTCAGGTTGTGGAAAATATCAAGTTTACTTTTACTTGGGATTTTCCGGAGAAAGTGCTTTATTTATATTGCTACTGGAAAATTGAATCTTAATATCAAAGGTGTGTAACAACTAGGACTAAACTAATATTTTATCTTGTCCTTTTCTTAATGAAATAGAAAGAAAACGATGCACTGAACTTAAATTTAGTTTAGTTTGTGAACAAGGGAATCGGCGCCAATGTTTTTTTTTTTTTTTTTGACCATACAGGGTCCGTAATTGTACCTTAACCACCTTGTAACATCTAATGAACATTATGGAATGCAAATAAAGATATGAATATGAAATCGTTGAAAATAAAATGTTGAAGCCATAGTGTTATAAGTAGTTAAAACAAAATAGAAAAGGAAGTCATTATCCAACTGCTAATGACCTACACACCAACGAATCCTTCAAATTATTACCATCGTAAAGACATGCTATCAATCCCCCATAATTCAACCTTTTTTTACGTAATAAACGTCTAAATAGATATTTATCTGTACACAGTACTATTCCCGTCCATTCTTCACATTCAAGGGATCCACGCACGAAAACCCATAACCTCAAGAATGCAAAGGACGCGAACGATTTTTAATACACTCGGCACCCCATAATGGGTGTTTTCGCACCCCCAGTCTGCGGTGACATTTCAAACCCACCGTTCTATGAAAAAACAAAGCTCGAAACATTATGCAAATGGCATTATGTCGGTATTTTTGTACGTTTCGCCAACTTTATGAGCCGAATAGAAAGGGTTGAAGGGTTAAGACAGTTCGGGATCGTGGATAAAAGTTTTTGATGCCACATTGTCATTATTTTTTCAATATGTACTGTTCCCTCCGGGTGGCAACCCTTTGCTGTCAACGTTAGATAAAACACTATTCAATAATTAATTCTTTTGTTGGAATCAGTGGCGTTATGTAGCGGTGCGTCCATATGTCCATTTGTATCTCTGCCCTGATCCCGCAAGTCAGTAATGGATTATTAGTATTAAACAAAACGGTTTTCATTACTAGAAATCATTAATCAAGAAAGAAGAATGGTTTCCACGTCACTATGGATGGACACCCTCTAAAAAAAGTTTGTATACAGGATGACATCCCACATCGACGCGACTGTAGCCATGAAAAAAATCAGCAGTTTCATAGAAAAGTGCAATATCTACGCGGTCACAATGTATAGAAAGGCATTTTTTTTAAAATAACTAATGAAAATTTTTAACGCTGATTCAGAAGTAGGTAGTATTGAAGTCACGGTAACAAACAGGTTGCGCGTCGATGCCCCTGCCACCCTGTATTTTTGTCAAGGTACGTCTCTCAGATGATTTACTATCATCTAATTAATAAAATTCTGAATCTCATAAATTCAATTGCTCTCAAACGACCGTCTCCAGACATCGCCCACATTTTCACACACTCCACTGTTTACATCATCCTCTCCACATTTAAATTAATCTGTGTGACTGCTGTCTGAGTTAGTTAGATCACTCAATTCTCGTATTTATGCCAATGACGCAAGTGGCTACTTACTCTGGGTTATCGTTCAGAGCTAGATCTTCATCACAGATTTGCCAACGAGACTTGATATGTGGGTTCCTCAATTTGTACGCATTGACGTTGAAAATGACGGCGCTCGTCGCCTGTCGATCAATTTACCTAGATTCAGGTCACTCAACTAAGAGATGTACCTACTAGAAAATGTATGAGAGTATTCTTCTATTCATATATTTTATATTGTTGCAGATGGGTCAACGTGATGCAATGCTATGCTATGCGCGCGATTGAAATTGTGAATGACTTCAAAAATATTCAGAATTTTATTATGTTGTTTTAAATTAGATAGTATTATACTTTAACCTTTTAAGTGATTCTACCTTGTCGTTTATTAGTATGAACATATTGAAGTTCACATGAAATTAACGAAGGCATAAATGACACGTTCCCATATTACAGACACCCAATTAGGAATCAGCCACCTTCAATTAAAAATGAACCTTATCAATTACAATAAGAACTCAAAATCGCCTGTTAAGCAGCCAAGCAATAAAACCTTTCAAAAATGATGAACCATTCCGAGCACTTCATGAATGGTCACGCACGGGACTCGAACACCCACTGCTGTCAACTTCTCATATCGTGCTTGAAACATCTACCCACAGGCTGTCAGTACTTATTATGATACCTACATGTCAGCCCGTCGAACAGGCTCGTGTCGTGTTCCATTTAAAACTACACAATAGCATGATATGATGTACGAAGCTATTGTACTGTGAGCTTAGGTACATGAGAATCGAAATGTCAAACAACGGTTGAAAGTTAGGCGGAATTACATGTTATGAGGAATTGTAAAGGATATTTGTATGAAGTACAACAATAGGGATTTGTTAAAGATTACAACAAATTTTCTATTAAAATAATTAAGGAATGCAGAATCAAATTAAGATCAATTTGTGTTAGATACACTTCTTGAAGAGAAATGTAGGTAATTTGCAGCCAGCAACAAAAACATTAAAAAAAATCCATTGATTTCTATAGAATCCTATTTTCATACCCATAGTTTTATTTACTCAGGTAAATGAATAATCTCTCATAGCCCTATGTAATATGGGTCAAAAGGGCTAACGACCTAATCAAAATAGCTAATGCTGACCCTGCACTCAAGGAATGCGGAAGACGTCGTTAAGAATCATGCAACGTCGTAAGTCTAAAGAAAGGATAGGATTAAGGAGAAAGAAGGCGTTAAGGTAACTTTTCTTTGTATATTTTAACAGATATACAACTCATACATGAAATTTTGAAAAATGGTATTATTAAGTTACCACGTAATTTTATTCATGATTAAAAGCTCAACTCAGGCATGAAACTAGTCGGGCAGTCCCAAAACAATCACGAGAGAGGCACCGTAAATATTAATGAACATGAAAGTGTATCAGGAAAGTTATATATGAAATAAATACTAGGTACCATTTTATTATTATCTTTCAAAGATACAGAAGATTGCGGGGAAGACTTGGATGAGACTCGCACAGACAAGGGAAGCATGGTACAAAGGGAGTGGATTATAGTCGGCAGTGGATGGAACAAGGCTGATGATGATGATTATCTGTTATATAAAGCTTTCAGTTTCACAACTCACAATCGTAAATATACAGTCAGACATACCATATCCAATATACAACTTCACACACTCAGGTTTCCTCATCAACCACTTATCTCTGCCAAAATTTCCTCGAGCAGCAACAATGTAAGAAACTAACGAGCATTATATAGTACAATATTTATCTCCCAACGCCACTATTACGAAAAGTTTTTATATCTAACACAAAAATAGTAATTTACACGTATTTTCGACCATTCATGTTACATAAATAGCGCTAGTAAACACGAAACGTAGTCATGTGAAATATATAGCGGCATAGAATTTATATCCGTCATCACAGCGGTCGAGCTGAATCCTAAAATCAAAATTATCATGCAATTTTAGCTAAACCAAAACGCATTTAGTTGACAGAATGAGATATTTCCGCGACATAAATATGTTTTGCATGCTTCCCTAATGACAAAATGTTTGATATTCCACCGTGCCCACCATAGGCTGGATGCGAAAAAGAAAGAATTGTTCGAAATATGTAGCTTGAATGTGGAATGTACCAGTTTTGTTTCTAAAATTCGGTAGGAATTTTAGTGGTTTTAAAAGAAGTGTTTATTTGTAAAATTATATTTTATACAGACGACAAAAATACCTTCTCAGAGCGTGTATACCTTTCAGTTTCATCTTTATTGTCCCTTGTATTAAATTATTGTCACAGTTTTCAAAAAAAATCTTCCATTATGTTAATTTTCTAGAAGCTTTGATAATAATTTCGAAACTATCTCTAATCAAGTATGTATTGTACCCCGACATCCAATACGTCATTTGCATAACCCAAGCACATGTGGTCATATACAAAGGGTCGAATGGGCCCTGTATTTAATTTTCATAAAATGAGAACGGTTTTAATACGTCTGCGGCCGAATAATAACCTAACCCTTTTCTATTTCAAAATTGGCTTCGGTTGTTCAACCGTTTAATTTATTATTAGTTGGACCTACACCTATGTACGGACGATGTAGGGAGTAATGAACAGTCTTATTGTGGAAATCTAGGGTCGATTACGCCCCTTGCTTTAAAACCACAATGGCAATCTGAAAACGGCGTTCTTATTTTCAAAATTATTCAAATTATGATCTTCATTTGTTTTATAAGCTGCCAGTGATGTTCCATTTTCTACATTGTGATAGGATAGGATAGGAAAGATCTTTTGGCGCTTGAATAATATTGACGTTGTAGGGAAACTATTTTGTGATTTTGTATTGAAAAAACAAGATGGCGGCGTTAGTTCCGATTTTGACCACGCGCCAAAAGATTCTTGTACAACTCCACTTCTTCCGAGCTAGAAATAGCTCCTCTTTTGTTTTGTTTTTTATTTCTTTCTCAAGCTTAAGCAATACACAAATAAAGCTTTTATCTTGAAATCCATAGCTAGATAATCAGCGCGGGGCATCCGCGCGGCCGGGCGCGATGATTTATGCAATACTAACATTATGATACATTTGCATTTTGTTCACAAAGCCAGCAATGTATGCAGTAACGCTACACAATAGCTACGGGTTAATGTAGACTTCGGTTAGTCAGGAATGGTTACGAGGAATGATTAGGTGCTATTGTTTATGTGATGCAAATGTGCGGCCATTATAAATAATATAGTATTTCTTATTTAGATTGAAACACATAAAGTTTTGCTTTTAAATGTTCTTAGAAGTCCCGCATGAATGCGTGAAATTTTGCAGCTGAATGTGCTGTGTATTGGATAAGAGGCGGTGACGTAAAGGCTGAATGTATATATTTTTTGTTCTGCCTCTGGTTATAATTTTATCAGAAATATCACAATTATTCTCACAAAGTAAGTAAATAATTTAGGAACTCAATCAACATACACGCGATGAAGGTGAAAGTGAACTTATCAAATCGATCAATACAAAAATAAATGTCCATATCTCAGGCCCCGAAACCTTTACTCCCAATAATAATGTAACTAAAACACGTGCCACTACAAAAGGTCGCATACATTCTCTTAATACTGACATTTATGTCACGAATATTAAGTTTGACAACTTCAACAGGTCTATTTTAAACATTCCACGTTCCGTTCATTAAGGAACTACACACCTTATCATGATTGAGACAAAAATAGGAATACCTCATAATTGGATTATTGTATGGATCAAAAATATTCTCACTTATAATTTCTTCGCCCGTTACACTCCTGCATTTTACGATCGTAAACTTTCAGCGGACATAAAACAAAGTAAATTCATTCATTTGTCAACTATCTTATCTCGATGTCGCAAAGCCTACAATTCTTTGCGGGGACGATAAACACTTTTTGCAAAATTTACAACGAGCGAACGTAATTGCCAAGTGTTTGATGCGATCGTTTTGGACCTTGTGGATACAGGAATAAGGTGTATTTTATTGGAATTTAATTGTTGATAAAATTGCGTAGTTTCTGGTGCATCTTTATCTGCGTTAGCCAGTGGTCCGCCAATGCCGTTAAATTTATTAACTGCGATACGCATTCAGTGTCGCGAGCTAAAAGGTGACTTTAATTAATATTAATTATAGCCACACCTCTAATTAATGTAATTCTCGAGATAACCGCTGTGCCTTTTGAATGTGTCAAGCTCGGTGGCTTTCGTTGTAAGGTTGTCGACAGGTCAAATCGTCAGTTACTTTTACACAATGATAAATGCAGGTGTAAACTGTTAAATTTCGGAGAACCCTAGCAGATAAGGGTAAGCCAATCATCACACAATGACAATAAGAAAAGTTTTCTAGTAGGTACAAAAAAGTGTATGTATAGCTTCTACCACTTCGATCGCACAGCTGGGTAATTGCTTAACACACAAACAGTAGCAATGGCTTCATTTTGACAGTTCAACAACATTCATTGCGTTATTTAGGTATGTTGTTGAGCAGACAAATTTTTCGAAAATATGAAGCAATGGATTAGCAATTTGTTTCAAAATGATTCAGTGTGTTACCCAATTAGCTGGTTCACATTTACAGAAAAGAAAAAACAACACAAACCTAGTCCGTAAAACAAACAACGAATCCACGAAAATTAATCAGTAAACCCTTTTTCAGTAAACAACTATTCGACACAGTATTCATCAACTGAAAACAAGCAACATCACCGCGCTGGCAAGGAATTAATCAAAGTTTAAAACAATTCCATGTAGCGGGCGGGGCGGGGCGAGACAAGACGGGCTGCGCGAGTGCGAACACACCGCAACGTACGAACATGCGAACATGTTTAGTGCGCCCAACATGTTGTGTGTTTGTGCGTAACAAACGCGTTTGAATATACTTAGGGTTGGAATAAGATAGGATGCAATTTGAATGTGCCTAAACGGCTTTATAATACTACCTTTTTGTTTTATTGCCGTGTTAAGATTTCAGTTTTTGAGGTCTATAACGACTTCTACAGTGTTGAGTAAAGTTTCTTAATGAAATCAAGAGCTCTCGTCATAAGTAAATTATTAAACTACATAGATAGGAAAGCTGTGATTTTTTGCTCCGTCTCCATAGACATATAGAGCAATTCTTTGTTGAAGCGAGCCAAGTAAGAGAAGTCGTGCGCAACACAACGCTTTGAACATGTTTTGTGCGCCGAACTTGTTGTGTCTGACATGTTGGTTACGCGCAACCCACGATCGAACAAGGCACGCTTAGTAATTAAATCGTTCTTGTAATTTTCTATTGTTGTGCGCGAATTTTGAAATTAATATTTTGACTTTGTTTGATTAAGTTTAAAATTAATAAAGTTGAAGTAGGCAAGTTAAATAAATTATAGAAAAGTCTTGAACACGAATTTCGATGAAAATAATTTTTCTCAAATTGAATTTTCAAAACCACTTTTTATATAATAGAGTTTGAAGCAAGTGGTTTTGGAAGGTGACAATGAAGTCGTTGTAAGTCAGAACAAGCCTAAACAAGAGGCGGTCTTCGCTAACACAACGTAGAACATGTCTGGAGTCCGTGCGACATACACGTTCAAACATGGCGTAATTAAATCAATTACTTGTGTGATTAACTCATAGAGAGGTTCTGAGAATAAAACATACTTCGTAACCTAGAATTGAATGGCGGAGTAGAGTTGTATTCAATTTAAGTAAATAATAAAAAAGGTTTTAGGTTACCTAGGTAAGAAATGATTCTTGAAAAGAACTTAGACTTTAATATAAAATGATTCTATAAAAGAAAAATTTATTTTGCTAGTGCAGTTTTTCACTAATGGGTAAAAATAATGACCTATAGCGTATAGGGTAGTGAAGCGTATTAACGTGCTTAGGGCTAGATATTATAAAACAAATCACTTGAAACCTTTAATTTTCAGGAAACCAAAAAGTAAATCTCTTTTTAAAAGATTACAACTTAATCCCTAAAGCATTCAACCGTTCAAACTTAAACGCAGTAAGTACCTCCAAACCAGCATTGCTTATGCAAATCAAAATATAGGCGCGTAGGTTGGAACAATGTCCGTAGCTACAACTTTATCAAGCGCCTATGTGACTGCTAGTGATTTAGTCTTTAGGCTGCAGTTCTTAGAGCCTTTATGAATGGCCGAGTTGGCTTTAAGGTGTTATGAATAATCGCTCGCTGGAACTGCAGTTTGATAGATTTCGAGGTCTTCTTTCGATATGAAATCTGTTCTAGACTAACTGGGCTGGATAGAAGAGATATTTTTGTTTTTATCGAGGTAATTATTTTTGTCCATTGCCTGCATTTCGAAAGAATATCACCTTAGCGACGAATTTATCAATAAAGATCAGTTCTGCTTAAAAAACTACATGATGTTTGGGAACAATGTTCGTAACTACAATTTGATCAAGTGCCTACGCGCCATGTGACTGCCAGTGATTTAGTCCTTAGGCCGCAGTTCTTAGAGCCATCATGAATGGCCGAGTTGGCTATAAGGTGTTATGAATAATCGCTCGCTGGAACTTCATTTCGATAGAGATTTTGAGTTCTTCCTTCGATTTCAACACTATTCTGGATTTACTTTTCTCGATGGCCTAGATTTTAAAGTATTTAACGAGCGTATTAGATTACTTCTTTTTTGGTAATTTTGGTTGGAAGTGAGCATCTTTAGATAGATTCAAAAAAATTGGAAAATTACCGTTTTATAGTAAACATGATCAATCAGGTACATAAAAGGTACTTATATCAAAATATAGGCGCTTAGGTGGGAACAATGTTCGTAGCTACAACGTCATCAAGCGCATATGTGACTGCTAGTAATTCAGTCTTGAGGCCGCAGTTCTTCGAACCTTTATACATGGCCGAGTTGGCTTTAAGGTGTTATGAATAATCGCTCGCTGGAACTTCATTTCGATAGAGATTTTGAGTTCTTCCTTCGATTTCAACACTATTCTGGATTTACTTTTCTCGATAGCCTAGATCTAAAAGTATATCGCGAGCGTATTAGAATACTTCTTTTTTGTTAATTTTGATTGGAAGTGCTAATCTTTCGATAGATAAAAAAATGTTATGGAAACTACCATTTTAAAATTAACATGGTCAATTAGGTACATAACAGGTATACTTACTTATATCAAAATATAGGCGCTTGGGTTGAAACAATGTACGAAGCTACAACTTTATCAAGCGTTAGCGGAACTGGATTATGATAGAGATTTCGATTTCCTAATTTGATAAGAAAACTGTTACTGAAACACTAGAAAGATGTGTCTATAGTTTCAGTAACAGTTTTCTTATTTATTCGTATAAAGCAGAAAAGTGACTGAGGAAATATTTAGAGTGATTGTTTTTATTTCAAACTTGTTTATAAAATTATGTATAGGTTACTTATAGTGTTGATGAATCAAAGGTTTACCTACCAACTACTTAGGTACGTTGAAATTCCATGGTGTAAACATTACGTTAACTACTTAATTATAGGTTAAACGTGATTTATAGTCGACTCGTTCTAACTTCGTTCTATATTGTTTGACACCCAGATCGGCTGTAACAATCTGTAATGTAATTGTAGCCGAGCAATTTTCTTGTTAGCCTACATATAATTATACATTACGTAACGGTTTACAAAAGTGCAAAAAAAGCCATACTACATAACATAATATCACACCTGTATTTCTCGAAGGGATAGGCAGAGGTGTGTCATAATTACACCCACATGTCACCAGTTATTAATTAGGAATAACCCAATATAACTTTGCCCGACCCGGCAATCGAACTCAGGGCCTCATGCTCAGAATTAACCCCTGCGACCAATAGTCCAACCAGATAATCCACCTTACTGTTTGACATCCTACTGCGATATTATAAATGCGAAAGTTTGTATGGATGGATGGATGGATGGATGTTTGTTACTCTTTCACGCGAAAAATACTGAACGGATTGGGATGATATTTGGCAAAAAGATAGTTTAACCAAGATTAACAAATAGGATACTTTTTATCCCGATATTTCCACGGGATCGAAACCTATGCGGGTGAAAACGCGAGGCGTAGCTAGTAATTATAATAAAATTACTAATTTAGTATGAAGTAGGGCAACACTCTTACAAAATCTGGACCTAATAGTCATTACCTAGGCAGCAAGCATAAAAATCAAAGTAGGTAGGTAGGTACTCCTACATTTGGACAGGGTATACCTGCCCCACAGCCGGTGATTAACGAAAAGCGAATAGTTAGCCGCTAAAAACCAATTGGCGAGCAATGTGATAATGAATTGCGATTACTCGCTGGTATGCATATGTATAAACGCCAGCACATCAAGTTACCCGAAACGGTCAAATTTTCCCAATGAACTTTGAACCTTATGCTTTAGCGATAAAGTTGAAAATCTACTAAAGAAATTTGACAGATTGTAGCAGCTTCATGTGCTGGCTTCTATGCCAAGCGTGAGTCTCTCAGCTAGTGTTTTGCCCGCCAAGCGAGCATCGCTAAGCGAGTACTCTCTTTGACAGCTCTTGCCACTGCAACAAATGAAAACTCGCCAGCGGTGTGAACAGCCAGTGATCAACTATTAATATATGTATCTCGTTTACTTACACGGGTTCTACAATCTTTATTGCGTTTCTGGAGCGAGAAATGGATGACAGGCAGTCGATTCCTCGTCAGTCTGACACACTTCTCATCTACCTACGGTCCTAATGCAGCAGGTAGGTATAACTAAATGTGACAAAAAAGAACGATGAGCATTCCTTGCTCGTTCCAATTACTAATGTCAAAACCTAAGCATATAAATCGAAGCTTGTTATTTGATTTATAAGCAGCCATAAGCAATCAAGATCAACGCCCGGTCACCTCCAAGTTAAGTCAGTTGACTCAAACAAGCCTATTGAGTCACTTAATGCATTTAAAATCAAACAAAATGTAACACAGAGTGACAGAACATTCATTATGTACTGTAGTGCACGCTTACATGTGGTTTTAAAAGCTTTTTTTGGTTCAGTACAAGTTTCCTCTCAAGGGATGACCAACATTTTGGGTTTATGGACAATTTTAAATTTGCAGGAGATTTTGTTCCTATGGGGTGTGGATGTGAGATTGTTTTATGTACAGCAAAAGTATGTATACACTCGGCTTTATTCAAAAGCGATTTA
This sequence comes from Apamea crenata, assembly GCA_949629185.1. NCBI lineage: Eukaryota > Metazoa > Arthropoda > Insecta > Lepidoptera > Noctuidae > Apamea > Apamea crenata. The sequence continues at coordinate 12,262,675 of OX451363.1, read as the reverse complement.
CTCCTTTATTTTTGAATGAAATTTTATGTTGTTACGACCATAGCATTTTCGAACCCATTAAGTTTATGTAATGTGTCGTATTTCAACGTTGCATTCGTTATTTCACGAAAATATCGCAATAGAAAGTTGCCAAGTGTTGACATGTTGGTGCTCGTGACTGTACGTATTCACGTACGTACCCAGAGTTATAACATTAAACCTTGTGAGAGGTGTGCCTCTGGTACACTCACATTTCGCCAGTCATGTTTAAGTCCCATGTTTTTACATGGGACTTAAACATACACGTCCGCGGTTCGGCGTTCGGTCCGCGGACGAATCCAGACTCCGGGCTTCTACTCAGTAGAGTAAGTTCCTGATCGAAAAACCCAATAAAACTTGGCCTGACCTGGGAATCAAACCAAGGACCTCATGCTTAGCAAGTCATACTGTCAGTCTTTTTATACGTGCAGCCTATGGGTGAAGCATACCTACGCAGAACACTTACAGTGCCCTGCGTGTCCAATACAATAACGCGTTCAGGTTGTTGATGGGGTTGCCCATCAGGTATGTTTGCAGACGCGCAAGTGGATGGCTTTCAAGCGATACATCGTAAAAGAATTGCGTCTCTGATGCGCCGCATATGGGGCAGCTCCAACAGCTTTCTGCAGCTTATTGCTGGGAGAATGGATGTGGATTTCTCCTTCATGGAACATTGGACAAAACTACATGTACGAGTAGTGCGGTCCTGATCCAATGTTTCTATTGTTATGTCTACCTATGTATTTCATGTATTATTCTTATTAGATTATTTAAAAACAAAACTATATGGATGATATTAATGTACTCGTAATTTATCTGAAATAAATAAATTTAATAGAATCGAATTGAATTAGCTGTAGAGCTTGCGACCACTAGGCCAAAGAGGCAGTCTTCCCAAAGTTATTAGAGAAAAAAAAAATCTAAGGTACAAATTACGGTACAAAATTTTGTCATAATAATACAGGTACCTTCTTGTCTAGGTGCTAATTAAGTCGTAGGTTAAAGTTAAGTTATTATAATAATCTGCTTACTAATGACTAACTAATAAGCAATCCCAACTCTTACCTGTCTGATCTGGCGGCGGTACAGATTACTAAATCACTCATCATAAACCTAAGCTTGTTCCAACTATGTTGAGGTTATTTAACAAATGCAACTGTATCTACTAAACCACTATACCTACGCCTGTACGCCACTATCACTCATACTCAAAGCATTTATTTCAATCAAAGCAATTGCAGGCTTTTGAATCGTCAAGGAGTCAGTCAGAAATATGAAGCTAGTTTCGCAAAGCGTGGTAGTTCATAGCGTGGTACTTACCTATGGAGAAGAACGAGCAAGAAACTCCATGGACAGTCTTTTAAATTATATTGTTACAAAATATTAGTTACATCATTAATTTTGAATTTATAATTATATGTGAGAACGGAGTATAAAAGACGTACACGATAGCGTCCATTTCACGCACTTCCATTCCCACTATACAAAACACAACAAGACTTGCTGAATGTGTGTTTAAAACATCACAAAACACTGCCCGTACATAAATGCGTACAGTCGCTCGCACATAAATATAACGCACTCGCTCCGTTCAAATTTCGCCACCGTCTGCTTTATATTGATATATTGTATTGTTTATGGCGCGACCGAATCAAAATGTGATATATTGAACAACACGCGGTGTTCGCGAGTAACTTTCATATTTGGTAGGTTTATGGATGTATTTGGGCTAGATGGGGTAGGAATGTTGTGCGGAAAAGTCAAACTCAAATCATTTGTTTCAAATAGGCCCATAAAATCAAATTAATTTAATTGATTCTAGTCGCCCCTTCCACAAGGTAGTTTCGTATGGAGAAGAATGGGCAAGAAACCGCACCGTGAAAAATCGAGGAAGAAGGTAAGATAAAGTTGGCATCGGTTGTTAACGCGCATTCATATTATGAAACATTTGCTAATGTTATTATTACCAACTTACTCACAATAAAAAGCACTATAATTGTTATCGTTAATATGACGCTCAACACCAACATTCTAACATGGGTACTTGCAATAAAAACAGATCAGCTTTTGCGATGATACATCATTACCGCCACAGATAATGTAAAATCAGCGGTCTAATATGCATATTATTCAATAATTTTGGACATATACAGAAAACAAGTTTTATCTATTTAATTAATATTATTTATTGTGACTTAATATTCTACTATAACATCTCTATTAAATTGCGTTCGTCGACGGCAATTAAAAACTTTTTGGTCGACCAGTCTGAACATAAATAGAAAAAAAAAATGTGGTAAACGTTTTCATAAATTTTTTTTAGTTGAGGTTCCAAATTCAAATCACATTATTAACCAGCGGGTTACAATGAAATTGAGTACAATATTAGTGCCCGCATGGGGCTTTAATGACCTGCTTTAGTTAGGTTTGCATACCTAATATATAATTTGACATTTACAAGCAGGTGATCTGAAAACTATTTATTTTTCTTTCTTCTTAGGGGGTTTTCTAGTTTGATAAATAAATGTTTTGCTTTTTTTTTGCATTGACGCTTTTGTAAAACTCGGTCAGTAAAACAACAAAGTTATAAAACTGCGCTTTATCATATTGTTTTTCAGACATAAAAAATGCATCGTTAATTTCTTGAAACATCAACTTATTAACTTAATTAACTTGCCACAAATTACATATTCTATATTCGCCACAAATCCCCGTCCTCCTTACACAGCGCTACCATTTCCAGAAAGCGCTGTATCTTTGTCAGTAAGGTTACACATAGATGTATGTTTGAGCCAAGGGAATAGTTGGGATGAGGGGGATAAGTTATTGCTTTCTACAACTATGTGTCTGCACCATGTGTTATGGTAGACACTGTTTTAAGTTACGCACTGAATAATGGTACAAACACCACCTAGGAGACTGCCATCAATCATGGCCACAATAGTTATATACCTGTTCATACAAATTATAGTTGTTTGTATTTAGATTTACTATAAAAAGTTGGCAGAACTGCGTAACAAATCTTTCCATAAAGTACTAAGACGATCTACCCTCTAGTCACCTCTGATTTTTAATTTGCTAGAGCGAAATGACAGCTAATATAATACTAAATAATGTCATGTTGACAGAAACTTCAATCGCAGCTGTCATTTTAGTCTAGCAAATTAAAAATCAGAGTTTAGTACCTATATTTGATTTTTAATGCAGGTACCTTGATTGGAAAATGGATACTAAAGACCTACTTACTTAATTGCTAAAGTACGATTATATGTAATCACTAAAACATTTTAAACGAATGAAAAAACCTTTATAAAATAAACAGAACTTCATCCAACCACCACACACAAAAATGCCGTGTTAACAATATAACAACGTTTTTAAATACCCACCGAAAAAATTAGACACATTCAGAACTTTTCTATCTTAATAAATAAATTTACGACTCATCATAAATAATGTTAATTAATTAAGTACATTTTTCTGTACAACGCACTCGCCAGGGCCGTACTTGGGGCAAAGTTTTAATGTGCGAGTTCGTAGGTAGGTTGGTACTCGAGGGCCCGGCTGCCTTTCTAAAGTTCATAGCAAACGAGCCATTGACATGAATGTGGGAACTGAATTGTTTGTTAGAGTAAAGTTGGGGCTAAGATGTTTAGGTGGCTCGAGTTGGGTAAAAGATGTGCTAATTGCCGGGGTTTAGCTGACACAGTCGTGTTTGTGGTTTATCTGTTAAATGTGAGATAGCTGTTTGGTTTTGTGTGGCTGGAGTTATTTACTGGATGTTAGTTGATACATTTAAGAAAAAATTACAAATCACGGACATAATCTTAAAATTAGGCAAGTGAATTTGTTAATTCAGTAAGCTAAATTAACAAATTCAGTAAGTTAAATTAACAAATTCACTTGCCTAATTGAGAAGAAATGTATCAACTAACATCCAGTAAATAACTCCAGCCACACAAAACCAAACAGCTATCTTACATTATTATCAAGGTAGTCGTTCATAATCAAAGCTGCAGTAAAAATAATATGTATTTTCAAAAAGTGGTCTTCTCAGATATTAACTTATTTTTATTAACCTTACATATACCAATTTGTTCAAGTAAGCTAATAGTGAACCGTGCTAAATGTCACGTAACAATAAAACAAAACAACAGCGTTCATCATACAACAAACAAAAAGCCCAGAATTTCCACAAAAACGCTCGAATAAACAAATACCTACGCCGAAACAATAGAACGAAAAAGTTAATACAGTACATGTTAGAATGAACCATACATCAGTAGGGCGTTGATACACTGGCGAATAAACGTCTGCGCCACGGGAGCCGACGCGACAAAAATAATTTCAAACATCCCGAGTATTTTCCGATCCATTTGAGCCACGTTCAGGCGATCAATTGCTCAAATGAGGTCTAAAACAAGACTTTGTGACGTCATGTTGGCAATAACAGCGATGTTCTCAATGATAAATGGAGGTATGCAATAACAATTAATATAATTGACACCTTTCGCAAGCAAAAATGTATCATGGAATTTGAATGTAGGCTACTTCTAGATAGTAGGTACCACTAGCAAAGGAAGGCAGAAGTCTATCATAGTCGTTTTAGATACCAATTTGGCGAGTCTGTTTTTATTTGCGGGCATAGTTCCAATTTTGGTATGTAATTGACAATTAGTTCAACATAAAACTTAATTGCAAACTGTTTAAGATTCAAAATCTTAAAATGTTCAGTTCAAAGTGTTTAACTAAAGTTCGACAAATTCTGTTGCTTCTAAAGTGAAGCAGTGCAGTTTATTGTAAACCAAATTAATCCTTTATTTTTAAATCGATGTTTCACACTTAAGAGTGGAAGTCTCGTCCCCATTCCAACCCCATATTTCTTAAGGGGTCAGATAGGGGACGAGAACCTAAATGACTCTCGATACGCCCCTGTCTCGAACACGCAGAGCAGGGAGGGACCGATAGTGTCAAAAAAAGATAAAAATATTATAAACTGCGCTTTTTCTCAAATTCTCCCCCCATTACTTATTTTTATTTATCTATGGGTGAAGATGGCGTTCTAAGTGTTATATTGAAGTCGTTATTTAAATTACCTTAAACATATTATACGTATGTTTAGATACGTACATGACTTTGAGGAAGTCAATGCCCATTAAATAGTAATACTTAACTTATGTTATAACCTAAAATTCTCAAGAACTGCAGTGTATAGATGCAGAGATAAAAGAACGTTTTATTAAGAAATCTGTGCTTGAAATCATTGAATAACATTAACTCATGCACGTTTTCGAAATTCTACGACAATATTTTTAAACCAACCTTTTAAATAAGCTGCGTTATGAAAAACCCGAGCATGATAAAAATACTTAAACATGAATTACATTCAGCAAAGTACGTAAATAAAGCCAAATAAAATTCAGATAACAATAAAATCACAAAACAGATTATACAAATATAGGTGAGGAGACATTTAAGTACATTAAAATCACATTAGTAGAAGATCTTGGTGGGGCCCGCGAAATTATCTCGCGCACTGGGAAAAAAAGAAATTAATAAAAAATACTTTAGACATTTCATATCTCATTTGGGTGATGACAGAAAAAAAGTAAATTGTATGGAAGTAGAGATAAAGTTGATTTAATTTTTTTGTATTCTCTTTTTTATGTTCACTGCACATTGTTACTCTATGGGCTGTGATTTACTTTAAGAGTAGGAGAGTGCATGAAGTCAGTTCTAGAGTATGATATGCTGGCCTGTCGGGCGACGGTGCACATAATTACTAAGGGTAATTAATAGTAAGGTTTAACCCGGCTCATCAGGTCGCTGCCATCGACCGCACAGTCGCCGACAGGCCCGCAATTTGCCCCACCAAGGCACGTTTAATATTAGAAGTCCTGATTTATGCCCTGCCCCCGTAATGAAGTGTCTCCACACTACAAACGTGTGTGCATCGCACTAATTCACTACTACGGATTAATAGTAGGAAGCACTCGCGATACAACGCAACCTAACTCCGCTCTTTCTTTAATTTAGGACCTGGGAGATTCAGTACACAACTCAAAATGAGCTCTTGTTTATACTTTTGATCGTTTTACAAAACTGCTTTATACTCTTAAGTGGGGTGTACATCTTAAGTGAAATGTTTTATCTTCAAAGGCATATAATTCTTAATTTATAGCCAAACAACGCTGTCCACACATCCGAGTAAGTTAAGATGTGAACAGGGCGTTAATCTCGACGCAAAGACGAAATACAAGTGGACCGGTAAATCCAATTAGTTTAAGAAGTCATTAAATCAATTTGTTTAGCAGACAGTAACATATAGTTATCCTCATCTCTTTGTTTTCGATGGCTGCAATCCAAGCTATTTGTTATTTTGGTGAGCTTGCGAAATCGTGGTGACTAAAAAGGCTTGCAGTTTTAAGTCTGCTTTTAAAGCTGATGCGGGGATTTCGTGTGAGAGATATATAGCTTTTATTCAATGTGAGTTTATCAAATAGGTAAAATATCGCACTGTGGGTTATTTTACTAGGTATGCGCTCTGTTTTCACTTAGATATCGTCACATCTTAACATTTTGGAAGGATATGTTTGATTACGGCTTCCACATGATGTCGCAAAAAGCATCTAAAGACTCCTAATATAACTATATACATTAAGAGTCTCTAGATACTTTTTGCGACAACAGACGCTATTGGCATATATTTTTCTACCTTAGAAATCATTGATGGATGTAGAAGTATAGAATAAACATTTTCCGATCACAGAGTTCTAGCTCATGTCATTCACTTGTTTTCAACTCAACAACATCAAAACCTGCCTCAAGAAAGCCGAAAGTACCTGAGTACACTAATTACCAAACTGTAAGTGGCAAACATGTTAATCCATCTAGAAATATATTTCTCATTCCCGGCAGATCCGATACAAAGGCCGCTGGCCGTTGGAGGAGCAATAAATTAGAAGGAAAGCTGCGCGCCAGGATTTCCCTTGGGTTTATTCTCACTCAAGAGCGCTACACCTAATCCAGAAAGCCTTATTATGCTACCCTTAATACAGCGCTCAAGACTACTTGAAAATTTTCTCGGGAAGTAAACGGTTTAGTTTGGGGATTTTACTTTTTTCCTTTTCGGCCGTCGTCGACGAGTTTTTATGTTTTCTGACAGGCCGCAAGATTTTCTCCCTCGGGTAATAAGTTCGTCATGCCAACTGCATCTTAATGAATTGATCGCTAACTCGTTATATAAACGGTGCTCGTATTAGGACGCCAATTAAAACTTGCAACACGTTATGATATACCTGAATACAATTATCCCTATTATGATGGCCTAGGGTTTTTATCTCCTATCTTAATCGCGAATAACTAGTTGGCGAGCCAAGTCTTAATTGAAACTCGCGACACATTACGTGTGCTGGATTGATTAGCTGCCTTATTGATTTTATTGCAGTTATATCGATAGCATATCTTATCGATACTTGCACTTATCGAGTTTCGATTTCGAATTTGTTCAGAATTCTTGTTGCGCAGTGACACCGAGCCGATCGGGAACTTTTTGCTCAGCTTTTGCTTTTACTTTGTTGTCGCGAATCGCGAATGATAAGGTGGCATTAAAAAGAATTGCACTCCACTAAGTTTTTCTTTTCTATCATGTTTGTTTTACCTATTCCGAAGCTTTTTAATAAAGCTTAGTGCGTTTCTACTAGTATTTATTATTCCATTTGAGTAAGTAAATAAATAACACAGTACGAACGGGTTCTTCATTTCCTTGTAAATAATATGTCATTGGTAATAGATGATGTGCCCGCACTATCTACATACGCTGACGTTTGTCCGTTATTACCAGTTCCTCGAAGTACTTGGCTACCAATTTCTCCAATTTAAATTGTCTATGAGCGCCGCCCGACTGAAGTCAGCCGGCACATTCCGCGGTTATCGACGACGCGGGCGCATTTGAGTGAAAGAGTCGGATATATCGTCAAAAATCACGCGGGACAAGGACGGAACCGCACGCAACGGGCGTTCGTTTTTTAAATAATTGAGTCAGGAATGACGATAGGCACCCGACAATTCGAAGCATTTTATCGAGCTGGCAACCCTAGCGCGGACAGTGGGCATTTAATTTGTTTCCTCGTGAGTCATGTTTGTATTATAATTCGAATAACTGTTACGGGAATTTTATCTGTGTTTATTAATTGTCCAGCTTGTAATCACCTTTTACTTTATAGATATAATTAACATTCAAAAACAACGTTTTTTATTGAAGACAAAGAAGCCGTTTTCTAAAAGAGGTAGGCAACACTGAAATGCTTTATTAGGTAAGTACCTATACTTTCAATACAATAAATCAAACATCTTATTACCTGTTAGGTACTTCAAAGTCAAACTGCATAAGATTATATCAACAAGCCTTCTGTAATTTCGATGTAATAGATTAGATTCATTAGAGATTAATTTATTGCGTGTTAGTATGCTAATGAATAGTACTAGGTACACCTACCTACCTGCATGTTTGTTTAATACAAATTGTTTAATAAGTCGCATCGACTGCATTATTCTAAAATTGAATTCAATAATCTGCAGCCGATTTATCAATTAACATTTTCAACACAGTAGTGGCAACAAGTAAAGCTTATAAATTGTCTCGAAACTAGGAGTCTATCTAAATTCAAATATAGTTTGAGAGCTCGTTAATCATGTTAAAAACAATCAGCAAAGGCTTCCGACTCAAAATGATATAAATCAGCGAATTCTATTTTCAATTAGCACGAGCCACGGCAGTCGTTCCTAATTCGAACGCAACCTATAATTACGCGGCGGCCGCTGATTGGCCACGGGCGTCTGTGCAGTCGCAGGCGCAAGTCCATGTCCTTTATTTGCCGCTATCTAAGCTCTAGCTAGTCTATCTTTAAAGTGAGGCCAGCGAGTGTGGCGACATCTTTTATCGCGGGTCGCGCTTCTGTTTTTGTTTTGTTTGTTTGTTTTCAAACTGCGGAGCCATATTGCGCCCGTAAATTATTACTGCGAGAGATTTGTTTCCATAGTTCTGCGGCTGCAATACATCAGTGTTTGCCGGATGTTAGTTTATGTTGACGCTCGTTTTGTGTTTCGCGATTTCGTGCTTGTCAAGCTATTGCTTGACAAAATTTTATATCTTATTTGTGCAGTTCCATCTATCTGGTGCATGCAAACTGTGTTGTTTGTCACTGCTGGTAAAGTGTGTAATGTTTGCCTTTTATTTGGAAACTGAACTTTATCACTGTTTGTATTTTACATACATATTTTATATAGGTAGCCCGGACAGTCGATAGAACGAAGCCATGCAGCACATTAAATAAATTGAAACCGTTACTAAAGTGTAAATTAAGTCTTCAGCAAATATTATGTCACGAAAACTTCAAGGAAAGATCAAGAAAACCGTATTAGAAACTTTTACAACAACTCCTGAATCACCAGCTGTCCAAAGCCCCTAACCCCAAAATCCGGTATCAACCACTTTCTCCCAAACTAAATTATTCCAATTGAATAAAACTTATTGATAACTCTTTTATTCCCAAGAGATCGTAGCATCTTTTACTATACGTACAAACATTCACTAGATGGTCCTAAGCGGTTTCACTGCCACGCTATATAGAGCTGTTAATACAATTTTCAAAAATAAAATGAAAAATATCTGACAGTTAACACATGTCTTGAGATGTGCTTATTTATTACACACTTTGTTGTCGCTTCCTGTTATTCAATTAATTTATTAGGTTAGCACACAAATTAACGATCCCAGGAAGAACTTAACGCGTTCAGATTAATGGCGTGCACCGGTGTAGGCACGATAATTAGCCTTGTACTGACCCAAGAAATTCCACTTAACTTATTTATAATTTGATCCTTTCGGCCTTTTTGCTTGCGCGTTCCGCTGAGCCTAAATCGAACACATCGGAAACAAGAAAAACATGCGTGAATTTTAAGAGTTCGTTTACATTATCTTCCATTTTAGAAATTCTGAAGAAAACACTCAAATTGTTTGTTCAAGAACTACGTGATTTATAAAGTACAAATTGTGTTTAGGGGTATTTGACAGCTCTAAATGCATTCGTCGGTCCCGGCACGACTGCGTAATGTTTTACGGTATGGGGCGAGACAATAATGGCTTGCTCATAACATTACTCGTCCTCGGGCCCCCGTACCACGCCACTGTGTAGTCTCCACAGATTTTGGATGCCAAACTACGCTCCAGTGGATTTGACGCGACGTCCCCAAACGCAACGGGATCTTAGTACAGAGCTTTCAAGAGCAGTCTTTCGCTCGGAACGTGCTATTTATTTGGTTTGAGAGTGTACTAAAATTACTCTGAATTAATTTCTGGCGTGTGAAAATACATTCACTCACGTACAACTGTAGTTGATCAACGGTGTTGTCAAATTTATTTCTCCCGGGGCGCTTTCTTAAAAATATAAACAAACCATATTAAAATAATGAATATTAGGATCATAACGTAATTACTTATTCGTATCACGACTGGCTTATTCGTACGTTTATTTGTTTAAACCTACACGAAGTTTGAGATCGTACCGATGAGAATATCATTCATTCTGTGGGCCGGCTCAAATTTACATAGAATGAGATGCGCCTGGGCCTAATTAGACTGCGCCCGCGATGCATAAATCATCGCTGACTTGACGTCAGTCATTGCGAGGCCACAGGAGAGGACGAACGTCTCGTCGCCACCTTCTTATTTATTGTGAAATATTCTGGTCTTCATTTTACGCCCCTTTCAACTGGTGAGGCGTGAAATGAATATTTATCTGCGCGCTGTGATCAAAGTTAAAATTTACAAGAGCTTTCGTTAATTTAAGGTACTTTTTGGACGATATACTCAGTTATAGTGTGCCTCAATTTATGTATGACACAATGTTTATGTTGAAATAGATATATGTTTGTATTTATTTTTGTATAAGCAGTCGGTTCAAACTAACTTGAAACTTCTATAGTAAGGCAAGATCAAGACAAGAGGGAAATTATTTTTCAGATATTTAGGTCAGAATATCTATATCTGTACAAATGATAAAGCTGAAGGGTTTGTTTGTTTGAACGCGCTTGAGCTCTGAAACTACCAGTCGGAATTAAAAAAATATTTTTGCATTTGATAGACCGATTCTTAAGGAAGGCTATTTAACGCTAGGTCTTTTAGGAGCCGAGCCAATTGAAAAAAAGTAAAAAAGAACGCTAAGCGAAAAAGTAGTAACAGCGCGGGTAAGTGATGCGATGCAACGGGGAAATTTCACGCAGACGAAGTCGCGGGCAGAAGCTAGGACTTTAATATAGTGAACCCTATAAAAAATTGAAAGTATTTTAGTTCTAAAGTGATTATCTGGACCGAAATAGTAAAAGACTTTAATTCATTTTAAAATTAAACTCAGAACTTAAATGTACACAGTAAATAAACTTTCAAGTATGTCGCTGAAGCTAAGGACATCTTCGATCGAAGCGATTGACGAGTGAGCGGAGACATGCGCAGGCGCCTTGACCACGCAACGCTCAGGAAATAACATTAAATAGAGAATATATTGAAACCCTGCATTAATCTTACTTGGATATTTCATTAAACTGTATATTTTTTTATTTATAAATGTTATAAAATATGAAAGAAGTTTCTATTCCAGAATTTAATTAAGTAACAGTGAATAAAAATTGATTGTGACATTTACTTTCAAAGATTAAATTAAATTTCTCAGAAAACCACTGCACTACTGTGTATGCTTTATCTGTATTAAACAATCAAATGTATGCTTTTATGAGATTCTCACCGCATAACATAAAACTACTAACTAAACAGTTATCTACCTTCATGTTACAACGTGCGTGAACCTTAACTCCAAAATTGTACACACATAAAATACCTAATTACGTACACAAATTTATAATACCTCTACCTACTTGTTCTTCGAGTTAATCATAAAACATTTTAATTAGGAACTAACTATGTTAATAATAGTTACGATAATACCTGAAAAAATGTTAGCCAAATTCTTACGATATATTTTCATTTTTAACATTTTTTACCGTTCATAATTACATGGGTACCTACATAGTCACATTATATGAAATTTAATTACACTGTTTGTCAAAACTATTCACGGTGCTATGCTTTGAGTTTAAGACCGGTACTGGTACATTAGTGGTTCATAAAGTTTGATGCGATCGTATCTATGGAGAGACTTTGTAACTACATTCTATGTTAGGGTGATTTCAAATGTCGCCATAAAATGTAGCTGACGAATGGAAAGTAAAATCCAAATGACTTAGGTGCTGGTGCTGTCTTTACAGAAGACCTAATATAAAAGCGGCATTGCCATATAATGTGGCAATGCCGCCAGTCTCTTGGGTACATTACCAGTCGACAGTGTATATAGAGGTGGATAGATAGTATGTGGAGGAATATTTCGACGCAATATTTTAGTTTTTTAATAGTTTGAGTTAGTAGGTACAGGATATTATATTTTTATAATTTGTAGTTTATTTAGTATATAAAAGGCTAAGTTTGTGTTTGTTTTAAAGTAAACCTTCTTTAACCTATGTTTTACATACTACTCTAGATTACTAGTACGATTGGGCCGCACATGTTTGCCGCATATCAGATGAGAAATGGGCTAGAAGAACCCAGGAGTGAAGCCAGTAAAAACAAATTTGAAAATAAATTAAAAATATATTATTTAGAAATTTGTTAAAGTACTACCTTAGTCTTAAGTGTGAAATTTAAGTAGTGTATAAAGACTCGCCAGACCCCACAGTCAAACCACTTCTACGGTTTTGTGGGGCTTAGTTTTAGTTATATTATTTAGCTGTAAACTTATAAAAATAAAATAAAAACCAGCGATCGAGTTGCAGAAGATGGCGGGACGAGCTTGACTCCTACCGAATGGACGAGCATGGAACTAGCAAAGACAGAATTGTGTGGAAAAGAGAGAGGGACGAGACCCAACAGTGGAACAATAAATGTTAGTTAGATAGACTCTAAATTAGGCATGTCGAATACATAATATAGCATTACCATCAATAAAAATAAGAAGGCACTGATAAACAACTTTGTATAAGCAACTCTCCACCAACAAATCCGTACCACAGTCTGCACACCCACTTATATTATAACGAGTTTAATTGTTGATTTTACTTTTCCATCGCCATGTTGGCTTTGGATTGTTCTTTAATTTGTGCTCGGCGTCCTTTTATCCATCAATCAAGTGTGTAGCCCGATCAGGTTCATTGCGAGACCGCTACCGTGATTGTAGCTACCACAAAGATAGCATTGCTTCATAGGATTCTTCCAATGCGGTTAATTCTAAGACTTGATCGTTTAGTAGCTAGTAATAAAGTTTATTGTGACCATTGGAACCGGTTTTCCACATGCGATTCGTTTCTGTGCGGGATCGGTTCGATTGTGGACCTCTGAACTTTATCTTGTGGTTTGAATGTAGAAGCCAAAGATGTTCAGGAAAAATATGTTGTCAAAATGTCCAAATTATTCCATTGGTTCGAAATACTAAAATCAGCGGGGTAATTGTGTAACAGTAGAAATGGCTTTCATTTTGACAGTTCAACAACATTCATTGCGGTATTTGCGTGACTGAGCAGATACATTTTTGGAACATTATGAAGCAATGGATTAGCAATATAATACTTAAATTCGTCCAAAACTACATAATTATGAAGAATTCTCTTTATTATCAGAGTAGTCAGATAGGAAACGCCGAACTCATCTAGTTTACAAAAATATGATTGATGTGTAAAAGTGTTTGTACAAACCTACTTACTGAAATAAATAATTTATCATTTAATAAAATACTCAACTAATTATGACCAAAGAAAGAAAACTAGCATCCCAAGAGGTGACCCAATAGCATTGCTCCCGGACAGAAACCGGTAAAGCCTCCCAATCATGATGATGACGTGTCAGCACAAAGAGCTCCGTGATGGTATAATACTGATACTCGACGGTAGATAACTACTTACTATTAGTTAAAATTCCTATCCGTAGAGATTGTTGATAAGCCACAATGTATCGAGGTACAATGCTTTTGGCTTTAAGGGTCCGTTTAATGGTTGTCAGTGAACGACTTTATATTTTGTGTGTACCATCACGCTTTTGGTAAATGGTGGGTTACAGAAGATGAGGATCAACTAGTAAGGTATCCGGTAATGCAAATGCTAATTTGTTACTTCCACACCACCACTTGTTACTTCCACTTGTTTGTTATTTGTTGATTTTCTTTGTTGAAAACGCGATGAAAAAATCTGAGAGTGACAGACCAGGAAACTGGGAAAGGATGTACTTTTGGGTAGCTGAGCTAAATTTTGATTACATTGAAAAGTAGACAGGTAAACCAGGTTTTAACAAGTACGTTAGGAGACACAGGTCTCCTTAGGTACTTACTCAGTTATGTTTCTACGTTATTGACATTTGTTGCAATAAATGGTTCCGACTTTATATGCGTCTCCTATGTATATGTGTTTTATAAACTTATTGCACTAGAATAATTTTTTTTTATGTTAGAACTCTGTCTGCCACAACACCCTTAAAATATAATCCAAGAGATCATATTAGATAAAATATTTATACTTACGCATTTCCTGTGTTTTTTGTTGTAACTTATAAAATTTATACTCAATCCATTAGATATAATTTAATAATGTTAACAAGGAATCTTTATGACATTATTAGTAAGAATATATACAAATATTCTGGAGATAGTAGATTTTACTTGAAATAAAAAATTACATAATTGGTCGTCCCTATTAAAACGACAATGTTTAGTCTAGTTAACGTTTGCATTAATAGCTATTAATCTTCGAAAATATAGTGTAAAATAAAAACTTATCTTGTCGACATAATTCATAAACAACAATTTATTATATCTTGGCTTTTATAACAGCTGTTGGGTAGTTAGTTATCATTTGCTGCGAGCTTTATACAGGTCTTAACCTTGTCCTTTGGTTTGCAAGAAAAATATTCTCAATGGCATTTAAATGAGACCTACTGTAGATATTTTGTTTCAAGTTTCTACTCTCTAAATAAAATAGTTGTACCTAAGTACTAGAATTCGAGAGTAGTACTTGGATAGAAATCTAAACCTTTTCTATGATTTATTTTGTAGGGAAACAGAGAACTGCCAATGTCAGCCAGTCCAGACAGCCAGAGAAAACCCATCCTGTGTTCACAACTGTAGCCAAAAATGTAAACAACAATGTGTTTTTGAAAATATAACTTTTATACCAACGAATAAAGTTCAGTTTGCGATACAACTTCAAACATTTCATGACGTTTTAATGGTACTAAATATTCTGAAATCAACTTAATTTACGCGAGCATAAAATTGATATTTGTTTATGTGAAAACGACATCAATAACATTTAAAACAAGGATGTGAATAGGAACTAGGAATAGGGACTAGTTTCTAAACCCGAGCAAAACCAATGTGTATGATGTGGATGTCGTGTGCCTATTTCTACAGTTTTTAGGGTTCCGTAGCCAAATGGCAAAAAACGGAACCCTTTTGGATTCGTCATGTCTGTCTGTCTGTCCGTCCGTATGTCACAGCCACTTTTTTCCGAAACTATAAGAACTGAAACTTGGTAAGTAGATGTATTCTGTGAACCGCATTAAGATTTTCACACAAAAAAAAAAAACAAAAGTTAGAACTGTAAGTTAAAGTTCCCCATAGTTAGAACTGAAACTCAAAATTTTTTTTTCATCAAA
Source organism: Apamea crenata (assembly GCA_949629185.1). NCBI lineage: Eukaryota > Metazoa > Arthropoda > Insecta > Lepidoptera > Noctuidae > Apamea > Apamea crenata. Next base: position 12,246,909 of record OX451363.1, on the reverse strand, counting down.
CCCATACGTGTGGGGTATCTATGGATAGGTCTTCAAAAATGATATTGAGGTTTTTTATAAGTGAGTAGGTAATAATTATATGCTGCATATCTTTTCTTTACTAAATAATTACTATATAACAAAAGTGATCCAAAAACCAAGGGTCATGGTTATAAGACGTAGATCTGTAGATACCCAAGTATGGTCTAAATCGTGTCAGTGTTATACAGTCACGAGCATAAATATCTTACACTTACGAAAGATTCAAAAGCGATTTTGTTCTAAAGTATTGCTAGACATTTTATGACGTCACAGACATAGTATTATCGAAACTGTACTGTTACGAAATAGGTTATTTCTTAGATAGGCCATTTTAACATAACATAACATCACGCCTGTAATCCCTGAACGGTTAGGCAGAGGTTTACGTATAGTCCATCCACATTCCACCAGCTATGTTTAAGAGGGCGCACACAGGTCCACTAGCGCCACTACTTTAAAAAAATATTATCTCGTGACTGAGAACGAATTATGAAAATCTGCTCAATCAGCGACCTCAGTTAAGTGTGTCTAGAATTTTCTAATACCTTTTATTAAGTTTCTTATTCAGACACGAAGCAACTAAATACGATATATAGGAATGTGGCCGCTTTACTTTAGATCGAATTTTGTTGCTTCGTGTCTCAATATGAAACTTAATAAAAGGTATTAGAAAATTCTAGACACACTTACCGAGGTCGCTGATTGGGCAGATTTTCATAATTCCTTCTCAGTCACGAGATATTTTTTTTTAAAGTAGTGGCGCTAGTGGACCTGTGTGCGCCCTCTTAAGTCCCCTGTTATAGGGTGCGAGCCTATTGCCATTAAGTGTCGTCAAGGCTAGAGTTCACTCTAGCCTTGACGACATAGGCTCATAATAAATTACTGCGCTTTACCATCAACAATTGCATCACTGCTTTCCATCAGGCGGGATCGCAGTCCAGCACTAGTTTATATCATTAAAAAAAACCGGGCAAAAATCGAAACTCCAGGGGGTCTACTCCGAAGTGCAATGTGCAAATGAAAATGCGGATCGGACCGACACATGGCCGAACCGAATATTATTGAAAAAAGTTCGGATCGGCTCAGTTGGGTCGGGACCATAGTCAATATTCGAAAGAGTGTAGGAGTGTAGGATCGGAACCGACCGAACCAAATAGTAACTTCGTAGCAGGAAACGGCCGAACATTCGGCCGATACTACTTCGGAGTAGACCCCCAGGCTGCCTCTGAGAAATTCCTGATAGAAACACCCAATTACACTTTGACCGAATTACGCTATGGCCTGGGAACCGAACCCAGAACATCATGCTCAGAAATTTTGCAACTTTTACTCCACGAGAAAAAAACCATTAATTTTGCGTAACTGTAACCTATTTATGCTCGTTACTGTACGCTTGTACTGTTGTTCGACAATCTTTATTAGTCCTTGAGACAGCCTGCATATGCGGGCACACTAACTTGAATTACGTAACTTATGTTACACTTAACTTATGTGTGTTTGTACTTAGATCAACCTTGGAAAAATACAAAACTACATCTACAATCCATGTGTCATCGTTTTGTAGAAGTAGGAATAGGTACCTTTAAAAAGATTTATGTTTGTAGTTTTTAAGCTGTTCTCGATGGGTAAACCAATCAACTAGATACCTACCTAGTTAGAGTAAAGTATAACATAGTAATATAAGAATAAGTAGAAAGGGCAATGGAGGGGGCTATGCTTGGAGTTTCCCTACGTAATCGAATAAGAAATGAAGAGATCCGTAAGAGAAAGGTAACCAACATAGCCCGAAAAATTGACAAGCTTAAGTGACAGTGGGTAGGGCACATTGCTTGCAGAACAGATGGTCAATGGAACCGAAAGTTTCTGGATTGGCGACCGCGTACCGGAAGACGTAACGTTGGAAGGGCTTCCGCAAGGTGGACCGATGACCATGTGATGGCCGCAGGAATCCGCTAGATGCGGGAGGCACAGAACAGGTCGAAGTGGCGTGCTTGCCGTGAAGTGCTTGGCGCAGGCGTTAGGTCCAGCAGTGGACGTCTTTCGGCTGAAATGATGAGGATGATGGTCTAAAAAACTCTCGCCAGGATATTTAAACTGTATGCACTATACGTGTAGTAGTGTGTAGTTCAGTTTCTTTTTGTATGTATGTGTTTCTGTGCAAATAATACTATATTTCTTTCTTTCTATGTTTTACTAAAGTCACATACTTCATACTGATTCTATAATATGAACCATAAGTAGAAACCACCAGTATGAACCACAAGTTTGCCCATGTTTTTCGATATAAAAAGAACTGAATGAAAATACTGGAACCAAATTGGACGAAGAAAAAAGTTAAATAAACAGAATTAAAAATAGCATTTTGTTGGTATCGTTTACTTACCTACGAAAACTTTCATAATAATATATCTTAAAAAATACACTTACGGACAATAGTGTGAAGTGTTTATTAAATTAAATGATATAATTAAAGTACAGTAAGCTATGAATATTAATATTTTTAATATAATAAAAACTTGAATAATGACGTCTGCACGTCACGACGAGTGTAATAAATTCTTCTGTGCTATTTATTTATATCTCTACTTTGTATATAAAAAAATATTAAAACCTACCGCATATACATTTTTAAGTCAAGTTTTTAAAATGAAGTAGTTACTTTCCCTAATTCAGTGTCAATAAAAATAAGTAACACCAGATAGTTGTTTACTTTTGATTCATCTATTTCGACCGAACTATAACAGACAAAGTTGAAATTTCCCGAATATTTCGCGAACACCCTGTCGTGCTAACACGTTCGAAGCCGGCAAATTAGTAACAATTTACGGATAATAAACTAAAGTAAGGGATATTAATAACCGTCTTTGAAACGTCTAATGATATAGGGGTTGGAGGGTTACTTTGTTTATTAAAAGGAGCTTATAATTAATTGCAATAATTACCAGCGTCATAATGACCCGTTAACACGATTAGATTATTTTGACGTTATTATTGTGATAATTGACGGCACGGTTGGCGCGGTGGTTAAGCGATTGACTGCTGCGCTGCGTGTCGCGGGTTCGATTCCCGCACGGAACAAATATTTGTATGACCTACATGTATTTGTTCCGAGTCTGGGTGTTTTTCTATCTATAATATGTATGTATTTACAAAAAAAAAAAAAATGTATATAAGTAGTTTATCAGCCATCTTGTTACCATAACACAAGCATTAGGTTGCTTAGCTTGGGACAAATGGTGCTGTGTGAAATGTCCAGGGATATTATTATTATTATTATTATTATTATAATTTTGCAAGATTATTCGTTAAAAGATTTATGTCTTTGTTATGTAATTACCTTGAATATTCATGTTTGATTGATTCATGAATAGCGGAGGAGAGCCGTGGTGGCCGTGGAGTACCTAACGGTCCCCTACTTACGAGTTGTAGGGCGTAAGTTTGAACCCAGGCAGGCGCTTTACTTTGTATAATTTATCTCATCACCACTGTGTATTGCTCTCAAAACGGTGAAGGAAATCAACGTAAGGAAATCGGCGTGTCCTAGAACGAAACATTCGAAAACATGTGACATCTACCAATTCTCACTGGGCCCGCGTGGTGGATGACAGCCCACTCCCTCTCACAGAGATGAGGCCTATCCCGCAGTAGGAAAGTTATAGGCTGATTGTGATTAGGTTTATGCCTAGGCTATGAATAGTGGTGTCGTTTCCTAAGGCAGTTGGAGGATGCAGGTATGTAAGATCGACTCTGATAAGTCATAGACCAAATATTTAGCTTACATCATTAACTTAACATTTAAACGATAAAATAAGCATTTTTATTACAACAAAAACAACTATTTCACAACATGACACGCGCTGTTTCCATACAGTTTTTACTTTCATCTAAAAACTCTGTGTATTTTCATATAAAATAATTTCACATAATTTATTGCCAGGTACGTTAAATACATTATACAAACAATAACTGTATACCACTATCTATGCTATAATCGCAACGTTTAGTCGCTGTTCGCATTTTATATCTGCACCTTGCTCAAATAAAAACTCGAAACAATTATACTTATGCGACAAAACGTCGTAACAACCAAATGGGCGCCAATAAATTTTTAACATTAATCCATCATTCACAAAGATTAAATTGCTTCGTGATATGACTGATATCGATTAAAAGACAGCATGTGGCATTCCTCGGCGGGTTTCTTTGCGCCGATGCATTTTCATGGAATTGCCAGCGTTTTTCCGACACCTTACAATTGCATGACTCGAATTCTAGAAAGCTATATCGGACCGAACGGTTTTAATGACAGATCTTATTACTCTTAAATGTTAGATAAAAAATTGATATGATATAATTGCGGTATGCTGTGCTTAATGCAATAAGTAAAGTATAAAAGACAAGTTCCTGGCCTTTAAAAACTATGACTTTATAAGAAATAGGAGGAGTAGGTATGCAGGTATTGAATTCTTGGGCGCATCATTTCTTAGAGGAATATCTTTATTCAAAGCTGAGAGAACATGCGTCTGTCATTAATTTCTGCTCATTAACTATTAATAGTCGTTATTATTATTATTAAGTAATCGTAGCTCGAAAGCTAATGGAAAATCTACGGCCTCGAGAAATTATTACCTCAACGAATAATTTACATAACAAGAATGACCAAAACTAAAGATCTCCATTAGCATTGTATCGTTAATCAAGTTTTTTCACTTTGATATATTGTCGACATAATATTTTACGTTTGATAGATGGCGCTGCTGTAGACATTAGTTAAACTGATGAGTGACAATTTAATAAGAAAATTAAGCAATTTATATAATGTGCAGGTATTATTTATTGATCTTTTTATGGAGTAATAAAGCTTGAAGGTATGATTCAACTATGGGACAATATGCAATGCTACATTTAGACACCATAGAAAATAATTTCTACGTTTTTTTGAAATATTAGATAGAAGTTTGGTGTATTTGAAAGAACCTCTAGAACTTACGAGAACCTCATTCCTTCAGGAACAAAAGCACAAAGCAGATGCACAAGTATGACAGTCTTTCAGTCGCAGCACATCTTGAAAATTTTATTACGTAAAATGAAAAATAGCGCTAAAATAGTAAAAGCCAACCGCAAATGGAATAAAGTAGGGGCATAAATAAGAGGAGGTTTTGCGGCAAGCAGCTAACGAGACGAAGCAAGTTCCTAGCCGGGAATTCTAAGAGTTGAGAATTCTTCAAGTTGCCCGGGGCTCCAAGTTTCGCAGGTGCGGTTACATCCACCGACTTCCCGGGGAGCGGGCGTTTTCAATTTAAACAATTATTGGCTTCGGTTGTATACTTAGTTACACCTTATAATGAAGGTGTAAATTAAAGACCCGTTTATTACGCCTTGGTGGAACAGAAAAAAATAATAAACTATATTTTTTTTTCGAAACAGCACTTTTTAATCGACATGATAATTCGATCAACAAAGGTACACAAAACCGTACTTATATCATACCAATAAATTCAAAAGCAACAAGTCTTGTAAACGGTATAAAACAAGGAATACAATTATTTATTTCAGTCATGTACATACATTGTTCTACTTTACAGTAAAGTTGTAAATTAAAAGGCAGTTTTTGTTCTATCTAGATTAATAGCAAACAATTTTATATTGAGATGGTGTACTTTTTTACACGGAATAATTATTTCAAATGTATAATTCTTTCTTTCGAAAAAATATTACAAAGAAAAGCACTTATTAGGTGCTTTTTGCACGTGTTAATTAAGTTCAGAACACTATTTAATACGTAATATGGTTTTAATTAATGAACAAGATAAATAGCTCCATAATTTGGTGTTAGATATTATATATCTGTTTATTCCTAAGAACGAAATAAAGAATGGTCACATCCTAATACAGAACGTAATAACGCCTTTTTGAGAGTACCTATCTAGGATATCTTCTTTACCAGTCGAAGTGATTTGCATAGCTGTCACCCCGAGATATGTGCTGATAACTGCGGATTTATCGGCCTCCAAGATTAGATCCATAAATAATTCATGAAAGAAGTAACCACTAGGCTTGTTATATACAAAAATATTAAGTAGTGAAACGACAAACTTGTGAGAAACTTTGTTAAAAGTATGACGATTCCATACGACACGAAGATCGCTAAAAATGTAGACGTGTTTAAAAAATATACCAGTGCGATTTATTTTGTTTCTCACAAAATATATCTCACGGTGTTTAAATGAAAAATAAAAGTGTGGCTATGGCATCCTTCAAGAGTGTTCACGTACGGTGTCGTTTAGAGGTTACTAGGCTTGCCCAAGACCGGTTTATCACATGGCATGGACCACGTGCGGCCTCCAGAATACACTTATAGATTTATATATATGTAGGTATATATGAATGTAAATGTAACCTGCCATATATGTGTATATGTAAAGGCGAGGACGCAACGCACTGTCAGTAAGTTTATGGTGGATATTATTTTATGAGTTTTTAAGTGCCTCGTTTATGTTCGGGATTCTGTTGTTGAAAGTTCGACTTGTGTTCGGTTTGCAGTTCATGTTTAATCCTTTTTGTAAAGAGAAAAGATTTTTTTTTGTATGTTTGACTGTTACTCTTTCACTGGCTAAAACTTATAAAACGGATAGATTCAACGGGATCGAAACTTATGCGGGTGAAAGCGCGGGGCGCAGCTAGTAATATTATAAACGCGAAATTTTGTATGGATGGATGGATGTTTCTTACTCACGCAAAAACTACTAAACGGATTTGGATGAAATTTGGCACATAGGTAGACCATGACCCGGATTAGGACAAAGGATACTTTTTATCCCGATATTTACACGGGGTCGAGACTTATGCAGGTGAAACCGCGGGATGCAGCTAGTGTAAAATATAGTTAGTTTGGTTCATAATCTATATGATGAAATGCAACATTTTTTAATTCGCAGAATACGTACTCTTCACCGACATTTTGCAAAATGGGACATGTTTCTACCTTTCTGGGAGGTCCAAACAAACCTCTTTTAATATTATTTCTGGTAGTTTAACCCAGAAAGACACAGATTAGTTACTCAATAAGAGTTAAAAAAAAACTTGAATAGTAATGTAGTAGTTGGTAACTAGAAACTAAGTATAAAAAGTAATTAAGTAGCAGGTTAGGTAGGTGCACTTGTTAATAAAAAGGTGTATCAATTACAAAATGATTTTTTACTTTGATATCGTCAAGATTTTGTTTGAAGATATTTTATAACTTGGTATCATTGAAATGTAAAATCTATGGAGATTGCTATCTCATGCTAGGCTGCTATGTAAACTTGAAGTACAGGATGCGGTTGCCATCTAATGTCGATAAGGATGTGAAATTGATTTACATGACACACAAATCATATATACATAGATGTCATAGTTACATAGCAATCGTATGATAAAGTCCATTCCAATGTATTAGAAGAACCTGAAGAACGCAGATTTGATTCTATCAAGGCAGTCATTGAAGATGTTTAAGCAATTTTGTTAAGACTAACAAATCTGGGGGTCTACTCCGAAGTGCAAAGTGCGAATGTTCGGATCGGACCGACACATGGCCGAACCGAATATTATTGAAAAATGCGAAAAAAGTTCGGATCAGCTCAGTTGGGTCGGGACCATAGTCAATATTCGAAAGAGTGTAGGAGTGTAGGATCGGAACCGACCGAATCAAATAGTAACTTCTTAGCAGAAAATGGCCGAACAGTCGGCCGATACTACTTCGGAATAGACCCCTGGATCACCCGCAGTTGTTCAATATAGACTTAATTCGCCTGCTTCCTCTTTATAAATTTTGTAACGACAAGGTAGTGGTTGAAGATATAGCTAAAATTTTGTTGTTATTATAATTACATTGATCAGTAGTTGTAAGATTTTGATCAATTTCACCTACCTATGTCTTCTCTGTAAATGTGTCCATGATATGTTCCAAAAACGAAGTTTTTAAGATATACCTATAATCAATGCTGTTATACTCGTAATAAGTTGATCAGATTTTAGGTGTGTTAATCAAATTTTTATCATCAGCCGTTGTTGAATTTTTCCCAAATTCAACTGCTTCCTCTCTATAATGTGCTCTTTTTGTATGAGAGAATTAATAGTATTTCTGTTATATTTCGACAGTCAGCCGATTTTGCGTGTTAGCCAAACATTTGCTATTGCGCCTGAGATCTGATTAACTGTCTCTATTTGCTTGAGAATTTATTAGCCATGATACATTCAATTAGTCAACAATTTGTCGCCACATACTTCATCTTGTTCTTTCTTATATTGTTTGCGTCCACTTCTACCTCAACCATCAAACTCTGCTGCAATCAGTTTTTTGGGTCAGGTAATACCATTAGCTTCATTTTTGTATGGACCACTACAATGTGACAAAACATTAGTAAGTTTTGTACTGTTACTAATATTAAACTTCGTAGTTATTAAAGCCTCTTGCTCTGTGCGGACATCTTCGTCTACTATCAATTTCTTGTCTTTTTCCGATGCTAACTAACTGCACCAATTTCCATGCTATAACCCAACCGTTGCTTTTGTTTAAATTGTCTTCTGTTTCCCATTTTAAACCATGTTGTGACTGTTATCAACTATACTTGCAAAGTTTTGACAGATTTGGTTTGATGGGGTGGTAATATTTATTGCAATTTCTTTGTTTAGTTAATCTATGGATCTGTATATGTGCTGTGTAAATCCTTTTATATTATTAAGTATAAGTATAAAGCATAATCAGCCTATATGGGGTTCCCACTGCTGGGACACAGGCCTCCTCTCTTCGAAGGAGAGGGCTGTAATCTACCAACCCAGCCTTAGTGCGGGTTGGTAGATGTTATATGTCTTTGACATGTCTTCTTATATTATTAAAATAAATAATTATAGTTAAAACTATCAACAGCAGCAACATAAATTGAAAATCTAAATTGTCTGGACTGCCTTATAACTCTGTTCAATTCAATTGATCATTACTCACCTAGGCAGAAACAGTAGGTAGCAAACAATATAGAATATTTACTACCAGAAGCCGTTGACTGTTAGCAGTTCATTTAATTAACACAGCCTATCAATTAAAATCTATTGAGTTTGAACACACCTGCCTTTTGTAAGCCCGTTTTGTACAGGCTTGGATATTGTCTAAGAAATCTATTAGCTGACCAGCTGACCTTAGGTCAAACGGGTCTACAGAGGTTCATTAAAACTTAGTTTAGAAGGCTTGTGGTTCCTACTTGGTATTAGTTAACTAATTGAACAAGTATACTAACGACTAGTGTTTTAGAGACAGGGGAACTAATTGTTAAGCAAATTGATACCCAATGTGAACTTACCGTGTTAAAAAAGACTGATAATTGTCATTTGAATATACGGACAATTCAAGTTGATAGATGATAGAGATAGATAGATCGGTTCGGTTCGGATCGGTTCGGTTGATAGTTGATTCGCTTAAGGCGGGCTAAGAATCAATTTTTTAGGTAATTGACGCATAAATGCGCATAAATTAAAAAATAACATTAAAAATAGTTAACGCTTAAAATTTTGAGAATTATCCGATGAAAAATATTTTTTCAGCACAGGGGGTCTACTCCGAAGTGCAAAGTGCAAATGTTCGGATCGGACCGACACATGGACGAACTAATTATTAATGAAAAATGCGAAAAAAGTTCGGATCGGCTCAGTAGGGTCGGGCCATAGTCAATATTCGAAAGAGTGTAGGAGTGTAGGATCGGAACCGACCGAAACAAATAGTAACTTCGTAGCAGGAAACGGCCGAACATTCGGCCGATACTACTTTGGAGGTATAGACCCCCTGTTTTACGATTGTTTTATCATGATACTTACCTATTTTTGTGGAATATTTTTAGTCTTTTTTTGAACATTTAAAAATACACATTTTTTTTTCTAGCTTCTATGTAGAGGTAGGTACCAATATGCCTAACTGTGCGACAAAAACTGAGCGTTTTACGGTGTCTACCTTTGGGCGGAGCCTTAATCATTAATATCCCTGAATTTACCTATGAATAGGTATCATCCACTTGGCTAGGCTTTACCTATGAGTATTATTCTACAAAACCTAAGTACGCTTGCCTAGTTCTTCAAGATTGCTCAATTTTTATTTCTCAGTGTAGTCCGAATCCTGTTTAGCATAGAAAAGAGATAAATTCTGTTACGTGCCTGATTATTCGGTTTTCGGTACTTCATAAGTCTTTAGAAGAAGGTATTTTATTGTTTCCTGAGAAAATTGAAATTGTTTCGTAGGTATCTGGATTTTTTGGTGGTAGTGTAAAAAATAAATCGCGGCTGGCTCAGACGGAGATTGTGGGATGAGCTGGAACCCTATTTTAGTAAAGATTGGTCATTGGCAGTTCTGGATAGAGAGAGGTGGAAAGAGAGTAGGGAAGCCTTTGCTTACCAGTGGTACATTCATGAGATAACAATTTTGTATCATCATCATTTCAGCCGAAAGACGTCCGCTGCTGGAAATAGATTTCCCCAAGCATCACCATTTCCACCGGTTCTATGCTTCATTTTTGTATGCATGTAGGTATTTATATTTTTTTAAATACTCATACAACCTAAACATTATCGTCACACGTTTATAGTAAAATGCTTATATTCCGTTGAATCTCATGATTGATGGAGATCCAAACTGGATATTGGGAAAAGGTAAGATGAACATGACAGTATCTCGACTGCCTCATTGGTCAAGTAGTCGCAAGCGCTTCTGCTGAGCATCAGGTCACAGCATCATGTTCGATTCCCAGGACGGGTTATTGGGTTTTCTCATACCCTTCAGGGATTACAGGAGTGATCATCACCACCATCATCATGTCAAAATTATATCTAGCTCGAAATACTTTGATTACTCTTAACGTGTTGATAATTAAGGCAGTGTTTATTAAATTCAAAACAACTCAAGTCTGTATTGTCCTGGTCAAATAAACGAGCTCAAATGAAGCGGGCGGCGCAAGTATATTTTGATCAAACTCAGGAGCAGAAGTTCAAAAACAAGTGGCGGGGGGTGGGGCACGCACGCGGGGGGTTCCCACCCCCGGCTCAAAGTTATCGCATTATTCAAGCGAACGCGACTCTTGAGTAATTTTGAAATATTACAATTTTCGAAGCACGCTGCCTCCCTACTCTTCGACGGACTCGCAACTTCGGTTATACTTTAGATAGTTGACTTTTGCGGTTTTGAAGTTCTGTTATGGTGGTGGAGAAAAAATTGTGTGCTGGGAGCTGTGGTGAGTTAAGTTTTGCTTATATTTTCTTTTTGTCGATAAGACCTTTGCCTCTTCTTTGGTTTTGTTGTTGTGTTCGAACCCAGAGGAAAATATTGCTTATCAAATTGTCTTTCAACCAAAACAGTCACACTTAACAGTAAATCTAATAAACTATCATATTACTCTGTAATTTCCTTGAACGTTTCCTACATATTACTTGTTTGGTTTGGTTTGCTAAGATATAATATTTTGGACATACGAAAATTGAGTCTTTGAATATACCACAGTTTCACCACTGTTATGAAACTTTTTGAAGGAGAAAATATTCACAATAATATTATAATTAAGTATAGGAAAAAAGAAAAACTTAGAAGTTACGGATGCATTCGTAATTAATTACCCATTTATTTGTTGGGTAACATGATTCCACCTTCTACCTCGTGAAGATTGCACAATATCATATTGAAAGGAAATAATAACAATAAAATTATTACAAGTTCTCTCATGGCTGTTAACTACACGTTTTATTGAAAAGAGAAACACATTTAAGTATGTAAAAAACGGTAAACAACTTAACGGTAGCAAAACGGGACAATAGAACAAAGACAAACATTTGTTTCAAGGAATAACAGTAAGTAGTCAAAACAAGAACATGTGTTATATTAAAACATAAATATCAAGAGAAGAGCATTCCTAAAAATCGCAATGTTATACGCAAAAAAACAAAGCTGGCCTATTCTATTGTGATGTTAAATAGAGAAAAGATGCAAATTTGCACCGTTATGTTTACAAAATTCCTTTTTTGTTACCGTTAGCTGCAAAAAAACAAAGAAAGGCAAATTGACAATGAGAAACTGCAATAAAAGTTGCGCAAACTATTAAACGCATAGACAATAGTGACAAATTCACCTGCAAGGAAGCAGGTAAACGATTATTATGGTAATTCGAGTAACAATGTACTTGTTCTTAGTGCTGTGTTTTGGAGGATTGTGGCCAAAAACACGTAACACCTCAAAGTAATTTATTGTTCTATTCTGTGGCGTTTATAACAAAAAGTTCGTTTCCGTGTTCTCTATCGACTCCGGGCTATCTGTGACACGAAAATTTACGACTTTTTCGGAAATGTTATAAAGAAATGATCGTCCCCTTTTGTTATATTGCACTGCATTATCATATCAATGTATGTATGTAGATAGTTAAGGGAATTTAGTAGAAAAGAAAACGTCACATTTAAATACGTATTTTTCCTTTTAATTTTTACGAGCAGTAGGTAAAGTCAAGGAGTGTTGAAAAGGTAAATAAAAATATCCATTAACTAGTAATAAAACTTTTATATATTTTCTAATCAAAATATTATACCTACCTAATACCAATATCGTTACCATACAAAACTTTAATTATTCAATTAGCACTATTTGTACGCGAAACGAGTTATTGACCAGATGTGGTGAAGTTTATGACGGCTAATAGGGTTTATGGCTTTTTTATTGACATTAATGTCCTCTTGACTTCGCCGTTTACGACCACCTCATTCATTATCGAACCGATGAGGTCGGAACATCACTGTAAATCATAGATGAAGTTATGGATAAGCAAACATTGGACAATTTTGTCCACTCTCTTTATGAATGAATTTATTATCATTGAATAATTAGTTCACAACTTTTCCATAACAAAACTTGGCAGACATGATTTTTATATTGCACAATAATTAATCAAATTACCAGTATTTAAAAAAGAACATGCGAATCTTTAGTGCAGTGCCATAAATTATTCGCGTTTACCAAAGAGTAATTAATCGACATCAAGTTTTTATCTGTGCGCGTCAGGCAGTATAAATATATTGATAACGCACGGCTACTTTTTTACGCAAGGTGGTGGATATGACGGCTTGGACGTGGAACGCGCGACTCTGCCGCAGACTAAAGACAATAATGTCGTCAAAGCAGACAATACGAAGCACGCGGCCGCACACCGCACGATTTATTGCCTATTCGATAATTATGCGGATTCAAAGCTGAAGTGCGGTGCTTTACGTTCAGGTTTACGGTACTTTACGGCGTGCGAATACTACACGACTTTGTATTTTGTTACGCTGGGGTTAAGATCTATTCGGCCCGCCATCCCCGGCCGGGAGCGAAACAATCGGCTATTTGCTTATTCCGTTGCGGCAGTGGGACTCGCTCGCCACGTTTGAAGTGACTGCAATTTGTCTCCAGCGACGTATTTCAAGTAGATATGATCGTGTGTACGACCGATGCTTGCATAAATTTCTCACTAACAGATGTTGTTTTTTGCTTGTTGCGCGCGGGAGGTAACCGACTCACCTGTTACTGGGTAATGTTTGACGCTTCGCAAACGATTTTTTGCTGAAATTAAAAGTTCGATAGCGTCTGATCGGCGGTACGTGCCGCGAATCGATCCAGCATACGCACAACTCACGTCAACGTCATCTCCAACATGTGCGAGCGCATCATGTGGAAAATACATTTAGCTAGATGCATTATAAACATTTGATTTCACTGGAACATCATAATGCACTGGAGAAATCTCATCATTAGGTACGTAAATTCCAAACCAAACTAGTTGTTGAGTAGGGACTTTTCCCAAGTGGGCCGTTAACGTTCAAACGGGAGTGACCTCAGGAATTAAATAGTCGGACAAAAAGCTAGTAATATTTTTGTCATTTCAAGTCTTATTGTCTTTAAATGGCGTCGGTGCGCAGGCCTACTTGTATAAATAAATACGCGATAAATAAACATGAAGTTTAATCAAATTCGATAAAGGCAGATGCGCGGCGCGCGCGTCTTTTATGGCAATAACGGGTGCGCGGCGACCGGTAGCGTTGGCACTTGCGTGGTGCGTAACAAAAACAAAAGTATTGCTGGAATCACTCATTAACTTATTAAGATGATAATTTATGACCGCGAGTAAGACAATTTCATGCTGTACTAACACACTTGAATGTGCCCCTCAATTTTTTGTTTGAGGTCCCATCAAACGTCTGCATGAAACAAAAAAGGCGCGGAAACTTCTCGCCTCGTTTAGGTGTATTCAATTTGTCCAGGGGCATCGGATGCGCACCCAAGCGTCATAGGTTTTGTTCGATCCATTAACATAATAATTACGGGAAGTAGAAGTGGAATAAATCCATCAATCAAAGCGTCAATTTATGGGACTTTATAATCTGAACAATGATTTTATGGAAATTTTATTGAAATTTGCATTGCCAAGTATTTTCTAAGCCTTTGTTTATGATGTCAACAGTTGATCGTCTCTCTATTTTTTGCTCTATAACGGATCAAGCTGAATTATAATAAATAAGAGAAGACTAATTTAAGACTCACAAAGGCGATGCAAATATTGTACTTACGTTTACTTACTGTACACAAATCAATTAACAAAATAAGATTTGGGCAGTGCGGTTAAGGGGGACGCGGTAGGGTAGCCCGCGAAATTCAAATTCTCTTACGTTTTTTTGCAATTTGCACCTCATCCCATAACCCTATTGAAGGACTGACTCATGGAACAGTCATTCAATAAGGTTATATAAACTTAGAGGGTTGTATTGATGATTTTAATTCTGTAATTACAACACTATCTTTCCACTTCATCTAAGTTGTTTAAGTATTTATTATTTTGATATATGTTCTAAGTAAGTATTAATATTCTATTGATATTTATTTTAGAAGTATGTATGTTTATTTGTATGTATGTAAGTATATCCTCATGATATTTGTTTAGTTTTATTAACTGAATTGTATATGATTTTATGTGTTATTTTTGTCTCCTTTACACTTTCACACGCTCTCTATATCTCTCTATCTATTATTAGTCCTATCGCTAGTATGCTGGATGAGATTTCTTATGAAATACCTAAGCATCACCTCTGTACCTATTTTTCTGCCCTGTTTTTTCTTGTCTTTTTATATATGTGTGTACATAAATGGTTAAATCATTAAATAAATACATACTTGTTACGGTTGCGAATCATATTTTGTGCAACATGCAACCTGACACTGACCTGCAAATTGCGTAGGTAACTGCAAAGATACGTAAGAAAATTTAAATTCCGCGCTTCCCCCTTAAGGACACTGGCCAAATCTTATTTTGTTAATTTATTTGTGTACAGTAAATAAATGTACAATCTTTTCCACACCTTTATGAATGTATTAAAGTAGCTCTTACTTCTTATTCAGGTTGATTTCAAGCTCTTACTTATTATATAATTCAGATTGAATTTCGCGGGCTACCAAGACGCCTCCCTCTTAATAAAACCTTGCTGTTGTATTGTGTTTTAAGAGGTAGAGTGAAGTTATTCTAGATCTCTTCCTGAAAACACAAGTGTGATTGTAGGTACCGACTGTTTCCATCCAAAACATCTCCATTTACTCTAGAAATTCCATTGTATCTCTAGATAGAAAGAAACCATACAAAACACCTCAGAAGTTATTAATGTCATAGTTGTTTATGTTATTTGTAATTTTAATGAATTCAATTCAATTTTAAACGAAGCAGTTATAGTGGTACTTTTTTTATAAATTGTATTTTAATGTAATGTAATTTAATGTAACTGCAAGGTTGCAATGTTGTAACTTTTAATGTTACTGTATTAAAAGTAAAGGAGTAAGTACTTAAAGACATTTTGGAAAGAAAAACACTTACATTAAAGTCTATTGAATATGAAATCACTGCAGTTTTAAAATCTCAACCAAGTATTTAGAGCCAGAAACTCCTTAATGGATGGAAAGTGCGTTGAATGTCCTAACAGTAACCAATCTCTTTGTTGTTTAGGTAAGTTAGGGGATCCTGTAATTGGTTAGCACAAGGTATTTTGAGGTCACGAAAGCCATACAACAAATAGTTTCAACTTAAACATTGCAAGTTTGTGTTCAGTCTCATCACATTTTACAAAATGATTGGGAGTTGTTGTTTTATCTTTCACATCATCTGTTTGTGCAGTTTCTTCAGATTTGCTTTTGCAATAAATAACTTGATCAGGTACAGTCACCAAAGGAGATAAGTAACCAGGGTCGTCGGATATAGTTGAAGTTTAGTAAGAAACCGATGAATGTTGTCGAATGAAATTTAATTTGCTATATGAACTGTTGCTTATCTATTAATTAAATTTTTTATTAGAAAACAGTCATCGGTTTCTTACTAAACTTCAACTGTTTCCGACGACTCTGGTTACTTATCTCCTTTGGTGACCGTACATTATTGGCTATGGTTATTTCATAATTTTCTTCAGAAATCTGTGCTTCAGAGAACATTATATTGTAAGTTGGAATATATTCAAGCCGTAGTAAGCAATTTCCATATTCAACTAACAACTAGGTAGATGATATCCAAGGAATTGAGTCACAGCAGCATACAAGGAAAGCTAAATATTACAAAAAGCAACCAGCAGCATCACTGAATAATAAGTAGAGATTGAGATCTAACAGGGTGATGTGAAATAAGACAAATATGGCGGCGCGCATGAGCGGAATCACAAACAGCGCCCGCGCAAACACTCCTTGAACTACTTCTTTTTATTTTTCTGGACTTTAAGGAAGTTCGTTTTCTTTGATCAAGGACTGATAAGGTCTTTAAATTGAGTTTGTAATACAAGTTTTTGCTCTATTTATAAAAAAAATACAAGTGTTGGAAATTCAAGTTGTGCCGGTTCCATTTTTGACTCATAAAACAGTTTGTTCTTCAACTGTTTCAAGTAACTTTGTTATTTTAGTTTTTACTTCGGTCTTTCTTTGTATTTGTGTTTAATGAGAATCAGTTCTTGGTATGTTTGTACCTACAGGTATTTTATTTACAGTGTTGTATGTAAATGATGTAAACGCGTTGGTAAAAATGTAAGCAAGTCCTTGTGCCAAAAGCCCACTTAGCTAATAGAATGTTACCTCGGCTTGTCATTTTATTATCTTAGCGACGCAAAGAATTCATTTTTTCAGTAACCAATTGTATGAATTTTATTTTGTTATCAGTTCATATTTTATAACTTACTGACCCAACAGACGTTGTCCTGTCCTGAAGGTCTTGAGTTCATGCAGAACTTCCATAGATAAAATGGGGTCCACTTTAACCGAATTTAAAAAAAATCCGGTTAGGTTTTCCCATTTTTTCTTCCCATAATAACCCAATTCGAACTATTCTGAACATTTTAAAATAAAAATAGCCAAATCGGTCAATCTGTTCTCAAGAAATGCGCTTACCAAAGAACAGCATTTCATTTTTATTATATAGATATAGGTGGGTAGATAGATTAGAGCTGAATTTTGAAATTAAGTAGGTACCTAAACCTAGGTACTTATGTCTCATACTTATTTTTATCTGAAGGTAGGTAGTTATGTCTATTTGTTTAATAAGTATCTTCTATACAGTTTCTTCGTATTGACTATCCATTTAGTAGGTTCAACGTTCAAAATAATAATATTGGTTATTTTATACTGCTGTGCTTTATATTATACCGTTACCGTTATTACCAGAGATCAATTCCTTAAATTTATGAGATTATAAGACGATTATGGGTTAATCTTTTTAGACACTTATTACTTCAATACTGCCAATCATTTTTTTATTATTATTTAAGGAATTAAAATTATATAGATCCAGGGAGACAGGGTTGTTTTTTTTAAGGAAGACACATACATCAATATCTATTTTTATTAGCTCTGTTATCAATTTTAATACTAAGAATAACATTTATTTTTTAAATGTTTCTTGAATTATATAGAGATAGACTGATTTCAATCATTCATTCATTTCTCATTTGAACCAAATCAGTAAAAAGATTTATTATATGATTTCTAGTAACAGTAGGTAGTACCTACTTACATTACATTACATGGCTTTAAATTATTAATTTGATTGCTTTAATTAAATGACGACATTTAATGTTTCTTAATAATATTTTTTTACTGACCATCTCATATTATTTTTAGTAGGTACCTAACTACAATCGCAATTAGATCAACCAGTAATAAACATTTAAATGAACAATTATCAGAATCAAATCATATCCTACAATTTTATATAAACTTTACATATCAATCAGAGTAATTATGTGCTATTACACTTACGTTCAATTAAACTGAGTCGACCTTACAATTATCCACGATAAATGTAGGTTCGTTTCTAAATTAATTTTAATCTACTGTTGTACAAGGAAGCTGTTATCTTCACTTATCTTTGCTCAAACTGTATTTCATAAATGGTATGTTTTTCTACCATATTCGGCTTCAAACACACAATTTTCGACCCTAATTTTACGACGGGAAGGCTCAAATTTGGACACAAAAATGCGTAAGCGGAGTTACTGCTCATAGTGGATAACTGGATCATACTAATCTTTTATTTTACTGTTAGTTTAGACTCCGATGGTACTTGAATAAGATTGTTTTATGGATTGAAGTGATTTTTAATACAAGTCAACAATTTGCCTTGGCTTCATAAAATTTGTTGACCGTTAATGGGAGTTTGTGCACTGTTTACAACTCTGTTTTTTACTCTAAAGTCATTTGAATTTTGTGTCTTCGGGACCACTCTGTTTTCATGTTTGCAATTTTATGTGCGATAAAATTAAAATCCATACTTATTTTGTTTATATTTCCATTTGCCATGTGAATTTTTCACTTTTTTTAAATACTTACTTTTTCTATGTTTAACAGCAATAAATTCTGTCGAATCAGAAATAAAAAACCTGCTCTACAATTTGTTTAGGCTATTGATACCCTAAACAATCAACTCAATCATTGTTCTAAATTGTTTCTAAACATCCATCTAACACTTTGTAGACCCTTCGCAGAACTTAGTTTGACGATCGGAACATAACGGACCCTTGCCGCGAACCTGTAAAGTTGGGAGCCATAAATTGGCAATAAACTTACCTTAAGCCGGGCGGGCGCTCGCCGTCGGCAAACGCGCTCGCGCCATCCCGCTCGCTAAAAACTTCTTCACAAAACTCACAGTTCTACCGAATAAAAAGAGTTCCGAGAGTTTCACTCCGTCAAGTCACGTGTCAGCGTTTTAGATGCGGCATGAGCGCAATACGTAATGTGTCGGGCGCACGTGGGTAAGTAGCCGACAGCCGTCAGGTGCGGAGGCAAGCACGTCGTGTTGTTTATGGCGCGGTTTGTTACGCAACGCGTAGTCGCCGAGGCGCGCGTCAGTAGAATGTGGCGACCGATGCTTTACGAGCGACGGCGCACCCCCCGCCAAGCGACGCCGAACGCCGCGGCGCCGCACTAAATCTGCGACCAACAGAAAAGGACACCACCACCCTCCGTTAATCCAACACCATTGATGTCCGAGAGACAACGTTAATCGGAGCGATTAATTGAACGGTCCGGTCTCGACTCGCGATAGAATTGTATCGGCGGTTGGCCGTAGCACGGCCGATCCGAGCAAGTGCGGCGTCGTAAAGTTTCTTCGTGTATCGTTCGATGCACCAGACGTTGATGCCAGTTCGTACGGTCGGAAAGATGCTCTACTACGTTTTCCAAGTGATCAGCTAATCAGCAAAACCAATTAGGCAATATCGATCAGTTTTACTGGCTGAATACAGTTGCTAAGTTGATAAGTAGAGTCTTTTCATTAAAATCATCTTGATATTTCAATGTAGCACACTAAAGTAAACGAAGAGACATCGGAAATCATCCTAAGCCCAACACACAAATACACGTTCATATTTTAACTTCGTTCCAAGTAAATGAATATAAGTAGTTTTACTTTTTAATAGTTTTACTTTAGGTCAGCAGGATGAATGCGTACGCGCAGGCCAATGGCCCTGTTTACGCTCTGGACTGTTACTCGTGCGTGACGCAGACGTTACGCAACACGATTTGTATCGCAAATAATAAAAGTCTCGTGCAATTTCACCTTATATTATGACAAATAACGGACATAATATTCTTTCGTAGTTCCAACAATGCATTGAGTTTTCGTAATCATAACCAATTTGTGGTCTTCGTATTTTATGTTGGGTAGGTTTGTGCTAGTCGGTTACAAAAGAGGATTTCCACTTCAGTTTTTTTTAATCTTAATGTTTTTATTGAGCTGGATATTAATTTAATCGGAAGAAAAGTATTTTTTTTCCATCGGCAAGTTCTTTGTAATCCTAAGGGGATGAGTTACCAAAAAACAATCAGATAACTTACTTTTACTTGTAAATAGAAGTGTAACGGACAATTACCACATTCCCAACTTTAAAAAATTACGAACTTTCATCCCCTATTTAACCCCCTTAAAGGATGAACTTCCAAAAAACGATTACGTAACTCACTTTTACTTATAAACAAAAGTCTAATTACCAACTTTCACGTTTCTAACTTCAAAAATGACGAACTGATCTTCCATACAAACTTTTATCGCCTATTTTAAAAAATAAATAAAGTATTTAAAGAATTTTGAAAATTCATCCCCTACAAGGGTTTGTAGGGGATGAATTTTCAAAATTCTTTCCTTAATGCTCACTTTTGCTATATAAGGATCTTGGGTCGCTACGGGTCGTCAGAAGCCCGAAAGTCTGACAAGCAGATGACTGATGACAAGTCGATGGTCTGACTATGGTTACTGCCCATACATAACAGCCAAAATTATTCAAATAGCCTTATATTGGTCTGTAGCGGTATCTACAAAACGCCACATGCGAACAACGCGTCATACTGACGTCACGCAAATCCTGCATCTCGCAAGCAGAGTTTACCGTACACTTAGCATAGATACAATTTCCCAATATCAATCGTTGGGCAATTGACACAACACCCGTCTGGTCGGAGGATCCTCCCTTTTCTATGGAGGATGAGTGAACTTTACACCCTGTTCCTCATACCTCCAAACTGGTGACCCCGACGTGATCCGTGCGTGCGTCCGTCCGTGCGTTTACAGCAATATTGCATACTTAATAAGCAATGATCACGCACTGATTTAAGACAGTAGGTATGGGCTTGGATTTATCTGCTACAATTGTTACTCTTTGGCTAAGGATTCCTTAGGATCACGTTGGTATTTATTGTGAGTTTTCAAGAAAAAAAAAAGAAAAACTACAGCGCAGGTATTTTGCGTCTTGACGGCGTCAATCAATCATGTATTAACTTTTGATTTCCAAGGTATTCAGTATCAGGCATTTCTAGTTCATCAGGATAAAATACCTAATTATTTGTTTTGTGCCATGTAGTTCAATTGGAGTCAGTGGACTCCAGTTGCATGAAATATGTCTAAATGCCTCCTTTTCAGGACGTACTCTGCGCAAACAGTGGTGTTTGTGTCACTAATATGCATTCTATTTAGCTTGACCAAGAAAGAAACAAATATATATAATCAAATAAACTCGAAACGTACCGTTTGCTCTTGGCCTGACTTTTATCTTCAAAAGTTTCAGTTCAATCCAGGGTAAAATAGTGGCGGTCCACTAAGTAATGCTGTAGGGAAGAATTTTTGTCTCCATCTGCAGCTCCGTTGCTAATGATGCTGTTGTTGTCAGGTGCAATCCCTGGGCAATCAACGCTGCTGTAACCTTCAACCAATCAACTCAGCTTTCGATCATAAATACTGTAATGATCGAAGAACGCAGTCTATAGCGGTCCTCTGCTGGATAAAGATCTCTCCCAAGTTATGCCACAATACTTGGATCTACTACGCCTTCCTCACCCGAACTAACCCAGCCCACCTTTTTAAAGTCGTCGGTTTATACAGGTTTAATTTTCAAAGACCAGCCAAATTGAAGGGTGTGCTGGTACAGACCATCAGACTGAACAATTTTCTCCATGGGACCAACATCGTAATCTCGAATAAAAATTCAGCCGTCCCATACGTTTAGGTCGAGTCGGTATTGAAGGTCTCTATGGTGGATAAATTTTTCGCGATTACGATATTGGTCCCATAGAGAAAGTTGTTCAGTTGGATGGTCTGTACCACCACCCTTAAATTTGGCTGGTCTTTGAAAATTAACCCTGTATAGTTTTCTTGCCGATACGCGGTATCCACTGGAAGACTAGTCTATTTCAACGGCTATTGGCCCTCCGATAGACATGGTAGTCCATTGCCACTTCATTTTGCTAATTCTGCAAGGTAATTACGAAAGTATCAAACCAAATACAGTTCTAATGATTACCAGATTTCTGCCTTCTTGAGGAAGTCTTTACGGGTTAAAGACTTCTCCAATAATTTTAATGAAAACTAGTAATGTGTAGAAATAAAAGACCGTAATACTAGCCGTAAAACCGATGACCGTTGGGGTAGATGTGTTCTCGAGTGGAGACCGCGAATCGGTAAACGTAAGGTGGGACACCCTCAGGCTAGGTGAAGCGACGATCTTCGCAAGATGGCTGGTAGCAGGAAGATGAGAATTGCCGAAAATCGAGTTGAATGGCGTACAATAGAAGAGGCCTATGTCCAGCAGTGGACTGCTATAGGCTGATGATGTTGAAAAGACTTCGTCCAGACATTCCAGACATATTGCTTTCACAAGCCACGAACAAACCTATACCCCCTTATTAAAAAACAAGGTTTTTCTTTCGATCAGGTTTAAACCACTGACCCAGTTATTGAATTAAGAACCCAACTGATAGATAAATGCAGTTCTTTATACAAAAATTTAGTAGGTATGTTGTAGTAAATTAGTATTTACAACTTTGCCTAAATCGAAATAAAGTTCGAAATACAAGTACTGGCTCAATAGTAAACTATTGCTGGCTAGAACTAAAGTTAGGTTTAATTTTGTAATAAGACGGATAGTGTTAATAGAGGACTTGTTGTCTTCAAGCTTCCTTTATTTGTTACAAAATGCAAAATTTTGCAGATTCTTTTTTTTTAAGATTTTACTAGTTTTTAAACTCAGCGGTTGTCAACTCTCTCTGGTTATTTTTTCTCACTCATTTTGATTTGCACTGATTTCTCTAATGGCTCTATTCACTTTGTATTCAACAAATACCAAACACCAAAACTAGTTCAAGGGGATTTTCAAATCAAATCAAATTATTCATTGGCTAGAATGCAGGTAGGTATAAAAATAAGGTCGTGAAGAATTTTGATTCACTTAAGCTTTTTTGAAAGTCGGTTGTACGGTTAATAACCGGCTTCAAAAAAGGAGGAGGTTCTCAATTCGACTGTACTTTTTTTTAAAGTTTTTTATCTCGGAACTACGTTATTTATAAGCCGATTTGCAAAATATTTTTTTATTTGTAGGGATATAGGTACTTTCAGATTGGTCCCATAGAAATTACATCAAAAACGGTTCAGTAGTTTGGTTTTTAAACCAAAATTATTGGTAAAAATTACAACTTAAAAGTGAAAAATAAAGACTTCTTTGCAAAAAAAAACAACTGACTTCCAAAAAAGACACTACAAAGAGAAAAATAACTTTAATTTCAGAAGTCGGTGGCAACGAAATGCGAACTCAACGACATCGATAGTTTCCTCTTAGGTAGGTACTCCTGCAGAGAAAACGTGAAATCTAAAATATTCAAGTAAATATAGTAGAACGTCAGTTCTGCCACAATTACTTAAATATTTAAGATGCGAAGACATAAATTTACTTACTCAATTCGTCACAATCTCACAACACTAACGTCTAACAAACGAAGATACCTACTTGAAATATACTCTCAACTATTATGAATTCAAATGCCTATTCAAAGAGCACAAAATGTTAAGAAAATATTTTTTTCTGATTCCACTCCCCAACCGGGACAAAAGCAACCGTTCACCTACAAAATTTTGAACAATATGAATGGAGGACAAAGGGATCACATTCCAGCCAATCAGAAGCGTCGGTTGGTCCGCCATCTTGTCCCCCCCCCACCAGTCGCGCCGAATCGAGATGAGAGGTAGCGCCAGGCCAGTCACATCTGTCAATGTCAAGATGCTGGACATACCGTAATAAGTAGGTACAAACTAAATATAATTTGTTTGGCTGTTTATTTAAATTAAGTTTTGATTGGTTCTTTGTGATATACCAAGGTAAGATTAGTTTTTTTGGGAATTCAGAATATGTTACACTCCTTTTCTGTTATTTTTATAACGTGCATTTCTTAAAAATAATTGAGATTTTGTTTTAGTTACCTTTTTCACCATGTACCTACTTATTTTTAATTAACTTACTATTTTAATGTAGGAATCGTTAAGTCTTGCTCTTCAACAGCTCGTTATTTGATTTAAATTTAACACACGAAGAGGATGTGAAAGTGTCCGACCAATTTCAAATAACCTTTGAAATTGGTCGGATTAACCCAAAATTAAAAATTTGTTACTATTACAAAAGATTGCTAATCAATCTTTTGTAATTGTAACAAATTTTTAATTTGTAAAACAATAAAAGTATTAGACATCAGAAATGTCCAGATTGCTTTGCTCATTAGCCTAAGCCTCCCCAGGCTTTTCTATAGCTCACGATCGTGAATTTCTCACCTCCATGCCTCCCGAAGTATCAAGTCGTGTCCGGTCCGTGTCTATGACGTTAGTTAGGCCTCAATAAAGAATCTATACCAAGCCTGTTCAATTCGGATGTTTAGTCAGCATTGATTTGTGTTGAAGTACCACCTCATACTCCTACATACATAGTACACGCGAAACTGGCTCAACACTATTCATTTCTAGCGGAGATGACATAAAAGAAAAATGCTTCTCCAAAGTGAAATAATAGTATAAAACTTACTTGACAATGACAACAGAGCTCCACAAGCAACCCTTACTGAACGTAAACTCCCATCTGCGCGGGCACAGCACATTAACCCCTGCATAGTGCTCAGAACCCTAATCCCGCGCAACGCAACGCTGTCCACCACTGTGTGGGACACACGCGCTCACACACAAAAGAGTGTACACTCTTTTGTGTGTGAGACTGAGAAAGAGCGAGATATGGAACTTTTTAACTGTAAAAAAACATCCTTTACCGACAAAAATATAATATTTATTTCTTAATGGATAAACTTCTAATACTAAATAAACTTACAAACTACTAAAATGTACTTAACATCCTAACCTAACTCAAACTATTAGTCCGTATCGCTGTCGACTGGTAATATTACAAAATTTTACAAAATTGACAAGGTACAATTTTTTATTCAACTTTATACTTATAAAGTTGAATAAAAAATTGCGCCTTGTCATTTTTTTTTGTTTTCAACAGCTTTTGAGACCAAGATATGTCATATAGAAGCTGTTGTAATAGCTGAAATGTTAGTAGATTAGGTATCTAATGTTGTTTTTACGTCAGAAGTATTGCGCGTGTGCTTGGGTGCCCATTTAAATTATTTCACATAATTTGGCACATTCAATATATCGACTATCTAAATGGAATAATGTACGAAAGCGTGATGTCATCAACTAACAAGTTTATCTAGTTCGTTATGTTAATTAGAATTCGAGGTCACATTAGTAGGCACATAAGCCATATGACTAATGAAGCTAACCATGAGTCTCCATCGCCAATACATTCACTTTTTATCAAAATCAGCGAAAACAGTCGCTTTAAAATAACAAATAAAAAGTCGAAGTAGAGCCACTTGCGTAGCGTTACAACAGCACATTTCGTTCGCCACATTCCTCAGCACGTTTAAAGCATGCCCTAAACAGCTGATTTCCCCTCTATACTCTCATCTCCTTTATCGCACACTAAAACACGTAATAAAACAGAGAAAACTATACTTTATGCGCTCCCGCTGGTACAGCGCGGACGGCGTGCGTAACCTACATGCGGCCATTTCGAGATTTACGATCTGGGAATTGTGTGTTAGAGTGAGATAAAACCATTAAACTCTCGGCCGACGGCGAACTCGAACGTAGCCGGCTCGTTCATGCTCCGAGAACAAGACTCGTGCAGTATATGGTAAATCCTAAGATGCGTTATGACCATTCAGTGTGAGAATCTATAAATAGGTAAATATAACATTTGATATGCCTTGCTTTCTTTTCCTCTATCATAGTCCTAAAGCACTTTTCAATACAACACCCTTCAAATCATCGCAATTTATCTCAAAATCACCTGTATACTATCACCTCAAATCGCATACTAGCTCATTTTGTTACGTCTGTGTGTGTAAATTAAACTATCCGCATGGGACCGATGAACGTTATAGCTTTCCCTTTTGTTTGTCTGAGTTATGGGTAGGTTAGAGCGAGAGGTCGTAAATCGCGGCGTGCCGTCCGGAGTGACATGTTTATGGGCGGGGTGCGATGCCGCGTGCGATGCAAAGAGTGGGAGCCACGGCAGTCGAGAGCATGGCGTCGACGTAGAACCAAGCATTTTTAATAAAATATTATGAGGGAATTTTGGAAATTCCATAAATTTTTAATTCGAGAAATTAATGAAAGTATGAAGTTACGGATGGTATTCACAGAATAAAATAAGATAAAATTAATTATACCGAAAAAAAAACAACTTTAATTTAAAACGAAAATCATTATTTTTAGGGGAAAGTTTCAAATCTGCTTTGCAAAAACAGCAATGTGAAATATTTACAATAAAGAAGCTTCACAAAATGTTTTGTATGCCTTCCCCCAATTTTTGATCCTAATTAGCTTGTAATAGCAAACAGCAGCTTTAACGATAACTTTACACTTCGCCATAAATTCCACTATTTTTCCAAGTTTCAAAGAAAATCAGAATGATCTCGCCAAAATCTAATTAAAACCACGAATTAATTGGACGACATCAAAACAAGGAAAGCGAAAGTGGTAAAAAACGATAAATCTAATAGAACGGATCATTCTACAGGTGGCAAGGTGTAGCCCAGCCCTTAATGAGAGTAGCCCTGCGCTCAATAAATTAGAGCTGTATGCCCCCCCGCAATGGATTCCTTTATTTGTTGACTAAGCTTTGCGATATAAAAGGATTAATTATTTGAATGTTTTGAAACTAGGTTTAGCCTGGTTTAACCCTAAAGGCTTTTTCTTGGGAAGTTTTTAATATTATGATGACAGTATCCTATGAGTAAGTAGGTAATTCTTTTCTCAGCGTCTCGATGGCAAAAACATAGTTTTGTTTTGGTCCAAAATTCAGCAACGCAGATAGCATTCGCTGAAGCAGCCATTAGACCCTCACGTGTGCAGGTGACAGCATGTGCTGCAAGAGTTAGTTGATAATACTACAAGCCTATTATGTAGGGTGAAGACTTCTTGTCATACAGAGAAGACATGAGCATTAACCACCAGGCTTCCTCTATGAATTTCCACCTGAACAGGTTTTCCTTGCTTCGGCCAACCTGGGTCTGGGATTTAAAGACTTTCAGGTTACCCAAGGCAACTCATGTCCAGGTGGGAGGTCTTCAGCGGGTGGGACGAAAAGTTTGGGTAAGGAATCACAGTCTCGCCACAGTTTCAGTCTTTCTTGCGATTGTTCGCCAGTGAGTCGGACGAAACACTTTAAAAAAATGTTTCGACTTTCGCCTTTGTGGCACAAGGATGTTGTCGTGCGAAGGGTGTCGTGTGTCGGAAACCATTATTTAATGTGATGAAAAGTATCCTTTGACATAATTGATAATACCAGTCTATATTTGTTCCACTGCCAGGTAAAGGCCTCTTCTCATACAAAGAAGACGGGTTGACGATTTAAGTACCTATATATATCACGATGTTTTCCATCATCGACAAGTGATGTCCAAGATAAACTTAGAAAGTACACATATGAATTGAAATAGGCACATTGGTTCTTACCCGGATTTGAACCCAGAACCTCGTTGATGAGAGGCGATACTTATGTCCTAGTATTCAATGGTAGTAATGTTTTATCTGGACATAGGCAATAGGTGTTCCTACTTTATTTCTTCCAGTGACAGTGGTTTAGTTTATACGCAAACGACCTTTTTCTTCCAGCATTAGTTTGAAAAAATTATTTGTGTGTTTTTCATCTCTTATACGTATAAAACATAGTATTGCCACGGTTCTTGGTGTTTTCATTAACTTTATAATTCTTTCTTCTTCTCCCTAACGAATTCCTATTCAGAACTATTGTTAAAGTGCAATAAAAAAGACACCGATAAACTGTCATTCTTACTTGTTTAAATACTTCTCTGATCTTTCATAGACCCATGTGTTTAATGACAACACAAATTATAATATAACTATTACCGTTAGGGGTCGAACACATGATGTAACCCAGCGACTTACAAGCACTTAAGCAAGAACCAAATGTAATAAAAATAAATCAACCAAAACGGAAGCCCGATTTAAATTCAATCAATACGCTATACCAGTTATCGAAATTGATATTTAAACTCTGCCTAACATAACTAAAAATTTACATTACCATAAATTTAAACAAAGGTAGGAAAACCATAAAAATACTTGCATACGTGACGAGTGGAATGAAGTTAATATTCAGATTAATAAAGAAGAGACACCGCGCGATACAATAATTGGTAATTCCTCTGCAAGTCACGGTGCGCCGGCGCAGTTTCACTGGGACCATTGAAAATATAGGAGCAGAAGTCCCTCCATGACCTATAGGTACACACACTATGGAACAACTCACACATAGGAATAGATATGACACCATAGATGAGTAACACAGAGGGTTCTAGAAGAAATACTGCAGTAGTGACTCTTTTCAATGTGTGCGGGTATGTTTCAAACGCTTTGTTTGAAGTCAACCTTTTCTATTCATCTATGTCATATTGAAAGGCACGCCAAAGTACGCCATCGGTGCGTATGAGTACAACACGACTCGTGTAACTGGGTTATATTTATTTTTCGTGTCTATTTTTAGTAGTTGACCATTTCGATTCCGGTGTCAATGTGTCCATTTTGTATTCGTGCCGAAAATTTTAAACTTGTTGATTGGCGATAGTTCCAATGCAGAATTACTTGACGTCTAACGCACTCTATTAGAGAATATATAGCTGTATAAATGCTGATTGTAATAGAAAGCCTTATTACATGCCATCATTGGACGGCCAGGAGAGTGGAGGATTGAAAAAGTGAAGAGGATCTTTTTAAAGTCTATGGAAATTCTTAAAATCAAAATCAAAAGTCATTTATTAAAATTAGGCTGAGAATCAGCACTTTTTGAACGTCAAAATTACAAAAGCCAGTCCTCTCACCACTTCCTAGTGCTATCGCTGGGAAGAAGAAGTGGCGCAACAAACCCCCCAGCAGCACAGCTGTCTGTTCAGTAAAAAATACTTGATTGTATACAATTCTAGGTACCTATGTTCGGTAATTATCATTACAAGACCAGAACATTACATTAAATTATTTGCCATGTCAGCTAGCCACGCCAATATACCAACAAATACGGGGTGGCAGGGACATCGACGCGCAAATTGTAACCATGGATTCAGCACATGAGTTTAGATCCCATAGCGTCGAAATTTTTCGTCGGTTATTAAAAAAAATAGGTATAGCTGTTCCATACATTTTAACCGCGTATGTACCGCACTTTTCTGTGAAACAGAAGATTTTTTTAATATAATCGACGAAAAATTTCTACGCTATGGGGTCTAAACTCATGTGCTGAAGTCATGGTTACAGTTTGCGCGTCGATGTCCCTGCCACCCTGTATAATAAAACTATACGTGCTCAAGCTAAAAAATAATCACGTCATTTACACAAACATCTTCTAAATCCAAGATTACATTTAGATCTATGAGGAGTCATATACAGGTTGGCAGGGACATCGACGCGCAACCAACCATGGATTCAGTACATGTTTCTGAACCACACTGCGTTGAAATTATTCAAAGATTATAAAAAAAATTGCAGTCACATACATTTTTACCGCGTAATAAGGTTTTGCACTTTTCTATGAAACATTTGAGGAAAAAATTCTACGCTACGTCTAGAATCATGAGCTGAATTCATAGTTACAGGTGGCGCTTCAACGTCGGGGCACCCTGTAAAAATAGACAAATAGGTAATCAAGAAGTACTTTAGGAGCTCAACTGTCGCTAATGAGACACAATTACTTTTTCTATTTTTACCGAACTTAATAAGCTTGCCCAACAGACGACGGGTTATGCAGCTGTTCCCAATAACTATAGTAAGGCTTGAGTCAAAGCAGCGTAAGAGGTGAGGGAACCACGCAACATAACGGAAAAAACATGACAAAAGTAGAACACAGTTGTCTTATTAAAACCGAAACCACATTTAAATAACATAATCTATATTAGAATATGTAATCAATAAATCATGGATTTATTGAATTAGGATATCCGTAATCATTGTACCCCACTTCTAACATGAAGTGAACTTGCGCAACCAAATTCAAATGAGGCGGATAACATTTGAATTGATACGAATTGATAATTTGATGGCTTCATAGAATAAAGAATATATTGGTACCGTAACTAAATGTTAACCAATAAAAACAATGTAAATTATAAATGGCTTAATTGTATATTGTAATTTAAAAAAATCATGTAAACTCTTCATAGGATAAGATTGGTTTAAGATTAAAGTCAATCAAACTTGAATTGATTATAAGAAATTGTGTAAAGCTACTTACAGGGCAGAAACAGGTTATTATGATGACCACAGTCTGCAAGTGGAGACTCGAAAGAGATGACTATGATTGTCGTTGTACCTATGGTTAGTGTATACAAAATCAGCCTATAATGTTCCCACTGCTGGGACAGGGGCCTCCTCTCTGTTAGAGGGAGTGGGCCGTAATCCACCACGTGGGCCCAGTGCGGGTTGGTAGATGTCACATATGTCTTCGATTTTTTGGTTCTAGTACATGCCGGTTTCCTCACGATGTTTTGCTTCACCGTTTTGAGAGCAGTGGGAATGAAATTATTTACACAAAATAAAGTGCCTACCTGGGTTCGAAACCAGTTCATGTATAAAAAAAAATGAAAACACAGACTTTTGAACACTTCTCATAATAGTCACATTAGTATTGAACCTTAATATACTTGTATAGACCATATACAAGTCGTTGAACACGAAATAGTAGCACGTCAAGCCATCTATCATAGCCGTAGGTAATGGAGGTACCTACGGCTAAGTAGTAACTGTAGTAAGTGCTTTCAGAGTTTTCTCAGACAAAATTACGGAAAAATCTTTTCTCCTCACTAACAATAGGTCTCGTATTAAATTGCAAACATAAATATTATTAATAACAGTGTCCCATACTGAAGTTTCATTCGGTCACAAAAGAAAAACTCCGCTCCATGTAACCTATGCATTGCCATCTATCTTTTTCCACAAAAGCCGGACATTATTGTTCGGTCCAAACACTCCTAAATCTTCGGAAAAGTAATATATTTTCGTTTTGCCCAGTGCGGTGTGGGGTACATACACAGACGCCCAGTCACTACGCTCCGCTACTTTTCTGTATCTACTAATGTTTTATACATTGCCAGTTTTGCTTCAAGCTTTTATGCTTTAGTTACTGTATCGAGGGCAGTGGAAAATCGTCGTAAATTTTTCATTGCTTAGATCGTATTTTCTAAAACCTATGTTGTTTCGTTTACGACTGTTTCGCGCGAACATTCCAATTGTGGGAATCGTGTGTATTCATATCGTTTGGTTCTTTATCTGAAAGCCTTGTAAAGGAAATCTACCCTTTTCGCATGCTATATAGGGTTTGTTTTTCTTATGACATTATATCGTTTAAAGACTTTACGGCTTTGTTAGCTGGTCTAACAATATCAATGTGTGCAGTAGACGAACTTGCAAATGTGGATGACTGTGAGGGATATTAAGATTGGTGATTCATATAGTTGACAATACTTCATTGTTTCGATATAAATGATCTGTCGTAAATATTTTTGCGTTAGGCTGGCTTCACTGAGAAAGGGAAAATGGTTTACTGGATCATAACCCTTGAACTACCACACTATATTTACCTACAGTTTATTTATATTGATTCTATAAGGATCTTTTTAAGAAACTACAACATGTTGGAAAAGTCTTTTTGTAACAAAGAGTAAGCAGATTGCTCATACCATTTTTCTATGTAAAGTCCATCTTACCACGACCTTTGGTCCTTAATCCTTCGCCTTCGCTCTAATCAGAACACAGATCAAAAAGCTCTCACGAGAAACAAAACCGCATTTTACTAATACGCCTACTACATCCAAGCTAGACAAAACTTAATATTTTATTAAAACTCCTCAAGTTACTAACAGGCTCACCTCTTTAAAATGGTTCATTCTCAGTATTACGTAATGGACGCGCGTAATTTGAGAATAAGCCTTGGCGAGGCAGCGTCAAAATATGTAAAGATTTTTATCTTTCCCGTAAAATGGCTTGGGAAAAAACATAAAGAAGGTGGTGTCACCTGATCCAGACAGGCGGGATTTATCGCGCTCAGTGTGGCCGCGGGCTAAGGTCGAGCCCAAGTTATGACGCTCTGTAATAATTTACCTACGTGCACTGGCCATGGACTTGAGCGGAGCGGGATTGTCGGGATTTGAGATCGAGAAGTGGTGAAGGAGAGAGCGATGTTGTCGTCTCCTGAAAAAAAATTGTGTTAGCTTACAATAATTACTTCGTAGTAGTGAGAATGATCTGATGAAACTAAAAAATAAATATGTAGAGTTTAATATAAAAGAGACTAATATAAAAAAAAAATGTTTCGTATAACGTGTGAAAATTGATAAGTCCCGAATGCTATGAAACTTAATCGAAAAGTGGTGGAGGAGTTACGGTTACTGGTGAATCAACTACTCATACGCGATTTTCAAGTTCCTGAAAAAAGTTTTTCCTGGCTTATACCTACCTAATGATTATTGAAAAGTTTTATTACAACAGTTGCCTTGATAATTAATATAATATGAGTAAACCTTAAAAGTGAAATCAAGAGCAGAACTCGTGATTTTACTACAAAAATACGTATAATATATTTTATACAAAAATACGTTTCTAATGACGTGTTATTGACTGAAATTTCCTTTTCAAATGCTATGGAACTATGTACATACTTAGTATGTTACGTCTATTTTTGAAAAAAACCAGAAATCAAGAATTGTCCTGTAACGCTTTGCATCACGGTCCTCCTAGCTACATGTGACAAGAAATAAAAGTAGTTTCTGGGATAATGATCGTGCATGGATGAGTCAGTTTTTTTCATTTCTCGGATTTTTCATTTCATGTTATATTAAAATTGCTTTTCATCTCTTTGTGGTTTGGCGCAGTTTTTTTTATTTGCATACTAAGCAATTTGTACAAGTTCCGGCGGTATAATATTCTCTATTTTAGCCGACTCGGGCAAAAAAAACATAATGTTTAAAAAATAAAATGTCCGTGCTTAATGACATTATTTCAAAGGGCACTTAAGTAGCCATGACGTTAAAAAACATGCTTACACTTTGCCCCAGTTTCTTTACAGGAAAACACCCTCTAACGTTTTAATATCAATCCCCTGAACCACTAATCTAAAGCTGCCAAGAATCAAATTAAAATGAGAGCCACCACTAAAATCTTCTCATTACAACCAAAAGACATTAGTAAAGGGCGGGAAAAGAAATGCCTAGGCCTACAAATGTACCCCGAAACATGAAGGGTACGTAAACAACGGAGTAATGTATGGGTCATTCGGCGACCGAAAATGGGCATTAAATCGTGGGTCGTAGAAGTGATTTTTGAATGGGGTGGAGGTGTAGTTAGGTCGTTAGGTGTTGTGTTGGTGGTAGCTCAAGTAAAGTGGAAAGCGTCCCCGAGAAAATTGGCACAAGTGGTTTTAGCTGGGGCGGGCGGCGCGCCGCGGCGGGACGCGGGGCTCGAGCTAAGATCAAACGGTGAGGAGATGGGACAATGTCGGACTGTGATTTATGGAAGCCTCTGTGAGGATAATAAGTACTTACATTTATATTAAAGTGTTATTGAGTACCTATGTGCCTATGTGGATTGTGGAGTAAGTTTACAGTTAGCCCTTCACTTTGAAAATGAAAGAAGTTTCTTTTAATGAAAATACTATATTTAATTTAATTTCGATACTGAATCAGGAATAACAGCTAACTCGTATATCAGGCAAATTGTATTTGATCGCACATGTACCCAGCCCAAAGCTGGGTACATGTGCGATCAAATACAATTTAAAACTAATAGGTAGCGGCATGTGTTAACGAAGGAAAAGTAGTATCTAAGAAAGCTAGCAGGTAGCGTTCTATAGTTTCTACCTTCCCCCATGGGAAGAAGACGAAAATAATACACATGTACTTAATACTTAAGTTGATTCGTTTATGTCATGACATGAACGGTCAGTGAAACAGCATGTTAAAATTGTTACCCAGGACCCTATATAAGTAGCTCCAATAACCCACACTTAATTTTACACACTTAGGGCGGGTTGTTTCACGTCCACTTGACGCACGCGTATAAGTCAAAGATGGCGGTAACTGTCGTCTAACCAAAAAAACGTTGTTTCAAATTACAATTACAGAATGATGGCCTTGATTTACGTCAAATAAATAAGGAGTACGTAATTAATTAATGGTATTTCACGTAGCTTTTGTGTCTTAAAGTATACTTTCAAAAGATGTCTTAAAACCTGCAAATGGATGTAGTAGAAGTAAATGTTATTTAGACACGTGTCTACATAAATCCTGTCTGCCATACCAATCTGCCAACCTCTCTGATCTTTGCCCAAAGTATAGGGGTGGCCGTCGAATGTTCACCGAGAGATAGGAGTCGCGACAAGATGTATTACTGCTTACGAAAAATTTTCAACAGTCGCCTCTATCCGATTGGCCCCGAACGGAAAATAAGAGGGGACATCGAGAAATAAATGAACGCTGTAAATATCTCTATGACAATAATACAGGTCAGCAATAGATGTCTTTGTAGATAGTAACGCATTATTAATGTAACAAAAACACAGGAAAAAAAGACGATTGATCGCTATGAGATAAAATAATGGTGGATATCGACGAAGTTTTTGTGGAGTTTTCATGCTTATAGTGAGATGATAGTGTCTAAAGGTCGAGTTTGTGCAACTTTTTCATTACAGTTTATGAGCAAATCATATCTGATGAGGGGGATAAAAATTTAGTTACACTTGATGGTATAAAATGAGGGCAATGTCGAGTTTTTTGAGAGCTTGCCCATGGTCTTATAGAGCCATTATGGGAATGACGGGTAGTCTCAGACTCTGACCTTTTTTTCAGGTCATGTGCTAAGGTACCTACATGACTATACGTGATCCTAGTGTTAACTTGTAGTAAACACAATTAGAATTGACAAAGTAATCATGCAAATTCTGGAAGTGAAAATTTTTCTAAACTTTTACAATGTATTGGTATTAGATGACAAATTCGAAATAAATATCGCTGAAATAAATTGTTTGACTTCTTTTGCAGATTTTTATTTAGCACACACAGCCTTTAATGTTTTACCAAAAACCGACTAACCTACCCCTCGATCTAGAAATTAGACCAAATAAATCCATAAAACAGATAACAGTAAAACATATCACAGGCTTTGAATAATAAAAAAATAGAATAATGATCAGTCTGCCTAGACTTTTTCAAACTATGTATTTTCGAGTCGGCTTCGGCATATTCATTTTAAATAGGTTACCCAACAACGAACCCTTTTAAAAACCCATTGAAACACAATACCCCACATCTTCTACCCACATGTACCACCCAAAAATACAAACAAACCATATTTTGCTCAACAAAAACTTAGACCGAGGCATATTTCAGTCAGTAACCGAATGTAATGGCGATATGATATTGGGCACGACGTTATCGGTCGTCTGCCAGTCTGCGCCTCGTAAATAAAACGAATTCATTACTCCCCCATTGAGTGTGTGTTAGAAAATATTTAGTGGCGAAGAAGATAGGGAAGAGCTATTAACTTGCAATTAAATGGCGGGACTTCTTTTGTGACATGAAAGTGGTATGTTTTTAGCTTAGCTTAGTAAGCTGATATATTATTCTTAGAGATACATTATGTCCACATTTTTTCAAACAAAGTTTGCTAGACGACATCAGAACACACTCACACTGATCACAACAACAACTCTAAGCACTTCATCGATTATCACATACTGAATTTCCATTGTGTTATTTACGTTACACTGACCAGCCAATCGATTCAGTAAAAATCTCACCGTGAAAAGTTAGGTAAAGTGAGCTTAGAGTGTGCTGTCATTAGTGTCAATCCCTAGCATTAGTTGGAATGACAGCTCACTCCACGCTCACTTCACCTAAGTTTTCACGGTGAGTTAGTTACAGAATCGCTCTGCAGGGCCCAAGTTCTGTATTACTTCCCGTAAAATTTTACCACGTGCTAACCACTTCAATATCGTGTCTTGTAATGGCAAGGAATCGAAATGTCAACCGTACGGACAACACGTATTTTGACAGTTCAAACCGTCCATGGCATTGTGTCATAGAGAATACGTTAATAGCAGAAGGCCAATTCTCGTAATTTAAAACGTTCAAAATCTAGTCGCAGTCTCATCTCGGCGACTAACAAATTGTCAAAAACTTGTCAAAAATGTAGGGAAATTAGAGGGATTTTTGACGGATTGAGACTGAGATCAGACTGTGAACGTTATTAAAATTGCGAGAATTGCCCCTCAGATGTCGTGATTAACTAAGGAATTGACGTGGTTTCGAATGAAGGAATCGTTAAGTGGAAATAGTGAATTAGGGCCCAGATAGGTCCTGACATTGATTAATAAATGTCAAACTCAAAAACTTCTCTTTCTTTGTGATCGCTGTGTGCACTGAAAACTGTTTAAGTGTCGTGACTCTGCGCTTACGTCGATGGTCGCGCAACGGAATGTTGCCATTTTAAATATTATATTTTGTACAGTTATTATTTTTGTTGTCTTATTTATTTATAATATTTTTATTTGTTTATATAGGTTCTTTATACGTATGCTGTAAATATAATTTTAGTGAAAATCAAAACAACGAAATAATTGACAGGCATTTGCGAAGTTGTCTACTTTTGTCTGCCTGAATGCCTTGACATATTTGCCTCACCCTGCATATTAGATTTCACAGATTTTACGGGCATTTTCGCTATGAATTTTCTATGTTACCTAATAATAAAATGTCTGATAATAGCATTCGTAAAAGTCAACCCCAAATACAACAAGCAGACCCCAAATGGTATTTAGAGTTTGGCATCTAGGGCTGTTTATTGGAAGCAGGGTTCCATCATCCAAGAGATTACAAAACATGTCCATATTGACTTGGCACGTGCCAGTTGCAAGTTTTGGAATACCACAGACGACGAGCTTTGAAGGTCGTCGAAGCTAAAAAAAAGAAGATCAAAGTTTTCGAAGAAAAAAGACAACTGAAGTTCAATATGTGTTCGGCATGTGTCTGGATATAAGTTATAGTTACACGTGTTCAAACACGTGGGTCCAACAGCTGGGTTGTCATCAGGTTGTTGAAGTTGTGGGATTGTTTTTGGGCAGTAACAGTGATATTATCTGGTGTCTTTGTTTTTTAGGACAATTAAAAGAGTACTTCGGAAAAAAAGCTATCACATTTCCCGAAAAAACAAAAAGCTGTTGTATCTAATAGGTACTATTTTTTGGGCGCGTAGTATGCATAAAAAGAAGTTAGTTTTTTTTTTCAAGCTTATTATGTCCAATGTTTTCATAGCAACAAATGTTGGCTACGTCACGCGCCTACCATCCTTAACCTATCCGTTAATACGTACAACCAATACGTCATTTGACGCAATAACGGTCAAACAATAAATATCGTTTTGCGCAGACAACACGCGCAAAGTAA
Organism: Apamea crenata; assembly: GCA_949629185.1. Lineage (NCBI taxonomy): Eukaryota > Metazoa > Arthropoda > Insecta > Lepidoptera > Noctuidae > Apamea > Apamea crenata. Next base: position 12,209,021 of record OX451363.1, on the reverse strand, counting down.
TATATGAAGTTAAGAATAAATAGGCAATTTAGTTCGGGGCTCACGTCCGCCCGAATATTGCCGAATATTACCGACGACGGGCGGCAAAATTTCCATATCGTATCGCGATTCGTGGGGTGCGTTTATGGGGTAAAAATTAAGTCGGCGAACGGTTACGTGTTGATTTTCAATTGGATAGTTCGAACGGTCGAATCGGACATTGTTTTAAGGCATTTATTCAATTGTTTTTAGAATGGCCCGCGTTTACTCGCTGTTTCGGTGGCGAAACATGCTGAAACAATGAACTAAGTGGGGTTGCCCCATGAACTTTAGGTTTGTTATTATTTTATGTTTTCCAGAGCGCCAAATTAGGTTTTAGTTTCCATGATCAACTTTAAAAGACATATTGAGATGTCATTGAAAAGTTTTAACGTGAAACTAATCAAGGTACAGGAGGAGTTCTTCAGATGTTATTTAATCCTCACATTGTAACAGGTTCTTACAGGCTGTGAACGGCCAGTAAAAAAGCCACAAATAACCCAATACGTCATCAATCCAACTTGCTAACCTCGCGGCTTAAAACAAAAGAAAAATCACAATTTATGTAATTTTCCAAATTCAAAATACATTCTAACGCCAATAAATCCGTCGAAGTACATTCGTATGGAAAAAAGATCCGCGATGTCGTTATAAATTCCGCGGTAAGACCCGATAGAAATGAGAGAATTCCCATTAAATCTCTCTAACAGGCCGATAGATGGCGCTTTAGCTAAGCAGTGGAAAAGCGTTGGGAAAACACATTTTAATATGGGGTGTACCTTAGTAAGATTTTAGTGCAGTCTTGCGACACGTTTTGATACGTTTTCTTGGCGAATTTTGTAGAAAATTGAAGGAAAATTCTTGGTAGTCTTTGGACAAATCTTCATTGAGTGGTGATGTAGGTGGCCAATGATCGACTGTTGTCTTTTAATTTTAGAATGACAAACTGGGCCACTCTTCGTTTTGCAGTGGGCGGTGAAACTCAGAGTTGATTGATTAATGGTCATCTTTCAAACTGACGGAAATTAATGTAGCTAGCTGTTATTGGCTCGTCAATGTGCAATATTTCAAATACAATAGGAATGAAGGTATTTATTTATATATACGTTATTGTATAAAACAAAAATACATAACAAAAAGAAAATGGAATGAATACTGAAAATATACAATGGGCGGCCTTATCGCTCGGTCTTATCACTTTTTAGGTATCTGCCTAGTAAAAAAAGTAAATTTGTAATCTAGATACAAAAATCAACACACTTTTCATGCATACAAAACTAGTTCCTGCAAATCTAGTAAGAGCCTGATTCTAGCAATCCTCTAAGCACCAAGACTACGCCGAAGGTATTACTACGGGGGGTGCGAGCGCGAAACGAAATGTGGCTTTAAAAATTTGGAACACAATCCGGCTATTTGTCTTTCCAACGTTTCTTATAAATCAAGGAATAAAGCAGCCAACAATGCTTTATGGGCGAAAAAAAGAACCTACATAAGACGGGAAATAGCATACAGGGCTTCGTACATACATTATGAATGTTAGTGTTGCGTAAGAGAAAGCTTCAAGTTTCGTAATGTACCTCAGGTTAGGTGCGTTGTTGCGCGGTTATGGACTCCTGGTACTTTCAAGAAGTTCTGCTAATATCGTTGGAGATAATGTTTTAGAAATGAGTATGAAAGATTGATGAGGGAAAATGTTTGGTTGTTACAGAAAACTTGTTAGGTGATCTATGAATGTTTTCCTTCACCCAATTTCCATTATAATTGCGTATTACGTGAGAAACGATGTGTGTAGTCGTGCCATTAAGAACTCTGAACTGTCAATCTTTATGCCATTAGATTAGTTTTGGCAGTGAGTAAAGTATAGATCCAACAGACATGTTAAGGGTGGAATATATACGTTGTTTACTTGAATAAATAACGAAACTTTTACATTCGCGATTGATGTGTTTTTGATATCGGTTGTTAAGTGCAGCTGCATAAACTCTCGTTATGTTTACAGACACTTCCAAACCTAATTTACACGACCGAAAACATTTCACGGGTATAATATTAAATTTAAAAGCGCATTCATACTCTTTCGCCGATGACAACGTAATGGCTTTTTTTCGCAGTGTAAATTAATATATAATTTATGACAAAAACGCATATTCGGCGGCCATTTTAATATCCAAAGTCGTTATTTAAACCGCGTCACATCCGTCCACACTACGCGACGGTTTCACAGAATTATTACCGTGTAACGCACTATATCACGTGAAATTTACGACAACCTGAATATGATAGATTTTCAATCCAGCCTCCATAATATACGACGAAAAACGTTCCGATGTCAAAATAGAGAAATAAATAAACTCGTGACAACCAATTAATAACTCGTAAAGTGTCAGTGTTGAGGACAATAAAAAAAACTTTGGCGGGGATAAAAAGGGGCAGAAAAAGGCGATCACAATGGCGGAATGAGGCGAGGAACGCCTGTAAAAAAGCGCCGATATCGTCCATAAATTTGGACGGATTCAAAACAAATCGCCCTTATTCATTACACGTATGACTTATGGCCGCGAGAGACAGAAATTTATAATGCACTTATATAGAGAACACAAAGAGATGGAATCGAGTCTCCTCAATGGATGTTAAGGATTTATAAAAACAACTTGTGTTGAACAAAGGAGTTGGCGCGCTTCATTAGTCACGTTTCGGCTCCAGCGAGGACCGACGACACAAAAAATTAACGTTGTGTTAATCGACAGTTCGGATATACTTTTTACGTGTAATAGAGCGTGAATAAAAAGCCATAAACATAACGTATTAGACAGCCGTTAAACAATGATATTTCATTATCCTGTACGCAGGCTATTTAGAAGGGTTCAGCTGCGTTAAATTATACCTTTCTCCCATTATTGTGTTGCTAACTTTTTACTGTGCCACCACAATCGTAACTCTTCAAGTATCTAGTATAGTATCTTTAAACCGTTAGGGTTACTATACTAACGGCTAAATTAAAATAAAAACCTTACATTATAAGCACATTGACCCCATTAACCACTACTGACTCCAGTATATTAAATTCACTTACCTTTTCTGAAACCAAAACATCAGAACGAAAACGGAGCAGTCATAATTCACAAATGCACCAAACAAAATATCTTAACACAAACATCAAAAGCAAAAGCATCGAACACTTATATAAACCACTTACAAAAAAGTCAGCCCTAAAACATGCAAATCGAATCAAGCAACTCAAGCATTTTATTATCAGATACCGCATTACGATACCTTCATCAGTATAGAACGGTACGGAGCGAGCGAAGAAATAAATGGCATTTAAAAGTGTGATCCAAGATGTACAAAAAGTTGGGAAAAGGGGAAAAAAAGTCGTACAAAATGATAAATTTCCCTTTGGAAGTGAAAAAGTGAGGTTTTATTTATGACACGCCAGTGTATTGTGGCCTCGACAAAGGTCGTTATCAGATCTTGTTGGGCCATGCATTTAAAATGCACGTTTGGTTGCGCTTTGACGGACGATGCTCCTTTGCGGTCATAAATTAAGTGAAGAGGTGAATGGAGCGCACTTTGAGGTGATTTTTGATGGTTTTATCGCGTAGAAGTGACGTAGATTGTCCGAAAATCTAGGTTTCCCACGATTTATGTCTAGACGCAAGCATGAATCTTGCTTAGACATATTTAATGTTGGCCCAACAACGTTTTTGTTTCTAAATCGATTTTAGCTAAGTACACAAATCTCTGTTACATGACTTGGGCTTATTTTACCAAACATTTTATCCGTGGAATAAAAATAAAATCTGGCAGTTCCAGTATGGAAAAACTGTCAAAAATTCAAAACTTATTCTCAGGATAAGACTCACTCTAGGTAAAAAAGTTTGGTGGAATTTGCCCTTGGTGACATTTCAAATCTAATTGGTAAAAAACATTGAATTAGTTCAAAAAAAATATTATTATTATGAAACTAATAATTTATGACGAATCTCAATAATAAGATATTATTCACAACCACAAGTATAACGTGATTGATTTAAATTCCTTATAAGACCTTATAAAGTTACCGCACCACCCCGTAACCTAGGCAACTTTAAATTAGGCAGGAAGAATTATTCTCCAATCTCTTCCAGACCGACCACAAATCACTGTTCCTTGGAAGTAATTGAAAATACATTACGCAACCAAATTAAAGTGGAAAGTGGTACAAGTTGGGAGGCAGGTGGTGCGACATCCCCACCCGCGGAATGTTTTGGCATAAAATATAGCTTCAATTATTTACGTGAGAGATTTATAGCACTTAGAAAAGTGCGCCGAGAAAAAACCGGGAGCGACCGACGTGTGCACGAAAAGTGTTTTTCTTTGGAAACTTATAATGGGTATGAGTGTAGGGAAAGTTTTTTTGAATCTCTTTCCTATGGTAATTTGTTTTGGGTGCGCTTATAAAGATATTAGTGTTAGTTGTACTTTATTCGACATAATAAGGTGGTATATTGTATGCATTAGAACATTTCTGCTTTATTTCCTTTCCACCAAAATATGTCCGGTCATCCTACCTAACATTGTAAGCAATTTCAGGAAATTAAATACCTCGTCTACATAATCAGCTTATAACGTTCCTACTGTTGGGACACAGCCCTCCTCTCTCGAAGAGGGAGTGGATCGTAATCCACCACGCGGACCCAGTGCGGGTTGGTAAATGTCGGTAGAAGTTTTGGTTCTAGGACATGCCGGTTTCTTCACGATGTTTTCCTTCACCGTTTTGAGAGCATTGTTGATGAAATTTTTACACTAAGTAAAGCCCTGTCAGGATTCAAACCTACGACCTACGAACCCGCAATTCACGGCCGTTTCCAACGGGCCACCGCTACCCATATCAATACCTCGTATGCCTTTACTGCGATTTGTTCCAATAACATTTTTTTAACATATGCCCTCGAATTCTGTGTTTTATGCTGATATCCTCTACCAAAAAACTGTGCTGATTCAAAATCTGTTCCACGTACGACACCAATGTCACACAGTAAGATACACGACTTCTATCCTAGTGCGAACAAAGCATAATGATACTTACGAAAGTACTTCTTAACCTGAAAAATCCTTCCAAAACTTAAATCCCATAAAGCTCAAAACAAAACAACAAGATTTACAATATTTAAGTATGAAACAAACGACAAACAACGTTAATAAGTATAACATAGTCACATAAAGCTCACGCATGTTTATTTTTCATTTACGAGCGAGTACTGCAAACAGCTACGTAGTTATTACGTGTCGCTATACAAGAACAAAGTCTATTGCTTCCGTGTAGGAAGGTATGATAGAAATGGGGGAAGATGTTGAGTGGTAGATAGGCAATGTGGTTGATAGAAAAGGGGAGAAAAATTGTAGGTTGATCTCTTTAAAGAGAGTTTGTTCTTTGCAATAGCTATTTAATATTTTTAACATCGACCAGCTGAAAAGTAGAATAGATTTCTTAACACAATACAAACAAACCGATCTCAAAAGGATAGCCCTTTCGTTCGGTGTGCCCTAAAATAGAAGCTTCTAACTCAAGAGCACTTCAAACCGTAAATACTTTTAAAAAGCACTAAATTAAGCTCTCGTGATTGAAAGATAAGAATTCATATAATAACGTTAACATTTATTGTATTAGTAGGCAGCTGTGTCCACAGCACCGCCTGCTCATGAAGGTTCTTAAAAATGAAGAAAGAGACTCAAACGTTTTTCCTATGAATCAAGATCTCCCACAAAAATCACACTTACATAATCCTGCCGTAAATATGGATTCACCCCAAATAAACTTAAATAAACGTACAAAAATTTACGTCATCCTTATTAACCTAATTTGAAAAGTAAAACCCACGTAATCCAATCTCGTACAAGGTTCTAATATTAAAACAACATTTTAAACATCCATAATCGGGCGGTCCGCGTCCGTACGTCTGCGTGATAATCTCCAGTAAAAATTTAATTGAACGGCGGAAGTGGGTGCAGATGGGTCGCATTGTTCCGAGGCTTCTGTTACCTCCGTTCTGTATCGCCGACCTCGGAAATATCATCCCCACAAGACCTTTACCTTCCTTTTTTAACGGTTTGTTACAGGAAGAATTCCTTTGGAAGATATTGTTTTCAAGGATTTTATGGCTAGAGATGCTTTTGTTCGGTTAATCAAACACCTTTGATGGTGAGTTTTGCTTTAAAGAAATGGGCAATATCGGCCGGTAAAGCGTTTTGGGTTTATTTTTTAAAGGAGACAAACAACATTTGAATATTCTGTAACAAAATGTGCGAAAGAAACGTAAACTTTTTATAGATATAGGTCTTGTTGTACGCTCTCATAATGTTGAGCATAATCGTAAATTATTTACGATATGTACTAAAAGTTATAAGCCTTAAAATCTACATGAAAACACTACGGGTAAGAATACATGAAAGGCGTGATTACGAAAGTCTTTAAAAATTCGGACGATGATAAAACATTAGATGATTGTGAAGATACGGAAGAAACATTAGCTTCCAATGATCAAGAATAAGTACTGATAGAAAAAAACTAAATTACGGATAATGAAGAACAAGTTACTGATGTTCAAACTAGTATATACACAGTGAAGACCAAGTTACTTATAGTTAAAACCAAGCTAAAGAAGGAAAGGACCTAAGTTTTGATAGTTATAATAAATAGACTGATAGATAACACAAAGCTACTGATAGTTAAGACCAACCTAATAACAGCAATAGCCAACCTACTGATAATAAATACTAAGGTAACGATGCTAATAATCTTCTAACTAAATTCACATCTGAAATTAAATCAAATCCAGAAATCAGTCATGAAACAAACGCCACAAATTATCCACTAACACCACCAATCTTTAACAATTACGATAAGAATCAAAACGCATATTACGTTACCGCGTTTAAATTAGAAGCTAAAAGTGTGGAACAACAAAAAACTGTGTTCCCGTGAGCTTTAATATAATTTGTTAATGATAAATAAACTCATAAATAGCGGTTGTGCTCGCGAATCTGTTTACAACAGATCCACATTTAAGATATCGCGCTTGCTTTGTTGCTAATCTGCTAACAAGTTTGAAACGAAAAATTTAAATCCAGCGTTTTGGGGGTTATGAAGAAAAACGGCAGAGCACTGGTAAAGAGATTTTCAGTTCTGTGAGAAATGTTTGTTTTTAGTTTTTGCACTTTTAATATTCTACTTACCAATGTATATTTTGTTTTACTTTTTGTTAGGGTTTTTATATAGAAAATAATTAAGTTTGTAAAGTGAGCAGATAGGTGCGTCCGTTAAGCAATAAGATCTTACGACATAGATGACTTTTACAACAGAACTTTATATAAGTAAGTAATTTGAATTAATGTGTTTCAGTAGAACAAACAAGGCTTTAATCAATAGTCTAATCAGACAACAATGTTAGCATATAAATTACGACATGAAGGTTTGTTTTATTATTGACTGTTTCATAGCGAGTTTGACGTTGGATTAAAACTTACCTATCAAAGATAATTATTAAAAGTCAGTAGAGAACGTTTAGGCCGTCAATTAAGAAATTTTCAGTACTTCATTATCATTGGCAGCCTTGTTCCACTCACTGCTAAGTATGAACCTCCTCCCTTTGTGCCATGCTTTGGTGCGAGTCGTATTCAGGTGTTCCCTGATTTCATTTCATTTCGTTAGGCTCTGCTCCAGCTGTCCTCACCACGTCTAACGAAGTGTCCTGCCCACCTCTATTTCAGAGCCGCTACCCGTAAGCCTTAGTACTTTTCAGTACCTACTTAGTCTCTGCCAATTATGACGTTTTGATGACTGATAACAAATATTAACTAAGCTAGCTGAATTGTAACTACTCTAGCGGATAGTAACTCAACATCTGCCTATCTATTATGTAAAAATCTCACTGTGACAACTTAGGTGAAGTGAGCTGTTAGTAGTGTCAAACTCTAACATAAGGTGTAATGACAACACGACAATGATAAAGTGTCTTTCAACTTCACCTAAGTTTTCACGGTGAGATTTTTACAGAATAGACCAGAAGGTAGGTACCTCTCAACACGTTGAGGCTTTTCCTTTTACTCGAGGAATTTCGAAACTCATCCACATTTCAAATTAGGGATTCCTCCAAGACGAATTGCGGAAGCTTACCAGCCTAGCGCCCTTAAGGAATTATGCTAAGGCACGTACTCGAATGTTTTCACGTATACCCCCTCTCGTCTCGTACCAACCCCAAAATATAATATATCCAGCAAACTTTACATATATTTGTACCGTAAATCCTCTTAATATATTGCTCTATTTTTGTTGGTACACTTAAATTTAAGGGGACGCAGCTATTTAATGAATGTTAATGTCAAGTTGCATTCACAATTGTAACGCTCGTGTTTCGTTTCGGACTGTTTTACGTGTTGGAAATAGGCTGGCAAGAGATTTATCTGGTTTTTAGAATGAGGTGGTTTTCAAAAAGCTATGTAAAGTAGAGATGGACCTGTGTGTGATCTTAGTAGGTAACATCGTTCGGTAGAATACCTAATTCTTGTAAATTCAAACTCAAAGCATTTTATTTCAATTAAACAATTTACACTTTTGAATTGTCAAATAGTCGGTCAGTCAGAAAATATGAAGCTAGTTGCCCATTCCAAAGCGTAGTAGGTTCCTATGGAGAAGAACGAGTAAGAAACTCCATAACACAAATTATATTGTTACAAAATATTAGTTACATAAAATACTCAACGGTTGACGTAATAACTGTAAATATTTTATTAAAAAGCACCTAAAAATTGTATGCGTTATATATTTCACACAAAATAATTAAAAACAAACACCATTAATAACCGCAATATACGTCGAGTTTTTCAGTACCACAGCCAAAGTCTGTTCTGTATAAAAATTTCAAGAAAAATTGAGATAAACCGCTCCCGGGCAAGACGGATCGCAGACAATTCGTAATGTGAAAATGGCCAGGGTTCGCCGTATTTGACATCCCGGATAAATTGATATTTATAAGTCGAAGGGCCAAGGATACGTTTAAAGGGATTCCCTTTATTGCCGTATCGCGTAAGGAAGGCTCCTGTCTTGCCTGAGGTTATTTTGAAATATACCAAGTTAACTTGAAAACGTCGAAGGTATATTTATTGGTCGGGAGCAGGAATTATCGCAGCGGTCGGATGTCGGGGATGCCATTATTATCGTTTTTATTGGTATAATATTTAATTTTGGGCCTTTAGCTCGTCCATAGTGATGCTAGGCACATATAAATCGGAAAATTATTTAGTTCAGGATTAGATTGAAGGTAATGAAGGCATTCTGAAGCGCTAGGCTGAGTTTTGGTCGGCTTTATGTATCTAGAATATTAAAAATGTTTTTTTTTGTGATTTGATATAACAGTTTGCAATTTTCATGGCGTTATATGAAATTATTAGCTTTTGCCAGCAGCTTCGCCTGCGTGAAGTTCGGATACTACGGGAACGTACTACCAGAATAAAAAGTCAGTCTAGCAGTGCGATTCTGTAACCATCTCACCGTGAAAAATTAAGTGAAGTGAGCGTGGAGTTGAGCTGTCATTCCAACTAATTCTAGGGATTGACACTATTGACAGCTCACTCTAAGCTTACTTCACCTAACTTTTCACGGTGAGATTTTTACTTAATCGATCGGCTGGTCATGGTCTACCCGTGTGCCAAAGGAGATGTTTCAGCAATTTATGGAGCCTGGGCCAGCACTATGTACACTAATATTGCTATACAATACAGTAACCGTTTTTTAATGTTAATTTTCTATAATTTGACTTCGTTTTTGTATTTCCAATTAACTTGGTCAAGAAAAGCAACACAACATAAACATGGCGGATCAGCAATATTTGCGAAATGTCACTATGACAATGACATTTGATTGTACTAGCTGCGAAAAAAAAACTAAACACGAGTTTCAAAAATATTTGGGGTTTCTCAAACTTAAGGTACAATAAAGGACAACAAGATATTCTACTCGATTTTGGCAGTGCATTACTGTCAAAGTCGTCAAATGCATGTCAAACGTCTGTCATGGCGACCATAAAGTAGGGTTGTCTTATTAGAAAACTTCACAAATAATCATTTCTGTACGCTTGTACTTTTATTCAAATTTATTTATTTTCATTTTTATGAAAATGCTCTTTTTCCCTATTTATCTATATTATACAGTAGGTGTATAATATGTAATATAAAACATCTCCTTTCATCTAAAACCGTCAACCCATTTTTGCGTGATTGAGTGACAAACACCCAAATATACAAAGTTTTATTTTGATATTAGTAGCATAATAAAGATACATCGACTTTTACATTCTCACATAATGAAATATAATATTAATATAAGCAGCCTTCTAAATGAGGAAAATTTAACAACAAACCAAGTCTTATTATTACAATATAAAACTACCGACTAAAAGTTTATCTGCAATAGAGAGACTTTCAGCCATATTTTCCATAAAATAATATATTTTTCTCTGATGAGATTTTTTTTTTTTATCTAAAAGACCTTTGTCTACGATAGGCAGTATACAAAATGTTTGTATCTCAGAATTAGTTCATTTATTTATGCGACCGCCCTGTCCCAGGATAAGATCGGGGTAGTGTTTTGTGTGTAAATCAGGCAATGTTGACGCATGCGCGGCAAACACTAGTCCAGGACATAAATTATTGGAGACTTCATTTGTTTTATTGTGTGCCGGACTTTTTAGGTAATTAATTTGATTTAATTAAGGCATGATGCATGGAAGAGAATTATTGCGTGACTTGTGAGTTGTTTGGTAAGGTTTAACTAATAGGTCATTGCACTTCTCCTTATAGACGAAGATTACATGAACTGGGATTAGTTAATTTGAGTCAATCAATTGATTTTTTCACCTCTCTGTGTTTTTATTGGCACCAAGCCGTGAATATTTTTTCAGCAAATATGTAGTAAAAAATACATTGTATAGTCAACTGGACATCAGAGAATCCGAATTTCGAAATCCATCAACCATCATCCGATTTTTTTTTAAATCAATTGACGCTTGCATTATACAACCGCCACTATCGCTACAATTTAAAGGGGCTGTAACTGTCAAGTTGTTACATCTGATGTGCGATTGACTGTACGTACCTAGACACTAAATGATGCCTGCCTTTTTCATACTGAACAGTATTCAAAAATCTCATGTTATAACACATTAATTCATTAAAATACATCATTAATCGTCATAATTTAATTTAACTATGCAACCGCCCTAAAAAGTCTTCGAATGCAGTCACTGTAGCCGAATTCGCGGCTAAAAGGAATAATCATCATGATCAACTATGTAAGTTATTTATCAAAAACTCCATCGTCTACAAAACAACAACTGCACGCTTAATTTACCCACGTTTTTTTCTAATTACACATACTAAATGTGCTAGTTTTCGCGAAATTCCCGTACTGGGTGGCACGTACAATAAATTATTGTGATCGGCTGCAAGTTTCAGAGGGTCAGAGGTGCTCAGGGCGGGGTGCGGGGCGGCCGGCAATTATCGGGGACGAATGTATAGAGAGCCTGGAAGAGACATGAGGAAATGAAGAGTTAGTTCCAGAATGCGCTTTGTATGAAGAATTTTGGATATATTTATTTATTTATTCACACCAATAAGTATAACATCTTACGTACTCCAAGACGATGTTATACACACCTATTAAACTATCTATAAAATATACTTAAAAATAAAATTCAACAATAGCAATAAACCTAAAATAATAAAAAATACAATATTTTTTCAAATATGTATGCCTCCTTCAATGTCATGAGAAAATAGATTGAGGTAATTCAGCTGTTAAAGAATAGTTTCCACCGACTTTGAACTTTTAAGTGATGAAGAAATAAACGCTGAATACAAAGTCTAATCTTTTGTCATTTATTCGGGACAGGCGTGTTTTTCAATTGCAAGTAAAGATAATTATGTTCCTGTTCAAAATGATCATATACACCAGCATTAGCAGCAAATACTTTATTGATAAGTATCATTTTTACTCTGATGTCACCTTCTATTATCAGCATCTCGCCTTTTCCCAGCTATATTTGGGTCGGTTCCAGCTGTATGCAGCTGAAAACCAGGACTTTGTATGGAGTGTACATTTAGGTACTGTAAAAGTTGTCTGCAAAAGAAAACTTTAGGTACATCATACAGGCTAATAGAAAAATTAGTCTGGTCACTCAAGCGAATTTAGAATTAGTTTCAAAATTTAATATGCGGCGATGCGATGGTTTAAATAAAACAACAGTTATGTGATAGGCGCGTAAAAATGAGCATGACCTTTTGAAATAAATACTTAGCGAAAAATTCAGTATTGCTTCTTATTTTCATATGTAGGGCCAACCACATATAGACACCGGTACGTGCGCTTACAGTACCTACTTATCTTATGATCCTATAAAGCATAATTATCCTATAATGTTCCCACTGCTAGGACATAGGCCCTCTGTGAGATGGAACGAGCCGTAAACCACCACGTGGGCCCAGTGTGGTTTGGTAGATATCACGTCTTCGAATTTTTGGTTCTAGGACATGCCGGTTTCCCCACGATATTTTCCTTCACCGTTCGATGATCGTATTGAATCATCATAAGTCTTTTCCTATCCGTATCCCATCCAGTCTTCGATTATCTTTGCCCCAGTAGCGTCACCCGCACACAGTAGATAAAGTAAAGGCCCGGGGCAACGTCGCCCCGCGTGATTTATGCACCAACCCTTATCCAAGATTACGATGACCGCGATCCACTTGTTTAGCTTTAGACTCGCAACATCAGCGTTTGTAATTAAGTGGAGTGCGTGTGTCATGGGAACAATGCAAGAGTTATTCGTTAGGATTTAGAAAGGATTTAAGTTATACAAGAATCGAGAGGACTTAAGCTTTAGTGGGACTATACTAGTAGCTATAGATATATATAATGATGCTATATGATGATGATGATGATATATATATATATATATATATGCTGATGACTGGGTTGAGACTCGTACAGACCAGGGATGCATGGCACAAAAAGGAGCAGTTCTCTACTCAGCTGTGGTTGGAACAAGGCTGCCATTAATGATGATGTTAGATATAAGTAGTCATATGGCCTGTCCATGTCGTTACTTGATATTTTCTTGGGTGATGATCTTAATTCTGGATATTATGAGAGGATTTAAGTTGTACAAAAATTTCTCTTAAGGTTTGAGGCTGGTGTTGACTATAGGAGCGACTGTAGCAACATTGGCATTAGGCTTGTCGATAAAACGTGTAGTTGCTTGACTAATGATTCCTGAAGGACAAAAGTTGGTGCTATTTGATTGTAATTTAGAGAAGGATTTGAGCGTTCTTATTATGGAGCGAATTACCATCAGCAAGAGTGAGTGAATCATCCTATAAAACTTGATGAACACAGAACTGTTTGAAACTGCTGGTGAAATTCGCCCTTAGTTTAATCGAATGTAACATCATGAATGTCAGTACACCTTATGAATCAAACCAGAAGGAAACCTGAAGCTCATAAATATCCATACCCCAGATATCGCATGTCATCAATACAAATTAAAAATGAACCAACGGCAAACTTTTCCCGACTTTCAATTCAAAACAAGAGTTATATGTTTGTATTTGATTATAGAGATCCGTAGGTATAAATTTACGAGTGTTGAGTGTTCAAAGGGTGTGTATTTATTAAAATGCTAATTTGGACTCTCCTCCGCGGCTTTAGATACTTCGCTATCGGTCCTGCGCACGCTTTGTGTGCCACCTCCAGATTTATGCCATACTGTTGAGGGAAACTAGTGGTACTCGATCCGTTTCTGCGTTCTTAAGGTGATAAAACTCGCCTGAGAGAGAAGGAAGTAGTAGAATATGAACATGATTTTCTTAAAACCAGAAGCTAGAAGGAAGTACTATACCTATGTGCAATGAATGGAGACTTGTAGAATTCAGTAAAATTCTTAATCGACATGAAAATGACTTCCTCTTGTTTCTGCTTCTTGTGTCTTTGTGTCTTGTTATTCTGAAAGATCTGTTTAACCCAATCCAAAAACCTACTAATGAATGTAGTACACTTTTAGTTGCACATCCAAACTCTCAGTTCTAACAACACAACTTTATAAGTTTCTTCATTACAGAGAACCTTGCTTTAATGAAACTTAACCTTAATCGACAACCGATCGTACCCACACATGATACATAGCTCCCGAGTTAGGGCAGGCGCACACTCGGCCATCGGTAACGCAAAATTCAATCATGGCAGATTAGAGTCCCCTTAATATTTTAATGCCTGACCACCGTCCGCTAACGGGGAATCGATCCGCTCACCCTCCGAAACAAAATATATATTTTATAACAATATATCTCATCTAGCCTAATTGGGGTCGCTTAATATGGCTTACCGACGTAAGTACATAATTTATTTCCTTCTCCGTTAAGAGTTATGTGCTGTAGGTGTATTATAAATGTACTTTATATAAAGGTGTGATTGTAATTTGAGCTCCTGGATACTTGTTTGTGTATGTGGGAATTAAATTGTGTAGGAGGCTGTGAAAGTTGGGAATTAATTTTTAATGTCATAAGATTATTACACGGGCTGTGTCTGATTTTTTTTCTGTTTGTTCCAGGATTGAAGATTTATACAATATCGCTGACGGAACATGCTTCAACCTACAAATTCCATATCTGTAATTTCAGCAGAAGTTTCTGTTCTATAGTGTTAAGATTTTATAACCTATCATTGTAAAACTACTTATGTACTTTAAAAAAAGAAACGATTTCTGAAACTGATTCGAAATCAGCTTCGGTATACCTAATATTAGGTATATGTAAGCACAGACAAATTAAACGCATTACATATAAGTACCTAATTACTGTAGAAACTAAATCACGCAAAGTCAAATCAGTTAACACAATAATCTATGCAGTTTTCAGGTAAAAGCAATCAAAGACAAATACAAGACCGCATCGACCGCACACAATCGAAGCAAGCGATCTCTACGCCTTTACACTGACATTAACAATACAATTAAAAAGTCCATCAATACTACACGCCAACCAAACACAGGAGCACAAACCAATATCAACCTTAACGTGGACGAATTATGAGATACGGGAGATGCAATTGTAAATTTGCAGCTCAAATGTCCCTGAGGCGACGCACGCGAACAACCAGCATCTCAATAAGTGAAAAAAACCAAAACCAAAGTTAAACTTCGTTTAACATGCAAATTTGAGAGTCGCCACGACAGAATGAGCGTCGATACTTAATTACTTCTTTAATCGTTCAATCTGGATGGTGGGTGTATGTTGGGGATAGCATACGTCGATATTTGGAAGGAAATATTTCGGTTGGATTTGAAGGTAGTTCGATTTACATTTTAGAGTAAATTCCAGTTGAGATTTGATTTTGCTTCTGGAAATCTAAGAATGCGTGGTATTAAAAACAAGTATCATGTATCTATTATCGTTAAGACAGTGTTCAAATAGATACGTAACTCTAATAACAAATGTTATTAGAAATGTTATAATAATAATTTTAACGAATTTGTGTATTGTATAACATATTTAATTTGTTTAAATATTTGTATTCCAGTCCATGGTGAAATATGTAAAATCATAACTATATTAATAAGTCCTTAATGTACCATCATGTTTTTAAGCAAATAAATATTCTTATAACTTTAAATATGTGAATGAAAATCGACCAGCCCAATATATTCATCATACTCAAAATAATTTACGTAATAATGTGACAACAGGGACCACAGAGGATCTCAAGAACAACATCATTCTAAGTATTTATGTGTTTGTCCAAGACAAGGCTATAAAGCCTTGATAGACTTATTAGTTTATTTTAGTTGTCTTCGTATATCCCATGAATTTCTATACATTGACAGCCCTAGCACAAATTCGGTCCAAGCAGCGTTCCAGCGCTGTTCGCTGTCACGTGCTCAGTACCTACTGGGCCTACACCAGTAGTCAGCTTCAAGTGATACCACTTAAAATGCATAAAGCGCTTTTTTTTCGAGGCTAGTAATAAGTCCAATGAGTTGTGTTGTATTTGGTAGTGAGGAAAGTGTAGTAAACAAAATAAGCTTTTATTTTTTAGCATTAAGTTGATGATGTTGAATCAACAAAATTGTAATCTATGTATCTATTGTCCTATCGCAGGTATGCTGGAAGAGATTTCTTATGAAATAAGCATCACCTCTGTACCTATTTTTTCTGTTCTGTTTTTTCTTGTCTGTTTATACCTATATGTATGTACATAAATGGTAAAATTAAAATAAAATAAATACATTTTTGATCATGATATTGATGATGGTATTACATTTGTAATGCTTGTTCAGGTTTGTCACTTCACTCTTGGCGTTTCTTTTTCGTCATCCACGAATTAAAATGGATATCGACTAAGTTTTAAACAAGTCCCTGATAATTTGCACATTGTTCACAGAACCTCTATCAAATAGACTCGTTTACATTGTACTAAAATTTACGTGAACATTTTGTGCTAATTTTTGAACCTGTTGTCTCACTTTGTGTTGGTACTTGTATTAAAACTTTAATCAGTAACATTATTTCAAAACCCAAAACCCTTTTCAGTAACAACTCCACTACATTTAACGTTTAAAAATAGTCGAACAGATAAAATCGGGTCTTCTACTTCAGTTCCATGTTTTTCCGAACCGCGAAATCGCGTGAGAGTGCGTTTGCGACGTTTATCAGATTTGTACAAACATGTAACAAGACTACCGTGAAACAAATAAACACACACTTTATCCAGAGCGTTTGATTTACTGCGTATGTATTGGAAGTGCGTGTATGTGGGATGAGTAAGCTTTTTGTGGAGTTCCAATTGGGTATGCGGAATTATTGTGTGTGTTATGGGATGGAATAAAAGCAAAACACTGACAATTTCTTAGCTAATGATTACAATTCGTATTGATATAGAAATAACATGTAAAGATACATGCATAAAATCACGCCTTGTTACCATGGGGGTAAGCAGAAACTACGGCCCCTGCTACGAACCGTACATACTCTTTTTGCTTCGTGTACGTTCATACATCTGGTCATACACGTACGCAGAAATTACAAATCTAATATTTTTACAAAAACTGTATTCCTACCTACCTACTTCGTCACTTAGGTACCTACTATTAGCTCATAAGGGTTCTTTTCCCGCGTTTCACTATGTAGGTATCCATCTATAAATACTTTTTACATTCATCTTCAAAAAGTTCACGATTCTAAAAAGTTACTTCGCAGGCTTTGCCATGTTCAGACTTCATATTATTCGATAATATAAATACATTACCCTGGACCTAAAACATTAACTCATATTCAGGTAGCTTTTGCCAAATTCACCGTACGACTAAATTTATCTAAGAACACATCCGAACTATGACAAAAGTAGTTTGCACATAAACAATAACACATGATTAATGTAGCAGGATCGATTTATTGCTCATATTTGTAGTTTTATTGCAAGTCGCCCCGTGCCTGCGCCGAGATTTACTTCCAACGCAATTCGTATGAACGTTGCTGGTGCAATTACTGTTTGTTTTTTTGGTAACTGTTTAGAGACTGCAGTGTTACTGTTTTCGGGGTTAATCAACGTTGTTTCTGTTACCGAATCGAAGGTTTCATTTTTTTCATACGCAATGGCTATCCTGCTGTTATAATACCCATATAATATAATATATAAACCTATATATTATAATTATATTATATTTTAAATGTGAAAGTTTGTACTTATGTTTGGATGTTTCTTGTCATACCAAACACGTAACTTAAAATTAGAAGAATCGTTGCATTTTATAGAAAATTTTTTGAAGTAACTAAAAATTGAGTTGTCGAAGGGAACTAAGTAGGTTGCTACTCAATTTTTAGTTATTTCGTTAAAGGACGATTATTCCCGGTCGTCCCCGCCCCGTCGTACACACTGGGGACGAGTGGGAAAGAAAAGTTTCGACCAAGGTAAAAATGGTCAGCATGACGACGATGTTGATCACGGTGTCGATGTGTCAATGGTGGTGTTGATCAGCTTTGGCATGCCTTTTTCCCAACTTTTTTGGGGTCGACCAAGGTAAACATAATATTTTACGTAAACATGAAGTTCAGATTTATTCATGTTCCCTGATTTACGCAGAAAATTTTCAGCCAATAATATAAACCACAAATAAACTTTCGCCAAACAAACAGACTGTACCTCTGTAACAGAGAATATCCCAACAATTATTTTGTCTACCGAAAGAGTCTTGCCTAACTCGTGTACCTATACGGTGCCGAACTGAAAATAATCAAAACTTTGCTCATAAAAATCCAAAACAAAAATGCATTATTCATACTCGCCACTCCGCGTAACACTTGACCAGTATACGAAGACCCCCATATTATCCCTTCAAAACAAGAATACAAACGAAAAGACTCAATTCGAGGGAAAGTCGCGGCTCAAACTAATTTGGTCGAGGATACAACTCGAGCGGACATCGCGAACAAAGTATGAAACTGTCTGAAAATACATAAATATTGTATTTAGGGGACTCGTATTAGAGGCGAAGTATTATGACAGATTTGATTTGTAGGAACTATAATATTCACTAATATAAAATACTGCCACACAAAACACACTTTGAAGCATCCGAATGAAGCATCCGAATTTTTCTTTTTCAGATTTTGGAATAAGCTAAACCATAGGCAATGAAAACATACCTCTTGTGCCAACTGCCCTAGATCAAAGGCTGCCAAAGAGAAACTATAATTTATCTTTAAAATGAACACTATAAACATTTTAATTCCAAGGTTTTTAATTGTGCGAAAACAAATTATTCTTGACAGAAAAGAAAACCTATTTCTTATCTAAATCTGAGCACCCTTTCTGGTCCATTGCCAGACATTGCTGTGCCAAAGGGTCATAGGAACTAGTCTCTCATTCACGGGCAAACTTACGATTAGTTCTAGAGAAGCTCTAATTTATCCGTATAAAACTTCATCTGGCCTTTAACCAAAACGTTGCATACTGTCACAAGTTAGCCCCAAACAAATATTAGTTGTTTCATACATTTTGACCGCGTAGGTATTGCAGGTATGAAACAGCTGTTTTTTTTTTAATTACCGACTAAAATTTTTTCTTCCGTCTGGAATCATAATTATGCTGAATTAATGGTTACAGTTGTCGCACTGGTTAATTTTGTTCCTGAATGACGCCATACTCTAAATTAAAGTTGTGGGTACCTTTTTGGGTTCTTGGGAATATTTTCGTAGTTCACCAATCAGCAGCAACTGCTGCTCTTTTTCGACAGCACCTCTGTCATTATCTCCAAATTCAAGTGTGACTGGGCTTTTCAAACACAGCCGTCATGGTTATAACAGGATTCAATTGCCAAACTTTTGGAAAGCACTATAAGCCTATAATGTTCCCACTGCTGGGACACAGACCCTTCTCTCTGTGAGTGTGAGTGTGCGTGGACCGTAATCCACCACACGGGCAGTGCGGGTTGCTGGATTACACATAGCTCCGAAATTTTTGTTTTTAGAACATTTTCCTCGCGACGTTTTTCATTTTGAGAGCAGCGGTAATAAGCTATTTTACAGAAAGTAAAGTTCCTGTTGAAGTCAATCCATCAGTAAAACAATATAATATCTACTGGGATCTGGCAGTTATGATCTCTTAAGTATTCATGTGGTCAGATGTAGATATCAAGTGCAGTACCGGTGGTAGCTGCAACTCAAATTGCATGGCTTAATAGTAATTTAATGCAGGAATTTCCTTTATGCGATGACCGCTATCTTTAAGCTTTGCCAACTGACTAAATGAGAGATTCTTGAAGTTATAGCTATATTAGTAGTCTGTTTTGGTATTTTTAGTAGGTATTGACGAGAGAATTCACACCACAGGAGACGTAGCGTTGGGCGTTGTTCGTGACGGTTCCTATATTTGCATTGATAAAACATACATAGATAGTAAATGTAATGAACCCTGAACCCTGAACACTGAAGAAGTTAAGTAATTAGGTCTTCGCGACAGCAATTCTTTTACTGTGCTGCTGAAAAAGCCCCTGGGCAGTAAAAGATTTTAGAAACATACATTATCATCGCACTTGGCATATTGATATTTTGACGGTCTTAGAAAGAGAGCTGCTTTATTCATATTGGAATATTATCGTGATTGTCTACTCTTGAAAATGTTTGATTAATTTAATTAATACACTGGCCTGTCATGTCTCGCATCTCTGCAAAATGGCCCCTTTCTCTTCATTAAAAATAAAATAGTTTACCTACTCAAGATAAGGGCTGATTTTTCAACCGACAGATAATTTTTATTCGCGGAATAAAATTGACGTCTGACAGTTTTTGTATGGATGAACTATCAAAAATTCAAAATTATTCCTCCGATAAAATTATCTGGATTTGGCAAAACGACCCTGGTAAATGCTACAGCTGTCGATGGGACTGGATTCTGTTAAAAACTTATACAATTTGGAATCATCGATACAACCAAGAAAATAAATCTCTGCTTAGTGCTTACTAATGCAAATACGTAAGTAAGATTAAATGTTTGTTATTTGTAACAAATTATTCGTTTGGAAAGTGCAAATCCGATATTCTAGTCGTCCGCTGGCGTCTGCATTGCCGTTCTTGGCTTGGATTTATTCGAAATTCGAACTCTATCAAAGAAAAAGTTGTAGCTCCCTGGCAACCCGCTAGGCGCCGTGACATCCCCCTACGAGAGTAAGGGAGCTTACATACTGGAAGTACACCTACGATGATTTAAGTAGTGCGAAAATGTGGTAAAAAATAGTAATAATGTCCTCCCAACCGAATGTCACTCACGGCGGCCAATTTCATCGGAGCCAAGTAGGTACGCAGGAGATATTATAGTTCACAAGTTTGTGCGTAGATACAGGTGCACTCTCTGTTCCTTTACTCTCATAATCCGATACGACAAATAATAATTAAAAAAAAAAATACCTACCTGAGTATCGCAAAATTTTAGGTGGTGGTAAGTCTCCCGCGGGTCTGTCTGTCTGTGGGAACGCGATAAACTCAAAAACTCCCGAACTGATTTACATACAGTTTTGACCAATGGATGGAGTGATTTTCAAGAAGGGTGTATATCATTAAAGGTTTTGTGTAATGTGACTTTGTTAGCTTTACTCGAATGCGCCGCGTAAACCAATAGAGTTATGTGAAAACAATATATTACGGAATTACGTGCGAAATATTGTTTACCTGGATTAACCTATGGATATTTTCCAACGTCTACGAGGGCAAAGCCGCGGGCACACACTAGTCCTGCTAATATTATAAACGTGAAAGTTTGTATGGATGGATATGGATGGATGTTTGTTACTCTTTCACGCAAAAACTACTGAACGGATTTGGATTACATTTGGCACACATATGGTTTATAACCAGAATTGACGTATAAGGTACTTTTTATCCCGATATTCCCACAGGATCGGAACCTATGCGGGTGAAACCTAGCTAGTGATAAATAAAATTATTTTTTTACTGAAGTAATAAGTACTCGTAAGAAGCAACACATTAGTGATTTTGTAACGAAAAAGATGGCCATTCTTTTCGTGTGGCTTCAATTATACATTTCTTGTCCTTCCTTATCAAGTTAGATGCCACTGGGGCTTTCCTCTATACTTTTATGAACGTTTCTTAGTACCCAGAAACCGTCTAAGTGTCGTGGCGCCTTTATTGTTGATCGCAATAAATTATGTCATCATTGTTTCATGCTACCTTATACATAGTCTTTGTTTAGGACACAAACAGGGAAAACTAAGCTGACCATGATACATAAAAACATGCACGAAGTCACGTACTGGTTTCAAGAAAAACTTTGTCTTAGATTTTTCCTCATGATGTGCAGGTTTGCGAAGTTCCCAATAGAGAGATAAACTAAACTGTCCAAAATATTGAGTTGTTCAAGTCATCTCTGTATCTACAGTTAAAACAAAAGTTGACGAAGGCTGATAGTTTCGACGGGTTCATTCTAGCAGTAGTAGGTATATTAGGACGGAACAGACCTTTTTTTACTAGATTGCGCTTTCCCACTCCTACGGGGTGATTACGTAACACACTGTCAGTAGAATGGCTTTCAACATTTTGACAGTTCAACAACATTCATTGCGTTATTTACGTTGTTGAGCAGGCAAAACATACTCGTATGAAGCAATAGATTAGCAATATGCTTAAAACTGATTCAGATTGTTATTAATAGTGTGTTACGCAAATTTCTCCACTCTTTCCAACTCGCGGACCCGCGAGTCCGAATTTTTACTTACGAATTATTATTTTCTTAAATAAGGACAGTGTAAGGCCCCCTTCACACGTAGTCTTGTTCGTATTCTGGCATGCAGGCAGCTGTTTAATACACTGTCAATTGCAACGTAGCTATTTGTCGATTTAAGTGCCTTGCCCGTATATCTCCCCTGAAATATACACTGTTGCAGTGTTCAAACCACTTTCAGTATATTTGATATTGATATAGAGGAGTATCAGGACAATTTATATTTTTAATAGAAGAATGAATTATGGGTTTTGCCATTTCTATAGTTAGGTACATACTTACCTAATATTTTCCTGAACTTATATATCTTTATTTGTGTGTAGATGCTGATAACTTATTTCTGAAGCAATCATTGATGCGAAATCAGCCTTTAATGTTTCCCAATGCTGGGACACAGGCCTCTTCTCTTCGAGATGGAGTGGGCTATAATCTACCACACGGGCCCAGTGCGGGTTGGTACATGCCATTTTTGATGAAATGTTTTTCTTCACCGTTTTTGAGAGCAGTATTGATGAAATAAATTACACAAAGTAAAACGCCTGCCTGGGTTTGTACCCACGACCTAGAACTTGTAAGTTAGGCCATTACCTCTAGGCCACCACGGCTCCGCCACGGTAGGCATTTGCTTCAGTGAATGGCCATGTGAAATTATATCGTGAAATATTTTAGTAAAAACACATTCATCTTGATAATCTAACCCGGCTTTAGGTAAGAACAGCTTTATCCAAATGTCGGCTTTAATTTTGGTATTAAAATTTACAGAAAATGATACATAGCCTGACTTTTATATCATGCACGATACTATCACACATAACTGCTTTTATTTCAAAAAGCTTGCAGTACCTGCTGTCATGATGAAGAAACACATAATCAGCTTATAATGTTCCTACTGCTGAGACACAGGCCTCCTCTCTGTGAGAGGGAGTGGGCCACCGCGCGAGCCCAATGCGGGTTGGTGGATGTCAAATGTCTTGGAATTTTTAATTCTAGGACATGCCGGTTTCCTCACGATGTTTTCCTTCGTCATTTTGAGAGCAGTGAAGATGAAATAATTTACACAAAGTAAAGTGCCTGCTTCGGGTCGAACCCACAACCTACAACTCGTAAGTGGTGGCCATAGTCTGCCTTCAATCCAAACAAAAAAAGAAGATTTAAAAGTATCCCAATCGGTATTCACGTAATAAAGTGTATTTCTGCATCACAATCCTTTCAAGAAAGATGTATGTAGTAGTTATTTCAATGAATAATGAATGTTTACCTAATCGTCAGTTTTTAATCGGACCATGGATTCGGTAAACATGTTTACGTTCTATATTCTGGCTATATTTTTATTTTCCCGTCGAGGTATTCTCGCTGCTATGTAGCTTAGCCAGCATGATGATGCGTAAATTTACTAGATGTGCTACTTTCAGAAGCAGTACCAATACCTTATTGGTCTGAAATGTAAAAAGGTAGCAGAATAAATTGGTAGGTAGAGAGTAACTTATTTCGTAAAGACAATACTTTCAATTATAAAAAAATAAAACTAGTGATTATAAAATAATTAGAATATAATGGAAAAGTTTTTAAAATTTGATTTTTTCGTGAAAATTACTAATAAGTACTCGTAATAACAATTCCAAAGGAAATGACATCTGTCATTCATGTGTTTCAAAGACAATACAATAATGTTTCAACACCTACATAATTGCGTCGTTCTACACAACTCCCTCAATTTTCTAAACATATTCCACACCTTTTTATTTAGGTTAAAAAATGGATATTTTAACTTTAATTTTCAACACCCAAACTACGCTTTTTTTTTGGACGGGAAATCGTCAAATGACCCCCCCGCTCTGGGTGGAGCGGAAGGGAGGGTCAGACTGTTACTGACTAAAACCCACCCGTGTTACTTCCTTAGCCCTTTCTGTTCCAGGGCATCGATAACCCGGATGATCCCGCCGCCCGGGCAGGCTTCGGCCCTATCGGGCCCCGACCTCTGCTGATTTCTCTTTGAGGCGCGCGTGGAACACAACGCGCCGTCCGGCACGGGCCTGGTCCTGATCGGACGGCGAGCTACCCATTACTCACCGCCCGCAGGCCCGCGCCTAGGGTGGCCGGGAGTCGTCACGCGGCTCCCGACGCCCGGAGCGTCTCCCGCGGCGGCTGAGGCGTGAGGTGTTCTCCCTCAGCCTCCCCGCCACCTCCTTCGCTAGCATGACTGCTTCGCAGAAGGAGGTGACTGCCTCCCACTCCCTCTCGCCCCGGACCATGGCTTGAACCAGGGCCGGACGCAAGAGGTCGCCACCGTTGCCAAACGCCTCTACGAGGACACGGCGGTGCTCCGCCCAAGCAGGGCAGACCTCCACCGTATGCTCCACCGTGTCCTCTGGGCGATCCTGGCAGTGATGACACCCGGGCGTCACCTCCCGCCTGATAATGTGCAGGAACCTCCCGAAACATCCGTGTCCGGAGAGGACCTGCGTCAGGCGGTAGGTGAGAACGCCGTGACGCCTCTCTAGCCACTCCTCAAAGAGGGGTCTTATCGCCACTATCGTGGCGTGCCCACCCAAACTACGCTTCGTTACATAACTCAACTCCACCCTTACCGCATCCAGTAGATACCTATGTACGGCGCACGAGTGGCGACCGGTCGACGAATTTCAGCCGTTTCTCTCCGGGAATATATTCGTTTTTCGGTCGCTCTTTTCATGAGCTCGCTGAATGTAGCCTGGTCTATTCATCCTGTGGCCCCGGCGACGGATTTTTATGGGGGTTTAACGCGAATTATATTTGCTTCAACTGTGTTTCGAATAAATAGCCGTGAATCTATAGCTTGATAAGTGTGGGTCTTCCTTTGTTTTTGGTATAATTATTTGTTTGGTATGGAAATGGATAAAGAATTGGTTTGATATTTTGGCCGGAAAATAAGGTCAGTTAAGTAGAGAGAGATGGCTACTTATTTAAAACATTTTTTTTTTAATATTCAATGTCGTCACATATCGCTGACCGTACCAAATTACTGTCTTAATTTTCTTTTTTAAGCCCTTCTCTTAAAAAAACTATAACACCCCTATTTAAAAAAAACTTTGATAAAAAGACATGATACACTTCGTGGTATGGAGAATTAGCGATGCCGTACAACGCGGCAATGTTTGGCCACTTTTTGTTGTTGACCATATTGTATTAATTTGACTATATACCTACTGATATTTTGACATTTATAATGACTAAATTAGACATGTAAAATAATTTTAAATCTAATGACACTAAATAATTATTGTATGCCTATTAGGCAGGACATATTGGAACTTTAATTTATTGTTAAGACCTGTAACTAACATATACCTACAATAAAGATATTTTGAATTTGAATTTGAATTCGCTCTACTGCATCTACAATCCATAAATGCACAAAACTTTTATTTGTCTCAACACCCACAACCATCTGCCTAAGCACATCATTAAACAATTACCCACAATACTTGGTCCTCCCGACCGCAGTGTTTCGGTAACTTGGCAAATAAGTCTAGCACTTAGTTTCGAGACGAGGTGGTTTCTTTACTGCACTTTAATGTCTTACCCTGACCACCAATCCTGCGGTCCCAACATCATTGCTATTACTGGGAATCGTCTTAGTTTAGTGTTTGGTGGTTCAGTTTACCATACGTAAGAGAATTTGGAAACTGGTAAGCTAATGTTTTTTTGGAAGATTTAAGCTGCTAACTAGGATAAAAGATTTATTTATTAAAGATTTATTTCTGTTGTGCGTCATGTTTACCGCAAATAAACGTATTTTCTTTCTTTCTTTCTTTTCTTTCATTTAATTTGACTTTATTTCTGTAAGTAGATTCGTAAAAACACTTTCCACGTCAATTATACATTACACCAATTAAATAGGTAAGCATAGCTTTTAAGCATGATATTGAACCAATTTACTTACCTATATAAAAATCTTTTATCGTTCATGGCAAAAGTGATTTCAGGAAAACTGCAAGAAAACGCACTTTACACTTTTTATTTGTGTTCTTTTTTTTTACTTGTAAATGTTGTGCTGTGTGCCTTTTAGTATGTGCTAAATAAATGTATTTTCTTTTCAAAACGAAGTAACCTGAAACATTTATATAAATAACGTTGATCCTGGACCTACTTTTCGTTGTATTAAGATTAGTGTCACCCGTGACAAGATGACCTCTTTATCACTCACGGAATGATTGCGGTTAAAAGAAAACCTGATTTTCGCAATTTGATCTTATCAGGTTCAGTAACAAAAAGGCCGCTACTGGGAAAGAGATGGGGTCCCAGTAACACCAAGTAACATTATCACTACGTATAAAAACACACACTGTTCTCATCTTTTACATTTTTATCAGCATGAAACAAAAAACCTTCTAGTTACCTACAACAAAACCTCCGTAAGTAATCCAGAAATTTATAAGCATTTGGGAGAATAAATTACAACGCTAGGATTTTCGCGTATCGCTAAAATGTAATTGCCAATATTTAACAGAAGCGCTACGCAATATTTCTAAAGTAAAATCCGTATGTAGCTCAGAATTGCCTTCGACTGACATAGCCACATTATTGGGACCCCTTTAGCGGGCATTAAGTATTCCAGTCCTTATTTTTGTTTCGTCATTTATTACAAATAGCTGGAGAGCTTTATTAAGATTCTTAGTACCAGCTTAATAATTTATTGTGCATTGCGCCCGGGCCAACTCGACGACGATTATTTTTATGGAAAATTGTTGCTAATGGCCTAGTTGTTTTACCTGATGGTAAATAATGCCAACCTTTGACATCTGGTGTAAGTGCAGATCTAAAGTGATATTTAGAATCAATTTAAAAAAATATTGAATTAAAGAACATTTGGGAGGATTTTCTTGATAGCTTTAATAGTTTGCTTAAGCTATGCAAAATATTTGATATCTTGTATAAAAGGACCAATTATTATTGTAACACTAATTGGTCCTAGTTGGTGAAAGTCAGACGAAGAACAGCTGTAGCTGTGCTTTCAAACATCTGCATCTTCTATCAACATTTTAGTTTAAAAAAAATATTGACGTGTAAAAGTGTTTGCATAAACCTACTTACAAAATTATAAACATTATTTACCTATCATCATTTATCATCTTTAGTACCTACCATAAGTACCTAGGGCACTTCTTTCCCATCCACCTTAATAGAGAAAGACATTCAATAGACACCGTATAAAATATATAAAAGAAAAACTT
This sequence comes from Apamea crenata, assembly GCA_949629185.1. Taxonomy (NCBI): domain Eukaryota; kingdom Metazoa; phylum Arthropoda; class Insecta; order Lepidoptera; family Noctuidae; genus Apamea; species Apamea crenata. The sequence continues at coordinate 12,181,475 of OX451363.1, read as the reverse complement.
CATTTAACACCCGTTCCCGTCGGCAAAATTTCTTTTGCAAAACATTTTCAAATGCACGACGCCATGCTTGCTAATTTATGAGCCATAGAAAATAAGCCCATTCTATGGTAAATGGATGACTTCTTGCGTCCATTATGTTGCATATAAACAACTAAGTTAAAAGTTATTGACGAATACTAATTAGGTGATGTAGACCATCAATTGTTAGCCAGGTGTTTTGAGTTCATCATCATTAGTCATGTGGTTGGAAGTACAACTGTCAAGGTATGTTGAAGCCTAGGCAGGCGTAATGGTTACTGGGTTCGTTCTTCCTTTATGTTTATTCATATGATGTCAATCAAGCTACAAAGCCTGATTGGAAGTGTTTACGACCAGCTGAAACGTCCAAATCATCGCCAATGCACACTACACCTACGCCTTACACTACGCCTTTAGAGACGAAAATGATGTTTCGATGCGCGTAATTTTTTTGATTTCCTATATTTTTGTGTTCTTGAGTGGAGACCGCGAATCGGTAAACGTAAGGCAGGACACCCTCAGGCTAGGTGGAGCGACGATCTTCGCAGGATGGCTGGTAGAAGCTGGATGCTGGATGAGAGTTGCCGAAAATTGGGTTGAATGGCGTGTGCAATAGGAGAGGTGATTATTATTATTATTAATGATTATTATTATTATGTCCAGCAGTGGACTGCTATAATAGGCTGACGATGATGATGTCCCACTGCTGAGTAATGTGCGAACTGTGTAATATAATTTTAACTGTACAGTCACGAGCACCAATATGTCAACACTTGGTAACTTTCAATTGCGATTTTTTCGTGAAATAACGAATGCAACGTTGAAATAAGAGACATTATATAAACCTATGGGTTTGAAAATGCTATGTTCGTAACAACATAAAATTTCATTAAAAAATAAAGGAGTAAATCGCTTTTGAATAAAGCCGAGTGTTTACATACTTTTGCAGCACCTATGCTTTTTATCAAGACGATACAAAGTGATCATACGGTATACCAGTAGTTAACGTCTACCAGATGGACCATTACGTAAAATATGTTGCGTGTGGGTCCAAAACCTTATTTAGACGCATTTCCTTATTCAAATACTATGTTATGTTGATTTTTAAATGACATTAAGTTGCTATCTAAGCAACCAGCCACAACTCTAAAAATAATGTAGGTAAGTAGGTCATAAGCCTTATTTAGACGCATTGCCTTATTCAAATCCTACGTTTGTAGAAACTCCCGTTCACAAAACGTTTTGCCGTGGAGACGCGGACATCAGCCCGTCTTACTAATTCTAATACAAGTAGAAAATCTATAAAATTCGTGGTTTTTGTAAGACAATCAGTGTTCAAGTCAGCTCCAGGCTCTAAGGGGAATGTTAAGTGAAGGTATTTAAATATCCGTGTGCGCCTGTGCGGTAGTTTTTTGAGGCGCCTCTAAAAATAGATGAGTTGTAAAGCTGTCGTAAGTGACGCGTGACTTGGGTTTAAGTTGGTGGAGTGTTTATTGCAATTAGTGTGGTTTACTTTCAATTGGATTGTAGTGGAAAGTTTTAAACAAAATTTAATTTAAAATTAAACGAGGAAACGTAATGTAATGTAATTTAAAGCAGGCGTTATATTACAGTCCTGAAACTCAGTAGGTAGATAAGTAGTTAACAGGTTGGTTGAACTTGTTATAATAAATGAAGTTAGGTATATTACAATCGTATCCATCATCCGCCGAACCTTTTTCCAAATATGTTGGGGTCGGCTTCCAGTCAAACCGGATGCAGTGGAATACCAGTATTTTACATGGAGCGACTGCCTATCTGACCTATACAACCCAGTTACTGGGTAATACGATACCCCTTAGTAAGACTGATTCTGACGATCCGTAACGACTGTCAAAGATCCACGAATGACAGCCAGGAACAACAACTTATCATAGGTTCTTTTCTATGCAGCATGCGAAGGGGTCTTGATTTGTAAAGATGGTCACTCATCCACGAAACAACCGCAGCAAGCTTAGCTTAACCTGATCGATTGAGCTGTGCGGCTATTTTTAAGTGATATTTAGTGACGAATTCTGGGAAATTTTCAAAAAAACATGAAAATCGGTTTTTCTTGGATTCCATGAATTTTCGCCTAAGCATTATGGGGTGCTTAATTATTGCAAATAGGTCACACTATCAGGTCCTGGAAGGAATACGTCGAGTTACCAGTCACCCTGTATACTAATAATAACAAAACGTATTTACAAGGCAGATGTGAATGGAAACGCCGAGAGGGGACGTCCTGGAATGACCTTGTTGGTGATGTTCTTCAGAAAGGTCAGGTTCGTAGTACTCGCAACCGGCGTGCGTGTATGACCAGAAGGCCAATTCCCGTTCAAAATCTTGTGGCAATCTCATCTCAGCGACAATCAATATCAAAAACTTGTCAAAAATGTAGGGAAATTAGACGTATTTTTGATAGATTAAGATTGAAATCAGACTTTGAATGGTCTTAAAATTACGAGAATACCCCTTCAGATGTGTGAATGATGCAAAGGAAGTATGTAAAGATCGTAACAGTTGGCGTTCTATAGTTTCTGCCTACCGTCATGTGAAGAAAGCGTGAAGTAGGTAATATTCTCCAAAATTACGACTTGTAGGCTGAGAAAAAATTGACAAGTATTACAGAAGGTAGGCAGAAGCATCATTAATTTGTTTAAACCACATAAACCGTTCCTTACCCACTGAACATTTAGAAAAGTGTGTCGTAACATTCGTAACTGATCCTGGTTTCCCGTAGAACCAAGCATATGATAGCAAATGATACATGTGGGCTATACGTAAGTAACTTTAGCCATCTCTCTAGCTATTAAACTCAAGTCCCTAAACGATAAACAGAAATTAAATTTTCCATTAAACTGTAAAACGTATCAGCTGTTCCAAAAAAGTTAATCACCGAAATGGGCCACCGGTGATTCACTAAAAAATTAACTCCGCATTTGCTTCTAAATAAATTTTAAATTTCACCCCGAAATTTATGACGTCATCCCGGGTACGCGTTTGTAAAATTGTAATTGTATCTCTTATTTGGGACAAAGAGAACAAAAGGTTTGTAACTATGATTAAATGCTTGGGATGTGTCAGTTTTGATTTCAGTTTAGTTTTAATTTAATTTTGAAGTACTTTTTCATGGTTGTACTTCTAGCATGAAAAAATAATTCATAGTCTACTGACTATGGAAGCAGGCTTTAATTTATAGGTAGGTACCTACTGCTTTTTAAAACTACGACTTAGGCCCACTTGCAGCCCAAATGACTAAATACGTTTAATAGAATTTGGAACATCGTCCTGTTTCTGTCAATCCTTTGAAGATGATAGAGACAGAATGATGATTTAAATAAATTTAGCGCTAAATATATTTAGCATTTTGTTATGCAAGTGGGAATTTGTAAGAGAAACTAATTATTGTTATGGAAGTTCGATGTGCGTGAATCATAGTAGGTATCTAATTTAAGGAACATTACAACACACTCGCTGTGGAAGTTATAGTGTGTCAAAAAGGATGGGTGTCAAAATAAAAATAACTGCTTTAATAAGTAGATAATTGACTTGCTGTTTATGTAGTGCACCGAAAAGGTTTCAATTCTCCTTAGACTTATTCTAAATCTACGAGACTACGGTAAAATAGAAATTGCAGCATCCTTTTTAGGGTTCCGTAGTCAACAAGGAACCCTTATAGTTTCGCCATGTCCGTCTGTCTATCTGTCTGTCTGTCTGTCTGTCCGCGGTTTAGCTCAAAAACGATTGGTACTAGACTGTTGTAATTTGGCATGAGTATACACGTAAATGACGCTGAATAAGTGGTAAAATAAAATTTTGAAAAAAACAATTATTTAGGGTACCTCCCCTACATGTGAAGTGGGGATGATAATTTTTTTTTCGTCCATCCTATAGTGTGGGATATCGTTGGAAAGGTCTTTCAAAAATATTAGGGGGTTTCGGAAGACCGTTTTTTGATTAAGTAAACCGTTCCTGACTTAATCAAGCTTTAAAGTACCAATTTTCGTTGGAGTCAAGTGTCCCCCCCCCACTACCAACTAAACGGTTGTAGTTAGAAATTCAAATGTCACGGCAGTAGTACCTATATATAACGAAGTTTAAAGGAAAACTATCACACAGCGATATCAGTCACACTGATATCAGTCAGCGAATACGACCCGCACTTGGCTGTTATAAAAACTACGGAACACACACACACTGCACGCACGCACACACACACACACACACACACACACACGCTGCACTACACTGCGCGTGGCCCGACACGCACTTGACCGGTTTTTTTTTGTTTATTTTGGTGCATTATTAATTAACCTTACATTTATTCTAGAACCAAAAAGAATCATCATCATTTGCGTAGCCTTTTCCCAACTAAGTTGGGGTCTGCTTCCAGTCTAACCGGATGCAGCTGAATACCAGTATTTTACATTGAGCGACTGCCTATCTGACCTCCACAACCCAGTTACTGGGTAATACGATACCCCTTGGTAAGACTGGTTGTTAGACTTTCGGGCTTCTTACGACCCGTAACGGCTGTCAAAGATCTACGAATGACAGCCGGGATCTACAACTTAACGTGCTTTCCGAGGCACGGAGGGGTCTTGGTATGTAAAGACTAATATAAATAATGAATGGTTGCTAATGGATAAACCATGCTACCGATACAATAGCCAAGTACCTAACAGGATTCAAATTAAAAATAAAATGAGGTCAACACACATGCACACACATGAATATGTATTTCCTTAATGCTATATACTAAACGGCTACCTCATTAACACTTACTCGAATAAAATAAATATGAATTCACTTAATTAAAGCTCGTTCATTAACTTATGCGCAGACACAATAAATAACTTTTAGAGCATAATTTTATAGAGTATCATCTCTGAAGCGGGACATGCAAATTGAGAACGTGAAAAATAAAAGATGGTAACGTTTTTATAAAGTTCCGACGGACGAGGGACGGCCGTTGTGCGTTTGTGACATTTATACGGTACGATTTTTGTGTTACACGGTACCAACACGGTTTTTCTTTATGGAAAATTATGTCGTATAGGCCTTTCATTGTGGGTGATTTTTGAAATTTTCTTTCTAAAATGGATTTATGTAGGACTTATTTTCGTGAACTTGGTAAATATTTAAGCTGTGGGCAGCAGTTCTGTATGCCTGTGATTTCATAAAAGTACCTACCTAAAGGTTTGATGAAAACTAACCGATGTTAAGGAAATAGTATTCTTCCGTTCTTGTTCTCACACACTATTGTCTAAGTAGGTATGTATTTCCTTTCTCCTTTCGCAGGTCTGCTGGAAGACCTTTCTTAAGAAATAAGCAGTATCTTTGTACTCAATACTTATATGTCATATACGTATTTATTTTACTGGGTGTACCTACATAAATAATAAAATAAGTAAATAAAAAGAAGATACGAAATATACTAAATAGTTGAACTCAACAGCGTGGTTGGTCTAAACTTGAAACGGGCGAAGTTCACCTTAAGAAATGTAAAAACATAGTTTGACAAATTCAACTTAAAATTCTCAATAAAAAAACGGAGTCTGTTCTCCTTACTCTAAGCACGATGAAATAATTTTACCCTACATCGTGAGTTGTAAACGTAATTAAAAAATATGAACATCAGCGTCCAGCGAAGAAGCGGCGATGAAAAGGGTGGCAGAGACGATGATAAATAATGCGTTAAATGTGAAGAGCGTCACTTGAGGGCTGGGCGCCGGTGGAATACCAAGTTGTGCTGCTGGACATTTTTTACGACTTGATTATGAGACTGGTTATTTTTATACCAACGTGATAAAAAGGAGGAAGTACTTACTCCTTTATTTAAAAAAAATACGAATGTGTAATAAAAAAATATTACTAGCTGCGCCACGCGGTTTCACCCGCATTAGTTTCGATCCCGTGGGAATATCGGGATGAAAAGTATTATATGTGTTAATTCTGGTTATAACCTATTTGTGTTCAAAGTTTCATCGAAATCCGTTCAGTAGTTTTTGCGTGAAAGAGTAACAAAAATCCATCCATCCATACAAACTTTCGCGTTTATAATATTAGTAGGATTGGTTAGAAGGGGGGTGAAAACCGAGATGACGACTAAATAGAGAAGTATGGAAGAAAAAGAAATGTTGCGCCGACCACAAATAAATTTGAATAAGGGCAGGAGGATGATGCTGAAATAAGAACATAAGATTACGGTACAGAGAGATGTCTATCATACTTACCTATTGATAACTGAAATCACATTTCAGGTTATTTTGAAAGGAAAGAAAGAAAGAAAATACATTTATTTAGCACAGACTAAAAGACACACAATACGCCAGAGGGGCAATTCTCGTAATTTTAAGAACGTTCACAGTCTGATCTCAGTCTCAGTCAAAAAATACTTCTAATTTCCCTGCATTTTGACAAGTTTTTCACATTTATTTGTCGCCGAGATGAGACTGTGACTAGATTTTGAACGTTTTAAATTACGAGAATAATTGGCCTTCTGATACATGCATCAGATAAAAACAAATGAAAAGTCTTGATTTGTATTTTGATTTAAGCACCAGAAGAAATGTTACTAGGTCTAACAAAATTCAACTAAGTGGTTACTTGGTTTATGTCTGGAGCTGTTTGTAATTGGTTAATTACAAACAACTCCTCACATAAACCATTAATATCATATAAACTCTGATTTTTTATTTGCTAGACTAAAATGCGACCTTTTTTTGTCATGTTGACAATTTCACAATCATCGCAGCTGTCATTTTCGTATAGCAAATTAAAAATCAGAGTATAATTAAAAACATCAAGAAATAAATAGAGCCTAATAAGCATGGTCAACAATAAAAAACGAAATACTGATGTAAAACCGTTGACATCCTGTACTCCAACAAATCTTTTACCCGAATTGCTACTAAGACCCGTGAAAATAGCTATAACTAATTCGTTAATTACCCTCGATTTCCACACACTGCGCTAAATTACGCTTTGATACTAACGTGAAAAATGGCCGAAGATTTTGCTACTGAAAAAAAAATCAACGTCCCCAGTAAGCCGGCAAGACGCATAGCCCTGAACGTGTCTACCAAGGTAATTAGTGGAGATACTAATTTACATTTGTATTCAAAATTCGAGCGCTCTCTCGCGCCATTCCTCGTCTGTTTATTCTCATCTCTTTTTTTTGTAAAACGTACCGCATTGCTGTGTTTTTCGCGTAAAAAATTACGCGGCTCTCCCTAACAAATGTTTCGGGGACATTGTCTAGCAAACAGCGGCCGGTAAACAACTTAAAATGTAATAAATAGATCTTTGTGTGACTGTTGTGTGTTTTTTATCATATAAATAAGAGAAAAGAAAACATTTATTTTTATGTTCGTTTTAAAATTATGTTTTTGGTACTCTGGCAGCATTGGGTATTTTTGCTACAATTAAATAATGACTGAGAAAAAGAAAACACAATCGGTATTTTCTTTTTTTTATATTGAATTTTATGATATCGATATTTTGGTCATCGAATAAAAATGTGCATTGTCACTTGAATATTACGGCTAAGTGATTTCATACTTGATCCTTCAAGAAAAGTGATACCCACTACCTACATAACATCTACAATAACTGAGGGGCAATTCTTGTAATTTTAAGAACGTTCACAGTCTGATCTCAGTCTCAATCTGTCAAAATTATCTCTAATTTCCCTACCTTTTTGACAAGTTTTTGACAGTGATTGTCGCTGATATGAGATTGCGACTAGATTTTGGACGTTTTTAATTACGGGAATTGGCCTTTTGTTTAGCAGACACTGAAAAAAGCGCAGGCCGTACTCGACAAACATTTTCACTTCTTAGCGATTACTGACACAAATGACTCAGTAGCAAAATAATATAGAGAAACACCTAACAAGTAACATTAATCCTAATATCTACATGATAAGACATTGCAACAGAGAAAACTCACGTCAACCTGTCGGTTTAACCCGTCCGCTGCAACTGGGCGAACCGTTGAGGTGAATTTAAATATACCGGTCACATTAACAATTCTGCACATTTACTTATTTTTAGTCTTCATACAGTCCGTGACTAGGCAGTCGCGTACCGTGTTTTTCCTACGTCATTTAGAATGATAAACACGAACGGCACCCGAGGACAGTTAAATTTCACTGTTATTTAAGTATTTTTGTTTACCAACATGTGTAGCTTGTCAAATCTTCACGAGGAATATTTTAATGTTGAAAGTTGCATGTAGGAAACATTTCCTGGTTAGGTGTGAAATTAATTTGTATGGAGTTGGTCCTTACAACTGCACAGTTCATTCCTTAGTAACCTGCAATGGAAACATAAGCGTATTTCTGCTGGCCCATCTACTTAGTCCAACAGAATCAGTGATGAGTTTTAAAGCATCTTAGCAGACGCTGTGAATTTCAATATAGGTACTACTTTAAGCCAGAAGGCGTCGCGGCAGACGCCGTAGAAGATGGCAGGCCGAGCTGGAGAAACAAACGATCAGTGGTCCAATTTAGCCCTGGATTGAAAGAGCTGGAAGTCATGGGGAGATGCCATTGCCCAGCTGTGGGATTACGCAGGCTAACAGTAACTTTAAGGTTTTGATTTGATAGCCAATCTTTTCAGCAATGTTAACGTCACAAGGAGCGACCGAAAGGTGCATAGCTTTGCTTTTGTTGTAGTTTTGTGGACTGCTAAACCACGTGTCTAACTAGTACTAACTTCCTGAAATATTCGTAGCCCCTTTAAATTAAGTATCCATGTATTTATTATTTTGAGATCGTTATAATATTATCATTCTAGTGAAATAACAAAAATATATCCTAAATTAAATAAAACTATTTACAAACTAAAATATAGCGTCGAAAAATTCATCCGCATGGCTGTCGACTGGTAATGTACCCAAGACACTGGTGGCATTGCCACGTTGTATGGCAATGCTTAGCCTCTGGCCAAGGTAAAAGCCAGCCCTTGGGTCATGGGAAATGTCAACCAGTCTTTTCGAAATTTCCTTAAAAAGACCATGCGCACTCGGACCCCACAGCCCGAGTATCCATCAATATACTCCACCACGTAACACATTAAAATAATGACATTAAACAGCAAATGGCTATCCACAACAAAGTTCCATTAAACAGCAGATTTTAATCATAAACTAAAACAGTACAAAACAATATTAGCGTTGCACACAGTCGTTAATGAAAACATGTTGTTTTTGAAGCAGCTTAATAAGCGAGACATGAATAACGATCATACTCATGCGCATTACAACACAATAATAAATGTTCGAAAATAATACGGAACGCACCATTAATGGGAGCACGCAAAATCCATTTGGCGTTTTCATTTCAATTTTATTTAATTAAGGCTTATGCGGCGGTCCCGACCGTAATGCCATATTTGGGTATTGTTATTGAGTAGTTCTGGGATTTTCAAAATTCAATTATACACTATGTTTTGAGTTATTGGGTGTGGCGCGGATTTGTGTGGTTGAGGTGAGGAAGTAGGTACCTACTTAATAATATAATGAAAACCTATTACTGTCTAGTACAGACGCAGGCTTTGTGTAATTTTTTTCATCACCACTGCCCTAAAAAACGGTGAAAGAAAACATCGTGAGGAAACCGGCATGATCTAGAACCAAAAATTCGACGATATGTGACATCTACCAACCCGCACTGGGCCCGCGTGGTGGACGGCCCACTCCTTCTCACCGAGAGGAGGCTTGTGTCTCAGTAGTGGGAACATTATAGGCCTATTATTGTCCCCCTGCAGGACAAAGGCCTCTTCTCATACAGAGAAGACACAAGCATTGATCACCACGCTTACCCAAGACGTTTGTTAACTATAAGTCCACGTTTCCTCACAATATTTTCCTTCACTTATGTCCAAGTAAAATTCAGAAAGTACCTACATATTAATTGAAAAAGTCACATTGATACTTGTGCGGATTTGAACCCACAACCTCGTACTATCGCCAAAATCCATATCTGACCACCGCAATGACTATTCCTGCTTGCAGCGCATATTATTAGTCGACCTAAAAATGATCCTCTTTTGTTTTACTTACGGACCCAGCTGGTGTCATGATGTGCACGGGATTTTGTTTTCAAAATGGTCAGAAGGCCAATTCTCGTAATTTAAAACGTTAAAAATCTAGTCGCAGTCTCATCTCAGCGACAAACAAATGTCAAAAACTTGTCAAAATGTAGGGAAATTTGAGGGTTTTTTGACTGATTGAGACTGAGATCAGACTGTGAACGTTCTTAAAATTACGAGAATTACCCCTCTGATATAAGTTTTGGCGATAGTACCTACTTATAGGTGCTTAATGAGTAGAGCTATCATTACGTGTGCAATATTCACACAATGTAGACTGTAGGTTGAATTCGTGTGCTAAGTTAGTATCTAGAACACTAAGCTTGATAAAGACATTAGTGATTGCAAGACCTTTGATATTAATTTCAGGGGGTTCTAAGACGCTGACAACCTTTTTCATTACCATAATCCTTTAGGTCGTGTCACAGTGGGACCGGGCGGGTCACACTTATAGGATGCTTCCAGACAGATTGGCCAAAGTCGTCACACAGTGGTTGTCTGAAGACGGGCGTCGTCACCGAGGCTGGTCTAAGAAACGCTGGCGTGACGATTTAGACTCGTTCCTAACCGATTAGACGGAGAAGGCACAGCGCAAGGAATGATGGAAGAATATGGGAAAAGCCTTGCCCAGCAGTGGGACAATATAGACAAGTGTAATTTTTTTGACGTGACAACGTCTAATAAATCGATGAACGCCGGCTGCATGCATGAAAAAGTATGACTCATTGTCCCGTTACGCTCATTGTCCCGTTACTCTCAATCATTTCATCAATGTTTTGTTATGACGTTGTCACGTTAAACTATCGTCCGTAAAGCAACTTTACAGACAACCAATTTTTTTATTTTAATCCTTCATTTTGTTTTATCATCATCATCATTGGCAGCCTTGATCCACCTACTGCTAAATATAGGCATCCTCCCTTTTGTGTCATGCTTCCCTGGTCTGTGCGAGTCTCATTCAGGTGTTCCCGTCTTCATTCTTGTGTTGACGACACATACATAGGATAATCAGTCTTGTATTTATTATGTATTGTTAGTGCCTGTATAGTTTTAATTAGGTAGAGCGATGTCGGAAAATATGTCCAAAGGTTAAAGTTTAGTCCAGGTATGGTACGGACTTACATAATCAGCCTATAATGTTCCCACTACTGGGACACAGGCCTCCAAGTGGGAGTGGGCTATAATCCAACACGCGGGCCAAGTGCAGGTTGGTACATGTCAAATGTCTGGGAATTTTCGTTTTAGGACACGCCGGTTTCCTCACGATGTTTTCGCTACACTCCGAGAATAGGTGCTTTTTATTTCGCAGAATTACTAAGTAGGTCTTATGTAGATAAGCAGGGAAAGCTCTAACATTCCTTGTATGCGTCAGAATAATTAGTAAAGCGCTTAGTAACAGGTAAGAACACTGTGTTAGCATAAGTGAATGTTGTGTAAATACGACCTACTGATGTTAACAAGATGTGCATCTTGGGGCACTTAGCTTTGTGTTACCTACATAGATAAAGTGGAAGAATTCTACGGTGAGGCCATTGTTTAGTTCTGAGCAATTGCGATGGTGGTGTAGTCTTTAAAATTAGGTGATTATTAAATACAAAATAAATCCAGCAGCTATTTTATTGTAGAGTGCTGGGTTATTAACTAAGGTTTGTATTTCCGTCAGAAAAAAACCTGCCATATGGTATGGAACCCTGAAAACAGATTCCGGTCGCTTACAATCTTGACATACGGACATGCTTTATTAGATCGCGACTAAAAGCAATCGGTTCACGATTGCTTTCATGAATTTTGCAGCATCACCTGCTTTTTCCCTTATTTCTGTTGACAGGCTGCAATAAACTGCCATGGTAACAAAACCGCAACCTTTCCTTGATTCAACTTCTTCTTTCAAATCGATTTAGCTTACAAAAATACTTGCTCACCTACTACTACCTAACATATATTATTCCAAGCGATCAATGAAGAAATATATACAATTCCAACATCAGTACAGACCGCCACATTCCTTCCTGCAACTGTCATAAAAGGTGACTAAGACATTCTAGAAAGGATAATGCCTTATTAAGGATATTGACTATTTATACCTGACAGTATTAATGTCCAAGACCACACTGCCATAAATAACTGTGTTTTGCTAAGTGTGTAAATGATATGGCAATATTTTAAAAATGATTTCTTACTAACTTTCAGTATTAGTAATTTATTTACTGGATACATCATCTTCTTGCACTAACCGATATCTTATTTAAGAGAAAAACATCACCAACACATTTGACATTTGAGAGTAACATGGAATCATCACCGTCCTGCCTTTATCCCAATTTATTCGGTGTCGGCGCAACATGTCTTTTTCTTCCATACTTCTCTATTAGTCGTCATCTCGGTAGTCATCCCAGTTCCAATCATTCTCACAGTCCATCTATCGTTTTTTAAAAGAGAGTAACTTAGAATAAGGGTACGAAAAAGAGTTGGGAAAAAGGAGCGATTTGAGTTTATTGCATTTAAATATTCAAATTTAAAATATTTTACTTCACATAACCAGGTGCACGGTTCCAATTGGTCGTTTCCTCTGAAAAAGAGAAGACAAGAAACTCCACGGTTACTGTTTTAAAAATAATTGGCTTTTAAAAATTTTTCAAATTACATTGCAGGTAGGTACAGTTAGAGGTCAGTGACGGCCTGTCAAGAAGTACCGGGTACTTAACAAATTTTGAATTGGCCAACAAATCTAAATATCTATGAGTCTACAATTACCATAGGGCGTTTTCAGAAACAAAGCAAGCTAATACCCGAAAACATTGTGTAAATGCACTAGGTACCCTTTGTACCTCAAAGCTATCGATTTTCACCATAAAGTTATATTTTCACATAATTCCCACTTTATTTATTGCATAACCGGATATCGGATTAACAGCACACGATGATCCAAAACGCTAAGTTTATTTTAAGCGTGACAGCGTACAATAGCCTGACGTCACCGAAGGCGCTTGAGTAAAATCCTGTTAATTAGCAGTCGCGAAGCAAACCGCCAGAGACGTGACCGATCGCCTATCAATATCAATCGGAAATCTAAATCTAACACACTATACCTACCGCAGACTAGGGAAGTGTTGGCGTTTGATAACCATCTCAGATTGATGGATAAGTAGTAACTATAGTAAGGTTATGAGTCAATAAATAGTTATTTGACAAATTATACGCGTAATAGTCGACAAGGTTTGCATTTTGTGCGGTGATTTGTGGTGTGAATTAGCCGATCGGCTGTTGTTTTGATAATAAATTGCTAGTTGTTTGGTCTTACATCACTTTTGAAACCTACGCTGGCGTTTGATTGAATTGTCTTCGCACACCTTTTGGTGTGATTTATAGGCCAAACGAGCGAAGTTGTATCGATGAGAAGTACTCAAGAAAAACGTTTTTCCTCGTCTAAATTATGAGTTCATGGTTCATTTGACAGTCCAAAAAGGATTAAAAAAGAATTCCTTTTAAAATATGTTAAAAAATAAGAGTCATTTATTTAAATTAGGCTGAGAACCAGCACTATTCGAACGTCAAAATTACATAATAAGACAGTCCCCCAAAACGCCCACCCTCCACTACTTCCTAGTGCGCTACTACTAGCTGAGAAGAAGAAGTGGCGCAAAAAACTCCGCGTTAAATGTTACACTCCAATTTTTACAAATACATTTACATATCTCTAAATATCTCATTCTGCTGCACCACTGTTCTACACTACAAGCCCCAAATAAATAGCCCAATAAAGCCTTACATCACCAAGACATTCACCTCAAATCTCTCATAACCCGCACTCCTGTTCATACGCGAGTTTATCGCACTATTATTAAGGAATTCCACCTAGCACATGATGAGGACATGACACATCGACAAATTGATATTCAACGGCAAGTGTCCATACAAAAAACGTGTTGTTATTCAATCCATGGACGGTTAGCAGGAGAATGATTGACAACACATTAGGAAGGTTTGAGCTTTGTACTTGCTAAGCAGATCAGTCTGCTTGTCATGTTGATTTGTCCGTTTGAGGAATAATTATTGCGGTGGTACTGGATGTTGATGGATCGTACTGTGTTTTGAGATCGATAAACACATGTTTGGGCATGTTTAGGCTGCGGTTTTCGGAATTTAACAGGCCAATTCACAAGGACTATTCACTAAACGGACGTACATTTGCATTCATTGTCGGAACATAGTTTTGTGGCCGCATCATTCCCAATTTAGGATTTAGAATAATTAAGGATATGGAGAATCTTGAGGCTAGGCTTCTTTGTAAAGCACAAGTTAAACGTTTTCTTGTTGAGATAGCTAATAATTGTAAATGATTTCACCTAATTCTATAGATCTATCTTTCTAACCTATATTGATCAAGGGCAATGACTTCCCTCTCCTTTTACTACATATATGTACATGTTGGCAGGGGCATCGACGCGCAAACTGTAACTATGAATTCAGCACATGTTTCTAGACCCCCTAGCATAAATATACTTCATCGGTTATCAAAAAAAAAACTGGTGTTCCATAGAAAAGTGCAATAGCCTACACGGTCAAAATGTACTGAACAGCTATGTTTTTCTTTATGGTTCAGATTCATGTACTGAATCAATGGTTGTGCATTGATGTCCGTGCCACCCTGTATAGACGGACAGGATAGGCTTTATTGTGGGTACCTATATCATAACAGAGTTCATTTGTAGAAAAGTATACTTCTGCTCCTTGGTAATGTGGGCCAGACGTTTCGATTGGAGTCAAGCTCGATCACCAAATTATTTAGAACTACTACTGGTCTTCACCAAAAGATAAACGGTGAAGAATCTCAAGGCAATCCCAAGGTCATGTTTAACTTAAAAACTGTTTTGTATGTGCATGCTGTTAAGCGGTTTTCGCTTACGTGTTGACCAGAACTTTAAGTGTTGCCGACACGACGTGATTTGGCAACGCTTAACGATTAAGTTTTAATGTGGTTGTGGTGTCAGATGTAATTTGTTGGTTTTAAAAATAGCTTCTGGGTTTTTTAGTTCTTCTTAGTTTTTTCAGGCATAGTTGCCAGGATTTACTTAAATGGTAGGCATTACCTACAAAATGTGAAGTCTTCTTAGGAATTAGGGTGAAAATGAAACCTGAAACTCTGCAGTTTTATTTTCATTTAAAATCGACTCTTCTGTCAAAAAAACAGCAGTAGTGGCCCAGTGGCCACGTCCCTGACTTACGAGTAGCTGCTCGTGGGTTCGAACCCAGACAGGCGCTTTACTTTGTGTAATTTATTTCATCACCACGGCTCTCAAAAACGGTGAAGGAAAACATTGTGAGACAGAAAACAAAAATTCGAAGACATGTGACATCTACCAACCCGCACTGGGCCCGCGTGGTAGATTACAGCTCACTCCCTCTCAAAGAGAGAAGGTCAGTGTCCCACCAATGGGAACATTATAGGCTGATTATGTCAAAAAAATTAAGGTAAGAAACTTAGGTCTTATTGCACCACTCCGGTGTTCCGGTTAGAGTGTACCTACTTACATGCAAATGCGACCACGTCGAATAAAAAATTGGTCCTTTAAAATTTGCACAAAAAGACCATTTATTATTGTTTCCGTTCCAAAAAACCGCACTGTATGCAATATTACCTTTAATTTTTAACATGCATCGTTAATACTTAAAACGTTTATTGTACCTTTGAAATATAATGGAAAATTATGAAGAATTTCTTTCGCGTCACCTCAAGTTAGCGGGTGGTAATACCGATACAATATCTGTGAATAATCAGGTCTTACATCTTAACAACTTTAGCTATGCACCCAACTAATTCCAATCTCAGAATCTTCATCTTTATGGTTTCAAAAATAGGGTGTAAATTATGTAGAGCAGAGGTTTCGGAAGTGTAAAATTATATTTGTGTGTTATTGTAGTGAAATGAACAGTAATTTATCGTCGTCTTTGCAAGGTAATTGCGTAAATCATGCATTTATGACAGGCGGCCACAAGCGGCTTTGTCTACCCTCATACCCGTAGGACCAAGCAGTTTTGTTGTCACTAACGTAAACAAGAGTTAGGCGCATTGTTTGAAATGTAAAAAGTACACCTTTTCAGTTTTGGTGTGAAGTTAAAGAATTCACCTGGATATTGTTTCTTTTCAAATTAGCGGTAGGTTAATTTTTTTAAACCTTGCGCCGTTACAATTATTATATTACTAGCTGCGCCCCGCGGTTTCACCCGCATAAGTTTCGTTCCCGTGGGAATATCGAGATGAAAAAATATCCTATTTGTTAATCTATAATATCTGGTTATAAACTATCTGTGTGCCAAATTTCATCCAAATCCGTCCAGTAGTTTTGGCA
Organism: Apamea crenata; assembly: GCA_949629185.1. Lineage (NCBI taxonomy): Eukaryota > Metazoa > Arthropoda > Insecta > Lepidoptera > Noctuidae > Apamea > Apamea crenata. The sequence goes on along the minus strand of OX451363.1, from coordinate 12,164,989 downwards.
TGAAAGAGTAACAAACATCCATCCATCCATACAAACTTTCGCGTTTATAATATTAGTAGTTATAGTAGTTATTATATTATTGGACAGGTTTCAAATGCATTGTGCATCTTAATTTTGGCATATAAGGTTTACTTTCCATTGAAATAAAAAAATGCAAATACATAATACAAGAGAACTTCATTTATCAGTATAAAACGTCAGAGCCATAGATCCAGTTCAACTTGTAACAATCTATTAACAAATAAACCATAAAATCATATCGAAGCTAAAGACTTAATTAGCGGTCGCGGCGGGGCACTGCGCACGCGCGGCTATCTTATCTCGACTGCGCACGATTCGAACGACAACGAACCCTGTTTATGAAAATACGGGGGTACCTATGGCCGTATGGCGCCTGGGCCTTAGTTGTCGGCCATTTATATTGTGTTGCCTAATGGTGGAGTGGAAGTGAATTGTTTGTTTGCGTTTGTATGACAGAATGGTTTTGTGGAATTAAATCTACGCAGGTAGGTACTTAGGTGCTGGTACATTGATTATATGGACCAGTATTGGTGATTTAGTTTGAATATTTTGCATACTTGTGTTGTGTGTAAAATGACATGGTTTTTGGAAAGGACATACTGTTGTTTTATTGATTTCAGTACCTAATATTGCGCTGATTAAAAAGGCTATTCGAGCATGAAGCCTCTAAATACTCTTTGACTAATTAAACGATAAACTTAGTGCATTTATCACGGAAAATCTTCCAAGATGCGTGTAACTGTCTCTAACAGAAGCCTATATTTGTGAACATTTTTGAGCCGAATATGGAAGGATAGACATCTGATTTGAAATCGGTTTCCTTGGTAGAAACAAGCCGCTTCCTACATAACTTATTAAAAGCTCACAGTAGCAAAATGCACAAGCGATTTATCAAGACATAATTTAATTGTTATTTCATGCAAAAGGTCTGTAAAAAAGAGGTTATAGCCTGAAGTAAAACTTTGCACTTTTGAATCAATATTTCCGAATATAAATTTATTAATAATCTCTTCCATATTGTCTTTATTTCCTCGTGATCGAGCCCCAACTGCGCAGGAGTTGCCGTGCCTGATATTGTAGACAGAAGGATTTATGACCCTACTACACGTACCTGAATATTATTATAATAATATTTTTAGTGTACATACGTATTTGAATCACACTGTCGGTTTACTAAGGAGTGGAGATTTGTTTTGAATATTTATTTTGATATAAATTGTAACTAGATTAATTTTATTATTATTAATCGGGTGACACTCTTCGACACCAATTTTTTTCTCTGTTTTAATTTAGCTGAAGACATCATATTACCAACTCTTGCTTAGCTTTGGGCCTAAGAAGGTACTTTAATTAAAATATGGCTTACCAAATAAAGTTTCAGAATTTAAATAAAGTCCCTCAAAACTGGCTTCATAAACATCCCTAAACAACCACCATAGCTTTTACAAATACCTTAGAAAAAACTTATAAAAACTAAACGGAACCCACGCACAAGACTTAGGTTACCAGATACCACCTAGATAACAGCGTACATAGCTCGCTAGGTATCGCTCGGATCGCGGGTGGCGGGTTGCCTCCAGCTAATTAAGATAACTCAATATGTCCACTGACCGCGAAATATGGCGGCGCGCACGCAGATAGCTGTGTGCGCAGATTTTGCGCGGCAAATTGTTGTATGACATGCACTGGATGTATGAATAATAAGAGTTATGTGCTGAAGGATAATGTCGTAATCTCCATTCGACTCGGGTTGAGATGTTTGTGGAGATTTGTGCAGGACTTGGCTAATTCTGTACTGCGTCATTGTTGTTTTGTTTTAACAGTACTGTGTAGGGTCAATTTATAACGAACCGATTACTTTACACGCTTAGGTGTTCATCATTTGCCTAGGGTCAGCTTCCAGTCTAACCGGGTACAGCTGAATACTAATACTGACGACCCGTAACGACTGGTGGTCGGGGTGTACAAAGATTTCATTTTTGAAAGCTTTCTGATACCACAGCAAACACCTGGACTATGTTAAGTCCTTCCAGAAGTCAGAAATATGTGTGACTTATGAATTCTTGCTGTTATATCGTTTTGTCTTCCATGGGAAAACACAGCGTGTACCTAAGTAGTTCGAATTTTCGGAAAATCACTTCATCGTTGATATTTTGAAAACTATCTTCTCAATAGACAACTTCATACAAACGGTTGGTACTAAGGTGGCTACCTTAGTCGGAACTAGTCAAACCTCAAACCCTATATATTTATCGAGGTCGAATCCGTACACGACAAAGTTTCCTCATGCAATATCCTCTTACACACAACATACTCGCCTATAATATATCTCCCTTAAGACTAGAATCAAGTCAAGCTAGGGTCATATAACCTAAACAAAAGCAGCAAGAAAATGCCTAATTAAACCAGTACCAAAATCCGATATCAGGCTCCAAGAGCCGACCCAGCTAATAAAGTGAGTAGTCTCACGTTGCTAATTAGCCCGTTAATTATAAGCCTTTCACGGGAGCCTTAATTTCTGCATAAAACACTATCCGAAGGCGCCCTTAACTTTTGAAGGGATTCGGTTACTTGTATCCGTTTGCGTTGTTTATTTAGTTTTTGGGGTTTTGTTGTTTAAGATGACCTAGTGGAAGTTTTGGGAGGCAATGAAACTTTTTTTTAAGTACATTTTTAGGTGTTAGCATTTTACTCTAGTGGGGCCCAGTGGTAACGGCTGTGACTTACGAGTTGTTGGTCGTAGGTTCGAACCCAGTCAGGCGATTTACTTTGTGTAAATTATTTCAACAAAACGGCGAAGGAAACCGGCATGTTCTAGAACCAAAGATTCGAAGACATGTGACATCTACCAACCCGCACTGGGCCCGCGTGTTAGATTACAGCCCACTCCTTCTCACAGAGCCTGAAGCCGGTTGAAGCCTGTGTCCCAGCGGTGGAAACATTATAAGCTGATTATGCATTATGTCTAAAATTATATTGTGATTCAGTATGGCGCCTAAATTGATGATTGACTGGTAGATATTCAAAACAGCTACCTTAACAAAAAAAAAACACAGCCTTTGTTTAGCGCGTGCTGAAAAAATATAGGTAGCTACGACGAGGTCTTTGTTTGGAGCCGAATTTAATTTTCCAGTCATTTTGAATAGGTATTGTTCATTAAGTGACTAGATTCTCGAATCAAGTCAGGAAGTGTTTTGGGCTTGAACATTACAAGTATCTACTTAGGAATTCATTGCACAAATTTTGCAGTTGCTCAAAACTATCCATCAAACCACGTGACTGCGATGTCCAATAAATTATCGCTCATATCCTACATCAATATGATTTACGTTTATATGCTTCGTATAAATCTATTATTAAACAAATTCAAGCTTAATTTAATACATAGTAAGACGATCCTAAGATTACTGACGAAAGTTCTAATAAGGCACAGATAATTGACTCCGAAAGAGGCGTAAATACTTACAAAGTCTAGTTCGGAAGGTACCAGTAATACCCTAAGAGGACGCAGAGTACGGTTGAGCAAATAGCTAAATAATAGGAGTCCCTCAGCAGGTGGACTGGAGTCATTACTCTTGCGGTAATCCGCCGAATACACCCTGATTTATAGGGTACCGCAGACGGACCACCAAATTTAGGTGTTTTATAAAAAATGGAGCTTAGTTTCTTGAGTTATAAATAATGTTAGAAATCCCTAACGGGAATGGGGTTTCGTAAGTGTGCGACGCGATATGTTTTTTTCAAAATAGTTTCGTTTATTTATGGGTGACTAAAATTATACATGGCTTTATGTCAGTTGCATTATCTCCTTGTATATTTAGACCTCTATGTTCTCTGAATATGTTCTTTGTGTAAAACACGAATTGCTAGAACGATTTTTTTAAGAAGTAGAATATAATAGAAGTAGGAAGAAGAATTTATGAGGTATGGTTACAAGCAGGTATGTAGGTGTAAAACAGCTGAGGGGCCATTTTCGTAATTTTAATAACGTTTAGTCTGATCTCAGTCTCAATCTGTCAAAAATACCTCTAAAATCCCTAAATTTCTGACAAGTTTTTGACATTGATTGTCGCTGAGATGAGGTTGCGACTAGATTTTGAACGTTTTTAATTAAGAGATTTGGCCTACTGATGTTCAAGATAGTTACAGGAACACTTCATACATAGTTGTAATATCTTTCAGAAAATAAGCTTTCGGTGCGAATAACAACCAAGTTAGCATCATTTACATTACACCTACACAATAAGACAGGTTAATAATAATTACTACACATTTATGTATGTAATTGCATCCTATAAACCATGTATTGCAAAAGGCATATGTAAACATTATTCTAACGCCTTATTTGTAACCAATTTATTCGAACTTAAATCAAATACTCTCAACAAGAATAGGTATACCATCTCAAAATAATCCCCAGAAACTTAAAATATGTGCACATCGTTTTTAATACATGTAGGTGTATGTAGTAAATAAATAAAGGCTAAAATCCCGTAGCAAAAGAATCGAACCCCATATCCCGGCGGCCTCGCAAGCACGCTTCCTGTTTGGCACGACACCATGGCTACTTTTCTCAATGTGAACACTACTTTATTTTCACCGTTCGTCTGTGTGTATGTATTATGCATTAGGTTTTTCCACGCAATCGTTCAATTTTATTATTTAGGATCTTGTTGGTGGATTTTGGAAATATGGGGCCGAGAAACTCACTTTTCTAAGATGAATTTCAGGCAATTAAGGGACCTTTGTACACGGCACGGTTTCTTAGAAAAATCATGTGACCTTGTATATGACACGGTTCTATGGTGTACGACGACGGCACCGTGGCATAGTGCCGCTGTGTCGTCAACCTACTTCCATAGTGATCCATACAACACTGACGACCGTGATGTCTACACACGGCGAATAAACCGTCGTTTCTCACGAACACAGACCCGTGCTTTACTTTGTGTAAATTATTTTATCACTACTGCTCTCAAAATGGTGAAGGAAAACTTCGTGAGGAAACCGGTATGTCCTAGAACCAAAAATTCGAAGACATGTCACTTCTACCTGCACTGGGCCCGCGTGGTGGATTATGATCTACTCCCTCTCACAGAGAGGAGGCCTGTCGTTCAGGAACAGGAACATTACAGGCTGATTATGTAGTTCAGACCATGCCCAGACAAAATTTCAATCTTCAGACATACTTTCCGACATTGCTCTACCTGATGAAAACTAAGTAGGTACTTACAACGAAAACAAAAATCTATCAGCAACAGATCACGAAATCTAACCCACTTTTCAAATCTTCACTCCTAACACTTCCTCTTAACAGGATAGGCAGAGACGTAACAGTTATGAATTTATGAGCGTAGCGCACCTCATGTTTTATCAAGTGACATAAATTATCTTCATTGGCTAATAACCAGATGGTACTCGTTCGGTTAGTGACCAGCAAGGAATTTAAACTGACATTATTCATATTCAGCTTCGGATACTTTGAAGGGTCCGTGTTAAATCGACGTAGGAAGATTTTTGTATAGGCTCCTCGCATACAGACGCGACGCGATTCTGGTGTAGCAATTTCCATGAAGTTTTCATAGAAATCGTTCTGCTAGAATCGCGTCACGTCGCGCCTGTCTGCGGCGCAGACGACGGACTTTTCTCCGCGGCGGAGAAAAAAGTACTACTACTACTTTTAATTCTCGTTTGCGTTACTCGATACAGTTGTAAGCAATCTATTTTAGCGGACAAAAAAGTCCGCGAACAAAAATCCGTCGTCTGCGCAGGCTATAGTGGTCGAAACTGGACGTAAGTATTGACATTGATTTTGGAATCCATCGTAAAAAGTAGTATGAATCTAATAATAATGCATAATAATGTTGTCAAGATGTACCAATCGGTATCGTGTTACCCAGTTATTGGGTTGTGGAGGTCAGATAGGCAGTCGCTCCATGTAAAATACTGGTATTCAGCTGCATCCAGTTAGACTGGAACCCGACGCTACCATCAGTAGGGAAAAGAGCAAGGCAGATTGATTTTTGATTTGAATGTTGTCAAGATCTGATACCTCATAATGCAAGATTTTAATGACATACTTAGGGCTGACTTTTCCATCGGCAAATAAATTTTATTGGAGGAATAAAATTGACGTTTGACAGTTTTCGTTTGATATAACTGTCAAAATTATTCCTTGAATAAAGTTATCAGATGATTGAAAAATCAGCCCTTAGTCATTTTTAATATTACAAATAACTTTAAGACCTACTTAAGTCTGCTGACTCAATTGTGTGAGTTTGCGTATTGTGTGTGTGTGTATTGTGTGTAAGGGAGTATTAAAGTATTTCTTTCAGAAAAATAAAGAATTTTATTTTTCTTTTGCCAGCGGTGATCCTTATAATTCGGCCTAACGTCCAAAAGGATCTAAGCAATGTCCATTTAGGGTATAAAAGGAGGTAATTATTTCTCAGAATAAAAATAAAAGCAACTTGTACAGTAACAGAATTTTATTTAATGCAGATCCATCTCGCACTATAGCCGATATTGTACAAAAAATTATAATATCGTTCCGTTCATAATAATAGGTAATGATAGGTAATATAAGTAATATTACACAACTTTTCACACAATTACAATCATGAAACACAAACATTTAAATCATTCTCTACACTAGAATCCCTCAAGTTTTAAGTATTTCTCTTCATTTATTACTATATTATAATTATTTTACATTACAATAAAATTGGGCCTACCTATTTACGTATGACAAATGCTTCGTAAAAGGACAAAATTTACGTATTTCATTCGTGAGCACGTTTCGAATTAAAATAAATTAACGATTTCGTTCAACTGTAAACTTATCATTTTCAAAATGCCGCAAAATATCAGTGAAATATTAAAAACAAGTGTACGAATTTCGAATTCCGTGGATAGTAAACAACAAGTTTGTTATCTATCTCTCATTAAGAAGCTTTATAAATAAGTATTTTTAATATTTACAATATGTAACAAAAGTTCGTCAGTAAAACTTGCATCAAGATTCTTTCAGATAAGGTATAAGATACGATCGTTGTTTAAATTAACACAATAAAATCATTATTACGTTAAAAAGGAACTATAAAGAGGTAATTAGATGAATCGATGATTAATAAAAAAATGAATTTGGCACTTCGAAGGGCGTTAATTAAAAATAAATGTGCCGAAAGAATCTCGATCAAATCTTGCACGACTATTCGTATCTACTAAGTTATACAGAAGAAAAAATTACGTATATGTTTATAGGAATCCAAAAATATTACCACTACTGTATCTTAAAATAAATTACATTATCTATTACTTAAATTTAATTAGCTATTCGTATACTGGGCACAACTAGTTTTGATTCATGTCATTTTTAACTGACTATAGGTAATCTATTTTACTAAGAATAAGTTAAGCTATCGACTAATAAATGGAATTTTTTTTTTTCATTCTAAAGCTTTTGTAGTTACGTATATAGGATTTCTGGCGAGACGCAGTGGACTTAAATGTTTAAATAGGTAGGTACATAATACATTAATAGAAAAAATTGGTAGGCACGAAACATCGTCTTCAATTTTTAAATCGATTTAGTCAAATATCTCACAAATATACATAAAAAGTATGGTAAGCATACATTTGTCGTTTGCGTCGCGCCAGTAAAATATATTGTAAGTCTGTAAATGTATCACTATTATGCGTTTCAAAGACGTATACAGACGTTGTACATCAGATTTCGGTTACAAGTACATAATTACTAAGTCTTAATATTTACATTACAATAATTTGTTTCGACACATGCACTGCGACGTAGGATGATGAGATTAATGAGAACGAATTTGATACTGATCAAATTCGATATTCGTATAACATTATTTCTGGTCAAAACATTGAGTATTACAAACTCCACATCACAATCTATGATACCTACCAACTAGAGTAATATGAAAAAGATGATATACCCGTAGTCGCAGTGGACGTATTCACACTCCTAGTGCATTTTCAATTTCAGCTCGCTACCAAACAATTTGAAAGGAAATGAACTCATCTTGAAACGAACTATTGGCAAGCGCTCCATCAGAAATAAACCCATACTGTATGTTCCTAATCGTAAGAACGGCATCGCAATAATATAAACAAAAATAGTAACTATAAAGAGCTGTAAAACCCACCTCGGTTCGACACCGCGTTTTGGCAGATAAAGTGCGATTTCAAGTGAGCGATAGGGGGGCACGATTCGCACGATAAATAAAAACACAATTCCATTTGAAGCTCGGAGTTGCGGCGCGGCGGCCGTGTCCCGTGTACCTCAGCAGGCGTTCAAGATTTATACACGGAGATGCGGAACAATATATCACGGAACAGTACGCGGGAACTCGACCTATTCCTAGCGTGGAGCAGCCACCGTCCCGATGGAACATGATAGCAGATCACCCCGACAGATAGCGACAGCCTCACAACTAACGCCATGTCGCCTGGACAATAACTGTGCGCTTTCTAATGGTTCTATCCAGAACATACGGCGAGCTCACGTCTCACTCCGCCGCAGTTACGCAACACATCGATGCGAATCGATTAATATAAATCGATGTGACTATTTAATATCATCGCCTTATTAACATAATGTATTCGTATGTAAGTCAAGCTAAGCGATAAATAAGAGAAGACCGAATTGCGTATTTTTCATCCGAGCTTCATATAATTTATAGTCGACGATGATATCGCGACTGGTTCTTTTATTTGTGAAATAGTGATACGCGGAGTGTGCTCGGTAAGCGTTACTAACGGGAAATTTTGACAATAAATCTCTGGCAGTCGATTGCCTAAGCGTTCGTGTGGGCTGGCGTAAAAATTTATTCGACAGTCGATTTTGATATCTTGATCTCGCGACGTCAAACCGCGTCGAGGCGTGCGGAGCCGAGTGACAATATGACAATCGGAACACATACATCACGAGCTGCGTGTACATGGAGCGCGCTAACTTACATACTAGTCGGCCCTAAGACCTACCAAAGCATCGACAACGTTTACACGCGACGACCACCTGAAACAAAAGGAAAGCGAAATTAATTAAAACGCCAATCATAAAAAAATTAAAAATGCAAATAGCTTATTCGTTTTCGAGATAAATAATTTAAGCGGGGTTAGCTAAACAATGTATGAAAAATTCGTTATCGTCGCTGTTGGTTTAGGATAATTGGAAGCATAATTTCAGCATACTGCTGAGGAGATAAATGTGACGATTTTCAGCAGTATTTTCTATTTATACGCGCTTGGCACTAGTCGGTAACAATTTAAAATCTAAAGCGCAAGACGATATTTCATCAGATCGGAATACGTCCTCATAAACAAGAGCGGACTTAAAATGCAAATAATTTCGCGCGAGCCCCATGGGCATGTTAAAACAAACTCAGCATTCTAACAGCTTTTCATTATTTATCGCTTACGCTCACGGAACGGCGAATTTTTTTTTCAGTTAAAGTTAATTTCTAGCGTAATGCGTATTTGATAAAAGGCTGTATCTCTGGCAGGCAGGCTCCGTCGAGCCGGCTCTGAAATTAAGATGTAACATGATGCGCGAACGAGCAAGAGCAGCTAGATTTATTGCTATACCACTTTGCATATGCTGATTTACAAAGACGGTTGATGTGTATAGAGCGGTTGCGTGTGTGACAGTTATTATTTAAGTGTGTTATTTAAATAAATGTCGACATAATGTTGTGCAAGTCACTTTGTTTGATTTGTTGTTATTTATATTTGTGTGGAACGATATCTCAGAGCATATTACCCCGAAAATAGCAAATAGCGCCGTTTTCAGGTGCAGTGTAGTATAAAGTTGTAGGTTCGCAACTAAATTTGGCAAAACTGAGGATTGTAATAAGGCTGACATTTGGGTGTAAAATAATTAGGCAAGTATGTGGAAGAGTTTAAATTCAAACGAAGCTTTCGCTGTGTAGAGCGATAGAGTTGCGTAAAAACAAAAAGCAGATGGTTTTAGAAGAATTAAAGTAATATACCTACCTATTTTTATTCTTTACTTTCTAGGTTAGAAGTTATCCCATTGAAGGACACTGAACGAGACACAAAATACGTTTTATTGTTATTACGTCTGGGGCGTATGTGCAAAGTGTTAACATTCTATAAAAATCTTTGTTTTTTACCAAATTTTGAAATACAACTACGACTGAAACAATTTATAAGTCTTCTTAAAATAAGCTTTAATAAATAAAAAGAAATAGTTTTATCATCTCTGTAAAGTTACAGTGCTGCTGATGTGGCCCATTCGCGAGGCAGCGCGAGGGAGGACTGTCTGGCGATCCGCAGTCAGCAGAAAGAAACACATAACAGAAACGTTCGAACTCGCCTCACCACTCACTTGTACAATATCTTATTTTATTATTTTTTCCGGGGATTTAATTACTTCATTTTTATACAACATGTTTTTGTAAACAAAAAAAAAATCGAAATAAACTAGTCGTTGGCACTGAGTTTTTTTGTTCAAGTATATTTTTATTTTATTTACGTGGCGACAAACAACACGGTTACAATTTATGCGAAGTAGGTTTTTTCAACGAATGTAGGTCAAACTTTTGATTAAACACCCTTGCAATCAGTACGTACGTAATTTATTGCTATAAACAAGAATACACCTACGTTTCTCCAGGGAATTCTCACAAAAAGTCAAAGTTGTACAAAAAGGTTCACCTACCATCCCGGTCAAGGAAAGTAATAAAGAAGAGGGACGCGAACCGAATAATTGATACGATTATGTGTTACTACTGCAGAGGAGATAAGGGGGACAGCATACTGTGCACAATAGATAGAAAGAAACGAAAGAAAAATACAAGAACCTACAAAGAAATAAAACGCGCTGACTTGACGCTAAATCGCTTTTACGTTCAGAATAAATGCTAATTCCAAATGATGGCACATGTTTTTATTGCAAATCGTTACGTAACGCATCCAGACATAACCTAAGTCGGCACAAAAGTAAAACGAATGCTCGAGATGCCGCCACGGACGACGACCCCAAATGCAACTAACACGATTTCTATTCTATTTGCAGATGTTGACCAGTATGCACACAGCATCAAGAACAATGGAAGAAGGGCGCCGGGCGCTCCGTCAAGTGCGAGAGCCCATAAATCCAATAGGACGCGCAATTTGTTGAATTACAGCATGCGCCATCCAGCCACCGGGCCGACGCGAAATTAGCTCCCACAGAGATAAATTGACGGCGGGCCGCTAAATAAATTATTTGGGAAAACCGAGAAAAAACGGGCGTCTTCCCTTGATAAGGGTTGCGAGTATTCTACCGTGGAAATAATGAATATCGACCGCTGAAGTACGTACTCGTGGAAGACAACAATCATCAATATTAGTCGCCATGTTTCTTCACTTGAGCACTAACAATTTTGGACCTAATTTTCTCTTTCATGATGAAGAAATATTTTTGGTAGAATTTGTATTATACAGATCCCCAAACAAAAATCCACATTCGCACATAACGACTATTCGGTAGCTCTATTAACTAACCATAAAACATCAATCAAACTTAATGAACAGTCATTTGAATAAGCGCTCTTTATAAAGTCAACACCTTCAAAACAAACGAACACACAGTCTCGTATCTGGTTTGGTAATTAAGCGAGCAATTATCACCTAGAAGCCGTTATTAACTCGACCTAGGTATTTCTCACGACAATAAAAAAAGTAATTAAACCTCAATAACCGACACGAAATGTAACTTGACGCGTGGAGACCGCGTTTACACGGGTTTAAACGACATTTTAGTTTAGTTCAGTGAGCTGTCGTGAGCATTTTTGACGAATTCGTACAAATCTGGTGGTGATTATGTAGCTTAGATGCAGATGGTTTCCGTTACAGGGAGATTAGAACTGTCAGCTGTGTTATCCAGATAAGCTACCATGGCATTCGATACAACTGGAAAATTTTACTTCCCGAAATTATTTACTTGATCTATGCATATATCTAGTAGTCGATAGTGTCGGGAGTATGGTGGCAGAAAATTTTCTTTTAGCAACGCAAATCCATTAAAAGCTGTTTTTTTAACACAAACATCCCTCAAAAGGGTTGCATCACCCTTTCTTTCAACGGGATTAATCTTAGTTGTATATTCAAGATTTAGGCGGCAATAAGAAAGACGCATAGGTGGGCTTACGAAGGGGCGAGACTGGCAAATTGTCTCAGATTCCACCCCAGCCTGTAAGGATTTTATTACATTCGTTAACGCATATAAGATTAATGTGAAAATACTTTACATTTGTATGTAAATTCTATATGGATTACAGAGGGTTTCAACAAAGGGTTTAAAAATTATAACCGCAAGCTATTTCACAAGAGTAAGTACAAGAAAAGTTATTACCATTTTACTGATTTATATTGGCTCAGCAGTTTTTTATTTAACCCTGTATTTTAAACAATCTGAAATAACAATGAAGGCATATGTTTAAAAAAATGAGGCATCAGAAGAAGTCAAAAATTAAACTGAATCGGGTGCCATTTTGAAAATCACCACCATTTTGAAGCAAAAATATTGGAACAACCAATTATACTCGAATTCAAAAATTGGAATAAGGGTTCGTTTTTAAAAGGAGCTCGCCCAAGCTCTCCCCTCCCCGCGTACCTGCGCGGAGTGGCCATCAATTTATCTACATCCCCACCCGACGTGTGCGGGCCCTCCGTGACGTGTTCCGTCCATGTACGCCGTTACTGTATCGTCTATTGTTAGAAGTATTTCTTCCTTGGTATGGCTACCAAAAACTGCTGGTAAAAATAATACTCATTGAAATTTTTTTATAGAAAGAAGGTGTTATTAGGCGTTATCATTCGTTTGTTTGTTGAAACCATAATATATCTTCAACATCAAAATATTTCTTCCAAAAAACTCATATGTAAATTACGTTAGAATCTAACACAATTTGCGTCGCAAGCAATATTAATATTAAAAGGGGTACTGTGATTTTTTTCCCGCAGCGATCCGCCCCCCGCCCGGGACATTTATCAGGATTTTGGACGGCACAAGCTAAAATTTTGGACGCTTTAAGCTGGGCGTAAATTTCACAAAACATGACACAACCGCGTGAAAAAAAAGCGACCGAAAAGTAACTCGAAGCGTTTGCTTGTGTATCCGGTTTTAATGAAAATGAAAATTTTCTGATTCCATTACTATTCATTACAATTAAAAACCAGCTGCGACAGTGTGTCAGTATTCGTATAGTTTAATTCACACATTCTTTATTTTAAATCTTTTAACGGTTCGATAAAAAATCCATGTTTATTTAAACAAAATACGGCCAGTAACAAAGACTTCGAGATTTAAAATTCATTATTCAAAATATCAACGGTATTCTAACCTGTAGGGCCGTCACATAAATTATCATCTCTCAAGACACGACCAATTATACGGAAGTTTTAAAAAGGCGACCGTTACTAGGCGCATGCGCAATCGTTTGTCGTCGTTGTGAACTTTCACACTACACGATATTTATATTAATTTTATTTTTGGGCACGGCTAATGCGGCCGACGTGCTCAGACTAATCTTTCTTTTTTCTTGCTATTTATTTCTGTAACAGTTTGTTATGTGCCACCATTAGGTCGGGCATTTGAGGGTTGCAAGCAATAGCTATTTTAGGTTCTCAATTTAGCTACGCCTTTATTGATATTTGTTTTTGTACGTAAATTCGGTTTTGTTTACATATGCAATGCTAGATTCCTTCGAAACGAATCATCACTCAGGTGTATTTGTGTTTCGTTGCCAAAAAAAAACAATGCGTCTTTAGCTTTATGTGTCCACACGCCTCTGTAGACAGCGTCGTATAATATTTACAAAACATTCGAAACCATTTTATTGTTCCAAAATAAATACTCCATGCAAATCCAACCTACGCACGATGTAAATTAAAGAGAAGACCAAAAAATTGAAGAAAAAAAAAGTTGGCAAATATTGTAACGAGAAAAAACTATTTAATCCGTAAAGTTTTGTAGGTTGGTAGTAGGGAATAAATCAAGCGGTCGTCGCTGGCGTCGATGCCAAGGAAATAAGATGATATCGAGTTGGCAACATCGCGGAGACGGTGCACAGTACTGGTGTACTGGCGATGAGCTGCCATTGTTATGGAGAGAGTGTGAGACGTGAGGCGTGAGTACAAAGCGAGAATCTACACAGCTATGGAGGTGAAGAAAATGATTATTCAGAATAAGATTCAGCTGAGGCTTATTACCAAATTGCGATAGATGTTTTGATTAAGTATGTTGACGACATACTTATGCTTGACGATTGTATTCTTATAACCATAGTAAATAAAGTGACTAAACACCAAGTTATAAGTATTTCTGTATCAGTAAATTCGTTAGTAGGTATTAGTTCTTTGGTTTGACTACATTATGTCGCATGTTGACGACATGCCAAAGCTCTAGTGCCAGCAAATCTCAAAAAAGGTAAATAATGTAGAAAACATTTATTTTGTTTTCTCATTTGATACGTTCTTGAAATATAGAACGAACTTGAAGTTTACTGCCAAAATTTTAATACGCCCCATTTCTTAGAGAATATCTATGTTCGCCTCCACTACCACCTTCAACAGAATTATTTAAGTGCGAACTCATGGTATTGAAACCCCATATTTCAGTTGTGAGTGCTTAGTGGTCGAGGACACACACTATAAATCTCCGTATGATTTGTAATAAAACCTCGCCACTTTACCGAACGTCTTTGTAGAGTATCTGACGTTTATTAAGTACCTATGTGGATGCTTTTCTCGTCTTTTTGCTGCAATAAATACAGCAATTTCTCTCTCTTATATTCGTGAGGTGAGCAAAGGGTAATCGGGTGTCAGTCATAGTGCCAAACAGTAATACTTTATGTCGCTTAAATTAAAGTTCACTTGTTTAAACTATAGTACGAGTACCATTTCATGGAGACAAGTGACTGTTATGGTAACGAATTCTTTGGAAAAGCCACAAGTATTTCAAGAACTGAACTCCTTCTGCTAAATTTTCATAGTTATTTCGAAATATACCATTAAAGACGTCATTGATACAGTCTATATTCTTGGATAAATAATTGGAAAAGTTGTATTGAATTTGTTTTCTTTCTACCTATATCGACTGAAATATTTTTCATAGACATCTCCAATTTGTAAGCATATCCGTCCCCGTGATTTATTTCAGTAGTTTTCCTAAAGATTTACTGACACAACTTAGAGCTATATATTGTGTTACTTCAAGTCGACTCTGTTTTGAAAATACTGTCAAAATTGAGTGCCACTCTCAATCGGACATTAATTTGTTGACCGTCTGATCCAAACGTACATATATCCTATACAGTATACATGTGTGATTACTATAAAGTTGATTTGTGGCGCCCTCTCCCAGAGCTTTGGCAAATTATAATCCTTCTTCCACAACAAACGGCCAGTAGATGAAAACAATTTTCCCTCGAAAAGATTACATCCCGTCCGTCCTTTATTACATCTAATCACGAGATCTAACAATAAACTATTTTTCACAATATTATTTAGTGAGGCCGTCCCTTCACACTTTCGTTTTTTCTCCCCTTTTTCACGGAAAAATAAGAGTCGTGACCATTCATCAACGATGACGGTGCTCGTTACCGAAATCACGTTTATCATAGATCTCTTGTCTAAGGTTTTAGTTTTCTTCACCACGTCCATGAACATAACCGCCACTTTTTACTCATTCAATTTAGGACTCATTTTGTGTGGAAAATAGGTTTCATTTTTGTTTGTCGTCTATCAGGTATAGGAGCGATATTTCCGAAGGCAATGCGGAGAAGAGTCGCGAGCCACACACGACGAATTACGAGCGAACCCGGGACGCGAGCTGAGTTATGTGACCGCGATATATAATATTTATGAATTATGTTTTATACTTGGTAAAACCTAGTTAGTTTTAGAGGTGGAACTACTTAAATGTAGACACTATCAGGTGATGTATGACTTATTATTCTTTTGTCCAATGATCTATGATTTTACTACCGACCACTTACCGACATGAGGCCACTTTAAAATTATGAATACTTTGATGAAGGTTTACCCTAACATCGCGAGTTTTGATGAAATATATGCCTTGAAACTCCATATAAATGAATACCTAATTCTGTTATTTTAATAATAAAAGCCATATCTAGATTTTCAATAATATTAATGACCGGTTCATCGTCACCTTCCCCAAAACATGCATTAACAAATCTTCCTACTTGTTATTGGCAAGTTTTATAAAAATATATCATTCGTTAGCTAAGAAAACGCGATATTTTACTTTTAAATACATCGTGACCGAAACACTAACATATATATCTATTCTTTGATGCTATTTCTGTTTTTATTTGACGTAGTTTCAACCATTCCACCAAAGATGTTCTTTACCTACGCGAATAAAGGTTCTTCTGAAGTTCTGATGTTGTTTCATTCGGCGATACAGCCCACACTATTTAATTTATTACAGGTATTTTTGGGTAAATATTTCACATAACTGTCTCCCTTTCATTACGTACGCCGTCTATACATCATTGAAGAGTTATCGAGTTCCTGTGAGTAAGTGCATATAAATTTTAATGTTTTTCGACAGTTTAAGTGAGTTAATTTTAATATTTTTCATCTAAATTGCCGATATTGGAGCTTGTTTTGATTGTTAATAATATTTAGCTTAAAGGAAGAGTTCGATGTTTTCAAGCAGTTTAGCTTGAATTACTTTTCTGTTAATTTGCCACAGATTATCCAAACTAATTGGTTCGAAAATGATATGTAGACTCTTGCAGCAGACATTATTAACATCCACAGTCATTATCAAGTCTGTCAGTTTCTCCCAAACGGAAGATTTTACAAGACCACAATTCTCATTACTGAATTGTGGCATTTCTTCATTAGGTACCTACCTACTCTTAATAGACTACATCCTAAACTAAAGTTTAATTCGAAGGCAGTACCAAACCGTCAGCTATGCAGCTAAGATGGCGTCGCGACACGATTTGTCAAAAGGAAAACAAACAGCCCAGAAATAGTTTGAGTTGACAAGTTTATAGCCGCCTCGTCCCGCCCGAGACTATGTTACGAAATTATACTAACAGTGAAGGAATTTTATTCAACACCTAACACCCGGGCTTTTCCGCTCGCTTCCTTACTGATTTACATTGTATTTGTATCGCTGTGTTTGCGTTTTGTTGATGTTGATAGCTCAATGACGCACATAGTTTGTTTTTGCTAGTTGGTTGGTGAGTGTGGTTTTCCTTTATTATTGTACAGGTATTTGAGGAAAGTGCTGAAAGTTAACGACTTTTGGAAGAGTTACCTTAGCCGGTGCAATTAGTTATGGACGATAAGACAAAATTAAATATATGCAGATTAAATATATTATCTCATTAAGAACCGAAGTTATGTTACCCTACCTTTTTTGACATATTTTCCGGTTTCCCTTCATGCAACCAAGCATTAACAATTTTTAACGATAGCAACCAATTAGCTAAAAACGAAAATTCTAGAAGATTAATTTAGAATAAATATCCACTTAAGTAAGGAATGAAGATTTAAGTAAGATACGTCTGTAACAGCATGAATCATTGTGACAGAACCTAATGTTATTCTAATTATACAAAAAAGACTATGTCTTACAATCCCAAATAACTTGCTACTCTAAGATGGATCAAGACAGGTAATAAATATTAAAAAGTCGACATAAACAAGTCCAAACACGTAACTAGTTTCTGCGGATATTTGTCTAAGCAAAAACCGTTGGATACGGAGGGAAGCGCTAAGGCAGGCTGGAGACACCACGAATTATTTTTAAGAATTCACGAGTTTTTAGCATAATCTATGATTCTATCCATTTGAATCAATACGTGATTTATGTTATGCCAAACTAATAGAGATAAAGAGTCAAAATGCATATTCATTTTTGGACAAAATCTACATATTTTTTGCCATTTGCTAGACTGGCAAAAAACAGAAGTCTTAAGTTAGTTGACGCAAACAGTCAACGTTTCTTTGAATGTATAGGCACGTCACGAGTTATTAGTACTTAATAATATTGTATCTAATCAATCCATGGCATTGTATTGTAAGAGCAATTACAAAAATCCAGTGACAATAGGCAGAGTTTAATTACTAGATTAAGAGTAATTTGTGGTTGAATAAACTGTAGCATTTTAGTAATCGTCTCGGCACCAATATGTTTTTAATATCTCCTTTTAAACAGCAACCAATTATATTGACACTAATTATAACGAACACAATTTTGAGGTAAAGCAATTTTATAATAACGTGTTTATAGTAATCTGGGATTTTTAATTTGCAAGACCAAAATGACAACCCACAATATATCCTACTAATATTATAAACGTGAAAGTTTGTATGGATGGATGGATGTTTGTTACTCTTTCATGAAAAAACTACTGTATGGATTTGGATGAAATTTGGCGCACAGATGTTTTATAACCAGGATTAACATATAGGATACGATTGATATGATTCAAAAGATGGACGCCTTTCTGTTTCGTTTTCACACCTCTGACATGATAGTGTCGCAGAGGCTTCACTTGATTGTCATACTATTATTATAGTATGAGCTCACTCTTCTCTATATGGACACTTTTTTACGCAACTTAGTAAGGTAATGATAATATCTTACGATTCTTTGGATACAATTTCATAGGATTAACAAATCATGAGCAACTTTTTCTCCCTAATTTGAAACTCGAAACTAATTCTCACATCCCCACAAGCTTAGCGACAAACGCAGGTGTAGTACGCGAGTGTGCAGCCTTCCTAAGGAGGGTCGTTGAAGTTACTCGCGTAACAGCGCAACAAGAATAATACAAAATGTTTTTCATTTTCTTTATGTCACCCTCGACAGTCGTAAAGGCATTAAGCGTGACCAAACTTTTGTTTGATACGGACAATATAAGTATGAGCGCAATGCTGTATCTGCCTTAGACTTGCGTTCAAAATTTCCTTATTTTAAAGTTTTGAGATTAAACACTTTAATCATAACTCATATGGAACAGAACTCGGATGATAATTGAATAGAAACAGACGAAGATCTTTATCCTACAATAAAGTGCATCTTCTTTGAATATATAGTTATAGAACTCGAAAAGTCAAAGATTTAAATAAAGCATATAGCATATAGACTCGTCATAACTCTTATTGAATAGAAGACTGATGATAATTGAGCAGAAACAGACGAAGGTCTTCATCCTACAAAAAAGTGCATGGTCTTTGATAATATAGGTAGTTACAGAACTAGAAAACTCAGAGATTAAATAAAGCATATTGATAGAATATAGACTCTGTCTACGTGTGAAGCGATGGCTTAGCTTAGATCTTTCAGTTATGTAAGATGGACTGTTTCAACCAAAATATCGATATAATTTTCCGTTCCATATCGCTAATATCGTGAGTCTCACGTTAAACGTGAGACACGTGGGTCACGTTCGTTTTTTTTATAAATAAATACACTTTTATTGATACCTACTGTACTTGGTTTTTTTAGCAACACGTGTCACGAAGAATCAAACAAGGATTAAATTTTTTGTCATCCCTCACAAAAAAAAAATTGTCTCTGGTTTTTGTTTTTCTATGCCGAAGATTCTATAAGCCTTCTCTTCCGATCATTGATGAAAAATATATTAAACCACAGTATCTATTATAAGCTCCGACACTATAGTGACGACATATTCGGGACACATGGGCGACATATTTAAAGATGTTCTGTTGTTAATTAAAGCAATAAATCATATACTTAATGGAAGATCTTTGGCAATACATTATGCCTACTTTAAATATAACTGGGTGGTAATTAATTAATTATATCAAAGATTATGTTAGATAAAACCAACGTACCCAAAGTGATAGAAGATGAAAGATCCGAACCCCTCATATAGTCCTAAAAATCACTATTCGTGACAAAACTGGAAACATCCCCATACATACATATGTTTCCTAAGTTCCCGCGATCGGAGAAAGTGGGGAAAAGTGTAGATTTCCCCTAACGCACCATCGCTTTATACAAGAACGATTTTATTGTATTAGGATAGTAGTAACAAGATATAAAGGCGATATTCTTCGTTTCATCACATTTTCTTTCCGCTTCTACGGTTTATGAATGACTTTCTTATAGAAGGTTACTGTTTGTCAGTGGTGATTGGTGGTTTGATGAATAGAAAAGTTATTTTCTTAGGCGTATATCAGTTGTTTTTACGGTTTTTCGGAGCAGACGAGTAAGTAAATATCTAAAGCAATATGAAATAGAGGAGGGTTATGGCTTAGTTTATTTAGTGATTTTACAAGTAAAATTAGTCAAGGAACAAGAGCGAATTTTGTACAAACTTTATAATTATTGAACAGAAGAACTGTGGGCTTTGGTGAGATTGAAACTTGCCAGATTGCTGCGAACCTACACGTCTTTTTGCTAAAGTTATCTTTTAATTTTAAAATAATGTAGATTGCACTGCATTTATCTCTTGCAACTCAATTTCTAAATTAACTCAGAACAACAGGGGTGTCATTACATTGCCAAATTGCTCAATTTTAAATTCAGACACGAATCGTTTGCGTCGTCCCTACTTGTGACGTCGTCGGAGCGGGAAGGCGGAGAGCTACCCGACTTTACCCTGGTAATTACTTTATTAGGTGATACCGGAAGACGGTCGGCCGCGAAATATGCCAGTGTGACAGCCTACCGAGAAACGGGCACTTCTCTAAACGGTAAGTATCAATGAGGCTTGTAAAATATTTAAGGGAAGACTTTCCGAATTATGTATGGTGAAAAACGGAAAATGGTTGAATTCTATGCAGAGTAAATCAAGTGGTTAAAAGGTAAGACACAAGTAGAGTAGATAAGCACATACATGACATAATCAGCCTATAATGTTCCCACTGCTGGGACACAGGCCTCTCAGACAGGTGAGAGGGAGTGGGTCGTAATCAACCACGCGGGCCACGTGCATGTTGGTAGATGTCGGTTTCCTCACGATGTTTTCCTTCACCGTTTTGAGAGCAGTGGCGATGAAATAATTTACACAAAGTAAAGCGCCTGTCGGAGTTCGAACCTGCAACTCGTAAGTTATCATTGGGCCACCACTGCTCCATAAAAAAATATAAATTAGGTAAGTAAACCTACTTTAGGTCAGATAAAAAGTAATAAAAAAACCAAAAGCCGACCTACCTATCTAAATCACGTGCGGCCGCTCAAACAAGACACAGGAGCACTTTAACGACAAATTAACAGCTTCAATTACTTACAACTACCGGTGCGCTATCGCAACGGCAATGAACTAGCGACTGCCACCCGGACCTACCTGTGGCTCGCTCCTAATAGCCCGGTAATAATATTTTATGGCCATTACCTTTGTAAACACGGATAAAACGTTCTTACGCGACCTCACCGCGTAAAAAACGGGCGACAATTGCGTTAGCGGGATTCCTTTTTTTCCGAAAAAAAAAAGACAAAAGAGCGTGAACAAACGGTCTGTTTTTGAATTTGGTGTTCCATTTTTTTTTAAATTCGTCTCTGCTTCACGTTTTTTTTTTCTGAAGAGATGACAATCGACTTTTGAAATTAAGAAAAGAAAACAAAAGACTAGCGAAAAAAAACAACTTTTGTTTGACGAGTGTATTTGTTTCAATAGAGAAAGCTTGATGCAACGACAGCAAAGTATGGTTCGAGGAAGTCGCCGACGGGATGGGGATGTGCCAAAAAGAGATAAAGTAGTTTTATTGATCTATACGGACGTTCGGGCGGCGCGAGTGTGAGTTGAATGAAACGAAGATAACTTGCCGCCCCAACTTGTTTTGTCCTTTTTTCCCCCGCGGATTTTTGGTGGTGGCATCCCTCTCGGGCCACGTGACCTAAGCAGGGTGTAACTCACCCTACAGCAGCCATAACTAACTCATAGCGATAGGCGGTACGGTCGCGAAAAACATGTCTACATTATTCTTATTTTTAATTTCTTTTTCGTTACATATTTTAGGTTTATTTTTTATTTGAAGCTTGAGACTTTTTTAGCATTAAATATTAAACTTTATCACTGAATTGGGATTCAAGATTTATAGTCAGATTTTTCATTATTCTTACTTACAACAATGCTGTGACTACTTTAAAAAAAAATCTGTTATAGCACGAAAAGGGAAATATGTAGCGTAATCAGAGTACGCAACTAAAAAAGTATTTAATAACAAAAAAAAAAGCAAAACATTAATATCATAACCATACCGGGAAATAACTTTTTATTTGGTGCTGTTCAGCCCAAATGTGCATCTCATAAATTACGTCTCTCCTTCAGTATTTCTTTCTCTGTCTTGATTTATTTTTTGTCTTGTTCTCTCCCTCCGTTTATTAACCGCCTAGCTCAATTCACTTGGGTCTTGTATCTATTTTATTGTACATCAAAAAGTGTATTAGGAATTTGTTGGCAAGGCGTTTTGTGGCCAGCCGTACCGTTTGTAATAAAGAAAAATAAAATTAATGTCGTCTTTCTTATTGTGAGAATGAAGTATTATTCTGATGAAAAATAACGGACAAATAAATCGGACAAATTGGCCAAAAAATAATCCACTTTAAAATATGCGCTACTTCAATGGAGCCGCTTGCGATCAATAAAAGAGTATGTTTACAATATTAATATAAAGTGGCAATAAGAGCCACGAGCTAAACAATCACGGGCCGAGGTGTTAACTGATCGTAAACGTCAAGTTAACGATGACGATGATCGTAAACGTGTCGTAAAACAAATAATTAGCCGCTGTTAACTTCGACGCTACTGGCTGACGAGATAAAAAAACACTTGAGTGGGGAAAAAACGGCTCGTATTGATATCGATTTTATTTTTGTCATGTATGGTTGGTTTTTATTTGAATATTTAAGTGTAGGGATTTTTCCAGGTTTTTTTTACCTAGGTTTTTTCTATGTGTACCAATTTGCAATTGCACAAATTATGGTAGATGCGGCATACTAATCAAGTTTATGTCTGAATGTCTTATAAATAAATATGTAGTTAAATACAAGGAATAAAAAACAGGATCAATATTATTTCTGTCATCTATCCAACTAAATAGAAAGTTCTTCTAGTATTTAGTAATTAATGGTCATTTGCCACCATCAAGCTGTTCGAGCAAAGTCAACATGTATTCCAATGTGGCGCCATCTATTACCGAATAGCGGAATCATTAAACAGTAATCGATACGAAGTAATCCGTTTTATTTATTTATTACATTCAATTCAAAATTGATTAAGTTAATTATGTTTTATGTAATTAAATTCTAAAGAGCATTAGCATGTTCTATTGAAGATCACGACAAAATGTTTACTTAACAGACCAGTTGGTTTTGTAAACGTGTGATAAATCCGTTCATAAAGATGAACTTTTTGTTGACGGCTTAAAATAAAGAAGTTGTAAGTACTTACCACTAAAATATTAAAATATAGATCATTGATCAACTATACATTCCAGAAGATAACAGAGCAAACTTATAAACAAAAGAGCAAGGTAATTTGAAAACCGAGAAACATGAATACCGCCAGCTTAAAAGCCAGCTAAACAAAAAGATCGCATCAAAATGTTTGCATACAGAAGTTATGTATACGTAGCTATTGATAAGTAATTTTTTTTTCAAGTTATGCAAAGAGGGAAACCAATAAATAACCTAGTAAAGCTATAAAAGCATTAGTTAATATGTACATTAGCACATCGACGCGGTAGACAACCTGACGCCCATTTGAATGAAGCTTTATAGCCTCATAAACCACCACTTGCGGTAATAAAGTGA
This sequence comes from Apamea crenata, assembly GCA_949629185.1. Lineage (NCBI taxonomy): Eukaryota > Metazoa > Arthropoda > Insecta > Lepidoptera > Noctuidae > Apamea > Apamea crenata. Next base: position 12,141,162 of record OX451363.1, on the reverse strand, counting down.
TTTATCCCATAAAATAACAGCTGATCGCCGTGATTACGCACAATACGAGCGAACTCATAATTTTACAGCCAATTTACAAACAATAAAAGTCGTTCTCTTGTCTTACACGCCCATTCGCCCTCCGATATCTCCATATTCGACGGCCGAACGTCGTAACTCGTAACTTTTATAACCCAATAAAACCATAACCTCGGTCCTCCAAGTTAGCGACTTATAACTCACGTTGCCGATTGTAGATGGCGCTCATCGCTCAACGACCGTACCGCCATCTGTGACAGAGTTCGTGAAGCTTTTTACGAGCCATTTGAGGTCGTCACGTCGTAAAGTTGATGTTTTATGGGTTCGATTGATGCCGCTAGTGTAGCACTGCGGACGAATTACATTGCCGTATAGATTTCAGATGGTTTATTAAGCATTTTGTAATCTACGAAGTTTCATTTTGCTAATTTTGAATTAAAAAATGATGCATTAAGTATTTATACAGCATTTTATATTCTATTACCTACTCGTTTTGGCAGATTCGTTAGACACAAGTTCAACAATTACTTTTTTTGTAAGTTTTGTTAGCTGTAAAAGTGTAAACAATTGCCCAAACCAACATTAGTTATGGTCTAGAATATAGTAGTTTAAAGTAAAACAAAATAATAGCTAAGCCACGTGGTGTCATAGTCATTCATTACCTACATTACACAAAACCTAGACAGGACAGGGACAGTTCATAGTAAACGTAAAAACTGAGAAGAATTTTCTTAGTGCAGGTTTCATGAAACCCAAACAACTTGAAAGAGAATTCAGAAGTGTATTGTCGTGTTATATGAAGTGCCTGGCAATATACGAACTGTAAATTGCATCATAAACATCCGCTCGTGTCCCGCCGGCGGATTTTCCCTCGCTCCAACCGTTTAGTACACTCAACGTCCGCACCCGAGTGGTGGCAAGATATTATTGAGTTGCGCGCCATCTAGCGGCGAACGGTGGAACTTCTTGAACCACGAGTAAGGTACCTCGGTTACGAAACTTTGAAAGAAGTTTTCGTCCAGAATATAATTATTAAAAATACGCGGAGTATTTGCAGACAAATAATTAGTCAATACAACAAGGATTTTATCAAGATTAACACACATTTTAACTTAAAAATGAAGATGAAAGTTTTACAATGCCACTAGATGGCGCTACTATAGCGTCTATTGGTCATATCAAAATTTTCAACGAAGTTTAGCGTTTGTTACCGTCTATTTTAACCCGGAAAATAATTATTCAGCTTTGTGGGAATATCCTTTACTTAAAATTGTACTAAATAGAGTTACAGTTAATATTTAATCACGTTTTTTCCAACTAAGCAGTTGGATTGTTTTGGAAGCGGTGCCAAGATTAATCTTGGCATAGCTTGAGACAAGTAGGTAGGTATGTGGGCAGGTATATGAATAAAATATTTAGGTTATATAAATGTTGCAATATTGTGAAAGTTACCATGGATGTTGGCTTTTTTTTTGTTACAGCCTGTAAAATCAATTGAGTTAAATATAAATTCTATTAGTTTCTTTTACTTTATTCTATAAAGGCGAATGAAGTAAAAGTGACTTAAGATTTACAAACCTGATTGGATGGAAGCCATAACATTGAAAACTACACAAACCTTACTCTTAAGAAAACAAGAAAAACTGCCTCCATATCAGAAAACAGAATGACAAATGAAACTAAAAACTTACAAATCCACTTTATTTACTACCAGTTTAGACCTAGTTCATTCAAATACAACTCCAACGGCAAATCTCAAGACCGTATTAAGCCCAGCTTATGCACAAAACAGTAATTTAGCAAAACTTTCTAAAATCCCATAATTACATTCAGTACTAACTAATCCAAGCCAAAAGTTACCCCGAAACAACATAAATTCGATTTAAAAACTTACTCGATATCTAGGGTAATTATAAAAGAGGGGGTGAGTGACAAATCCCCGAATAAAACAACAAGGAAATAATTCCGGGCATAAATCGTCCTCTCAGTGTGAATAGAATAGCAATTATTTGGTTGAGTTGGTACTCCTGGGGTCTACTAGGGGTGCCGGCAAGTCGAATGGTTATCACTCGAAACTTTATTGGCATTAAAAAATTTTACTGCAATAGACACCGAATTACATCTTGTTGGATTTCATTTGAGTTTCTCATGGTAGAATTTTATAAGATTTAGCAGATTGCAGTGCAGCAACATTGTGGATTGCACACCTCATGTCTAAATGATAAAATTAGACGAACATTCGTCGAAATAATCTACATTCTGATTAAGATAACTGCAATTCGCATCACCAAAAGGCGATTACCAAATCTAACCTACATACAAGATATTCTTATCAGTAGTAAAAAGTTCAGATTTCAGAGGTTTCAGGATTGAAAATTAGTTGTAATATTTCACGAGGTTTTCAACCGAACACCTTTGCTAGTTCACTAGATATTTTATTAAGTATCCTATGCTTTTAATGAATGTTTTTTCACTTTTAAACAGACATTCGTGTGTTAAGTTAAAACCAAACTAGTGATAACAGAATGAGATTCAAATCAGACCGATGAGTTTACAGCCCTTAGTACGCTTCACACTCGAATCCGACCACTATTATGAGAACTACCGCACATTTCCTGAACACTAATGTTATTGGCACTCCAGGAGTCTTCCAACGATATGTCAGGGCTCTCACAGGGATGGTCAACTTTACGGTAATGACAGGGTTGCCGGTTGCAAAAACAATGTTACCCCAAAGAGATCCAAAACAAGGATACTTATCATTTTTAACTCTCATAAATTAGATATGGGCCGATTTTCCGTTTCGAATTCCGTTGAATTATTTGTGTGGGTTTTCTTTTTCAGATGATTTTCGAGTGAAATTGGACAATTTTGTTGGTGCAGAAAATTGTAACTGTTCAACTAACTCCCACTCCTCTAAGTAACTTTTAAATTGACTTTAAGATGTAACAATTAGTTACTAAGGGGGCCAACCCAAAAAAAGAAAGTATACGACTACAGAAATCGGTCGAACGATACGCTTCGATGGTTGAGATTTCCGGGATGGTATAAATTACTAGGAAGACAGTCCTCTTTGATAACTTCATTCCACCAAATTCGATACGCTCCGGTAGTTTATGCCAGAATAATTTCATCAAAAACAAAAGCCCATCACTTTTGTAATTCAAGATACCAAACAAAATGAAAGTAGAATTCTTATATTGTTGGTTGTTGGTACTCAGTAGATAATTAAGGGTGAATGTCACCATTGAAACTAAACGCGATCAGCACATCTAAACCGCGTTCAGGAGTGGTCAGTTTCATCATTGCTGTGGAATATTAACACTGACATCTCAACCCGTTTTGCTCTTGAACCCCTGGTAACGTAATCTCTAAGACACAATGAACGAAATCGCGCGTAATGAAGGCGAAATTGGCGTGATTAAGGAGGATTAAGGAATTGACGTGGTTTTGAAGTAAGGAATCATTGATTGGTCATAGTGAATTAGGGTCCCCTGAACACGCTCTTGGTAAGTGGATGTATGGACATTTAGATGAACTCCGCCGCAACAAGGACACCGTTTAGAGGTGATTTCCATCATGAATCCTGTCGCAATGAAAATTCTAAACCATAGTTTAAACTCACTTCATCCCTATCTTAACAGCTCTTAGGAATTTCAAGTAACCGAGGCGGCGGCAGCCCTAAGCAAGGGTTACAGTAAGTATGCGATCCCGTTATTCCTTTCATTAACATTGTCACGTCTTACGTGGGGCCTGCTAGCTTAAAATAAACCGTAGTTTACCCGATTGTTGTGAAGAATTTGAATATTTATGTTAATAAATATTAATCTTTGAATATAAAGTAGCCGTTAATATATTGGATTATCGAAAAATATAAATAGTATCCAAAAATAATGTATTATGCTTGTTGACATTTAAAACACAATCGACATTCCGATGTGACTCTGTTTTAAATTTTGATAATTATTGAATGAAATACGAGGTTACATTAACTTAGCTAGCAAAACTTCGTAGGATATCAATACCCATCACGTCTGTCTGCAGAGTTTCGCTAGGTAATTTAATTTAAAACTGTATATAAGATGAACATTCGTCAAAATAATCTACATTCTAATTAAGATAACTGCAATTCGCATCACCAAAAGACAATTACCTAATCTAACAGTAAAATAACACTATTAAATAATGGGAAACCGGTGCGAACGCCCCCGACTTTAATCAGACCTTTAAACAATACCACGAGGAACGAATCTCGAGCGCAATAAAGAAACTCGGATAAAAATAAATTAGCGTATCTCTGGAGAAGACTGATGGGGGTCGGAGAGGCCCCGGCTAAGGAAAAAGTTGAGGGGTTCAACCCTTCCCTGTTTATTTACTCCCAACGCCCTGTGTCGCTACATTTTGATAGAGTTTTTGTTTGTACCTTATACAGCAACTAGAATTGCTAGTTAGCAAAGTGGTAGAGGGACTGACTACCCAGTATGCATTGGAAGTCCATTTAGGTATGTAAATGATATTTATTTCTATAGCATACTTAATCGGCTACCACTGCTTTTTTTCTGCTCTATCACTACTTCATTTCTGTAAACTGTGTCACAAATCGCTTTTATACACGTCAACAATAAATTATTTTTAAAACTAGATGAGGTCGGTGTTTCCTATCTGTCTACAATGAGAAGAAATACCGAAACAAACTCAGAGGTCACAGTCTCTTTTAGGGCGGATTTCACCAATGAAGCCGAACGCGATCAGCACATCTAAACTGCGTTCAAGAGACGTCATCATTGTTGCGGAATATTGAACGTTGACACTGACAGCTGTTGCGCGCAGTTTAAATTCCATCAAAAGACAATGCTCAAGTGCAGGTAATATCGCCACTAGAGGTGGATATTTTAATGTAGATATCTATATTCAGATCTATTTATCAGGTATATCTACATATATACCTAGGCACGCTAAATAAACCGGCATAAATATCCAATTAAGACTTTTATCTAAATGTCGAAAGATATACGACATTAATTGATGTGTGAATTATTTAAATTGGAATACATTGTTTTATTCATATTTTACGGCCTGTCTGCGTTCTTTCTTAAATAGTGTTTATTGGGATCTAGATTCTAGATCAAAAGGTGTGAAATGTGACTAATGAATGGGTGAATTTTGATACTAATGATAAGTGTTTCTGGACATACAAGAGGTGTTTAAGGAACAAAATGACTTATCTCAATATTTTTACGATTGTGAATGCCACGACTAATTTAAGCGCTCACAGCCTTATTATTAAGGTCAATGGTAGCAGCAAATGAAGCTATAAATTAAATCGTTCTTTAATTTTGTTTATGTATAAAAAATAAACAAGTATAAATTCTGTTGAGCTGTTTAATTTGATCCTTTAGTATTTTGAGCACGACATCATTCGTGTATGTTTGTGAAGGATTTTCGTATCAAGCGTTTAACCTGCCTTCCCCAACATTTACCTACACTACTACAAAATTATGCTGGAAGAGATTTGTTTAAAAATAAGCACCAACTTTGTACGTATTTTTCTGTTCTTTTCTTCTCGTCTGTTTATATACAATGTGTTGACATAAATGATTAAATAAAAAATAAAATTCCGAAGCGATTGCAACTATTATTATTTATTTATTTAATGCTTCAAGCACATAAATGTACAGAGGCGGTCTTTATGCCATAGGTATTTTCTACCAGTCAACCTTTGGTGATGCAGAGACAAACAGTGGTAGGGGCAATCATGAAAATTGAGCAATAGACATTTTAAATATAAAGATACGCAATATACCTAATACTATACTAATTACCTACCTATAAGTAGGTTAATAACCGAAATTACTACCATTGGCTAGATCATCCATATGATCTTGCCAAGATCTCTCTGAAGAGAGAGTCTTGATTACGGTACCATGATCATGAACATTCTCTTGCCTTTAGGTAAGTATCCCAATATGGTATGAATCTAAAGAAAATTCGGATAAAAAAACAGATGGACGCTACTCTTCATTGGTGCTCCTCAAGTGAGATCCTTTTACTGTCGTGCATCATCAATGCCACAGACTGGTTCTGACATTTAGGATAAAAATGTACTCTGTGCATTTAGGGCATAAACAAGTATTGAGGTTACGTCTGGCGCGGATTAAGAATGAATTATTTATTTTATTTGATAATATTTTACATAATTATATATGTAAATTTAAATAGTAAAATAGATTATTAATTTATTTATTACTGTAATTGCCCGTGACATCACAGCGGGCTCTATCAGAATACCAGTGCAGCGACATTTATTTTTTAAATGTCATAGCATCATGCTGAGATAGGAGCCTTTTGGCCTCGTACAGGACTTTCTGTTTCATTTTTCTTTTTGTTACGTTTTTTTATATAATTTGTTTTTTTATTTTTTTTTATTGTGTTTAGTTTAATGATCTTTCTGTTATGTATAAGTCGCAATAAATATTTTTTCTTTCTTTCTTTTATGAGCAGCTGCAATAATATTTTGATTTAAAAGAGTACCTACCCGTGGACTTTCTTGCCCGTTCTTCTCCATAGGAGCCTACTACGCTTTGCAATGGGCAACAGGCTTCATCTGACTGACCGACCCCTTGACAATTCAAAAGTGTCTGTAATTGCTTTTATTAAATAAATGCGGTGAGTTTGATTTTGAGTTTGTGTTTTTGAATGCTAGTTCACCGGCCAGTTTAGGACTCCGAGGTCCATCGGAATCTGCTAGAGAATCTGATAGACTTCCCGCTCCCGGTGGAAGTGTGCAGTGCATGAGGTAGACACAAACTGTCAACGAGAATATCATGCGCGCATACGAGTACTTTGGGGCTACAGAGTGGGGAAGTAACTTGACTGCGTACCGTGGTCGGATGCTCTGTCTGTTTCAGGTGCTTGAGCCAGCTGTCAACGTGTCGGCGCAACGACTGTCGACCGTTAGCTATTTTAGTTCTGAATCACAGACAAATCCAACAAAGGACCTTAACTTAGTTCCAAAAAGACTTGAAACTTATTAGCAATTTAACTGCATAGTAGCTGCAATGCAAATGCAAGGAAACTAGAGGTTACAGCTAATTTTATTCACCACCCTTTGCGTTCTAATTCATCCCCTATTTACATGCTGGAAATGCAGGTGTAAGTGGCAAACGTGAGGTGCTCGATAAATCTGTGCGTTTAGTACTTATACATATACAGGGTTAAATTAAATTAATCGGCGAAACTTTACAGCTGTGATGGGTAAAGGTATCGTTATCTGAGAGCAATGAACACAAAAGAAAAGATTTATAATGATCATAGTTTTAAATAAGTAAATATAAAATATAAGTAAGTACCTATATACCTATATTATTGTAGTAATAGTTAAGTATAGAGATAACTATACTTAACAATTAAAATTTTAATTGATTGAATATAGGTATTATTTTTTTTGTTTACCAGGTCTTGTACCTACATCTTTTCCCAACCGTTTAGGGAAAAAAGGGGGGTGCTGTTATGTTATATGTGTAGGTAGATATATCAAAATTTAAAATACAATAGTTAGCTTGACGGAGTCATTACTTTAAACTACGATTTTAAAATGTTTTTTTTTTTTGTATTCATTGCATTCGGTTAGATAAAGATACCCACCACGTGAAGTTTCTCAAATGAAATTAGAAATACCCTGTATACGTACGTACGTGCGTTTGTGTAAATAAGTGCGATTGGTATAAATCAGTGGGAGCGCATGCGCAGAACGTACTAGCCACTCAATTAAGTGCCGGGATTTCAATTAAAACGCCTTACTGAATTTACGACGTTTCTAATTTATTGTAGGTACACTTTTGTTAGGACGAACTTTGCCCAGTTATTGAGTGGTGTAAATTGGCTAGATGCTAATTTATTTTCATTAAAAAAATATATAACGATATTTTTTGTCATTTTAAAAGAGATTAATGCAACAATTATTGATCTCGAAATGGCAAAAAATATCTTTATATATTGTTTAGGAAAATCTGCTTTAAAAATAATAAAGATTACTCAATCATTGGTTTTGTTTTAATTATTACAATATTCTCCGCCTTGCTTTAAATACCTAAGTTTAATTTCTATCTGAGTAATTAAGTAATAACTCCACCAACTACGATACCTAATAAATAATACAGTGTAGCCGCAATTATTTAGTTTATCTCCTACTTCTCCCAGTATCTAGAGCTTTCAATACTCAATACATCATTAAACTAAAGATAATATGTAAATAAGGGGTTATATACAAACTGGTACATAACAGCTAGCCGTGTCCAAGGCCCCGCTGACCAATCATAATCATTATGTGTCAAAGCAATTATGTAAGTAGCTGCCACTTATTGGAAAACGCTCCGCAAACCGGCCCATACGCAAAACGCTGGGCACGTCTTACTGCACTTTGCATAAACACCGCCACGCCCATCAAATGTCACTTGTACCCAGTAAATAATGTTTTCAGTGAGCTTTTAATAAATGGTAATTTTTAAAATATAGCCCCCGACGTCCTTCATATTATCTGTTCGCGGAGTGTATGAATATTAAATTTATTTGCCGGCACGCTATATCGTGAGAAAGGGCTAGCTATATAATTACGCTCAAGTATCGAAATTAATTATATACACGGCCTTAATAAAGATTGCCAACTGAACGCAGTGATGAACAACCAATTATACGATCTACGAAAATAACTCTTCAAAAGCGCATTAAGATAAAATACTTAGGTATAATTGTTGGGCATTCCTTCGGCACGTGTATAATGAACTGAGTAATATTTTACTGAAGCCAAACATACTAAAAGGAGAATCACAACAAATAGTTGTTTTCTAAATTAAAGTCAAAGACTTATGTGTCGGAAATAAAACGTGTTCCAAACGAATAGCTACTAATAAACGATCCAATAAAAATACCATAACAACATAATTCAGTCATCAAACTAAATTACGTACAAATAATTTGTCCGTAGAAGCTCACAATCAGCGCTGGTTACAAGTAGTTTTATGAGGAGTCGGGTAACCGTCGTAAAATAATAAAATAAAAGTTGGAAGCGCGAACAAACCAATAGATAATGAACTTTTATTGGTCAGTTTTACAGCTCTCCCCGAGTGATTGTAAACTGAATAATTGTGTCGCTAGCCGGCAGGATAACAGTAACGTACTTACACGCATCCGCCCCTCCATACTGGGCCGGTCGTTCTATTGTTCGTTGTTAACAAAAGTCTGATTGGTAAGTGCGAAAATGAGTGGGAGCAATGACTCATTGAAGGTGTTTACAATTTTACATTAAGTAAACAGTAAGTTAATTAGAGTTTAACGTTCAAACCTGTGCAGCACGCGATGAGAACTGCACCTATATATTTATTTTTTACAACACTGCGATTGGATAAGTTCGATAGTTTTTGTTAAACTGCCACTCAACATATCACTAATCATTAGGGATGCGCCGAGTACCTACTCGATAATTACTCGGTACTCGGCACACTCGGCCATTTTGGTAGTAATTGTTATCGGCCGAATAACTCACGTTTGACTGCTGAGGTACTCGAAAAGAACTCATAAACTTATGACCTGACCTCTTTATAATATTAACGTAGATCATTTTGTAGTCATTGTCAAAAAAATCACGTGAATGAAACGAATAATATTGAATTAAATAATCATTCTCTCGTGGTAATCTTTGACATAGGTGTAACTCAATAGCGATGGCACTTTTCGGATCTTCCCGCTCTTGCGGCGCTGTAGAAGATGCTAATTCCTCGCAGCAATGCCAAAAACTTGCATGGGATTCTTCTATAATATTTAAACTCGTACGTTTCTAATACCTCCGTCAAGTCAACCGAGTTACTCGGCAGAGTACTCGATTCGGTAAACATAATATCGAGCAATACTCGGTACTCGGTTACTCGGTAAAACTTATATTCGGCGCATCTCTACTTATCAACAATGCCATAACGCACGACTATAAAAACGTGGGTCCACCAATCATAATTCATGTAACAAACTTGTAACTATCGATTGCACCAATTATTGTAAAGTGTCTATTAAATAGGCCCTGGGTACAGATAGCGGCATGTTTATTGCGTCTAGTGTGTTCCTAGCTTTATGGCTACATCCGCAGCAATTAATAACTGTTGTGGTAAGCGAACATTTCGTATATGTCGTAAATTTTGAATTGGTCTCGTTATTTTATAGGGGTTAAACTCGATTAACGGGTGGGGTAGGTTTATTGTATGTAGCGGAGATTATCGCTGTTACATACGGACATACGTGTTATTGTCTAGGCGTACGGCTGCTTGTGTCTTAGGAGGCTTAGCGTTGAGACATGGTATGGAGCATCGTCGAAATAGTAGCACGGTGTTAGTTAGCTTATTAAGAGAATTACGAGCAGAAGGCGTTTTCTAGACAAGCGAGCTCTGTAAACAATGTCTATGAGTACTATGCACACCTCTAAGCGAAAGGTCTCTTTTCAATAAAACTATTCTATGCTCTATATAGGTCTGAAACCGGATTCAAAGTTCCAACAGATCCATATTAGACTCCGCAGTGATTGACTACATAAAGCTTTACTTAGAAGGGTTCACTTTTATTTAAATTCTATTGAAATTGACCAATATGGTGGCATATATAAGTTGTAGTCGTCCATTTACTTAAACATTACTAACACAAAAGTGGCCCACCAAGGTTTGAATATCTTTTGAACCATTTCTTTGCGTTGAGTTTTAGCTCATTTTGATTTAGGTACCTATCGTTATGGTTAAAAGAATTGTCTTCCTAAAAGTCTTATTTGTCTAATTTAAAATAAATCTAAAAAACTAATATTAGGTATAAAGAGAAAATATTAAATTGTTTGTAGGTATGTTTATTTGTTTACGCTTTCACGCTAAAACGGCTAAACGGATTTGGATGAAATTGGGCACATGGGTAGATAGACATAGAATAATTTTTATAAAATATAAAAACGTTACGTCGTTTTTTTTTTTTTTTTTTTAAAATAACACCATATTATTTTGTTACCTACATTATTGGCAAAAATAAATGATTTGATTTGATTTGATTTGATTTATCCTAATATTTCTACAGGATCGATACTTCTGCAAGTGAAACCGCGGGGTGCACCTATTGGGTATAAGACTGATTTAAGGATATAATTGTAGACAACTATTTCGTCATAAATGTCCATTGGATACAAAAAAGCTTTTTCTATTAAATTTTCCTCAGAGTTCAAACGCTTTTCAGAACTCGATGAACCCGTGCAGTTTCCTTCCCTATACAACCCAGCTCCCATAAAAATTAATATAAAACCAATACCAAAATGCAAATAGGTACTTAACTGAACTGAACCAAAACAAAGCTTATACCTAAATCTATACGAGGTAGGTGCAGGCATGTTCCCAGGAACGAAACAGTGAGGTTAGTCGCACAGTTAAAGGAGTCGTGTAGAGGACAGGCCAGGTCGGGTGAACGATACTATCGAATCACGAACCTTCCCCGGGATAGGGTTGAACGGGACTCGGGACTGTGGAGAATGTCCCGAGACGTATTGAGACCTTTTTTGTTTTATAGATGAGTGATATTTAATTTTGAAGTTGATCTTTCTACAAAGGTAGTAGCGGTAATATTTGGCTACAGCCAAATATTAAGCGCTCGAGCAGGTTGGGAGAAGATCGATAATCGAACTAAACTTTTTCAGGACATCAAGACAGCGTTAAATAAGCGAGCTTCGCACCAGTATCGAATATCCTGAAAATTTCAGGCAGGATAGGCATCAATGTCCCAATTTGTCAAAATGTTCTTCTCGTGAGTCGTGTTGTGTGCCCTGTGATGGTTTTAATGACAGCGGATCTTATTAGAGGGAGTGGGCTGTAATCTAACACGCGGGCCCAGTGCGGGTTGGTAAAATGTTATATGTCTTCGAGTTTTTTAGTTCTAGGACATGCCGGTTTTATGTATGTATGTATGGATGTTATTACAAGTCAAAGGTAGAATAATTGAAAAGAATGTTTAGCTACCTAATTCCGTAACACATATCAACCTTAATCTGAATCATTTCGAAGGATATTGATAATCCATGGCTTGGTAATTGTTCGAAAAATTCTGCTCAACAACGTACTTGAATAACGCAATGAATGTTGTTGATTTGTCAAAATGTAAGCCACTTCTACTGATAGTGCACGCAGGAGTGCGAAGTGTACCTACTTAATACCTGTGTATTGATCCCGTGAGAGAGTAAGAGTTTTGCTGAAATTCTCCTTTAAAAACACAAAGAAGGTGGTACGCAAAATCACAACCAGTTGATTTCGATTTGAATAAAGTATCGAAACTTTTTCTAAAGTCGACAACCCTAGGTCCTAGATACATGTTGCTACACATATGTCTGTACGTATAGTCAATACGACATTTAAGGAAATCAAGGGACACCAATAGGTAGGTACTAACTTGGGTACTTCGTTTTACTGTAAGTCATTTACAATTACGGTACTGTTGTTTTTCTTTAAGTACCTAGGTACTAGGTAGGTAGGTACCTACTTTTTCACTTTGGTAGATAGGTCTTTTCGTTGTTAGTATATATTTAATTAATTAGATATGTAGGTATACTTATTTTGAGGAACTTGGAAAAATATAAGCAGAAAATATTATGAAATTGTTTATTTACCTATGTAAGAATCTTTTAAAATTACAAGCAGATACCTATAATCTAAACTTACAAAACTATTCATCGTATACATGTGTTTTATTAAAGAAATTAAGTATTTACTTATTTATTTAACTTACCAAACTTAAATATACGTTAACCTAATAGTAACTAAAACTCATTCTTTATTCAAATTTACACTATACAAACAAAAGATACACCTACAACTAAAATCAATTTAAACTTTCAAGTCTATAATCTCTCACATAAATATTCCATCCTTAGGAAAACCTGCCTGACTTGAAGCTGATGGAGTAGCTACTAGAACCGACTAGCCACATAAGAGATCACATCAGCTGCCCACATAAGTACCAAGTTACCATACAATGTACAGTAAGCAAAAGAGATTGGTATACAAGGTAAATCATTCATTATTTATTCTTTACACAACCCTGCCAATATTAATTTTTATCAAGCAGAAGATATTAGAACCTTAACTTTTTGTTCATTTTTGTCTTTCATTCGGCATATTTCACTCGTAATGAAACGTCTGAACACAAAATGAATCAAAAGTGAAAAAGGAATTCTCTGTTAATTTTTGTCTTTCAGTCGGCATCTTTCACTCGCAGTGAAACGTCTGAACACATAATTAATCAAAAAGTGAAAAAGGAATTCATTAGTGAACTGATCCAACGAAGTTGGATTTCGGCACTCGGCAATTCGGCATTTTTCACTCTCCTACCGGATGATCGAAAAATTAAATGTAAGGAGCAGATGAACGTTCATTCCTATGTAATTTTATCGGTGTTGTGTGAACGTGGAAAGGAACTTCACTCGATTGAAGCGTCTGATAATGGTCAGCTTAATTAGATAAATCATTTAATCAGTGCAACTTAAAAACAATGAAAAGCATAGTATTGTGTGTGTGATGTTTTTTAACTATATATTAGACTGAATAAATAAGTGAAATATGAAAATCTCGAAAGTTGAATGTTAGCTGTCTGTGCATCTACAGGTCGGCAGAGACATCGACGAGCAAACTGTTACCATAGATTCAGTACATGATTCTGAATCCCCCTTGTTTTGAAATTTATCGTCAGTTATTAAAAAAATAGCTGTCCCTTATATTTTAACCGCGTAGGCATTGCACTTTTCTATGAAACAACAGATTTTTTTCGATAACGAACGACGACGAAACATTTCTACGCTAGAATATTGTGCTGAATTCATGGTGACAGTTTGCGTATTTGTTTGACTGTATAGTTTTATATATTTGTTTGACTGTATCTTCAGGTAAATATATATTTATAGGAACACCGGCCCTAGTAGCCTTCGCATGATAAACGGATTAATTATTATAAATATAAAAACGTCAGTATTAAGTATTGATTAATTTGTATAAATTATTCGGGCAGTTTTCGTTGTTTACACAGTTATTATTTAATTATTTATAAAAAGAGTTTTTATATGTTGTACAAGCTATAGGTATGTATTTGCATAAACGCTTAGGGCGTAGGTATTTTAATTTTATGTACCTACATATTATGTTACTTTATTTTTTTAGGTACCTTATAAAGTTATAATACATAATTATTAAGTTATTTACTTTATTTGTTTTTTTTTTTTTTTTTTTCATAAGTACATATGTAGATGTAATACGACACATCTTGAAGGAGGACGCGCGGGTTAGCGAAAGATGGAAGGAGTGGACGGAGGCCTTTGTCCAGGACTGGGACAGCGTAGGCTAACTTAAAAAAAAGATGTACCTAATACATACCTATACTCAAGATGTGTAGGTGTGTGCATGTTTATTTCATGAGTGAATTAGTAGAAAAAGGTATTTGCTGTGGGTGTAGCTGCCTAAATCTAAACGGATGACGTGACTCAACATAACCTTTTTATTATGTGTGAATGCAGTAGGTACCTCCTCACTCCTTCAAGTTTTCGACAGTCTTGGTAAAGATATAAAAATAAAAACCTTAAAAAATATACCTTAGTCTATAATTCAATGGCCGACCACATAAAAAAAACAAGCAGTCAGTTGATTTAGCAGCCAATAAAAACATCTTGTCGAGTTATTGACTGATTAAATTGACTTACGGCCTGCAAAAGACTGAAAAACTTGCATATTATACTTAAGTAAACACTTAGAAAAAATATACATGACTTCGTTAAGAGCACAGCGGGCATGTCCATGTGCTGAAATGGGCGAATTATCGACAAATACATTCAGTTTTTATCGATACATCTGCCATTTATGACGTTTATAATTTACCAAGGTATGTTTTAATTAAGTGAGAAACATTGCATTGAAGTAGTCATTATTCTTAATTGAAAACGTACACTGCTATTGAGCTTGTCGAAGGAACTCCTATTTCGCTCCGGGCTACACGAAGACTCGGAAAAAATACATTCCACCCGGCTTAAAAGTGAAAACGTTCAGACGATGTTAAAATACAGCTCTACGCGTCCATAAATATTCATAAACCCATATTATACTAACTCGGACATTACTGGCTCTTAAAAAGTATAAATAAGTTATTATTATTATCAAATTATTGTTCCATAAAACAAAGTCCGACCGGTATGCTCCAGTAAAATTGAGATGTTCAAAATTCGGGCCGCGATACGTCGACGTCCAATAATTTTTCGTATCGGCTAAATAATTATCTGTTATCGTCGATTTGGCAGGCCAGGTCGAGGACCGCAAACGTGGCCGACCCGAGCAACGACAGCAACATATATCAGGGAAAAAACATTTTACTTTGTGGATAGATTTTTTGAATCATGATTTAAAACACGTTTCCATTATTCAATACAAACAAGAATAATGTTTGAAAACCTATAAAGATTAATTCCTGAAGTTTTTGCGACAAATACTTCTACACAGCTCCACCTCTTTATATAATATAAACACGCAACGACAAAGTTGTTAGTTTGTAAAAATGCCTTATAATCTTTCACCATATCGCAGGGAGCTTAAAGCGCAACTTAGTACCTACGTGATCTAGTTTTTTCCCACTTGGAGTCTTAAGAAATGAGATTTAAATCCTGATTTAACGAGTTGACACGTACGTATAATGCTATTCAGCATTTTTCAACATGAATAGCACATCCAAATAGGTAGAAAGATATTCGTGAGTTTTTCTTTTGCGGACTGTACGTGGAGCGAGCCTTGGAATTCAGTTTTTAGCGTCCGCTTGACTCTTCAGTCGCCATATTCGGCGTTCGAGATGAAACGGAGTATAGTCAATTTAATTAATAGTTCCCACCGCTTACCGTCTGCCGGTAAAGCCGATGAAGTCATTATGCATGCTTACGAAATATTAAGACCTCGGCAGGCCAAGATAGCCTTTATTATTTTTTTTGACACCTAATTATTGTATATTGCGGCAGTCTTTATTTTAGTGTTAATTATGACGGGAAGCGGCCGTTAACTATCGGTCAGCATGTAGGATGCCATTAAATTCATTACGGGGACCAGTAAATTATCTTTAATTGTTTCGATCGTTGGTATACCTACTTAAAGCGGGTGTTATTACGACATTCCACATGCTCGGTGTGGAGACAGTCGGGAACATCAAAAGGTGCAACGGACTTAGTAAATTAAAACATTGCAAAACAGCTATACCGTAGAAGTCGCGCTTGGACGACTTCAAAAATGGCATCGCGCGTCGACTGGTGCCTCGACTGGTGACGGCGAGTAAGTTTTTCGCGACCGTCTCCACTCGATAAATAATGGCGGTGACTTTGACAAAAACTCACCTAGTCCTGTTCGGTGGCCGGCAGCGCGCGCTCCCCGCGCTTGCCCCGCAGCTGCCCCGTTCGCCCCGCTCACACCGCGCCCTCGCCCCGCACTCGCCCTGAAGCTTTTTCTGCCCATTCCACGGCGCCGGCGCAATCGCGAACCGCTCACTTCCATCATTACAGACGTTACCCTAACTATTTACACCGCTACTGGCTAAATAATACCTACTTATATTTATGGCAATTTGTTTAACTTCACCGACTATTAAAACTGCAGGAACACGATCACGTTTACACTATACTTATGCGAGAGTATTGAAGGATTAGATGGCGCGGAAGGTTATTCTGTTCACACTGTCCGTATTACGATAGCGGATAATTAATTTAACTTACGACTCTTTATTTACTTAGCTTTAAGGGTACGAGACCGGGTCTCTTTGGTAGGCATATTAAATTTGTACAATGTAATATAGTTCGTGACGCCGACGCTGCCGAGCAGGGAGCGCTACGATCGCACATAAAGTAAAACGCACTACGATACACCTACACTATGTTACACGGAAGAGATTTCTACAAATTGCACTGGTTTCCAAACGCGAACATCTTCGACGATTACGCGGATTAAAATATAAATGTATATAAAAATCAATAAATCAACAAAAACAAAACCCGAAACACAAAATAATACGACCCGTTTCTAGTCTAGCATTCAACAGTTTATTGTTCCATCGTTCATTTTGAGAAAACATTGTGTCTAATTAAAAATTAATTTAAAAATAATCACAACAACCGAACAACACTTAAATAACGAGAAAATAATTACAAACAATTTACAAAAAAAAAAAAAACACAAAGCTATGGAGTGTTCGGCGGACTGCGATAGTATCACTGGACAAGGCTTTGCGCGCGCGCATGCTTAGTGTTCGGGATGGCCTTGCGCAGCGGCCGCGGCCGCCGCCGCTGCCGCTGCCGCTTTCTGTGCTTGCGCCTGCTTCTCCTGCTCATTCAACTCCTTTATAGCCTGGATCTCTTTCTTTAACTTCATCCTTCGATTTTGGAACCATATTTTGATTTGTCTCTCCGTCAAACAGAGTGCATGCGCCATTTCTATGCGTCTCCTCCGCGTGAGGTAGTGATTCGTATGGAACTCTTTCTCTAACTCTAGTGTTTGATATCTAGTGTACGTTTGTCTTCCTCGTCTTCTCAGGCCGTTTGCTCCTGTAATAAAATAGAAAAGATTTCATTAATAATCAATAATCTTTTAAATCAAGGACCATAAACGTAATGCTTGTTTGGAAAAAAGTTTGTGCATTGAACCGGCGGATCTGCTTTCAGCGAAGCGTTTGAATGTTGAATGGGATTGGTTGTCTCACGCAGCTTAGTTCAAATGACGTTACAATTGGCGGTGACGACAGCTTCATTTCGTTTAAACGTCGATATTGATATATGCGCAAGGGCAGCCTTTGAGAGCCACCGACCGGGAATTAAGACTGGTTGCAAACTTGATTAAGAAACATAAACACGTGTGGGCGAAGATGCAAAATTGTTGAGTTTCAGATGCAATATAAATGCAGATGCAGGTACATAAATAAGAACAAGAAATTCGAGAAACATACTAAAGCGAAATTTCCGTTTTCTAGCTTTGATTCAGTAGGGTGTAAGTACAGATTGGAAATACAGCGTGATAAATCAATAGTGAACTTCAATCGCGGTGAATCGGAATGTCTTACAACTGCGTACCGAAAACTCGATTCGCGACAGAATAACTGAATAAGGGGCCAATAGCGGTGTCTTGAGAAAATTCGACTGATTTCAGGGCTGCTCTACCTATTTTTGAAGACGAACTTGGCTTAATTTAGGACATTCTTTCTCTTGTTTCTCTTCAAATTATATTTCCTTACACAACATAAGATTTTTTTTTAGCCCTTAATGTCCACTGCTGGGCAAAGGCCTCCCTACTCTCTTTCCACCTCTCTCTATCCAGAGCTGCCACGGACCAATTAAAAGAATCCAGCTCATCCCGCCATAAGATAAATAATAATTAATATTTTAAAAAACACTAGAAAAACACGCTTTTATACACACGTAAAAACAAACAATCGTGGTCAAAGTTCATTACAAGACTTTTCTATGAAATTCAAAACAGCTATGATACGATTTTCCATCATGAAGTTCCAGTTCATATCTTCCAGCTCCATCATTAGATCAGTTCGACAGTACCATATTATTGTATTGTCATCAGAACTACATACAGCTGCCAATTTTCATTACGCTACGACCCTTGGAAGATGGTTAAATTAGTTACCTTAGATTCCATTAGGTACATAGTTAGTTACATACAGGTCGACCTAATAAAAGCGTGTTAATAAAGATAAGATTGGCTACGAATAACTTGATCCATGAAAATATTGAAAACACTGCTGCTCGTTCTCAGTTTCATTCGATATAAGACCTACACAGAAACATTTTTCAGGATTACCCCGCCAAGTTCACCAGATATTTTCATTACAACTCAATATTGAGTAATGACATTCTACAAAATCCTACTTTAACACCAGCAGGATCTAGAAATATTAATAACATCGCGATTTATTACAAATATATATTAATATTAAAATGCCAGCCCTGTTGAAGATGGTTATTCGAAGGCTTTCATTGCATGCCAGTCGTTGCGTGCTCCCCAACATTATGTATAGGACCGAACGCACGCTGCGATCGACTTATTTCTTTCTTTTTCGGTGTCCAACTTTCTCAGTAGGTATATAATATATCAGATTAAGACCAATCAGAATGTATCTGAATTTAATTTGGAACTTTTGCATTGGACTCGACCTAGTTGATGTTATCATCTTTGAGCAATGAGCATTCAAGTGATCGTTGACACGTGAAAAGATCGAAATTTCGATTCGATCGAAAGTCTTCGGTTTTATTGAAATTGTAGGGCTTGTACAGTAATTTTGAAGGGGAGAATGTTGAGATTTCTTTTGACATTTCAGAGGCAGCTGGGGCTACAAAATTGATTTAATTTTGTTGTTCCAGGCAATGTGGTTGGGTAGCTTCATACATATACCGTTCTTAGGCAGTAAACATTGGGTTTATAAGCAATCTTCAAACATAAATTATCTGAGCCCAGAGCATTACCTACCTACTTAGCATCTAAGTAAGTGATGTTTCTAACTTAATCACCACCGAACCACCAGACAATCTCAAAAGACAGACAGACACACATGAATCATACTAAATACATGTCATAACCAAGCTACATAACCGATAAAACACTTGAACAAGCACATTGCCTTCGTTACTGTTACATTCAAAATAAAACCAAGATCCATCCGTACTTCTCACAGCATAAAAGGGTACGCGAACCAATTTAATGGCTTAATTATCTCAAGTAGTGAGATCGGAGGCTGCGTAAGGACCAAGCGGCTCTTTTCATACATCCTTATCTATCCTCTTAAGTTGTACGGAGTATGGTTTAATCGGAATCGTGAGAAAGCGAGGTAAATATGCCTATTGTTGATATAAAGCCAAGTGAAGGTCGTTGGTACTGTTGAAGCTTGCCTATTGGGATATTGGAAGCTGATAATGTCAATTGATTTTTAAGTCACGATGTGAAAGGAGGATTCTGGATTGAAACTGTAATGTGTATTGATGAAGGATATTAATGTGTGATTAGAATTTTGATGTGCTTTAGGTATTGCTTTAGAGTTTTCAGCCTGATTCTCACAGAGATTCAGGGAGATATCGTGTAAGTTCCCTGCAAAAGTGACGATTTAGCGATTATAATCTTTCAAATGAAGACTTCTAGAATAATCTAAACCTTTTGTGTATTGCTGGAGGAGAATAATATAATGTATGATTAGAATTGGTCTTTAGGTCCCTAAGATACAAACACCGTCTAGTTTGGGGAACACCGCATTTAAGAAATTGAATATCACCAACAGTTACTGACAGAATTATTATATTATATAAACTAATTTTAAGGTAACAATAATTGTCACAATATTTAAATAAATGTTATTATTATTATTATTTAATTTGGATGAGCTTCAGGTATTGCTTTAATAGTTTTTCAGGCAGAGATTCAGGGAGGCATCATGAAAGTTCCCAAACAAAAGAGAAGATTATATTCTATCTAGTTAAGACTTCTAAATCATTCTAACTAAACAATGCACATTAAACTGCACTAGAGTGTTAAGTTACAATAGGAAATAACAGCACAAGCCACTACGTAAGTCCAAAACCTTCTTTTCCTACAATTTCCCCCTTACCGAGTTAAGTGCAACCTTTTTAATAATTAACAAAAATTCTTGCGACCGCTGTATAGTGGTTAACTGAGTGACGCTAATTACCTAACCCGTAAAAGCCTTCTGGGGGTACCACGTGAATTGTGGGGCCATTCCTTATGTACGAGTTATTTACAGGATTAACTGTAAATCGTTGTTTATTTCCTACGATTGTAATTAATTGAATGTGAAACATATTTTTTCAGGATTTTGTGAAATGTTAAAGAAAAAATAATTATGCCATTAGGTTTTATTTGAAGTAAACAAAGGAGTACTTAATTAAAAAATAAACAAAACAATGTTACACTGTACATACACTGACTAAGTAGTGTTGGATGGAAGGACAAGGACTGGTAGACGAGGTATCGGTCGACCGGCGGCGATATGTGCAGACAACATTGTTGCCATGCATCGTGGACAAATTCTGAATGAGGCTGGCACAGGAGGGTGGGGATTTGCACAAAAACTTGCCTATGCCCAAAAGGCTGGCAGCATTACCACGTTGTATGGCGATGCTAATTCTTTGGCCAAGAAACAGGCCAGCCCTCTGGTCACGTGAAGAGTCGACTAACCACTTGGCGATATCTCGAAAAACCAAAGGGGGCACTCGGACCCCATGGCCCTAGTGTTTCAACCCCAAAAGGTTACTAACAATAGTATTTTAAGTGAAATCCTGTTACTAACAATTTATGGATCTATTAAGTAGTTGTCCGAAAATTGATTTTATTTATTTATTAGGTATTAAATACAGCTGATGATGATGAGCGATAGTGACATTACAAAGTGAGACTTTTAAAATTGAGTTTTGTTACATAATTCGGCCCAAAGTTTCCTATGTAAAGTCTAAGGCGAACTAAGTTAAACGCAAAATTCCTTGAACACAATGGGCCGGCTATCTGTAGAATGAAAGATATAAGCAGAGATTCTGTGTAGTGTTTGCTAAGCAGACAATCTCAACATCTTTTCTGTGGCTACCTAACCACTAGGTACATGATTGCTTAGAACGATACTGCTTTAAGCTTTATTTTGCTTTTGTCTTTATTTATTTATGCTGTGCAGTGTGCTA
Source organism: Apamea crenata (assembly GCA_949629185.1). Lineage (NCBI taxonomy): Eukaryota > Metazoa > Arthropoda > Insecta > Lepidoptera > Noctuidae > Apamea > Apamea crenata. Next base: position 12,119,393 of record OX451363.1, on the reverse strand, counting down.
TTTCAGGAAATACACTGGAGTAGCCTTCAATTTTGTTAAATATTTACCAAAAATTTACATTTCCTACTAAAAGTCAAAAATCGTCTATTTTAATTAGACCATAAAAAGGTACTTTTTACGTCAAAATATACAAGAAAATGAAGAGTTGAATCTAGCCTTAACCCTACTAACAATTAACACTTTAGTTTAAAGCAACTATAGCCGTTTATTGTATAGTTTTCATAGAAACATACCTTACAGCCGATCGATTCTGTAAAAATCGCACCGTAAAAAGTTAGGTGAAGTGAGCTTAGAGTGAGCTGTCCATAGTGACAATCCCTAGCATTAGTTGGAATGACAGCTCACTCCTCGCTCACTTCACCTAAGTTTTCACGGTGAGATGATTACAGAATCGCACTGCAGTTCTTTTATTTTTATAACCAAACGATGCAGAACAAAAGATTAATTTAAGTATTTATTTTTATGATAACTAAATTAACCCTTGAAATTTTTCTGCTGCCACTATTTAATTATAAAGGCTGCTTCAAACATAACACAACCTATCCTAACTAGTATTATAAATGCGAAAGTGAGTTTGTTTTTTACGCTTTCACGCCAAAACGGCTAAACGGATTTGAATGAAATTTGGCATACAGATAGACCATCACCTGGGTAAGGCCATACTTTTCATCCAAGATCACAAACAAAGCTACGGGCAACAACTAGTAAGCAGTATTTTAAAGCTCCTAAATAAATGAAACTGTACCTATATTTACTGCATTGATTAAGTATCGCAAAAAATGTTCAACAAGACGAATGCACCAGAGAGCTCTGATAAGCGAATGCATTAAGAGTATTAAGACTCATTACTCCAAGCAGATCACGCTTGCATGTTAATTCGGAGCTTTCTCTCTGTAGACATATATGTAGCATGTATATTGCATATAGGAACCCACGTCAATGTTTCGGAAGAAGGTCAATTTTGAAGCCATGACTTGAAATAAATGATGAACATTATTTGCAGACGTTATCTGGCAATGTGGAAGGATATGAAAGTGTTTTCAGTATGAATACCTAAATAATTTCCATAGGTCAGTTCGTTCGAGAACGAACGCACAGTATGATCGTAAATAATCCAGTGAGAAAAGCCCTTTGCGTAAAGGATGTTATTTACGGCCATAAATACGTCACCTAAGTAAATAAACAAGACATAATCTGCGGAAATCTATGTTGTTTTACTTTCCCCCTCGAACAAAAAACACAAAAACCTCACCGACATCGCACGTGTGCCAACTAATTAGTGACTACCATCATTTCAGTGTCAATTTTCGCCTTGTAAATTCTCCTCAAAATCCGGAGTACGCCGTAAAAGCAATAAACATGACACAAATGGCTTCATTAAGGCAAAAGGCGGAGTTTGTGGCCTAGCAAAAAATAAGTGTAGTGTCACACACCAGCCTTAATAGGTATATAATGACGGCACGTTTCCTTTATGCACAAATCTGAAAAATATCATCTGCGCAGACGCATTACGTGTTCCGGAACGCAGGGCGGGACACAACGGACCCCAAAGTGTACGCTTCTGCTCAAGAGGTAAATAAAAAAAGGACCTACCAGAATTTTACTCATTACGTAGCATATTTAAGCACCGTTACCCGAAACTGCCAATTAAAGCTCGGTAACCATAAAAACGAGTGATGAAATTTGAGGTTTCAAGCAAAATTGAAGGCACAAAATAAATGTACAAACGACAATAATAAAGCTATAACTGTGTGATCTCAATCCGATCTTGATTGCATTCGAGACTGGCCCGGGGCGGTCGATTCAAAAACAGGTTAAACGAATTTGTGTTCGGAAAGGCGCACCGCATTAAAAACGCAAAATTTTTCGTTGAAAAACAACCAGAGAAAATTACAATATAATCTGACTCCCAAAAATTCAAGTTCAAAAAGCAAAAAGACAATGAACGCTTCCAAGGAAATCGACTCGTAACCGTTCCCAAGATTCCCTTACAAGTGTCGGGCACAACCCGTTTTGCAACACGTGTCGCAAACAAAAGAAACTTGTCCAAGTTTCCCCCCTCACCCCATAGGGCGACAAAAGGATTGCGCAAGTTATATTAGTCGTAAAGAATTTCGGACTAAGATCTATAAGGTTGTAAACCGCTCGTAACTCACAATGGCCCCGCAGTTGCGGAGGACATTTGCAACAACTGTTGTTTGCGTCGATGTTTTAATTGTTCCTAATTCGTAAAACTTTTCAGCGGTGATTTACTAGTGTTGTTGTAACAGATCGGTCGCTTTTGAGTATTTTTTCCGATACCGGCGAACATGTGGCGCGGTTGACAACGCGGGAAGCGGTTATTTACACTTGTGGGATCGTAAACGGTTTTTAATGACAAAAACAATAGCTTTCAACCTTTTTTTAGCTTCGAACTAACTGTAAAGGGTGTTTTATAGTTTCAGCTAAGACGGATGGGTGCATGATGGAACGGGACCATTGTTTAGCATATTTCAATGGAAGGGCGACATTAAAACGGATCACGTCGGCTAGTATGCCCACGCGCACAATTTTCTTCGATAAAATTATGTAAAGTAGATATTTGCGCTCGAAGTCTAATGAGTCAAATTAAGATAACACGGTATGTTCGACTGCGCATAACATGTTCTACAAGTCAATAAATGTGTCTAGGACTTGTCGAGACGAGGCTGGGTTTGCCTGAGACACTCTGGCCCTATTACATAAATAGAACCTATATAATTTTTACTTTATTACGGTCTGTCTAAGTCGCATAATTGCTGCTATATTAAGTTTTAATAATAGACATGCGATGTACTCAATGTTTAAGATCGCAGCAATAAAGCGCTGAAAATCGGTGGGAGTATACATGGTGTATTTTTGTTAAAGTTTTGCATATAGGCTTTATTTACATATAAAGCATTATACAGCCATTATCTTTATATCCCACTTAAAAGCTTTGTAATAAAAATCAACCACTATAATTTTTCAATAATTTTATAAATGCATCCGATTATACCTATCTATACATTTTCTCTTATACCTAACTTACACGTATTCCAGAACAACATGACGCCATAATGGAATGCATAACCCAAAAACGTGTTCAATGCAATTTTTTATACCTACATTATCATCTCATTACCCGCGATCCGAGCGATTTTAAAAAATCGCGACTGCTTATTTTAGCGAATTTCCTTATTACATATTCCCAGCCAACGGGCTCGACAAAACATAATCACTCAAATTGGGAACTTGAAACGCAAATTACAAAATTGATACGAGAAAAATGTTTTGGCAATGGCGGGGAGGCTGAGATCTTAACTGTACCTACATATGTGTGTGTGTGTGTGTGTGTGTTCATTTGCGTATGTAGTACGGTGAGGACGCACCGTAGCTCCCACCTGGGTGGTCTCAGAATCAACTGACCGATTACGAAGTATGTATATAAACACCGGGCTACAACACATTGGCTGCCGCACTCCTTTATATCTATAGGTACTCAGTGAATTATTGGTTAAAATAAAAGCTCACATGAATTACTGTATCAATACGCGCTGTAATTAAAGCAGTGCTGTAGGGTCCGCAAGGCAATTTAATGTCGAATGGTTATTTTGTTAGAGTGTTTTATAACACTGATTTGTAGCTGTAATAGCCTGCATTATTAAGTTACTAAGATCTTAAGTAGACCGTACTGAAGCTGAGAAGAAATAAAACTCACATGAGTGCTATTTATTAAGCGAACTTCGTAGATCAACTGCCTAGTCTTTTCCGAACTATGTTGGGGTTGGCTTCCAGTCTATCGGATGCAGTCGAGTACCAGTATTTTACATGAAACACTCAACAACCCTTTTACTGGATAATACGATACCCCTTGGTAAGACTGGTTGTCAGACTTTCGGGCTTCTGACGACCCGCAACGGCTGTCAAAGATCCACGAATGACAGCCGGGACCAACGGCTTAACATGCGTTCCGAGGCACGGAAGGGTCTTGATACGTAGAAATGATCACCCATCCACGGACAAACCGCGGCCAGCGTAGCTTAACCTGATCAATCGACCCGTGCGGCTGTTATTACTTAGCCACAAGCCCCTCAGCGAAACTTCGTAGAGAAAATGTTTAAATCACATTGGCTCGATTCCTAGACAGGTCCGTCTGAAGAATTAATTCGCTGAATCATTGCCTTAAATTCCCCGTAAAGGCGGAATAATATACAGATCCTAACGATGCCAACATCGTCGGGTAATTTTAATGTACTTTCCAAGATGCCGCTGCTTTCCCGCCATCTGCGGTGCCGCCTTCCAATCAGCTCACTAGATGTGTATCGACTTGAGAGCTTGCTTGTTATCTCAAAAACACAATATGAATAATACATTAGTGGCCGGTGTAAGAGTACGCGCACTCTTAAATTGGCAAAGTTTAATTGACTCAAAGGTTGAAAATGAAACGAACTGAGCACTGAGGCTGAGCGTACCGGCAATACGGCAACTTTTTATGTAATCAGTACTCGGCGGACCGCATAACGGAATCAATTTAAATCGGTTATGTGAGATTGCGTATAAGCGGTATAAGGGTTGGTAAGGTCAGCGAAACCAATTAGTTAATAAAAATTAAATTATTGGGGAAACTACGGATTGAGATTGTTATCTGTTATTGCAATGAGGATGTGTTTTTTGCCAGTGATGATCGAGCGTTTGAGGATCTTCTTTTGTTTTTTTTTTTTGACAGATATCTGTCAAAAAATGGTGCTCGAAAACAACACTATGTATGAGTATGACTCACAAATACCTTAAAGTTATTAAGTATACAGGGTGACAGGGACATCGACGCACAACCTGTTACAATGATTCTGAACCCACAGCGTGGATATTTTTCGTCGGCTATTAAAAAAAGAAATAGCTGTTCAGTACATTTTGATCGCATAGGTGTTGCACTTTTCTATGAAAAGGCAAATTTTTTGCTTGATAACCGACTAAGAATTTATTTTCTAAGGGGTCCAATCATGTGCTGAATTCATGGTTACAGTTTGTGCGTCAATGTCCCTGCCACCTGGTATATAAAACCTGTTACTTCAGCTTTTTCAGCATATCGCGAGCCTCTCTTAAACAGCAACATGTGTAATGTATTGCATAGGCATTATGGCTATGCTAGAGTCACCATTTCACCACGTTCGGCTTGCGGGTTGATGACCGCTGGGTTATAGCAGTACCTCACGTATTTACATAACGTTGACAGGCCTTATGCCACACCGCTTTGGTTAAAAGCTTGACCATTTCCTGTTTGTATGTTAAGATAACTTCATTAAATGTGACCGTTTCACTAATTTTATGTGGAAAGTTTTTGGTTTTGCTTGGAAAATCTCCACGCCTGTAAGGACCAAGTGTTTTATCCTTTATGTAGGTAATACCTACTTAGATACAAATACCACCTATGCATCTACTATAATTATTCTAGGTCATTTTATTTTCTGGTTTATAATTTTTTTTAATTTTTTTTTTTGGTTGTTTTTAATGTAATTTTGTCAGTTTTAAATGCTCCTTTTTTAATGTTTGTATTGGGTATGCGCTATGCGTATCCCAAATAAAATATTTTTCTTTCTTTCTTATAATGCATGGCACATAGAACTCTATCTATTGTCCTAACGCAGGTATGCTGGAAGAGATTTCTTATGAAATAAGCATCACCTTTACACCTATTTTTCTGTTCTGTTTTTTTTTTCTTGTCTGTTTATATATGTGTGTACATAAATGGTAAAATAAATAAATAGAAGACGTCCATTACCAAATACAAAAGAGGAAGTTACGGAAACCTATTAAGAGACCACACACGGTAATGAAAATCGATTTTTCATCTCATTAATACTACGAACAAATTACCCTTTAACAAGCTACATATACTTAAAACCAAAACAACATAATGCAATTAAACTCATAATAATTGCAGTACTAGTAACAGGTTATCTACGGTTCCTATTTGCCTTAACTCAGCTATATTTAATTAAAGGCTAATATCATTTAGTTTTCAATGCGCCGAGCAAATTCTATGTGATTAAACAGCGGTGCGGAAAGGGGCGGTAGAGCTGTAAGCCTTAATCAGGTACGGGTTCTTGTGTTGTCTTATGTTAAGTTACATATGCAATGAAAATGGGGAAGAAAAGTTGGAAACGTTCTTAAATACCATAATACATTGGTTTACAGCTATTGATACTTAGTTGGAAGCCGTACTTTTGTAGGTACTCCTACTACGTTTTTATCATCATCATCATTTCAGCAGAAAGACGTCCACTGCTGGGCATATGCCTCCCCCAAGCACGCCCTACTCATCCTAATCTGCCTAGCCTTTTCCCAACTATGTATGGGTGGCTTCCAGTCTAACTGGATGCAGCTGAATCCAGCTGAAACCAGTATTTTACATGAAGCGACTGCCTGACTTCCACAACCCAGTTACTGGGTAATACGATGCCTCTTGTTAAGACTGGTTTTCAGACTTTCCGACTACTGACGACCCGTAACGACTGCTAAAGACACACAACCTACTATGCTTTGGAATTGGCAAATAGCTTCATGTTTTTGATTGACCGTCTCCTTGACAATTCAAAAGTGCCTGTAGATGGTTCCATTGAAATAAATGCATTGAGTTTGGGTTTATGTTTTGAGTTAGGTAAAAATACATGCTTTGTAACGGCTTTATATGCAAATTGAAACCTTTTTATATAAGAGCTTGCTAAATATTCAGGGCTGCACATTATCGGTTAATACCTCATATACTTACATATTGTACGAGCAGTTATAATAAAAGGAGCAGAGGCAAGCCGGTACTCCAATGTATTTAATATCGAAGAAAGCTATTAAAGTAATTGCGAAGGAGTACCTACATGGCACTCAAGACATGACGCTCACAAGGCGTTTACGGAGAAAATTAACAATTTACAAACCAAAATGGCGTCGCCAACCTGATTTTTTTCGTGCCCCTAGATGATAATTTCGAAATGCCCCTGCAAACGTAAATTATCAACGATGGTGTTCAAGATCGAAATCACGATAGTCGTGTCGAAATCACGGAACCCGTTTAAAAACGAGCCTTGTACCTAATTATACCTACTGCCCTTTAATTTTGTTCTCAGAAGACGTACGCACGAAAATGTTTCATACAATTTTCTCCTTTCGGAGCATTAAAATTCCAATCATAAACTCTAAAGCCCCATGTAAAACTACCCATGAACAATGTTTGACCCCTTTCCATATCACTTTCCGATATATCGTGCCGATATTAGGCCATACATCAGGGTTGAACGCAATAAAAATTGGACGTCCCGAGAGGATTAGGCCAAACCCTGACATATGTGACATGTGAAAGCCTCAGACTATTTCTTTTCTAAGGGGAGGCCAGCGTTTGTTATTTAAAAATCAATTTTAGAGAGCACTTAAAACACTGATGTGCTTCAAAGACATTTATGTGACGTTTAGAATGGGCGGACGACGCGACGCGCATTAAGATGATGAATACATCAGCTGTTACTCAAAATAAATGACTCAATAAATCAATAATAGACTGTTATTAAATACGAGGTCATGCAGCGTGTAATTTGCACAATACGTGAACATCAATAATGTCTATATCTATATTATTTAACAAGGGGGCATGTAGCTAGCACTTGTACAAGCCGAAACTACACGAAGCCATTGACGCAAATAATTTTAACACAAAGCGAACCTCTGAAACCAACGCTAACAAGATGCAGCTGTTGCGATCTCTCAAACGGAGACCATTTTGAAAAACTCGTTAGAGTTTTCGAAAATAGAATATAAAATGTGTCACTCCTTCCCCGATAAATCAGTCGTGATGAATGTATCCAAGTTAGGAGCGGAGCGCGCCGCGTGACGGGGCAGCGCCTCATTGGGTGGCGTGGTCGCCATATTGCTCAGAGCTTGTAGCTGTCAAACTTTGATATATTGCAGCAGGCTTTCTCTAGTGTGCGCCTTGTCTTATGATCACATTGATCACAGATTAAATGAAGAATCATTTTCTTATGAAGAATTGCAAACGAATATTTCCAGTGATTTCATAGCTTTGAAAAGCATAATTCCCTTTGTGTTCAAAATAAAAAACATAGAAAAAAGTCCAATATTTTGATTTCACGGGACGTTTTGAGAAATTGACGTTTTGTTCCCGAGGTGTAAAATTATAGCGAGCACCGACTACTGAGATAAAGAATTTGATTTATATTTTGACATTTTAAGCCAAAACATTCGTGTTTTTGTTGTAAAGTTAATTTATTGCTACAATAAAAACGACAGATATTAATAATGTTAAAGTATCAAGATCGCATTTAGGTTTATTTATACCTACGCAGTTCTTCGTATTTCCACATAAGAACCATGTAAATGACACCTACCCTACCCACATCCTTTTAAGAAGAAAAACTTCGTTAATTGAAGTTGAGATCAACATTATTTACTTAAGAAACCGCACTTAATAGTCATTCGCCATAATAGGCGAATTATTTGCCTGCAAAAACGTGTCACGTTTGGCGGTTTACCGCAAAACTTTATAGATGTACGAACAACTTTGCTGGTAGACCACAAGATACGCACATCATTAGATTAGCAAAGAGTTATAGCATATCGGCCATCGTAAATTAGACTTTAAATTGAGGCATTAAGGTTGATAAAACTTTCTTCAACGGTAGTATTAAAGTGTCTGATGAAACGAACCGACAATTTGCCATTTACTTAGCGTGCATAAAAGCGAATCATACTTGATAGTAATCTAGCAGATATCATGTTATTATAGTGATTCTCAATAGTAGGGACAGACAAGTCAATGCCAATAAAAAAGTAAGATGAAAACTTGGAGATCTGAAATAGTCTATGAATGGCGTTATTTATTCTACAGATACGATATTGAGTTTATGTAAGTTTAATATTCCTTCCTAATTTAAGTAGTCATCGAGTTATTGATCACTTTAATGTTGTACACTACATATGACACCAACAACTCTTTTGCACTTTATTAATGATTATTTATTATCTAAGTAAGAGAAACATCAAATCTTGTATTTAGTTTAAGAAGATTCAACAAAATTTTCTTTACAATATACAATTTAATCAATATAACCATTCACATTGCTCTTATCCCCAATACAAAATCGAATCTAGACCGTCCACTCCAGATTTATCTGCAAACAGTACACCATTCAATGAGCGCAATAAACCAGCACTTGAAATAAAATCGTGGAGTCGCTGTGAGGTTTATTAAATTGATAGGCCCGTACCCCGATCCATTACGAGATATAAAACAACTGTTGACACAGCCCATCATTGTACCCAATTATAAAACTAGGCATTACACTGTAATATCCCACGTATCTGTTATGATTCTTTGAGTTGGAAGTAATGCGCTTCGCTTCTGCAAATTGGTGTAATTTTTCTGCACTTATGTTTACTGGTCCTCCTTTAAGGCGGTTGTTGAGATGATTTAATTTATTAAATATTGTTGGTATTCTGCTTGCATTGTATTGTAGATACTATGATTTATGTTTTCAAGATCTTAATGTGATTCCATTTGTACAAAAAGACCAGAAGGCCTATTCTCGTAATTTGAAACGCTCAATATCTAGTCGCAGTCTCATCTCGGCGACAAACAAATGTCAAAAACTTGTCAAAATGTAGGGAAATTAGAGATAATTTTGACAGATTGAGACCGAGATCAGACTGTGAACATTCTTAAAATTACGAGAATTGCCCCTCTGATTATGAATTTTGCTAATGGTATATGTTAGGAATATACAAATCACTACCGGAATTCAAATTCTTCATTAACTTCGTTATATCATCCTAAATTTGAATACGACTTCGAAACAACAAAACGGAATAAGGACTAACAAACAAACATAAATTTATTCAAAATATACGTATCTTATTCCAAATTCACATTCGAAACGAAACTTTAAATCCGCGAGTTCGCCGAAATCCTGTTGCGAAAATTTTAAACGGCTGAAAGACAACAAAGTCACCTGAAAAGGAGTTGGTATTCAGGAGGTTGGGTTACCCAAGTTGGGCGTAGCCGCGTAACTTAGGTTAGACTTAAGTAAAGAAACCACAGCGCCGCGTTGTCTGAAGACCGACTTAAATCTCAGACGATGTTAGGTCTTGGATACAATATATGAAAGGATTGAGACTTTTAAACTGGATTTTTTTGTTATTTCGATTGAATAAACTGAAATGAAAAGATGAGCTGCGCTTATTTTTTTAAGTTTGGGACTGTTTTAGTAAGTTGCAGCGGCAATTGGTTACTAAAAATATGAATTACTGTTTCTACAATCTTGGGAGTTGAGCCTTCAGCATCTAATGTACTTATCTATCTACAGAGAACGGCTTATAGAACGAAATGAATAAAAGCATCACAAATGAAGACAAAGCCAGCCTTTTATCTTACTTTAACTTAACAAAGTTCTGCTTCAGTGTGTATTGTACTTAAATGCAAATTTCGCCGCTGAGCCGAGGATGCGCCGAGATTTTACCGGCATTTGAAATAAATATACCAGATTTGCAGTCTAGAGTTTTATGTCGAGACGTGTTTCATTCACAACTTAATTCTTAGGAAACAAAGACTACCTTCCAGATTTATACAACCGAATGCACTTCGAGGAACTTGAAGTTGTGACTTACTTCGTTCAAGGGATGAATAAACGAGAATTATTTATGTGATTCTGTCTCGACAATACAATGTAGATATACGTCATACAATGTATCTCGTACCGTCAAAAATACTCCCAATTTCGCGAATGAAAATATTGGTCCTTCAAGAAAAATATAACCTCCATGAACAATCCGAAGTAGTCTGTAAATAACAGGGTCGACGTTGTTTAGTCAGCGCGTCACGATACACCACCAATAAAATGTTCCCTCCCGAAACCTGTGTCAATAAAGATAAAGGAAAACTAATATCAAAACAAGAATAGGTACGTGATAAGAAAACATTTATTCCCTATGTTTAATGCATGATTTGTCATAATTCCCCGGCCTCCCCGCCCTGCCCGTTGTTTTGTATCTCGTGAGGAAATGGGCGGCTATGATTTATCGTTTGTCTTATTTATCTCGGACGCGGAGAAAAATTATATGAGGGGTAACATTGGAAGTATTGCCAGGTTTATTAACAAATGTACCGACGAGATTGCGGTGACGTAATTGCTATTTATTCGAGCTGTATGCTCTCTCAGTGATAACCTACAGTTAGTTTTACCATATGGGATTGGATGTAAATTACGTATTGTTCATATTCATTCCGGGTTAAAACAAAACTGATTGGTATCCGATGTAAAATGTTTACATAAGTTTTCATTTGTTTTATCAAGCTCTACCGCAACCTGAAGTTCGTATTTCATAACATTTTTTTTATTAGAATTTATTGCAGCTAAAGTCAAAACAAAACGCAGGTGAGTTTCCACATTGCAATTTTAATTCATCCCTCTGTAACATAGAGGCAATAAAGCCGCGAATCAAAAGTTGGCAGTAAATCACAATACGGCGTCCGCTGCCCCGTGTTTGCTCTCGCCCACATAATCCGTTCATACGGCGGTAAATCCATCCAGCAGTGTCGCGTACAACACTAAATCATCATAAGAGAATCCAGCTCTATACGCGTGTACTACACAAACTACACATATTGCTGATTCGGTTTGGCAACATCGCTTATACAGCGAAATTTACTATACACCACTATGAGAGCGCGAGTTATTCCCACATCCCTCACAAAACAAAGGCTTCGTATAATTTTATATTTGTAATACCAAAACTTTCAGGAACTAATAACGTTGTAGGTAACTACATTCGGATTCATTATCCAATCGTCGAATATCGAATGGAGCCGCTGAAAAAAATCACCGTTTTATTTGATTCTTTTTTATTCGATTTACGCTCGGTGCGCCAGTTACTGAAAAAGTTTGCATCGTAATGCAATCGTGTGGCATTAGTTTTGCCGTTTATCAGCGCGTTCTCGCTGCTGCAAAGCTTTGAGGGATTAATCTAGCGGCGTGGTGCGGAATGGAACTGTTACTTTAAACTCGTGAAAAACTTCACATTGTATCGTTGTGGAGCGATGTCGTCATGTTTTGCTACTGAATTTAGATAAGCACTAAATTCCTAATCCATAATGCATTATTAGGCTGCTACTTTGTCTGGCATAGGCCCAAGTCTAGTGAAGTTGCACATGCAAGCTTTTCCGAGTACAGTACCGTTCTAGAATACGACTATTAAGCAATTATTCCTTCGTTAAAAAAGGGGTCATAAAACAATAAAAGGAATGGCTAAACAACGTGTGCACACGCAATATTTGTTTGTGAAACATCGCAATTTTTAGTTGAGTGCTGTGCGTGAACCGTGGCCTGCAATTTGGCGTTTTCGCTCGATTTATGCGAATATCAGCGCCCCGCGGATAGCGGACAAACAAGCGGAATTTGTTGTTGAAACAGAGCTATTTTTTTTGGTTGAACTTTTATTTACATTAGTAAAGAGCAGGATGTTTTACACGGTGCGCGATTTAAAAAAATATAAAAGGAATGAATGTAGAGCAGAGTTACAGTGCTGAAAACATTTTGCGTTTATCTATTGCCATGGAAACTTTCCCCTATAAATCCTTACTATTGCTATGTAAACTTCTCCAATTTTTTTGTGTTTAGTTTTAATAGGCACCAAACCTGTTTTGTCTTAGGGCTGATTTTTCCAACGCATGTAAATTTTATTCGAGGAATAATTTTGAATTTTTGACAGTTCTTCCATACAAAATCTGTCAGACGTCAACTTTATTCCACGAATAAAAATTATCTGTCGATTGAAAAATCAGTCCTTACTAAAATATTGCCACACATATTCAACCCTCCCACAACTTTTCACCAACCATAGTTTTAACAGCCCAATCAGCACATAAAGCATTGTCATTACAATACCAGGTCTGTTAACATATGTGGTCGCGAACAATACTCCGCAGATCAGTTACCTACGTTTGTTAAGGCCTGTCTGTCTGTACGTCAGAGGTTTATTGGACAAGCGATTGAAGCGATAGTTCGCCCGCCAACGACGACCAACGAATTGGGTGTGCACTGTCGTGGTAGGGTTACGTTTCGTTTCTAGGATTTCGATTTATTTGTGTCGTGAGTTTTGTTTGGTTTTAACCGAAATGTTGTTATGTTAAACGTGGAGGAAAATTGCGAGTTGATACGAAGAATAATCAAAGAGAAAAGGTTTTAATTTTCAGTTGTAAACTCATTCTCTTTCATCAAAAAAATCTAATATTTATTTTGCAGTCCTAAAATGTTGCTATCGATATGAACTCCTTTTTAATATAGGTAGGTAGGACTTATTTCAAAATATCCTGAAACTAGACCAGGGACCAATTAAAATACTTATTCATTTAGGTCTGAAACTTTCCCGATTTTTCCGACAAGCTGTTACTATAAAAATGAACATACTTACTTAAGTGTACGCGTATTTCGGATGACTCTACCATCAAAAGCTAACTCCTCCACAAAATTTCATGCATCCAAAAATGCACCTTCCTCTCTATAAATTCGCCTATAATAATCTGAAGTTGATTTGGCAATTTGCCCTAATTTGGCAAATAATAGCAGCGCGGTCTGAGATCGTTTTTCTGAGCATGTTTATGGCTGGCTGCCGTGGTTTATCTTGCAGGACAGCTAAAAGAACCTCACAATAGGGGGCGCACTACCTACCTACTGCTTGCCTCATCCATCTGCCTGAGAATTTTGATGTGGAGAATTATATTTTTAGATTTAAAATGTAGAGAGAAAATGTTTCAAGTGTTTTGTGCATGAGTCTTTTTATTGTTAGGGCTTTAAGACCTGTTTACATATTCTATATGAAACCTCTGCCTGTTTTTATTAATGACAATTTATTAGTATTTTAATATTTTTTTCAGGGATTTATAATCGTGTAGAGCAATGTAAAATACCGCCTTATTATGTTCTACAAACTTAAATCAAAATTCTATTCAACTACTCGAGCGAAATCTCCAGAGAAAATACAACCAATTTACACTTGTAATTACATTCATAATTAACCGCTAAAATAAAATAGCTTCCCGTTTAATTTTAAATACTAATACAGTATAGAATTTATTGGGTTTATCTGCAGTCCCCGCGGCCACGGGCGGCCTGTAAACAATGCTGATATGAAATATTAGTTTCAACCGAGCCATACATCTAGTCTACTTGTTATTAACCTTGCTAACTTTAGTATTTATATGTGTATGAACATACGGAAACCAAGTTTTGTATTGCGAAAATTGAATAATAAATTGGGTTTGTTTTCTGTTTGGTATATGAAAGGATTATGTGAAATAAGTTAATATAAAAAGAGGTGCGTAATGTTAGTAATGAGGGTCCATAATGCTAAGGTGTTTTATAGCAAACCAACACTGATGAAAACTTTAATATTAATATCTACTACTCGGATATCGAATTAATCATTCAGTGACATAAGTCAGTTAAGCTTAGCAAAATAATATCTGGAATTCTGGACTCAACTAAAATTATGGCTGAAATACCATGACTACATACCTACATTTATAGATATGAACATTTTAGTTCAAAATCTCGAGTTAAAATGAAACTTGATGGTATCAGTCGATAAATTATACCCATCCTTAGTAAAATAATATCCAAACTTACAAAAAACTAAACTTGAAATACGTATAAAAAATGCCATGACTAGAAAATATCAATCAGCCAAACATGAGTAATCCTCCTTATCTTTCAACCCCTCACTTAAACCACAAAGTTTCAGTTTACACATCCGGTTTAGACAAGGGACTTGCGAGTACGTCTCCCAGTGTCTCTGTACCTATTCCCGTCTGGCTAGCTCCGTATAGTTCGCTTAGTTCTTAGGACAGCAACAATGCGCTCGCCACGAGGAGTCCACTGATGTACGATGACACAGTATATGTAAGAAGTAAACATAAAAAAGGAATATGTGAGAAACATTTTTACCATCTTGAAAGCTAGAAAATATGGTCATCTAGATACAAGAAAAAGTAGCAAATAGGGATATTTAAAATGAAACAGTAAATAAATTAGAGGACACTGATGGCGAAATGATGAAAATAGATAAAAAGCTCAACTTGGAAGTAGAAAACTAATAACAAGATCTAAAAACAGAACCCATTGAAAATATAGGCAATTTGATATAGCATATTGCCTTAAGAACTCATCCTTAAGGAAATTAAAACAAACACCACTTACGAACTCCTCACAGCCAACTCGAACAGACAGCACGACTACCAGTAGGTCCAGAATTTAGCCGCTGTTAATTTGTCACAGTGAATTAGCCACGGACGGGGGTAAATGATAGCGTTAGCATGTTGCACCCTGCACCGCCAATATGCTCGTAAACGTCGCACCAGGACAATTTAATACCTAACTATGTATCTAGATGTCTATCTCACTGGATATACGATGATTATTCCGGACCACTATAAAATATTCTTAGTCACGTAATTACGATTTTGAACGTATAAATTGTGCGTCAGATTGTAAGCAAATTGGTTCGGTTGGCTGATGAACGTGGTGATTGGTGTGATTTTGGTTTCTAATGGTGTCTAGATTGTGCCAAGCTTATGCTTCACGTTTTCTATATGAACACCAACAAAAAAGCTCTGTTGTAATTATGGGCTAAACTTCATATAGAACTCAAAGCTAAAAATGTATAATTGAACAATTTGGAAATCAAAAGAATTGCACAATTCAAATAACAGATGCGGAAACCCCAAAACCTTTGTTGGCCAAACATGAATGAACTGAACGAAGTTCATTAGTCGCTACTTCAAACAATAACCAACAATTAACAGACTTTGGAACGAAACTTGATGACACCATAAAACTATTTAGTTGCACCAATTTGAGGACCCAAACACACTTAAAAAGGAACTTTAGAAAGTCAGGACGATCATAAAAGTCCATACGATACATTATTACGGGAATACAGTAAAAAACTGAACAATACATTTTAACTTTACAGTTACCTTTGTACTGTAGATAAAGGGAGAAAGTTGCACAACGGTCAGCTTTCTAAAATTCGATATTGTTTGTCTATTGTTCAGTATAAAACTGTTTCTGGTTGAAAGAAAGTTTGCTGTTTGAGAAACTGCTACGGAGTTCGAGTGGGAGTCTAGAGTTATGCCAAAATACGGACCTATGCTCACTTAGAATGGTTTGAACTCAGTTATCGACGGTGGTCATATCTCTACATCGATTGATGGATTTAATGACATCATTGAAATTAATATGGAACTCGAAATGTCCCTGAACATATCCACAACAAGTCCTGTCCACAACAGACATAAACGATATAGTTATTTTTGATGTTAATACTATTTAATTAAAGATCTCACAAATCGTAATCAGATATGTCAGCTTCCATTAACTATTCTAAATCTACAATTACCAAAATAAGAGGGACAATAAATCCTATAAACTGTTATAAATACCGTGCACGGCATGTGCTTAAGTTTATACTTTTAAGTAGTTATAAGTGCGGGTTCAGTGTCGTGCCGGGGCGCGGTTACAGTCGCTTGTTAGCGAACAATGCTATATGCACGTTTGTGCATATCTAGATATGTATTGAGACCTGTACGGATGAAGAAAAAGCCTCCAGTTGCAGACATTTGCATTGCATTGGTTGCGATGGAAAGAATTGTAAGGAAAATGTCGAGCTAGATAGTTTCTTTAAGTTTCTTATGTGACTTGTTACTTACCTATTGCAGGAACTGCGTGTTGTTAAGGAATAATGATATGGCCAAGATTTGTCACACACTTTCTTTTATATATTTCAGTCAATAAAATATAAAAAATCATAATTTTTTTCTTTTGGTTAAAATACATGACACTGAGTTCCCGCTTGCAATATTGCTCGATGAAAAAGTAGACACATGGTAGGACTTGGTTCAAATAAACAACACTTGTTGTGTCTGTCAAGTGGGCATTAAATAACACCAAACAATATATAAAGAAGCCGCGCACTGTGACTAATGTACAAGTAAATAAGTGTTAATAGACCATAAACAATAATATTCGACTAATGTAGACGTTTACGGCTGTCTACCAACACGACAATAACACATCAACTGTATCAAGCCTCATTGAACTAAACACGCTCCATGAATTGACGATTCAGATTAAGAAATCAATCGAATCGAATCGTATCGAATAAAAAATCGAATAGATTCACAATTTTAAACATCACTGTTCAAGAGAATGTGATTTTTATTCATCGATGGTAATTTTATAGTCATTTTTAAACACATAAATGTATGTTCTTCAGATTTGTACATTTGCATGTGGTGTGTTATAAACACGTGGAGTTTATAAGTGTCTACCCGATGCTCGAGTGTAGTGCCGTATTCAGAATTTCCACCTAATAAAGGCCATGTTACGTGTAGGGAACGTAAGACACGCAATTACGAAGTACCCAGTTTAAGAAGGCCTTCTTCTCCCTTCGTGCAGTTGACGATAGGAACAAAGACAAGGGAAATATGTGAAGGGCGGCGGATCACGTTTGATTGGCGGAGGTGTACGACGAAGTTTCACGTTGAACGTTAATTAGTGCGTTCCTCACGGTCTCAAGCGTGTATGGATGTATGTTCGCGAGATTATGTCTCGGTAGGATTAAAAAAGGTGCAGCAAAACATATTAAATCCTACTTCAAATCACAAAACGGTGGAGTATTTTATGGTATTTAGGAGATAAAGTTGTTATAAACTCATGCAATCTCGCACTGAATACGTCGTTAATACAAGAAGCAATTTGATGTGCAGATTAATGCGCGGAACAATTTATAGACAATTACGGTAACCAACGCCGCCCCGGGATCAATTAACACAAAGGCGCTATTGCAAATTAGACTAACTGGACACCTATCTAGACACCTACCGGTATTAGATATTCATGATTGCGCTCCAACTACCTCAGCGATTTATAGCATAGATCTGCAGATAGTGATTTTCATCGATACAGTAATCTATTTTAATTAATAATTAATACTAACAAATGATTTGTGTTAATTAATGAACAAACAATTCCATTTTATCTATGAGTAATAGAACACACCTTGGGGCATGACAATTTTGGTTAATCGACCATTTTGAATGGCCAAACACGCCTTTAACAAATACTTGAGATTGAGATTTTTACAAGTCTGAACAATTTGTTAGTATTTTATAGAAGGTTGGCCTAAAACACGTGTTGTAATTGGTTAATATATTTAGAGGCGAGCCCGAAGAAGTGGGCAATCTATCTAAGTCCATCCCAGGACGCTCGAGGCTCGTAAATCCGCCAGTCAGAGTCACCACTGTGCTCCCAAGGGCTTCCAAACAGTTTTGTATGGTCAGCTTAGTGTTATTGAATGTTTTTATTGGGAATGTTTGGATGCAATCATTTTATCGGATAGAATAAGCAACCGCGTCCACCTGTACTTACACTGATAGCATCATACTATGAAAAGCTGGTTTCTGAGGGTTGTGGAGGTCAAATGCAGTCGCTTCACGGAAAACCAGAAGCTTGCTTTAAAATGGAAGGAGGGACGACTGGTCTTGTATTTGCTAATGACCTCGCGACCAGTTCTTTTAAGCATGACGGACAGGCGGACGATGTTAATTTGTCCAGAGAATATAACTCTGAAAAAGTTGCTATTCCTTTACAACATATTTGTGTGTTCGCGATTTCAGTTAGTATATATTTAGGTTGTAGGAGGAAATCTTGGAGTAAAAAAATTACAGAATAATTTATCACCAAAAGCCTTTTGTCCATGGGACTTGATGGGACGCTTTAGATCTTGGGAAGATAATACCTAATAGCTCTAACAGGCAAATTGGCAAACACAGCAAAATGTAATTAGTATTGAATTGGATGCTACTGTCCAAGTGTCCATCTACTTGAAATAATACTACAGCTGCTTCTGCAATTGGGAATTCTAAAATTGGATACTATGAAAATAAATGCATAGTACGATCTGAGATCCATTTCATACTCGAAGTAATCGACGGTTACAATAGTGACAATTTCAAGAGAACAGAAATTATCGCGCTAAATATTACCTCCGTTGCTCGCACGTCATTAAAGCGATCATTCCTAGCGAGCCCTCGTCCAGGCTTTATGAGGCTCATGGCTATCTATCCCATTGTTAAGTCGACCAACAGGTGATTTTAATTGAGTTCCCTTTAATAAGAGGACGACTACTGACTCTCAATGAACGATGAATTAAGAAGTTAATATTATTTTATTATTCTGGTGAAGTATGCCTCGTTTATTATATTACTCAAGTATTTGATCAAAATAATATCAAAGAACTTCATAAGTTTAAGTGTCTATTTTATAGCAACCTTATCAGAGGCGATGGCAGTTTTAATTAACAGTTTTTCCACAGTATCTAATCCAATAATTTAAAATTCAATTGATCCACCTGCGACTAATTCGAGTTTTTCTCAACTAAGTTTCGTGCAAAACATTAAAATTCAAGTGGAGAATTAATAAAGAGATAAATAAATTTAAGAGCAGCGGGAATGTGGGTCTGCCGTTACGGGCCCGGTTCGCTTTATGTGCATATCGAAGATGGATGGCGCAGTGTGCGCTGCGGCAAGGCGCGGGCGGGTGGGGCCCGCGGGGGCCGGGGGACGCACCGCCCCCACCGCGCGCAGTAATGGCCGCGACCACTCCAGCCCCGTCAGACGACAAAAATGCCATAATAATGGCCCCTGAATAGTTTTTGCCGCACCGCTCTAAATACCCACTGAGCCCCTAGTACGTGACGACACGCCGGTCATCTCTCTTTTATTGAGAAATTCGTCAGTTTTATACCCGTATGTAAAAAACTACATGTCGAAGGGCCGGAATCCGGTTGTGTCATTTCAAACACTTGATAAGTATCGTTCGGGAACTTTTTACGCGCAGAATTTCAGCGGAGCTTCTCTCGCTTAGTATTCGACGAATGCGAGGTTTTTATCCGCTTTAAGGATGGCACGGTCACCTTCAGGACGCTTTAATTGTGAACCAATAAGAAACTTATTTCTTTTATAGACTCGAGATGCTCCACTCCACTGACAATGCCTTATTAATGGCTATTCGCATTGGAAATATAAAAAAATGCTATCCGAAGTTCTAAAGCGGCTGGAGTCTGGACTGAATAAAGTCCATCGCTAATTTCTATATACAGTATTGATGTGGCGAATCTTCGGCAGATAAATACCGACGAGTGTAAATCAAATATACGCTAAGGTTGAAACATTAATAAAACAATCGAATTCAATATTTAACAAAAAGTAGCGAACGCAGCCTCGATGGAAGACAATATTTATGGAGCTGCTGGAATTCAGAGCAGGCCAGCTCGAATGCAATAGGTATGCGTTTATGAACTAATAAAGCATTGCTGAACTAAAATCGAAACCGAGCAAAACGTCTCACAGTCATCAAACAGCTAATTAAAAACAACGATCTGCTAATAATTGACGGTGTTATTATCGAGGCGGCATTATTGAACGTCACAAAAGGTGGACCAATTAAGAGTTTCCCCGAATGTCCGAGCGAAAAGTTCAGAATGATAGCACCGTCAATTATGGCTGGCCGCCTCGCAGCCCGCTCAGCCAATTACCAACCAGCCCACCGATTGATAAAAAGAGTTTCGAAAAATTCGCCCAAACAAATTTGGGTTATCTGTGAAGGGGAACCGCAGGCACTACGTGAAGTTACTTTCCCAAAGACCAATTTCGACCACCGAAACTTAACTGTCGATAATGTTAATAATTATAAACCAGAGAAAATTGTAAGCTGATAAGTCTCTCGGAAGCGCTGACGAATTTGGAGACATAAAAAACTGTAACGACGACGCAGAAATTCAACTTTTCACGAATACGATTTTATTTACGAGCCGAGGACGAGAAGAACCTCGAAAAAACTAGTTCGCGCTTCATGTATGAACCATGACGCGGTCGCAAGAACAATCACCGAGAATAATTCATATTCCGAGCGCGCTGCAAACATCCAGAGCCGATTTACGGGCCGCCTCTGCGCTTCTGTCGCGACCGGTATCTTAGTTACTTTCGAAAATAATTGGATTTCGATTGTGCGAGAAAAAGGCATTCGCGGGGTACCCGTCATTACTGGTTACCTTTTACAGACTGTATAAATCGTAATTGGGGATGTGTAGCGAGCGCTATCGCGGCATCGGTCGTGTCTAACGCTTGGGTACGCGGGCTTAAGGAGCCCCTTGCCTATTTAGTTCCCATATCGGCGGCTATTGGAAGGGGCGCCGGGCCAGGCGACACCTGTATGCGTTATTTTGTCGCATAAATTGTCGTCAATTCAGTCGCGAGGCGGTCGCGTCCCCTGGTTTATTGAACTCCGTATCCAGATAAGGCGCGCCTTCCACGTAGTAGCGGTGAAAATATCCCATAATCTCGTAATTTTTCCCGCTCGTTTGCATTTCCTGCAGGAGTTCGTGAGCGAGTCATGCGCTTCTCATAATTAATTCAATTCAAATCACATCGCCCACGAGTCTTCCAATTTATCTGGTGCACCTTATACGGAGCACGATTGTACTCACTGAGATTTCTCACACTATAGCTATATACTGTAGGTAGTCCATATTACCTTTGCCCCCTATTTAAGTATAAGTAATATAAACGGTAGTGAATATCGTACGAATCGTACGTAACTAGATAGTGGCAGTGTATTAGCACACAATAAACTTATCTAAGAAGAATCTGCTGTGTTTGTAGCCGCTCTCCTAAAACGTCTATTTTCCGCACGGGCAATGGAAATGTCGTCGGGCCTGGATAAACGGGTGTGCGGGCACAGGAGAGCGGCGGGAGAGCGGGGGGCGGGAGCGTGTTCTAATGAGGCGCGCCCAGTGTGCGCGGGCGCTGCTCTCACGCACGCACGCCAGCGATTTATGTACTTAGGTATGAATTTAAATGAATACCTACGCCCATTTCAATTACGCAATATAGTAGCTAAGTATGAATTGCAGTAAAAATTTCAAGTTTGTTTTTTAACTCCGCCGCAAGCAAAATCACATTTAAATAAACACGACCGACCGACATAAATCAAGATTAGTGAGGATTTCGAAACAGCTGTGATACATGACCGCCAGAAATAGTTGCTTAATGACATCTCTGCCATTTATACTTAAGTGATTTCAGTACCTACCTAGTTAGGAACGGGTGCCGGTTGAGGAGCGTGAGTAATTTAAGTATTCACATAAACATTAATTCGCTTTTTTCTCGATCCCGAAACCCGGAGAGGTGCTTTAGGTCAATAAATATTAGCAAATAGGCACTTCGTATGTACTACCGTAACGCACTGGCTTTTAAACGAATTGCTTCGCATAACAATAAAAACGCCTATAGGCCCTTTCACACATTCTAATGTGCCCAATGCTCCTTCATTTGTCGGGGGCCAGCACGCAGAGGAAATATTTTCCCAAATCCATACAGCCTTAAGGATCTCATAAAGCAGTCGTTTTCCCCACGCGAAAGTATGGAAGTGAGATTTATGTGGGGGACTTCGGTCTCGAGCCCGGGGCTTTGCTATGATGAATTGACACTTTTTCAGTGGTGCCTACAAATTTCAACTCCAACAATATACGCACCCGGAATGAACAATGAGAGGTAAGAGTTGCCGCCGTTATGGCTTGGGAAACTTTTAATGTCTCCAATGAGGTAAAGCTACCATAAATATTCCCATTCGTGAGATTAGTAGCACTTACTGGAAGTTGAGTAACGCAACCAACTGTGAGTGCTGTTAATTAAGTAGGAAAAAGATTTCTTATGATTTTTAGACGCTCATTAGGCCAGCATATATGAAATGATGTCGTTCCACAAGGGACTGTCTATTTATATTTTAATTTCCCCCTCATTATACAGTTTGAAGAGCCATGCTCACGTGTACCTGGGGGCAGCAAAAAATATAAACACATTATAAACATGAACGGCCCACCGCCATGGCTTCGCGTCACGGAATCTTCGCTTGCATTTTTGCATAACAAACCCAGCTTTGATTTGTTGACTGCGTTTTATCACTTCGAAACACTTTGTTAAAAAAGTAATTATTCACCCGGGCCGAGACTTCAACTTTCTTTATTCTAAAATAATTTGAGTTTACTTCAGCAAATGAAAAGTCTACATAACATAGTAGTCACGTGAATGAAATAAAAACTAGCGAATGCAAAACAGTATACAATGATGACTTCATTCATCCAATGAAGCTTTAGGCAGTCGTCTAAATTATAATAATAAGCGGGCGTGAGCTCAGCCGATGGCTCGTCTTAATAAAGCCATTATAAATATCTGATTCCTCGGTGTACGTCCAGTCGCTCGACGCCAAATGCCAAAGGGTTACCGGTCGTATATTTTACGATACAAGGATAATTTAAATGAGACGTTCATATAGTCTTACTTATCGACACCCATACGTATTTTGACATGTAATATTATAATACCTGTAGAGTCCAAGTCGACGGTATATTTAACTTTCTGTTCAAATATATATCGATTTTAAAGTTGGTTTAGTTTCGGGCATGAAACCGTCGTGATACATTCATACAACGAGCGTGCAGTCGTGTGCTACACCTATTATGGGTACGAAGTCCTTTCGTTAACTTATTTGCATTTCAGAAAAGATTGCCTAAATTTTTTGCGCCGTTTTCGTTCCGTTTCAATTAAACCATTTTTACCTTAACGACGAGTATACACACGCGATAATAAGCATGATAGATCGAATTTATAAGACAGTAACTACACGACTTGATTTGAATATTTTTGAATTGATGTTTGCATATTTTGAGGTCGCCAACTTTCCAATAAAAAATAAACGGGAGGTATGTATATTCGATGCGGTAACCGGTGATTTAAGTGGCCGGCTAGCTAACAATAGTGGTCTCGGTCGTATGAATAAAACGTATACAAATTTAATCAAAGAGAAATCTATTAGTAAAATGAGAAGTACGGAAGGGAGCGCACCTATACATATTCAACGAGGCACTGCATCACGAACGGGCCAATTTATGCGGCAACTCCTGAGAGTATCTTACTTTTACCTCGGCCATATGTAAAACTGGAGTGTTTCTTTGCGCGATCAGATCGTCACCTGGTGGACTCAGGAATATTTATTATTTCTTAACAACACCTTTCATGACTTTTATTTTAATCAGCTATAAGCCTACCTCTCCTATAAACTTGTAACAGTAAAAAACAGAAATTGAAAATGCACCTAGCGTGTCACATTGTTATCAATTTCATTAAAAACGAGCTATAATATTATACGTTGAATTAAATCCAGGTGAACGCTTACATTAAGCTTTATAGTATGTAAAAAGCAGGTATGTACTGGCAGACTACCGACTGCCTAGTTGGGTCTTTGCACAAGTTTCCTTTAAAGTATTAATCAAGAGCCATGTCGCGTTTTACCTTTCCTTTTTTATTTTGCAAGTGCATCTGCCCTCTTCATATAGTCATAAGTTTTATAATATAACCTTTATAATAATATATTTACTAGCGGTTCCTATTACTGCTATCATCGACTTCATTCCATTCATCACTCGGAGTAATTATCAACATTCTTGACTTTTACTAATGCGTTTGACTTATTATACATTAGAATATTTATAATGTCTTCATATAATTATGTTTCATTTATATTTACTCTAATTAGGAGACCAAATTACCATTTTATTTTAATGTAACGTAATTCTACAATGTTAAAGAAATATAAAAAGAGTTTTGATGTTGATAAATAAAAAGTGTGCCACAAGGGTGCGACCTAGGCCCCAAAATATCAAAACATGCATGTAAGAATCTACCGTTACATTTCATTACGTCAGTGTAGTAAGGCACATAGCAGATGGTATCGCTTACAAAACGACTTTATCTAGTCACGTTGTTATGTACAGTTAGTTCTGGAAACACGAGTCGGCTAGGGGTTCCAATTTTGCTGTTATTTTGCTCCCATACGCTTACCGGATCATTTAGTATGGAGACTGACCCTTCGTGATTTTGTTGTAAGAGTAGAATACATTTTCATTATATTATCATTCGTTTTTAATTCCCAAACATTTGGATACAATTTTAGTTTTTTTTAGACAGCTTGTAGTACCTATTAGGAATCCTGCTTGTGATTACAAAATACGGTCTGGTTTAAATAATCGAAGCTTAACCATTTTTAAATATTTATTTAAATCGTGCTTTTTGAACAGGGCAGTGTGGAAAAATATAGTTGCGTGTAGCGCCAGACAGGCGCTAAAGTAGGGGGATCGATGTCCCAATTGGGATCCAACTTGGACGGGGTGACGACGGAAAAACTGTCCCGGCTTTAGAATTTATTCCATACATCTTGTTTTAAAGACTGTTACAAAATAGTAATGGAACTTTCCAGATTTATTGGCAGTATAAATAGGAAGAAATGGCTTGTGACAATTTTTAAAATCTTGATTGCGGAAACATTAATATTGTTCGCGACCACATGTAAGATAAACTCATGAATTTATTATGTTTACACATGTTTTTTATTTTCTCTTGATGAGAAAGACATGTGTTGATGTCATATCCCCATTCTTTAAAAACAGAAGATTCGAACAACGTTTAGAAACTAGCTATAAAACAGTTGTTACTATTTCATAGAAAAAACATCAAAAATAAATTACAAAATTAATCATTCCCTAGAATAAAGTTATTCTGCTATTATCTAGTATATAGGTAACTGAAATAGTATCTCGATAAATGTTGGCAATATAATGGTGGCCTTAGACGTATTTGAATATCTTGGCGCGCATCGGTCGCCCGCCATTGTTGTCGCTACCCAGTATGGACTTAATTAAGCAGGGGTAGAATAGGTGGAAAGATCTACGGGAATTTAGAGGATGGTCACTGGTGGTAAAGCCAACCAAATAAGTACCTACTTATAATAGCCTGGTTATTGAAGTTGCCGAGGTGTTAATTGCCAACTTGGAAGATATAGTATCTTGTTCGAATAATGATAAAGAAATAGTAAGTAAAAAGTGCAAGGAAATAACAAGGATTCTGTAGTTTCAGAGAAAGAATTACGTCCTTTATGAACAATTTGACTCCCAATATTCTGTTGGGGAAACTTCACTATATTCCAAGCATGACTGTGTGTCCACATTGATCCTTACGTCTGCGTTCAAAGCAATAATATTAATGTTTGCCGTCTCAACGTTTATTCGCTTTCAAATTCGGCTGTTGGGAAATCAAGATGGTAAACTTGCAGTACTTGTAGTGGTCGCCGTTCCGACCTCGGGGGATAACAAACAATATTTCGAACGTTAGTTTGAGATGCTGTGTGGTCGAGCGCACTTACTCTTTGTTAATTAACGCTAGTAAATATAAAGGCAAAACTTTATATACAGTAGGAATATAGCAATTCTTGAATATGTTTTGGAGTTTAGCGTTTTATATTGGTGTGTCTAGATGTCTTCTTCATTTTCTCAATCAACACATTAAGGCTAACTTAGCAACAAAATAAAAACGCCCACTTATTTATATTCAATTCAAATAAATCGATAACTTCGGTTTCACTTTACCTTTCAGAGTAAATAAATAATTCAGCAGAACAAATGAAGCAGAAAGGAAGCCGCGGCTCCCTTAATGCAATCAATTAAGTAGGTACACATATAATTGTGTTAGCGAGTCAATGGCAAGCGTAACTCGTAATTAAAATAGTTTATTCTAATCCAGTATTCAACTAAGGCGAGTTTTTCCACGACTGTACAGCGAATATGGTGCGGGTTTTAGCAGAAGCGATAAGCGATTGAATTTTGGATGACCGCTCATTCAGAAAATTTTAACTAAGTTATACTCGCCTAAAATATACCCAAAAAAAAATACAGATGTAAATACACATAGAAGTCCCGAGAAAATGAAAAACCGATAAGAAGTTAATAGAATTACGAAGCCTTTAACTCATTAAACATAGTTTATGTATGACAAATTGTACAATTCCGTGCTTTACGTATGCATGGCAAACAGGTTTGAAAGAGCGTGCGTGCACACGCAGGATCGCTATTCCCGCTCCGCTTGTGAGCTCGGCCCAATCAGGGAGAGGCCGCGGAGTTTACTGCAGGGATATAAATTAAATGCTTACGTTTCGCTTGCCCCGCTTCGCTAGTTTAATTAAGCGTCTCCTCCTTTGTGTCTGCATGTGCGTACACATTCAACATGTTCCCTGTTGTTCTTAGAGACCACTGGAGACGCATTGTCCCATTCTATCGACCTATAGCTACCTCGAGTCGGTTTGAATTTAAATTCCAACCGTTGCTTTTGGTAGGGAGAGATAGCGTTCCTTAAAGGGTTCGGTTGATGAATCTTTTTCGTTTTGTTTGGCGATAGTTGCCAGGGACTGTAAGCAGACTTAAAATTCCTAGTGAGCCTAGCAAAACTGTATTTTTTTTTTACATCAAAGTTATATACATTAAACATTTCTTTCCATCGCCAAGGCTATAAAATATTAACACAAACAAAGTCAACAATAAGTCAGACTTGTAGACATTACTAATTACCCCACGAATATTTATAAGCAGTTTATAAAATGTATGTAAGCATGTAAGTTACGACGTACAACCTCTATACATAATGAACCCTTATGTATAAGCCAGCACAAGCTGTCCACATAATTGCGTAACGTAAATTGCCTAACACAGAATGTGTCAAAAAAGCAACGTTAATTTGTACTGACAAACTGTGCACAACATGACTGTGAGATTAAATTTTCAAACATGGTGCCCTCAATTAATTTTTCCTCCGGAAAATTTTTCATCATGTCCGTACGAAGTAACCTGTTGTTTAATCTGGGAGAACATCGGTTATGGGGAAAATGTTTGAACATATACCTGCATGAAAGCTCTATAGGACTCCATTTTTTCCCCGCGACACAGCTTCCAATCACATTCTCAAACAAACTCAAAACACGCACGTACTACAACGAAGTTATGCGAATACTACAAGAACTTTAAGCCGTTCATAGCTCCGTTCTTTAGCAGGTACAAAAGCTTTTTTACCTTAACAATGGCGACTTTCTCTCGAACAATAACTCAAAAAACTATATTTTTTGTTCTCCCGATGCAACAAAACCAACTTTCTCTTTGCATTTGTGCAACAAACAGTTACTTTACAAATAGAAAAAGATTCACTTCAAACAATAATTTTACAGTCAGTATTTGTCGCGTCTTCGATCGAGCTATCCGATCCACGGCACAATCGTGATGATACTGAAAAACGGTATTCTTTTATCCAGAAATCTCTTAACGAGGTTAGTTTAGGCAAACTTTTGTGATGTGATTTTTTGTTCCGTTTTATTCGGGTCCATATGAGTACGTTATATTGTCGTTTCAAAGCTGTGAGTCCCGAACCAAAGGGTTGAACTGTTCGCGCCAGTTTTGGATGCGCAGGAGTGAGCGTGATGCAACGATTCCGTTAATAGCTGCTTGGTTAGAACGGAGAACACGTTTGGAGAATAATTTGAATACCGAAATGCAGATGGCTTCTTTTATCCAAGGGGCTCCGGACCCGCCGAACTACAAGTTAATTAAGGTTTGCCCATCAATTAAATATTGGTTTTGATTGTTTTCATTTTGCAGATTAAGTTGTGCTCTTGATTTATACATTAATTGTGTTTCTTAATTAAGAGATTCACTGCGGGTCCGTGAACTGGTTGAGTCAGGCTATTTGCAATGCTAAAACCGTCTCTGATAAAGTATACGTAGGTACATATGTAAATAAGTTGATAGATTCGAATTTCTAATTTAGAGGGTATCGAATCCACAAACGAGAGCGTCACGAATCGAAACGAAGGTCATCTCTTATAAATTTTGGTCAGTAAGTTATACAGCGCGCCAATAAATCGTCGCAGTCAAATCCCGCACGTTCGTATCTGGGACGATGCATTCGTTCAACGAACGGATTCACTGAGCGAAACACCAAAATTTATTGGGTTAGTAGTTGCCGTAGGTCGATAAAACTACAAACCGACAACAGAACGGCTTAACTCAATAAATCGGAAGGAAAAAAATACGACCTACGAGAGAAAGAAACAGAGTAAAGTTTTGCGTGATGCCACTCGAAGGTTGTATGACTGAAAAGAGCAATGCGCAGTGCAATTTTGTGATATCTTTTTCACTCTTTCAATGGCGGAGTTGGTAGGCGACATACGGACGTTATAGTGTTGAATTAGCATATTTATTGCTAGTTACACGACGAAATAAATTTATCTTAGGCCATTGGGCCTGGGCCATATTTGCTTTTTTCTTTGCTTCACATATTCTAACTTCCGCTCGGATATGCTGGGTGTGGCTGGTGGGGGGTATATTGTGAAGCTTTATTATGTCTGCGATGTTTATTATCTTTTCCGTAAAACAATCTTTACTGCCAAGATATTCGTCATAATAAATATCAAACTTCTAAAGAGGTGCAGAGTCCCTAACGTGCTGGAGCTACGCTTTGGCTCGCTTACTTCGGATCGCCCTTGGCGGTGTTGGGTTCGAATATAATAGGGGACGAGTTTATTATCATTTATCACAATTTCTAATCTCATGCTCCATCTGTGGATTTTTGTTTCAAATTCTGTCCAATATGGGATTTGATTTCAATCCCAAGACCACATGAGTAGTAAGATAGCAGTTTAGTTCCGTGCCGACCAGCGGGGTAATTCCGTAACACACTAATAGTAGACAGTTCAACTGTCAACAACATTCTTTGCGTTATTTACGCTGTTGAGTAGACCAATTTTTCGAACATATGAAGCACTGGTTAAGCAATATACCTACTTCAAAATGATTCAGGTTGTGATTGATAGTGTTACGCAATTAGGGTACTATGTGACTCTTAGTCATAATCCAAAATGTAGCAAAAACCTCACATATTTATTGTCTTCTAGATATTGATTATTAAATAGATATACTTAGGTATACCATCTATCTCTATTTAATCAAATTTTTCCCCAATCACTTTTTCCTAATAGGTCAATAAACTAATATTATTGTAATGAATCGTTACGACCATTTAATAGATAATAGTCATGATCAAATAATTATTATGACGGCCTAAGAATAAAGGCTCATTTACGGATATCATTCGCGGGTTATTAAAACCACTTTTTGACCAAAAGTCTTCCTAAAGTGGATCATCCATGGACGTGGACCAATTTCGAAACCAGTTTTGCATGACTTTTTGCCAGTATGTAGTTATAATTCTCTTACCCACTTTAATTTAAGCAGATTTGTCTACTTACGTATCATAAAATTGAGCTGATGAAGGTTTTATTTTTTTATTATGAAGATTAATACATGAATCTGCTCAGGAAGCAGGAAAATTTCGTCTTGATTAATTGCTAATAAACGTGTTTATGTTTCCTTACTGTAGGTACCCATACCTATATGTACCAGTGGGGGATTTTCCTCGTTGCCTTCGGAGTGAAACCTTACCTGCAACAATAAAAATTGAATATTAAAAATTTATATTTTAATTCATGTAGGCGAACTGGACAATTCATCATTATAAGTAGGTAGCGCGGACTCTACCTGCCCTGGGCACATAGCCGGCACATACGCACACTCCGTAAACGCCCTGACAAAACCGGTCTGACACGCCGCCGGCATACAAATGTACTCTCGTTCCGACACATTCTCCGTCTTTCATCGGCGCCAAAACATCACATAAATCTAACTCGCTCGCTCACTCGAGCCAACTTCACGGCAATGCGCGCGCCGACCAATCAGCGCCCGACAAACCATCGCCATATTGAATCCACCGATCGCACTGCCCTCTGCCTCAACTAATGCGAAACGTACCTTGTGTTTTCCTCACTGTTTTTGTGTGTTTTTCTTGGTTTTAAATGTTTTTCTTGGTTTATTTTTCATATTATCAGTGATTTATTGCGTGTTATGGTTTTGTTGGCTACCGTTTATACGTTTCAATGATGATTTTGTGTGAAAACAACGTAGTAATGTCAAAAGGACGCCACGACGTATACCTAAAGCTAAGTTCAGTTCATGCGAGGGTTTGTTTCTCAATATATTTCGATTTATTCATATCAAAATAAGTAAATTTTTGTAGTTAGTCATTAGTTTTACAGTTATTATTTGAAAATATCGCAAAAATTATATCCAATTAGAAACTAGTGAGAAGATGCCTACATAACCTAACTTTTCATACTTTGGAATCAATACCTACAAACAAATGAGCATTAAATTTAGCTAAAATTATATTAATTTAATGGCAAATCAGCCAAACGATTTACCTAAATACCCATCCGTTATCAATTAATACAAAATATCAAGAACTTTGGAGCTCAAAAGCTTTGTTTTGTTTACCCAAGCTTTTCACACACACACTTGCCAATTTACAGAAACAAATGAGTTTTTCAGTTTCATACATAAACAAAAGCTAAATAGCTTTTGTTAATAATAAATAACAGTTTTATTCAATAATAGAACCAAATATTAGGAAAATATCTAGAATTTGTAACAAACGAATATTCTTTCCTAACCTCAAAGTTTGTGCTGTAATGATAAATCCTAACTTGCAAATTAAACAGAAATTTTCAACTAAAATTGAATTAACTGATTCTAATAGTGTTTATCTAAATCTTTTTCATTAATTTAACCACGGGTTTGTTTATTTTATTCCAAAATATATAAATTGGAACACCGACGGACGGGACAAGCAATGTGCCGACGGCGCATGCGTTAACTTGGTAGGCTTCTTGATAAAAGATAGGTAAATACAATAAAAAGAGATTTAGATATTGTATTTAATCATCATTAATTATATTATTAGGTTTACTTATATCTGAACGAACTTTTCAGTGAACATTTTGTAGTAAGGAACTCTCACAAGCTTTCAACAATCAGTAGGTATTTGGTGTAGGTACTTTAAAGATTTGGTAGGTATTTATTTAGTTTAGGCATAGATTATAATCATATTTAGCTAATGTAGTAGCCAGGTTCACTTTTGAAAGGTTCTTTAAGATTGGAAAATCTTATAGGATCATTCTGAACTTTATAATTGTTACTTTAGCTTCTTACTTACTTAAATATTTAATAGATAGGTTTTCTTAATATGTTTGGTTCGTTAGTGTCCATTTTAGACACCCAATATACATGGTCTTCACATGTTCTGACCAAGATTATGTCTGGACCTTAAAAGAAGACCTCTGAGTTTGTTTCGGTCATTCTTCTCAGAGTAGTCGGACAGGAAACGCCAACATCAGATAGTTTAAAAAAAAATTGTTTGTCGTGTAATATTTACAGAAATAAAATCATTTATCATTATCATGTATACCAATACCATATTTTTAAACAATATAAAAGCAAATGCCATCAATGCATGTGAGATAAAAATGAACACTGAATTTCAAACACCTAACAAAAAAAAAAAAAACAAAAGCTTACATTAAGTTCATTTGACTAAAGTTTCAGTATATTTCTTTGGCTCACTGAAGACAAAGACGCAGATAAAATGGGAGTTGCAGTGCGATATTGTGAAAGTTGAGCGTACTGAATCCTAAATAGGCCAGTGACGGATAGCCTTGCATAGAAAAACTTGAAACGATGGCGAGGTTGTACTCTTATTTGTCGCTTTTGAAATGTATCTAATTAGCTTTTGCTTTATGTATTGTTGATACCGAATTTTATCGGATTATCTATTCTAATAATAATAAAGCTGAAGAGTTTGTTTGTTTGAACGCGCTAATCTCTGGAACTATTAGTCGGATTTGAAAAATTGTTTTTGCATTTTAAGGCCCCATTCTTGAAAAACGCTATAGGCTAACGCTATTAATATCACGCTAGAACCCATTGGAGCCGAGCAAAAAGAAAAAAGTCTGAAAGTTCACTAAGCGAAAACGAAGTAGGTACCTAATAGTGCAGACGGGCGATGCGATGCGACTGGGTCGGGGGAGCGTGAAGTCGTGAAGTCGTGGGCAGAAGCTAGTAGGTAGGTAATACAATATGCAAACTAATTAATGTGGAACAAATGCTAAGTAGACATTTTATAGTATGAGCCATTATTACGGGTTTTAAAAGACAAATCTTTAGCTCCACAAAGCGCTATTTCAGCGCCGTTTTCAGAGATATGCAGTGCCTTTTCGGATTATGGACGGCGCGAATAATAAGAGGGCTATAAAAATGAAATGTCGCTCGCAATACATTAAATATATACAACGTCTATTTACCTAGCTACAGTGCAACGCTTGCATTACACAGATAAAATACGGTGCCAAGTCTTCCCCGGCCAAAAGAAGCGAAACGAAAGGAGAGATTTACTGTGGAAATTTTGGAAGTCAGCCGGGACTGTTATGTGGTGGCTTTCATTAATCACTCGATGGAAAAATACCCTCGACTTCCGACTAACTTCCGCGCTGGACGTCACTTATTTAGGTACGGTCCAAAACTTTCTCTGCAGCTTCATTCCACAAGTTCCTTTACAAGGATTTTTTTTTTTACATTGTTCTAAAATATAGAAGCAATAAGAATTATGTACCCAGGATTTTGTAATAGGTAACTTGATTTAAAAGAGTGTCCTTAGAGTTTCTTGCCCCTTCTTTTCCCTAGAGATCTAAGTACGTTTTGGAATGGCAACTGGCTTCAACTTTCTAACTAACTGACCGACTCTTTTACAATTCAAAAGTAAATGGTTTAATTGAAATAAATGCTGCGCGTTTGAGTTTGGGGATGCTTGATGAGCCTTGTAAAAAAGAGAAAAATGAGTGTACAAGTGATCCAAATTAGCTTTACGCATGTTCCTTCTAATTTAAACGAACGACCAGACCTAAGCCTACTTAAACAAATTTACAACGATCGTTTCTTCTGAAGGTTACCCAAATTACCATGAAAAAAGTTTAACAGCCCTTTATTTCAGAACAAACAGAGGCTGTTGGTGGGAATCCCATGTAATCCGGCCCACTTATCACGCGTGCAAAATGCAAATTCAACCGGGCCCCGGCGTACGCAGAATTAACGAAACCGGACCGGGATACGTACGTCACCCAAATTGTCAAAGTTTGCAAGTAACATTAACGCGGGATAAACAAGGTTATATGAGAGACTCCGGCCAAATCCAGAGACGTTCATTAAACCATATTTATTTTTAGCACTTAAAAACTTAAGACAATTAAAAAAACGAAATCGAACGATTTTTGAACCGAATCTTCTTAAAATTCAAATGAAGAACGACCAAGAAATGAATTTATGAATCCAAATTGAAACAATAAACAATGCTGTCTAATTAAATGCAGCAGAGGCGTTCTATAATTCATTCTAAATCGAAAAAATGAACAAAGGAGTAGCGTGTGTAAACGCTATAGCACTTGCGCGCTTTTCAATACCTCTTCACATTATTGATTAGTTTCTGAGAAAAACTTGGCACGCCTGTACGACAAAACGTACGGAGTTAAACGTATGTGCAGGGTATTACGGGACCATTATGAGAATAACCCCACGTATCGAGCCACGACATTTGTCATGAAAACATCGCTCGTTTAGTGCATTGTTTCAAACAAAATTGTATGCAAATTAAACACAAATATTTTAATTAATTCAAACGACGATTAATTACATTAATTTTAGTGACTTTTGTTTATTCACAACATGGCCGTATGGCATTTGAGTTTTTCAATGTTATGGAGATTTTCGTTTATTTGATATACGGTTATGTAAATCGTAGGGTTATCAGAGGTCCAATTATAACATAATTATGTTCCAACCTTTGATATTTTGGCTGTAACATTAATATCTGGGGCCCCGCACTCGGCTAATCTTCGGCCATTTTAACCGAGCTATGGTCTGCCGAATCCCGAAGCTTAGCGCCCTGTTTGTTGGCTCTAATACGCTTTTAACACCTGCGTTTTCAGAGTTATGTAATGTTTGTATGAGATAATGTTGCTTTTGTATGGAGTGGTGAATGAAATATGGCCAGTAGGTCAGCGTCGGTGGGCGTACCACAGTCAGCGCTGATTGACTGATGCCCATTGACGCATCGAAAAATCTCACACTTCGCAATATATTTTAGTACATACTACAACTAAAACCGGTTTTATGGATACTTTTAGCAATTCGTTGGAGGAAAACCTCTTTAAAGTTTTCAATAGGTGCTTTGGCTTACAAATTGATCTGTTTTAAATTAATATTGATTTTTAAAGTCCTCAATATTTTAGCTTTGGCCATTTTGCGTGGATGTGACGCATATTTTCCTGGTACTTGTACTTATACTTTTTTGTGTTAGTGTTCTTTCTCTGCGTCATGTTCAAACGTATTTTCTTTCTTTTCTTATTTTCTTTTCTAGAAGTATTATTTTTCAAGCTTCTCGTTATAGCAACTAAATCTATCAGTCTATAGACATATTCTAAGTAAATATACTTCTATAATTCATTACATATTATTAATAGGCAATACATAATCAAGACATATCTGTTTTAATTACAACAATATTATTTTAGTTCTGACGCAGAACGAATACAAATCATAGATATATAGGTACCTGCGTGACACCAGCTACTCTCAGCTGTTTATAAATAGGAATGGCACATGTTCTCAATATGTCCCATGTTCCCGTTGAGTAATTAATGACTAATTAGACAATTGCATATCTGTTTCTGCTTTTAATTATACATCTATATAGCTGCCTACGTACCTACAAGATATCTTATCTTACACTGCAAATGTCTTGATAAGATCTTGGCTAATTTATTGACTTAGAAATTATTTACCTGCATATCAACTGGATACATATTTATGACTATGATAATTTATAGTAGAGACGTTAACTTTGATATCAATTGTTCGACTTTTGGAAATTTTCTAAATGGGTTAGGTACAGAGTTTTCTTTCAAATGTATGTACAGGTTGTACTATGAATTGTGTTATGAATGTTCCCATTCCCATCAATTAAATAATTTAATTACCTACTGAGGTAATATTTAAATTATTATACTAAATATATATTATATAATAATAAATAAGTATATATATTATAAAAAAAATCATTACATGAATTAGGGCTGAAAATATATATACCTATTTTATATCAATGGATAAAAGAATTGGAAATATTCTTAATGGTAACACATTAAGAAAAAAAAGAGTTTTCTTTGAAATGTTGTACAGAGGGGTAATTGCTTTCATATTGACAGTTCAACAACATTCATTGCGTTATTTACCTTAATGAGCAGACAAAGTTTTCAAAATCATTCAGATTGT
Organism: Apamea crenata; assembly: GCA_949629185.1. Taxonomy (NCBI): domain Eukaryota; kingdom Metazoa; phylum Arthropoda; class Insecta; order Lepidoptera; family Noctuidae; genus Apamea; species Apamea crenata. The sequence continues at coordinate 12,083,132 of OX451363.1, read as the reverse complement.
GATTGAAAGTGTGTTACGCAATTAGGGTGCAGGTATGAAATGAATAGCGTTAGTTTAGGAAATAATAATATAAATTATTATGTATCCTAAACCATTCATAATAAGGATTGTATTTAAACGTTTCTTAGTTTCTCTTTGAAAAACAATCCAATAGTAAGAAACAGATAACTGATTGAACGGAAATCGTCGAAGAAAACAGTAGGTACAGGTAGAGAGAAATTAGAAAATGCCTGTCTATAAACATTCGTGTCTAACTTAAACAAAATACGATCAAGATTGACTGAAAGCGATTAATAGCTTGAACTGCCCCTTACGTACGCAAAAATCGAACACTTACTATAGTTTATGTTAGTAGGTACTAGAACTAACAAAGTGTTTAGCATTGAATGTTATTAATATCTTCTACTCAATCAACGTCTACGAATACAACTACATTTTCCAGAATTCTTTTTGCTTCAAACGCATTCGAATTTGAATCTTCAGCAAATAAGACTAAGTTTAATTTAGCTTGTTGGCAAGGACCAGTACTTTCTTTCAATATAACTAAGTTACAGATCTTACTGTGACTTTTGTGTGTTATTTGATAGTTGCGTCGTCGTTTTTTATGTCGAAAACAAGTGGTTTGTGATTTATGGGGATAGGTATCTGCCAATCTATTCTGAAACAATCTCACTGTGAAAACTTAGGTGAAGCAACTGGTGAAATGAAAGCTCACATCAAACTCATTTTTATTTTATATGAATTTTCTTTTTTTTGTTATTTATTATCTGGTGTACAATAAAGTATATATAAATAAAGAAATGAATGGTAGGTATGTAGAGTAAGTTTTATTAAAGAAATCTGAAGTACTTAAATACTTAGAGGTATTATTTCATTCAGTATTTTCAAAGTCTTCTAAAGCATGTGGGTTATTTATAACGGGTACCTGCACGTGACCTTTTATGTATGCCAGCTATTTTTAATCGATGTAATTAGAACCATAATTCAAAATGTGTTTTAGTTGGTCGGGGACGAAGTCATTATCAGATAATAACGAATCGTTTACTAAAGGCCTACGCACACAGCGCGAAACGAGAGAGATACCAGCGCTACTTATGCAAAAGCACGCCACAACACAAATCTATTTAAGCTCGCACGATGTATACGTATTTACAATATTTCTATTACGATAAATTGTTCAGCTAAATTTTGTGGCTTTAGCCCAGGTGAAAGCATATCTGCATATTTATGAAACCACGGAAGCCTCCTTAAGGGGAGCGTCTCGTTTTAAAAATGGCGGAAAATATTCCGTTTTTTTACCCCCGCAAGTTTTTAACAAGATCCACCTTATTTATGCTGTACTAGGGCGGGTATCTGTAGAGATTTATTGAGGGGAAGCGTGACGGATCGAACAACTTCCAACGAATACGTTTTGGCTGAATTTAAATTGGCTCCTTTACGTATTTGTGTACTTTTTCGATAAGGCCGCGCCTAACTCGTTATGTCTACATGAAAATGCGATAAAACTTCACACAAAAAGATAACTGTCGCTGAAAAAGTCCGGAGGACTGCCTTGCTTATGAATTATTAAATAGTAAGTAAGTAAAAGACTGAAAGACATAAATGCATAAGCGATTTAGTTTTGTTGCGTTAAATGTAGTTGCAAGTTCAATGTGTATTGAGTAAATTCTCTTTTGTCCCTTATTCAGCTTTAGTGGTATCTTCTTTAGCGTTTTCTTGGCTGCCTGCCAAGGTTCGCTTTGGTCAAGGGAACTCATGTGCTCATTAACAAGCCGCCGACTAGTTCCTTTCATCTGTGATATTAGGAGCCTGCGGTTGCACACAGAACGTCTGTCTTTTAACGGGGAGGTTATCAATTTATGTAGATGACATAATAGCCTTCTTTGGTTTTAACAACCGTATGATTAAATACAGCGGTTATTTTCTGAGCTGCTGATATAAAGCTGGTACAGTAATCCTACTACGCGTCAATGTCCCTGCCACCCTGCATATCAAATATTTTTTTTTATTCTCGTGTCGCAATGTTTGTTACCATACTCCTCCGAAACGGCTAGACCTATTTGTATGAAATTTTGTGTGTATATCGGGTAGGTCTGAGAATCGGCCAACATCTATATTTCATTTTTAAAAAAATCGTAGAAATAATGTAGGTATATGGCAAAACAACGTTTGCCGGGTCAGCTAGTAAGTATATATATAGGTATATAGTTCTCCTTATCGATTTCGATAACAGCAACCCTTTGAAATTATTATATCCTGACATGTGCTATATGACTCGCCACACCGAAATTTTATTTTAAATACCCGGTCACAACGTATGCAATTGGCCACATTGGCCGCTAATTTAAAGCTGGTAGGTAAGTAAGTAAGTAGGTACTATACCTAACATTTTCATAAAAAGCTACATTCAACTTAAGAAATGAGCATCAAACACCGTATCAAACAAATCATATTTTTCAAAGCACATAAGCGCAAGTACATAGGCATCTACATAATTCTCCTATACATCGTTCATGACTTAATTAAAAATAACCTTATCATAGAAATAAAATCTACTATCTTAACTGTATCAGAGGTATTCCATGGCAATTACCCCCGGGTAATTATTACCTATTTATTTTCAACTTCAGAAATTGGTAGAATAACATTCTAACTTCTATGGACCGCCTAAGAATTAATGAAGTTAATTTAATCAAAATTATGTATTTATGTTCTGAATTAAGTTGTTAGTTAAATTCTAGTGGACTAGTATGGCTAACGATATTTTATTTATCGTTTAGCTTATAAGCGTATCTTATCTGTAATGTCGGTAGTTTCTTGTTTGATGTGGCAGGTTTGATTTGGTTTTCCTGTGTAGTGAGGTCAGATTGGCATTATACATGGTGACGTGGCATTGACGCGTAACCTGTTACCATGAATTCAGAATGATTCTAGACTAGTCTTGAAATTTGTAGTCGTTTATCAAAAAAATAAATGAGCTGTTTCATAGAATACCTACCTATGGGGTCAAATTGTAGGTAGGTAATAGCAAATTAAAAAAAAAATAATTTACGTAAAATTTCAACGCATGGGCTATCAGAACTATGCACGGTCACTAAAGGAGATAAGTAACCAGGGTCGTCGGTCGTTTAGTAAGAAACCGATTGATGTTTTCGAATGAAATTTAATTTGATAAATCGACTGTTTGTTTTTTATTAATTAAATTAAATTTTATTCGAAAACATCCATCAGTGTCTACTTACTTATCTTCTTTGGTGACTTTACATACCTACTGAATTCATAGTATATGGTTGCACGTCGATGTCCCTGCCACTCGTATTTAAGTTCTAGCTTCTTATCTAATCTTATAACCTACCTACCTAATCAGAAATTCACTACATATCTAGGTATAATAATAACATCATGAATGATAAAACTGGTTTCATATAAGTAACAAAGTATTAGTTGTATTATGTTTACCTAAGTATCAAATTACAACAACAACTATAGGTAGGTATTATCTAACACAAGTTCAGATACAATGAAGTACTGTAAACCTAAGGACTAATAGCCCAAAATTAATATTATGAAAATAAAATATTAAGTATAGATATATAGTTTTATATAATATTATAGATATATAGTTTTTGAGTGTTGGCACCACGAGCAGAAAACCGCCAAACGCCACGTTGAGCGAATTTGTACACACGGCTACACATCAAGCTATACATAACCAGTATAAGCTGACTTCTGATTGTACGAAAAACCTATACAATGCGAGGTCAGATAAAACTGGAAATGTATAGCTTGATGTGTAGCCGTGTGTACCAGAAACACAGTCTAAGATTATTGTCATTATCTGTAATTTTAATTGGAAACCAAAAAGAAGGATCTTCCTACTCCATCAACTATCGTCGTTTTATTTACAATACCTAGAAATCTAATTATATTTATATCCCAAGAAACGAGAGAAAGCTAAACAACATTACTCAACTCTAGGGCATCGTCCTAGCCAACTCACTTCCTTACATAACATCAATTTCTAAAATTAATTCACCCCGTAAACACGAGCTCTTAAATCACGACAATTAATTTAACAATTAAATGTCAGTCAATTTAAGATTACGCCCGTCTTTGCTTTCGATCTGTCACAATTTCTAAAGACTCGTTACAAACTTGAGACCAGTATTATCTGGCCTTTGAGACACCCACACACTCCTTAGTTATCCAAGACGTATAAAGGAGGAAGGGGGGGTAGGGAGATCATTATGCGCTGGTCGTTGTATCTCAGTGCAAATCAGTCAAAGGTGGCTTAAGGTCAGTCTGATAGGGAATGCGTTGACAACGCAATGTTGTTGTATGAATTGTTCTTAATTGCTGCTGTATCCGAGTGGAAACGGTTGCGCAAACTGTTCCTGAATGCGTCCACTGTTTCCATTTTGATAACTAAATGGGGTAAGCTTTAAGAGTTGAGATGATAACGCTTGGATTAAAGACCGTAAAAAAATTGATGCGTGATTGTATCTATGTTTTCTCACAACAGATTAAATAAGACTTTTAAAAGGATTCAATGTAAACATTTTCAAAAATAGTTACCACTAAGTAACTGTGTTTCGCCTACCTACCTAATTAACTATGTATCTAAGATTTGATCGAACAGATTAAATTTTTCAAAATGTTGATTTTGTCAATTAGAAACTCCTAATCACATTTCTCCAGATTATAATCAACGAAAAAGTCAACTGCATTTAATTAAATAAAAATACAACTCGATAGTAAAATAGATGGAAAGATAACACATCGATTGTTTTCTCATCGCTCATTAGATCGACTAATTTATAACGTAATCATTCTTGTAGACGCATACATAATTAAACTAACGATTTATTACTTAATAAACATGAGATTGTAATCATCTATCTGTGAAATATTACCTGCATCGTCTCTGAGTACGATACTGTACTTAGTTTAGTATTATATTATGAATATAATTTTTGATTTCCTTAACGATCTGTGGATTTTTTTTTTCTTTGGCCTATATTGTGTTCCACTGCTGAACAAACGCCTCCCCTTTTTCCTTCCAAACCTCCCTGTCTTGAACGATCTCTGGCCATGTTGGCCCTGCAAACCTCGTTAGATCGACACACCACCATCGCCGCGAAATTGAAATACCTATAAGGAAATAATAATATTACAGTAGGAGTCTTAATTCGCCTGAAAATTGACATATAGTGCGAAAGAAAAATGTCTGTTTATCATATTCCTCTTTCATGTCTATTACCTAATTACAAGGCAAAAGACAGCACGGAAAGATCTCTTCGTCATTCAGTTAAACAACGAAAAACTTGAAGACGAACATATTAAAAACCACACTTCCTAACTTCGTGTTGATTTCAGAGAATATTCATTATTTCCAGAATTCGTCAAGATGTTTTCTTCACTGTACATTTACAACGAACTTTAATGAGAACAAAAAGATCACATGTGAAACTAACTCTACAAAAAAGTACACACGATATATTATTGATTTCCAATGAAAGAAATTGCCACCGCAATTAACTGTAGTTAACTTTGTAAAGAACGCATCGAAAAAACAAGGATTAATTAAAGAATAACAACAAAAGAGTTAAACAATTGCTCTGAGAACAATGAAATGCTCATTAAAAGCACGGTAGCGGCTAACTAATCGCGAACAACTAACTGAAACTTAACTTTTAACTTGATAATGAACTGACTAGAATAGATGGATATGCCATGGGAATTAAATTTTAAAAGTATTCTAGAGTAAAGCCAAAAATGGTCAGGAATTGCAGAAAAGAATGATTTTGATTAGTAGTAGCTGAATTGATTCGATTTAGATGAATTAATGTTTCAGATGAAACAGTACTTAACTAAATTTGGTCCAAAATCAAAGTTAATCTCTAGTATATCTGCCTAGCTTTTTCGGTTTCCAGTCTAACGGGATGCAGCTGGATACCAGTATTTTACATGGAGCGACTGCCTATCCGATCTCCACCACCCAGTTAAATACTGGGTAACACGATACACCTACTTAATTTTGAAGTTACACTTTTTGATAGTTTTGCCACAAGTAAGACGCATTATAATTTTGCTAAGAGTCAAACACAATGTTCATTTCAATGATCACATCACTTTTTCTTAGGTTGTTAACTTAACTTCAAGGCACTTCTTGATCTTGATCTCCCTCCCTAACAATACCACAAAAGAACTCAAAAAACCAAAGAGAGGAAGTCATCCGAAAACTCAGCAACTTAATGAGGCCCCCATAAATAGGTTCATGTATTATTTATTACGAACCAAATGCATTTTTGGAGTCTCGCCGCGATGCTATTTACTTGGGCTTAAAGTTAAGCTGTTACGCTTTAAGAAAACTAATGATGCTAGCACCAGATAGTTGCATTTAAAATCAGGGGAATATATTCTGGAAACTGCTTGAGACGCTGAATTTTTTGCTTGATACGGCGCTTTTTGTTTACGTCTGCTTTGAAGGTGTTTGGCAATAAATAATTTAGTAGTTAATATGGAATGAGTATCTAAATTGATACTGGTTTCACTATCGAATACACAAACAGGTTTATCAGCTTTAAAACTAGATCCTCTACCAGTGTTAAATTAGGTATTTATAGTGGCCATGTCTTCTACAACTGTTTTGCTACTGGCTTAATTTATAGTGGCCATGTCTTCTACAACTGTTTTGCTACTGGCTTAATACTCATAGGACTCTTTTAGAGTTTTCTTTTGGTCTTCATCGTCAAACACCACTTTTCTCCATTTTCTATATCTGCATAACTATCTACGTATGTAAACTTTCATATATCCTTGACAATTAAAAGAAGCCTGGAATTGAAATAAATGCTTTGAGTTTTAGTAGTTTTGTAAGTATATGCCTATAAATTTCCTTCACTATTTTCCTGGTTTCATCATCTACACAATCGTTCTCATCGTTATTTGTAACAGAATCAGTTCCAGTTTATACCTCTTTACATCCACACTGGAGTACATTAACAAACACATCATTATTCAGTACCGCAGTTTTATCAGTATCTACGTCAACAAAAACAAATCCCTGTTCAGCGTACAGAATGCAACACATGTCACATGTTGTCGATATGCAAAGCGATTATGTATGAATTATGTAAAGTGCCAGGATCCCAGGATCCAGCTGCCACTGGTACTAGCACAATGAACACTGAACGATGTACCACAGCGTGCCCGAGTGCCGCCCTTTTGTGAACCTCGCCTTAACATTCGATTAAGACTAAAATGGTATCTCATTTTAATGCACCAGATATTCTAGACCCTGGTTCACAATATGGCTGCTAATATTCAAATATAGAACCTACAAATGAGATGTACAGCACGATGTTTTCATAATACCAATTAATATGAACATCCGAACCCCCAGCGTTTAGAAATTTCATCTGAAATTTGAATTTTAATAATACATAACAATGGCCGTGTTCATACGTCACATCAATGCTTGTTTCCACGGGCTGTATGTTCGCAATTTACGTCTCTCCCGGGAGACGAAGAGTAATGGCAGTGTAGGGAGAAAAAGTAAAAAAATCGCTACGACTCGGTCGACAAGTTCAGCCAATTATAACTGACAAGCGGCGCAGGCGCGGCCGCTCGCTCAATTTCAAGCCTTCAAGCCACATACTTTAGTATTTCCCTACGATACATGTTTTAGTTGTTATTATTATTGCTGAAACAAAGAGGATACATCAATTCAATTACTATTTTAACGAACGTTTCAACGAAATCGTGAAATTAATATTACAAATCCGATTCCAATTAATGAATGTTATATTGCTGACTGATTTCAAGCGTCCTGTTTACAGTTTAACACCCATTAATTTGTTGAAAAACAGAAATCAAAACAAAATCCCTCGTTCCATTTTTAAATTCTATTATCTGCCTTCTACCTTCATTACAGGTACGTTCGAAAAGTTAAAAAGTGACACGGAATGAATCATGGCGTGCGATCCCTAAGAAATATTACACCCGAGCTGGCACCATAAAGCAAACGGCGTGGCAGAGGCGATACAACGATAGCGACACTGCGAGAACCGACAGACACCACAGAACTCGCCTTTCTGGACGCTACAGGATGTTGCCGCGCGCTTAACACCACTATTTAATTATATATACTTACGCCCACTCAACAACTCAAAACAATTACACCAAATACTACAAAAAAAGTTCCTAGTTATACTCTAATTAAAGAAGACAATGGCACGTAAAATATTTAATAGACAAAAATAACTGCTTTGGCAACTATGCAAGTTGCGGCTACCAGTTTTCACATAATCAATTCAAAATGTCTCGTTTTATGTACGAATGAACGTCTAAATTACAACGGCGTGAAACTTTTTGTGATTATATTTCTACGACTGTATAAAATAAAATATAACTGTGCAGTGGTTATCGCGAGGTAATTACAGCGGCGTATATTTTCGTGAATATAATCTTTAACGCGTCACGGAAAATGATAATAAAGTTCTAATTAGGACGATAAGAGCTTTATTGAGGGTTCTAAAAAGCTCACGAAAAGAGCCACCTGTGTGTGACTCCCACATATTTTACTCACCAACACAGGGACGTAATGAAGCAATTATATATCGATATTTTTATGCATAAAATACTTGGCGGATATCTGGTCGGGCCGCGTTGGAACGTTCAGAAATAAAACAAAGCGAGAGGTTATTGTTGGCGCGGGTAGGTGTGTGCCCGTCTCGGTTATCGAGCTTTTAACCCGACGCGCGACACGTCGCGACATCGACACGATTTATCGCCTCACTAGCCCACTACTCATTCGTATTTTCCCCGACAGAATAAATTTCGAATAAACAACCGAAATGATTGAACACGAAGCGCTTCGACTTTTGTCTGCTGGCCGTTGTTTGGGGCGGTCACCGTGACTTATGCGGACCAGAGCAAGTGCACTGCTGAATCAGCGAATCTAGATCTCGCAAGCCATTCGAGGTTTTATGACAGCTGTGTGAAGTATGGATTTGTCTTGCACGAGTTATGTCTCTAACACCCGGTTTCCTTAACAGCTGGGTGACCAAAACCGTCCTTATTTGTCGTGTTGGCACATCACTAGAGGCCTTCGGTCTCTGGTAAATTATTTCCCCCATTTTAGAGAATTATATTCGACAATCAAGTAAAAGTTAAAAAAAAAATTAAACTTATGTAATAAGTACTACCCAAATAATTCTTTCTACAGTCCAAATCTGTCACCGGTACTTTCCCTGACGCGGGCGTGATAACAACTAAGATATGGTTTATCTCTGGCTGAATAAAGACGTTGACTGAAAGGTTTATATCGCGTGTCGCTACATCACTAGCGTATACACTAAGTTATCTATAAAAAGGTCTTCTACCTAGTTTTCTTAATAGGTACCTATTAACACCAGCATATGTAATTATGTAGACCTGATAACAATTATCTTACCTCTATTTAATTAAAATTGAATATTGATTAATTCACAGAACAATATTAATGCGTGCAACATTGATATGGTGTCGTATTTTCCTGAAGCTGATTCAATAACTTGTACATATTAGGATATCCCAGAACTTAGAGAATATTTCTGTTGGTTTCATTTCGACCTCAATTAAATTCGAAATGTTTTTGAAATTTTATTTTTATTTCTCTAAGGGCTGATTTTTCCAACGCCAGATAATAGGGTATGCCTGGGTAAAAAAAATATTATTATATTTAGTCCGTCAGTTAGATTGTCGAAAAATAATGGACACGTATTTTTTCTTTTGTCAATCAAACAAAACATGTCAAAGATAAAGGGCGTCTAAATTTGGGAGTGGGAGGTCGTGACGTCACGCCACGCTAAAAAGTGTAGCAAGGCGTGACGTCACGCGGAACTTTAACGGGCGATATCTTCATCGTTTTTTATATAATTGACAAAAGAAAAAATACGGGTCCAATATTTTTTGGTAATCTAACTGACGGACTAATTAGATTTTTTTAGGCATCTAGCCTATTTTATCGGATTTTGAATTTTTGACAATTATTCTTCCATACAAAAACTGTCAGACATCAATTTTATTCCATGAATAAAAATTATCTGTCGATTGACAAATCTGCCCTAAGTCCAATCAATTCTACTCTTCGAATTACCTAGACATCATGGCCAGAATTGAAGAACCGTCGAACCCATGACAAACCACAATACATCACTACAAAACAAACGAATGTCCCACAAAAATCTGAACCCTAAACTGTGACGCCTATACCTAATTCTTTAAAATAAACAAAAGTGCATCAGTGTGTGTTGGCCGAGTTTGTTCAACTCCGGCTAGTGCGGGGTTAACTCGTTGCCACCGATTTATGTGGAGAACTTTCAGCTCACGACTCCTTCGCGACACTTGCTTCCTTTCCAAACGCGATTGTTTCTTTTCAAAGAATTTTCTTTCTTTTTAATTATGCTTCAGTTGGTATACCTGGTGGAAAGTTTATTTGGCGGGAAGGGTGGAATGGGGTGTGGGTCTTGTTTTTGGGAAAAATGTAGAGCGGTAATTTTTATGCAACTTATTAACTGTAAGTTTGCGATGTAAGAAAAGAGGTTTGGTTGCTAACTCCGGCGGGGTAATTGCGTAACACACTTACCTACAGTAGGTAGCAGTGGCTTTCATTTTGACAGTTCAACAACATTCATTGCGTTATTTACATTGTTTAGCAGACAGCTTTTTCGAACATTTATGAAGCAATGGATTAGCAATATCCTCAAAATTATTCAGATTGAGATTGATAGTGTGCTACGCAATTAGGGTACAGATACTTAGTATTTTTAGTCAGCAATCCTTTCATGTTTCAAACATATATTTAGTTCTAAATATACCTGACCTGTTTGTGTTTATTATTGAAGGCTAGAAAAATAAACATCAAGCCTAATTAAAATACTTATTGCGGATAATAAATAAAATATCTAAACAAACAAATTAATTAACTGACATGCAAACATTGTTTAGTTATAATAAATTGTTTCAAAATTTTTCGTTTAATCAGTTGAAAGGAATGCCAGAAAAGGCAAAATGAAAATCAACAGTAGGTTTCACTTCACCACGACCACGAAAAATGGCGAAATACTTATTGATCACTTACGTTATATAAATAATATGTCTTACTAACTATTCTAACACGCAAAATTTTGACGAAGTATGAACTAGCTCCTTACATACGGCGTGAAAAAACTGTATTACTGCTTCAGAACATTACACGTTGAAATGGTTATTTTTAAATATGTTGTTGTCATAAAACAACCATAATATTATGACTTAATTAAATGTTATATTTATATCGCTTCTGCAAACTGTAACGGCATAAAGGGCTTAATCTAAAAAACGGCCGTGTTCACGGAATTTTCAGTTAACTTACCTATTTATGTTAGAATTGAGCTTTAATCGTAACTAGTCAGAAAATAACACTTTCATTTACAATAACGTGGTGACTATTTCGAAAATGGCTGATATGTAATAATTTGTTGAAGATTTATTTGGCATCACGGCTAAATCACTAGATAAACCAGACTTCGAAAAACATGTTCCAAATTAACAAAAATAAAACATGAGTTGATACCGAATTCTTGTACGAAAAAGTAAATGTTGCCGGAGGTCTAAAATACCGCACAACACAACTTTGTTGCTCCTTTATTTATGTCCAGTGCAGCAGCGTTAAGTTACTTATACGTGTCTAGTGTCGACTGCGAGTGTCGGACACTCTTGTGTCAGCGAGCTGACAATTAGCTACGCGACATCTGACGAGGCAGGGCGCGGTCGTGAGCCACGACACCACTCTCATATTTATGTACGACCACCATCTGTTAAGTAATAGAATTCTTTATTGTGGGCCTGCTTTACATAGGGATCTCGGTACCTACATACTAAGCCACATGCATCTCTACTAAATTCCCCGATGAACAGGTATCGCAAATCTTTCTTCAATACATTACATTTAATCGACGTAAAGGGTCATTATGATTCAGGAACAACTGCTTTAAGCACCCATAAAACCATAAAAGCTACGGGAAAAACAGCCAAAAAGTTTCCAAATGCTATCAAAATTCGTAGGTATACCACACTTCCATTCATTCTGTTCGCTGATAAGATGGGCCAAATAGTGGCTGGACATTTATCTTTAAGATTAATGAGCCAATTTTCTTAGTTGGCTATAAAAAGAATCGGTAGGCCGACCTCGAAAGCCATCACGACCACTTACGGGTTAACTTTGGGCAACGTGAACTATGCATTCTTTTGCAAATTTAATAAATATACTTAACTGACCGGTGAGTTGTTGGTTACTACAATTAATATGTATATGAAAGTAATAAATAATGTTGAACATGACGGTGACTTAGTGTATTCAAAATTATAAATCGTGCAATTTGAATACCAATTCGTGACGCTTCTGACTTATGTAATATTGCGCCTCTTATGGCGTAAATACGAAAAATAGACCAACTTTGTTTTCCACCATAAATAAACTTATCTTATTAACTGTCGTGATGAGTAATCACATCCCTTATAAATATGTAAATTAACGTGTGCTTTACGTAGCAAAAATTAAAACGCGCAAAAATTTATGAAAATGCTTTTGTCCTTAAGGGACGCGGCTGCCGATAAATAAAAAAGGAAATTTTAAATTCAAAATAACAATTATAAGGACAAAATTCTTCCCCCATCCCTTGGGCGGGATATAAGGAAACAAATTGGATTAAAGTGTCAAAGATGAAATAAAAAACGCGCATATACTTTATCTTCCGCGATGTCTGTGCAACGTCAGCGGTCTCAAGTGTGCTCACACAATATTGGATACGGGAAAATCGTATTTTATTTCATGTAAATATTTAACAATACGGTGGAAAATGGTAGGTATATAATATATTTTTTACATCTGTAAATGTCACAACACCGGCTGTAATCGAATTTGCATTTAAAACGGTAAGTAAGCAGAGTATTTTGTGAATGGACGAGCCCGTGTTTATGAGTCGTTTTATGACCTGTTAAGCGTAAGGATCTCTCGTAAAATAAATTGTTTGATGGCTACTCTCCAGTCATTTTTATCTTTTAGTTGCTGTTTTTTCGTTAAATTAAACCTCCAAGATATTGCGCAAATCCCTTGATGAGTTAGCTTTAAAAAATGTTTGTTTTACGCCTTTTTTCGGAGAAACATTGCTGTTATCTCAAATTATTTTCTTTTTACTGAAAAAGTATAGTAAACACTTTCAGTAAAGTTCGTTTTATTTAATTCCAGGTAGTAATTTGACAGGTGTAATGTCAAACTCCTATACTAAGGGCTGATTTTTCAATCATCTGATAACTTTATTCGAGGAATAATTTTGAAATTTTGACAGTTATTTCTAACAAAAACTGCCAAACGTCAATTTTATTCCTCGAATAAAAGTTATCTGGCCATGGAAAAATCATCCCTAAAAGAAGCAAATACAAAAGACTAATGTCAGATTACTATCTGGGATCAAAAACGAACCACTAAAGTTTATTTTTTTATTAAACTCTAATCTGAGACCTGTATGATACCTATGCAAAATTATTAACTGGAGAATAGATCGTTACAGTGTATCAGTTTAAAATCATTGACAATCCCCGCTCTACATATACTCACAAAGTATGTATACTTACCGGCCGCTTTGTTTTCGCCCACATAAATCCGCCGTGTACCGCGCGCTAACTTATTTTTGTTCGTAGGTACGCGCGATAGATGGATCCAATTCCAAATTATGTCTATCTTGGGAATTAACGGTGGGACGGGGATTCCAGTTTATCCAAAAAAAGTGCGGGGCGAGGGCGAGAAGGGGGGTTGGAAGGGGAACGGATGGAAGTTATTTTGGAATTATGATTCCGGATGCGTCCTGCGAGCGCCGCGTGTTTCACGCCTCGTTTCGTGTAATATCTGCCGGTTGCAACCGTTTACGTTGCATTTGGACGCAATAACGTATTTGCGGGCAAAGCTGTGTCTATGACTCAATGATGGTGAAATAAAATCTATTCACAGGACACCACATGATGTCCAAGAATAAACATTCCGTATGCAGGTTTTAATTGGCTTTTTCACACATTACAAGTGTGAAGTAAATGTTGTTCTCATCAAACCTTGACACACAATGCCCCACTTCATCAATGCAACATACTATCTACTTCATAAAAAAATATTTAAATTACGAGTCTCGATGTTAACCCTCGCACAGCGCACACCCAATTTTAAAATGTACACCGCAAACTCCGGACCTAATCCAATTCGCGTTTGGGCCGAAATTAAAACGTCTGGCCAAAAATGCGGGACGTGTGTTTTAATGGGGTGTCACCAGGGTTCTTAAGTATTCCACCGGCCCACCCTATAATACCCAGTCTCCTTAGTCTGGCACGTCCTCCCCTTGATATATTAGTCCCAGTTCGTCGTACATAATTTTGTAGAGGGTGGTACCTCCTCCATTCCCCCCGTAGCGAGTGAACCGACCGATCCTCACAATACCAAGGTTTTGTTTATTGGCGTATAATAAGTGTAAAAACTTAATGATGTCAGTCAACTCAACCGAGTGGATAAGTGTTTTGAATTGGCACGTTCGGCCGAGAATGATTTTCTTGAACGCTTGGTCCGAATGGCCCACGATTGCAATTGTAGGGTTAGTGCATATTATCCTTTATTGCATTAACTGGCTATAAAGGCGTATATCTTTTTACACGATTGCCTATAATAAGCTTAAGTGTCTATAAAGATATTGGAATGTCCAATATTATTAACGATCATGATTTATGGCAAGCTTTTTTAATATCGGAAAATCATAAATTATGTTAAAAATGTGTTTTATAAGGTGAATATGGGATGAATGTGGATGACCAGTGGTGGACGTTGCAAACAGCTGAATATACAAACAACGTTGTACGGTAGTTCAGCTGTAATTTAGTGCATCACTAGTGTTGTGCCAACATGCGCCATATTTTGTATTATTCATTTTTACTGTTTGTTGTAATGTTAAATTCGTACATTATCATAAAAATATTATTTATTACTATAAAAAAATCATTATACCTAAGCTTGTTATGTTTAGGTACACAAGCACATCAAGCTATACATTTCCAGTTTTAGCTGACCTCACATTGTATAGGTTTTTCGTACAATCAGAAGTCAGCTTATACTGGTTATGTATAGCTTGATGTGTAGCCGTGTGTACATGGCTACTATAAAGAACATTCCATTGAAAGCCGGTTTGTTTATCTGCACTCAACAGCTTCTAACGGATAGATATATTTTGCCGATAGAATCTTTCGAGTCAGCTGTCATTTCCTTTCTGTAAACATTTTCAAATATGGAAGATTTTTGAGATAATTTGTGATTAAAACAAATGAACGTTGTGTATTTGTGTCATAAGATTTTTCTGAACTATAAAGAGAAAAAGATTTGATTTTTTGTAGACATGTTTGTTTGTTACGCTTTCACGCTAATCAGCTAAACGGATTTGGATTAAATTTGGAACATGAGTAGACCATGACCTGGATTACGACATAGGATAGTTAAACCGCAGGGTGCAGCTTCTCTTTTATAAAATGGTAGAAAATGTTTCACGTGAACAACAAAATTACATGCGTTTAAGTAAGTTCATGCTACATACCTTAGTGCAAAAAAGGTACATAGTACCCTAAATAAATAGCCATAGAAGATAGAAGGTATCTTCACCGTTCTAATACACAACAAATATGTAGCAGCTATGTAACCTACGCACGGTATTGCACAGTGTGGTAAAACTTAATTACAGCGACACAGGAGTGTCGTCAATCTACTGTGGTCACGTGTTCTTCAATATTGAGTTAGGTGCACAGTGAGCCGACATCCAATAACGCTGGAAAAAATTTGGGGCGTCGGAATATATTGGCTGACAAATGAAAATTGATGTTCTATTCTACATTTTATGAGGCAATACGAGTCCTACCTAATTTTCGGAAGTGAAAATAAATAGAATGATAAATGTACTTCAGAATTGTTTTCATTTCATTCTGTGCAGAATTCAGAAAATACATTTACGCGAAAACAACGAAAATTGAATACAACCGCTATATAAAAAACTTTGAAACAATTATGAAGTTTCAGTAATTTTGTTGTGTTAGTAAACTTGTTCGAAGTAACTTTCTCGGCACACAATGGGCGCCACATATTAGACGCAGTATTATATTAGTCCATTAGTTAAATTAAGTAAGATTTCTCACCCTATCTTGGTAAGTTATTTATCATGCGTGTATCTACATTAGGGACTCGCGTTGCAATACATTGTGGTTAAGGCATTTAATTTTGTACTGTAGATAAATCTTAATTTTGCTAATGTGCATGAAGTGAGGAGTAATTGAGATGCGTTTAATCGAATTAGAAATACGTGTAATGATTTGTGATAGGCTTGATAAAATATTGAGACTTTGCACGTAATTCTGGTATGAAGTTAAGACAGAAATAATTTTGTTTAGCTTGTATGTGTTCCGTCGCATAAAATATAAATAGATACCTACTTTGGATGTAAAATAGGTAATCGTTTTGGGGCGTTACGTTTGAGAGAAGGGCTTAAATCTACGAATGGATTGGAATAGACTAAGTTGATAACAATTTTATTCGGGAATCCAAAAAGTATTTTTGTCTATCCCAAAATAAGAACCAAACCACTGCCCAAATCCCTAATTAAGGCAAAGTCCTATCACTGTCCGACATCTAATAAATGCTAATATCTTAGATATAGTTAAATGCTAAGTTTGTAGTTGTACTATTGAGTCATTAGAAAACAATATAGCCTAAGCACTATAGATCACTGCCCACGCGCAGTCACCACGAGCCCTAGTTAGTTTATGGCGACCCTACACAGCACAAAATAATACTGATAATGGTTTGTGATGGTGTGGAGGTAGATTGGAACACAAGATGGCTGTGTATCATCTGTGGTGAAATCGATGGGAAGGGAAAATGTCAATTCTTGATATTATTTACCTTGCTTTTTATGCCAGAAGATTTAGTGAAAAGATTTTTTTAATGAGGAAATATACAATGTACGATTTTTAGAATAATTTTGAGGGTCATTACCTCTAAACTTTATGTACAAAGGTGGAAAACCGTACAAAACCTACTTAAAAGTATAATATGTAGTTATAATTATGCCTATTAATATTTTACTGCCACATGTAAATTATTTATTTCATAATTATTTATGCTTTTGAAACTATAAGACAATGTAAATTTATTATGTTCAGTATTTTGTACTTATCAGCCCCAATTATTTTTTGGCAGAACTTAATAATTTTATAAGTGCTTCTGAACTATAGACATGAATTTCTGGTAGTAAGTGCATTGTTTCTGTGACAAGGCAAACCTCAACGGTTAAGGCTGATTTTAAGTACCGACATTGATAAACTTAAAATTAGAGTCCGACCGAAACTGGTTTTCCGGCCGAAACCGAAACCGAAACCGAATATTCGGCCGTGGCTTCAGTTTCGGCCGAAACCGAAACCGAAACTCACGTGGATAAGTTTTAAATTCCTTAAAATACTGAAATTTGGTGCATTTTACCCATTATTCTGCATTAATTAGGACATGAAATGGAAACACAGTAGGTATATTAATTTTGTTGTAATCATTTATTTAATACTAGCTTCTGCCCGCGGCTTCGCCCGCGT
Organism: Apamea crenata; assembly: GCA_949629185.1. Taxonomy (NCBI): domain Eukaryota; kingdom Metazoa; phylum Arthropoda; class Insecta; order Lepidoptera; family Noctuidae; genus Apamea; species Apamea crenata. Next base: position 12,065,447 of record OX451363.1, on the reverse strand, counting down.
GAATGTCGGAATCCCACGGGAACGTGCTACCAGGATAAAAAGTATGTGCTTCCCCAGGATGCCATCTATCGCTTTGCCAAATCTGAAGTTCAGTGGCTTAGGCGTGAAAATGTAACATACAGTTTCAAGTTCAAATCCTCCCCTAAAAATCGAATTACCCCTTTTTGCCCCGTCAGGGTTCAATTTTCGACAACTTTACATACTTATTATTAATTATTTTCTGTCGAAAGTATCAATACTGAGTTTCGAGTTAATCGGACCGCGCATTCAATTTCTTCCACACAAACTTCAACACCCCTATATCCCCCTTTGAGGGGTAGTTTTGAAAAACTAATAATGATAAACTTTATTGCTTACTTAGGCGAGTATTCATGCCAATTTTCAAGATTATTTACCTAACGAATAAGATTTTTCATATAAACTGTATCCCCGCTTTTCACCCCCACAGGGGTGGAATTTTGAAAAATCATTTGGGATGTGTTCATAACTTGATGCAAAGATTATTTATACCAATTTTCGAGTTAAAATTGACTACCCCTTTTCAGGCCGTCAGGGGTAGATTTTCGAAAAACCCTGATAATAATTATTCTTTCCTTTAAATTTTAGGTATAAATACTGAGTTTCGATTAAATCGGACCGCACGCTAAAATTCTTCCATACAAACTTTGAAACCCCCCAATCCCCTTTTAGGGGGTAGTTTATAAAAACAAAAAATGCCCAACTTCATAATTTACTTAGATAAGTATTCGTGCCAAGTTTCAAGTTTATTAACTCAAGGAATACGATTTTTCATACAAACAAAATTCCCCCATTTCACCCTCTTAGGGGTGGAATTTCGAAAAACCCTTTCTTAGTGGATACCTACTCTTCACGAAGAATACACCCTCCAATTTTCATGTCTATAGGACCAGTGGTTTAGGCTGTGCGTTGATGTCTCAGTCAGTCAGGACTTAGAATTTTATATACAACTAGCTGACCCGGCAAACGTTGTTTTGCCATATAAATTATTTCTAGCTGCCCGGCGCTACTTTGTTCGCGTGGAGTGCTACCCCCTACCCTACTCCTACCCTACTCCTACCCTACTCCTACCCTACTCCTACCCTACTCCTACCCTACTCCTACCCTACTCCTACCCTACTCCTACCCTACTCCTACCCTACTCCTACCCTACTCCTACCCTACTCCTACCCTACTCCTACCCTACTCCTACCCTACTCCTACCCTACTCCTACCCTACTCCTACCCTACTCCTTTTTCCATATTTTCTGACCGTTTAAACCTTCCCTGGACTACGACAAACATTTCAAAACCAAAATTAGCTAAATCGGCCCAGCCGTTCTCGAGTTTTAGCGAGACTAACGAACAGCAATTGATTTTTATATATATAGATATAGATAATAATATTAAAAAAAATTAATAATATTTTTATTATTTTTTCAAATTAAGTTCTCATAGCAAAATGTTTATCAGTTATCAATAAATCAAATCACTAATTGTTACTGTTTCGGTTTCGGCAAAAGTTTCGGCCAATTTTGGCCGAAACCGAAACTGCCACCGAAACTTGATTTTTGGCCGAAACTCGGCCGAAACCGAAACCGAAACCGAACTTTCGGTCGGACACTACTTAAAATTAACATAATAACATATTTTGATGGACATGTTTCCTGTAATGACTTGTGATAAAAAAAAAATGTAAGTGGATAAGTTATTTAAAAAACCTTACAAAATGTACCTGCAGCCCTGCGTTTATTAGCTGCACCAGCAACTATTATCCCTAAAAACTTAGACGGTAAAGTCCCTAAAACGTAAAATTACCTACACTTATAATATTATTTGTATCTAAACAATATTGGGGTTGTTTTTGGGTTTGGCTTCTCTCATTTCTACCTAGGAGGTGGTCGTCTGCTTTACCGGACTTACCTGTAGTAGCCTCAATAAATTAAGGCCACAAGGCTTAAATAAGGAGCGAAAACAAACTACCCAAATAAATATTCTAGGTATGTTACTTCTTGGGTATAACCTAGAAAACACAGATCAACATTGTCATTAACAACAGTTACCTATGTATATTCTATAAGATCAGTCGAATGATCCTTATAAAACGTAAACATCTTCGCCTGTTTCTATTTGTCTAACTTGTTTACATTACATTACAGCTTAACATGGAGATACTTCTATTAAAGACGGCGATGTGGGCAGAACAATGAAGTAACAACCGAAATAATGGATGAAATGACTATTGCGGTACACAGAAAAATGAGACCAAAACTCGTACAGTCAAAGTCGAAAATAGAGCAGCAAGCCACAGGGCGGGCAAAGAACTAAATGTTGGATGGCATGATGAAATGTGACAGTTCATTATGCGGAAGATAACGGACGCCACAGCATACAGTGAACAGTAAGTACTTGTGTTATACGCACCTACACTTTAGGCGGAGTCGACTGAGGAACGTGTTTTCTTGGAGCATGCGTGCATAAACCATCCAGGCATCCGATTAAATTATTTAACGTCTTTATTCCCCTGTGGTGCACGCAGGTTGCATGCCGGCACGCGGATGTTAAGATACATGGACTTAGCGTGTAGGCTACCTAATCTATATAAACTCCTTGAATAGGTGCATATTCTGCTGGTTGTGTTATTAATCGATTTGATTCCAATTTTGAGCCCTATTGTAAACCTTATATTTTACACACCACAATAACTGGGTTGTGGAAGTCAGATAGGGAGTCGCTCCTTATAAAATTTTGGTATTCAGCTGCATCTGGTTGGACTGGAAGCTGACTCAAACAAAATTGTGAAAAAGCTAGGCAGACTGATTTTTGTAAACCTTATTTTAAATACCAAAGAACAGATTTAGAAGGATGGAATAACTATACAATTTTTCCTCATCGGTTTCCGTACGAACATTTACTCGTATGCGCAATAACTCCTTCGGTCTTTTGAATTCATCGTAATCGGGGAAAAATGGCGCACAGCCAGCTGTCAGTGGATTTAATGTCGTCTACGAAACAGGATTTCAACAAAACTGTTGTAGGCACGTTTTTAACTATGTGATTCTACCATAAATCTTTAAAGAATACTGGTAGATGAAATTCAAAATTCTGTATGTTTATAAATAGTTCCCATTTTGAAACGCAAAACAAAAGAGGTTATAAAAACATAGGCCTACGTCAAATAGTTCCTAACGTTAATAGTTCTACAAGGAGGTCCTCAGAGGGACTTCCGTAAACGATTTGTTGGCCTTGTCGATTGGGGTCTAGCACTCGGACCAAAACCGGAATATTAGGAAGGTCACATCAAACCATTTAAATGCCGCAGCCAAGGGCCATTGAAAAGCCTGTTAAGAGTGATTAATTCAATCATTATTATAGACTCAGTTATAAAGTCAGTTATTAAGGACCAGAGTGATAAACTAGTCGAAATTAACGAAAATCTGATAAATTCGTTAGACTGATTAAAATTTATATTCAAATCCCGGAAGATTTAGAATGGTTCAAAGGCAATAAAGCATTGCCGAGCATTACATTTAAGGCTTTAACTGTAGTATATTATTTAATATTAAAGATCTTAAGGTAAACGGGCGAAGTGCCTGCAGTTCCGCGATAAGGCAACACCGCCTCCCGCCTCACCCCCGGTTTTTGGGGGGTGGCAGACTTAAGAGGCGGCCATACTTCAAATTGCGTTTAACTTAGATAGCTAGTTTGATACATTGCCCCCATTATTGCATATCAAAGGGCTCTGATAAAATTGTGGCGATGATAAAGTCAGAGGTTTTTTATTGGGGTTCCTGATCTACATAGTTTAGATAAAGTACCGTGGAAAGCCGCTGTCGATTCCACTTTAGATTCATACCTGAAACAAAAAGAGGAGATTTGTTAGAGATGTGAAGTGTTAAGGGAAAGCTTCTGTTCGATCCTTATCTTTAATATTTCTATCGGTACCTACGGATATACAGTGGCTTCCAAAAGATAGTTGACATTTTTTCATTTCAGCTGTGATGTCACTTGATTTGACATAATAGTTTCAAATGTTTGAACTGTACACTACTCATAACGTTTTTATTAATTCGACTACCTATGAATTATCATAAAAACTATCAATAGCATTTTTTTTTATTTTAAATCATAATGTGGCATCACAACTGAAGAGGAAAAAATGTCAACAACTTTTGGAGGTCACTGTAATGTTATAGACAACAACAAAAGATAATATGGAATAATAGTATTGGCGAAAACCGTAAACAAAATTATCATTGATCCGGCTCTCTATCAATTATTCATAATGTACCATTGGAAAATTGCAACAATGCGGAAATAATAACTCGTTCAAAGCACCAATCTGATGAAAAGTCATCCAGCCATCACCTCATAAAACAACAAAAAAATACGCATTTCACACGAAAATTTGATTACGATAAATAATGTACTGTGCGGGAATTCGTAAATGAAGTATCACATGGTACACACACACGCATAAACCACGCGGAGAACGAATTGCAAACTCAGCTCTACATCACTAGCACGTAGACGCAAACATAGCGGCGGGGATATAACATCGATACGATATCGATAGATACGTATCGATAGCGGCAATAGATACTATTGTCACAGTTCAATTTAACAACGTACGCTCTCAGATTCCCTCGGATATCGCAAAGTCAGTCGAACTGAAGTTTTCGTGATTCGAATTTGTCTTTTACAGACTTATTTATATCGAGATAGTGCATGAAGTTTATTGTATGAAAATAACTTTTACAAACGTGACGTATTTTATATCTTTCTACTTTGAAATTATAGAATTGCAAGTAGGGTATAAGCTTTCAACATCCAGCTCCTTGCTAACACGTTCTAGTCCTTCCCAGCCCGTTCAGAGATCCAAAGGATAGATTATCGCCAGCTAATAATTCTCTCACGATTCAAAACTCACAATAGCCCGAAGCGAAACTGTATCGCTACAGATAGATTAAACATCGGAGCCCAAATGAACGCACGATAATTTATCGGAGCAACCCCCGTGTGTATTAGCTGTATCCGACTAATGCCGGCTTTCGATATTCGGCGCTCGGTCGCGATTCGATATTTACGATCGAACGAGTCGCATTAGACTGTCCGCCCGTAGGTAAATTAGCACAGATGCTCGCCACTGTTACAGTGATTCATTCCAAATTGGCTTTTCAGCGGAGAAAAAACGGTCCGAGCCAGCCACTGCGGTAGACGCTATCTAGGGACTGCAGCTAAATAGCTTTTAAAAGAGTTTGCATTTTCCTTTCGAGCATCGAATGGACGCGAACATCTGTCGTTCAACTCTTCTTTCAGGAAAATTGCTTGTCTGTTTTACAAGCTCATCCTGAATTTATGAATTGAGTTGTATGGTTGTTTCCGCATTTGCGCTTCATTCTTTTGACACGATGCACAGATTTGTAATGCTGGTACTCAGAAAGATTTTCCCACATAAAATAAAACGAGTTACGTAACAAAAACGCACTAAATAATGGCGATTTGCAATTAAACGCGGTGTAATGTGAAGGTTGGCCAAGATCGCTGGTAGCGGCAACGCCTCGCGATTCGTATCGGCCCGGAAAGGGCCGCCTTAACGCGTGCTAGACCACCAGATAAAGTATTACAGCGAAATTGTATGAGTTATATTGTGCGAAGTGCTTGTTTAAAATCGTACTGGTAATTTTATACGCTGAACGGTGCTAATGAAGGATGTTATTTGGTTGCAGATTGCAGTCAAGAGGGGAGTGGTCGCGATGTCAGACCGTGTTGTGAGTTGAAATATGGCGTTGTACGAATTAAACGCGTCGTGTGAAAATGGAAAAGTTTTTTTAAATACAAGGTAGAGTATGAAGACAGGGTACAATTATTGGTAGGCACCCACTGGTTAAAGGTCTCTTCTTTGAGCAAGTGATGGGTGCCGGTAGATGTCGGTAAGCTTTTGACGAAAAAATAGTAAGCATGAAATGCATTTCCACAATATTTGATAACAGCACAACATAAACATCAATCAACAACCGAAATGCACTCATAGTTTATTTTTAATGAACTGCAAACGATAGTCAGTGAAATACGCAAATGTTACATTCCCCAATAATGAACCGGCGATATTACCTTTAGTATAAATAATCCGTGCCAAAGGGTGGCTTCGATGCGATGCTACTGCAAATCAACCCCCACTACACCCCCCCACCGCGGGCTGTCGACGATAAATAAAATTCACGTTTTAACAATAAAATGCATTTTCCGCAAATGCTCCCGGTGAATTATTGTCCGGGCTTTACGAGCTTAAAATTATATGGGCACGTGAAATTTTCGATCTCGATAATGCATGGCCAGTGTACCGCCAACACTATTTTCGGTCGATACAATGAACGCGATTTTTAAATTACCGACCACTTACATCGATCACTTTAATTTATTAAAAATGCATTTGGTGCAGCACAATTTTGCTTAGTGCTTCTTACAATAACTTACGACTTTGGGTAAAGTAGATAGTTTTTAGATGGTACGTGTGTTGCATTAGGAGGGTTGCATTCTTTATGCATTTTTCCATTTACAGACAAACCACAGCTCCCCAAACATACCTTACCCTAATATAACACGTCACGTAGCAGCCATAAAAATACTTATAAAACATTTCCCGATGGAAAAAAAATACAATGTTTTATTCGCAACAAAAATACATCACACGACCGCTTGATGGAGAACCAATAGCGAGTGTCCCTCCGGCACAGATGGCGACACGGACGCGGAGATAGCAGAAAAATATGAATTGTAGCTTTCGATATTTGTCACTTGAATTACAACTCCCAGCGGACACCCAGAATGGTGCGACTCTGGGACCACTCGCACCTCGTTGGCTGAATGATCTATTTTTTTTCCACTGGATTTCGGCCAGTGACTCTAGGTTAGAGCGTCGGTTCAATCACTCGTTGAGTAATGCGAACCACGTGCTAGGCGGTACTAACGGTCGATGATACATCCTTTTTTCAAATGGGATACATTTTTAGGAATCAAATAGGTATCCTGACCTTAAAAATAAAAATCTGAAATGTTACTATTTTAGCATCAGTGACAGAATACGTTATTCTACAATATTTACATTGATTTAATTTGATATTGTATAAGACCCTAATAGATTTCGTTTAATGCTAATAAAACAAGATTGGAGTGACCACCGCCTTTGGCGGCTAGCCTTAATACGACAGAGTCTTGAAAAATGGTCCCCAACAAAATCTCCTGATGCTATTACAAGTTGCCACCGTGCAGGGGCAATAAGTAAACAAAACTCGTAATAACGGCCAGTCACGCCAAGGAAACCAATTTGGGAGGTATTTGTAAATGTCAAATATGTTTGTGCGCACCTATTTATTGCGAGCATCCCTCACGTACGAGTAAATAACGGAGACACTGCGATAAAGTGAAAAGAGATACCCAAAAAGTACGGAGAGCTACGCCTTAACTGCTTAACTGTTGTTAGCCAATATGACCTTTAACTACCATGTTGGAAAGTCGAAATTTGACCGAAGAATTACGGCCCTAAGCCACTCCGTGTTAAGGTTCCTGCGTATACAAGTGGAAAACTCAGTGCGCCACGTGCGAATGATTCATGTTCGTCCCTTAATTAAAGAAGATTTTAATTGTATCGGATGTCTGTGAAAGCGAAAATAATGCACTCCTAAATTGGGGTTGGAATTCGGAAATTTATTTTTGTTAGCCCACCGAAGTATTGCTTCGCGTGTTTTACTTTGATACCGATTTTTGGACGGTGGAGTTTTACCAGCTTTAGCCTGGTAAACTTTTTCGACCAAATGAATGGGGCTCGGGAAAAATATACGCTAGATAGGCAGTTTCAAATACGGATACAGTTCTCGAAATAGTTGCTTTTGATCAATCTCATTTAACGACAAACGAGATACCTAAACTGGTATGTGTTTGCTAACTGCAGGCAATCAACAATTTCGTCTTACAAAATTCGAAACACCCTTAAATTCAGTAAATTCATTTTGCGTATAAAGTCAAGCTGCCGCCGACTTAAAATATCTTTCTTAATTACAAAAGCCTTTGTTGAACGTATCTGATCTATGTAAGCAGTCGGGGCGAATGTTTTAAATAGCAACGCAACAAATAGGTTCCGGTTGAGCGAAATAAGCAAAACTCCTTAATGAAAGAATATCTGAAGGGTTGCCACTGTTTGGAAATAAAATGTACGAAAAGCTGTTTTCAAAAAGTAAAAATCAGCAAGAACTGAATTAGGGAAAAGAGAATCAGTTTTTTATTAAAAAAAAAAATTACTTAGCATCGTATAAAATTAAATGAAAAAAATGTGACGAATCCAATCTCGTTTAAATTAATGTAACCTGTTAACTGAATCATAATTTGAACACAAACATCCACTATTAGACAGAGAACAGTCGATGTTCCCGACCATAAAACGATGACGGAAGCAGTGTAACGGCCCTGTAAGCTTGCCGCGTACTTCATTTGGTGAACAATGGAAAGGCCCCGTCCCACGAGCCCGCAGCGACACTGGATAAATTGACTCGAGCCTTACCTCGCGCCCGCCCGCGGAAAATTGGGGAAAATCGATTTAAATATCTTAAATGTGATGGCTTATCTCGATCGCAGGAGTTAACCCGTGCTCACTGCAGCACTGCTGTTGACATTTGTGTAAAAATTTAGACCTTTTAAATAAAAACTTGGTGGGTAGCTTTTCGCTTTTGTAGGTACCTACGATGAAAATTCTCCAACGAATTCAATATTGAAATGTTCAACACTTAAAACCCACAATCTAAAGACATATTTTAAAGCAAAAGAAACCCTTTGTGCCGATACATTTGATTAATTAAGTGCGAAATCGGAGCAAGATACGCTTTTAAAGTAAGCTCGAATAATCAAGAAATGCCAATTAAGAAGTGTAGCCCCTTTGAAAGGCGAAATCTAGATAGCTGGCTGGTCGGTCCAACTGAACCGAGGCTGATGTATCTCGACTTGCACGCGAAGTTAAGTAATTCTTAGTAGCCAAATGTGGCATAATATAAACGGAGAATATATACCAAACTATATAGGTATTGAAAATACTTGTTACACTTTAAAAACACTCAATCAAACATAAATCGTAGTGCCCATTTTGTAAGGCCCGAAGACCTCAAAGCAAAGTAAGCCCCCGCTTAACTCAATCTAATAGAATCACCTCCGATTGCTTTCCGATATTTACTGTTTGATTTTTTCCCCTCGTGTCGAGATTTGGGACGTTTACCCAAAAGAGGCGTGTACTGCGATGGTAATGGCCGGTAGGGTCGTGGATACATAACCTTTATAATTAACAATACGCCCTACACTCTATGAGGTGAGAGTTGATTATTTTACGAGTTCCGCTTTTGCCTTCCCTCCTTCCATTCTCTTCGTTGTATTTTCGTTAGCACTTGAGTGGATTAATTACTTTTATTGTAGCTTGGATGCCGACTCCCAGTATTTTATTAATACTTAAAAGAATTGCGAAAGGAAAGAAAGCAATATTAACTTTACAAAACAATAATAGCTAGACATAAGTTTTATTTATTAAATTACACGAGATTGCCCAAGGAAATACAAGTGAAAAAAATAAATCAAATTATAATTCAACGGCGCAGCAAGTTTATTGAATTGATCATGCGCAAATATTTATCGATGGGGTCGTAACTAGATAGGGTCAGAATTTATTGAAAACCAAGAGCAGTGGCATACATAGGTAGGCAAGTTACATAAATTGACATCGGCGGCAATCAGACAAATTGGCTCCATCCAAACCCCTCGCTAACCGAATTAATCTGGTACGGTTTTCTTAGACAAAACCACTTAGATGGAGATATATAGAGGACAGCAAGAGGGAACACGAATAGACGCTGATGCGAATTGTATTATTTATTGTACATTCGCGAGACCAAGCAAAAAATAGTGCCTAATGAATTCATGCCAAATATACGTATGGAAGGAATGGGGGAAGAATATATTGACATTCTTTGACCATTTTCGCAACAACGCGACAACGGTATCATGATATCTTTTTGTGTCGTGTACTTTATTTCACTTAAAAATTCACTTCAGTAAACTTTTTGTTGAATAAAATACATCTGTATCGCCCCTTAACATGTGTGTAGGTACGTGAATAAATATTCAACAAATCCACCTTTAAATAAACAGTATGGGGGAAATAACGTTTTGCCTCATTCTGAGTAAACGATGCTTAAGATATTTATTACGGGATGAATTGAGTTTTTAGATGTTGCATAGAATTTTTATCTCACTTGTGCGCAAAATAAATAAAGCCACGATTTGTCCGTTCGTTCCAAAGATTGTTGTCAGCATTTTTTTTCTGTTATATTTATTAACTTTTCTATCTTGCTAATAGACAGGCCACTTTTAATATGGGTGGGAGGACGAGACTCCGTGACTTGCAGCTGAATAGATCCAAGTTGCAGTAAATACTGAAATTAGTTTGAATAAAGAAACACCAGCAGTGATTAAGGGGCTTTGAACAATTTGTTTATTCCTGATGCAAAATGGAGTTTAACATTTAAAATGTTCAGAATTGCTATCTCCCCTTGTGCGTAACATTAATAACATCTGCTCAAGACGTTTAAATCCCACTTCTGGTGGAAAAACTGATTATCTAATTAGAAGAAAGCCTCTGCAAGAGTCTCCTAACTGAGGACTAATCACAAATTAATGAGAGCTTGTAGCAGGGTGTCGCGGGGCGATGATAATTCCCCGCCCCGCTGCGTTAAGATCCTCATCAATTATGGCGAAGCCACCCCCGTGGCCTGAAGGTTGTGCACCCCTTCGTGATCTAGTCACTACGGGAGTCGTGCTAGGTTTCACACTATGGGAAGCATAAGGTATGTACTTATAATACTAAATGGGTACTTAGGTGACGCTCTGCCTTAGGTATGATCTAATACAATGTTGGGTTGAAGTAGGTACCTAGTGTTGTTTTGCAATCAAGCTGATAGTTAATTTATTGCAGATTCTTTATAAATTAATTGGAATGGATTTTCCGAATCCATTAAAACATATATTTATTATGCAAAAACATTGATTTATGAAGGTGCTCCCAACTTGTGGTTGACAAAGTACTTACCTAGGTAATTCATTATCATGTAGGTAGCCATGTCAGCATCTACGTAAAACAACATGAACCATTAGTACAAAGTAAAAAGCTAAGATAATACATTATTTCCACAGTTTAATTTATTAGTATAATTTCATCGAAGTAAAAGCCAACCCTTGCAATAACTAATGGCCCTTAGACAGTTGTTGTACCGACACCAAATGCTTCCGTTCCGAAACCACACTTGATTTGTTGTTCCGTCCGCCCAAGAGTTACTAGCTACCGATGTTTGAAACTCTCTAAGCCACCATATGCTACGGGTTCACACCCGAACTTGTTATATTTAGAATAATTTATCCCATAGACACTTATCATTGACACAAAAAAATATATATTTACGACCAAATAAATACACATTCGATGTATTAAGTTAGGCATATTGCGTTATCACATGAAACGTTATATCAATATAATTAATAGTGTTTTATATCAACGCAGATAGCAAAAACAACAGGTTTTATTTAGCAGACTACAGTTTGAATGGGATCACCCTAAACGGAGCTCTTGTTGTTATGCCATGAATATAAATCGTGATAAATTCCTCGCGAGACGGAGGGGGAGCGGGGAGGGGCGGCACAGCCTCAAGGGCTTTTTTCTTAAAAATAACTTTTGTCAGAGTAATTCGGAGGAGTCCCGGGATTTATGGAAAGGTGGTGTCACCCCGGTAATTAGTTTTTAACTAGTTGTGATAAGGGTCCGTGGTGCTTTATGCGCCCTCTGTAATAAGTTTAAACTAATGCTTGGAATTCTGGGATGAATTAAATTCGTAACAGCTGTGGTCAAAAACAAACAATGTCACGTAGAAATGTTTTAACTCAAAAACTGCCGTCAAAACAAAAGCATCCCAAGCAATTGTTCTGACATGTCACAATATTTTTATTGTTAGCATATTTCGCGCGTTTGCGGCCCGTCATGCCGCTGGAATATGGGTATGATTTACGAACTTAAACAAGAAGAAAAAAAAAGAAAGTTCTTCCACGAAAGTTCTTTTATTCTCGGAGAAAGTTGCGTAAAAAACTGGAGGCGCTTAGAAAAAAGCAATTTTCTAGCTCAGGTGTGTGAGATGTTCTTTATCTAACTTTGCATCCGAACCGCTTTGTTTATGACGGCATATTTTTTCGAAGTTTTGAACATTTTATTACGTTGTACCGTGAACTCGTACTTTGTGCCTTTTATAAGGCCGCCAACGGTAGAACAATTGTTGTTTTGTAAACTATCTTTCTTAAAAAACTAGGCCCGCTACCTGTAGCGGTAATACAAAAAGCATAGGTTATATCACCGTTACGTGAAGCTTTAAAACACAAAGGCAAGTTTGTACAATCTGTAACAAAAGTTTGAATAATAAGCCAGAGAAAGCCACATCGCCCTTTTAATGGACACGGAAAATATAATTTGAAATACTCTTTATAGCACCCATAATGTAGCCAAGTGGGCCAAAAAATGGTTGTCACCGTCTGGCGTAGTACATTAGCATGAAGAGTGTGAGGCAAGGAGGCTTTATCAGGAGGGCCTTTCCTGAGGGAGGGCCAAATAATGCGATATTGCTCGTTTGTGCGAGGCCCTATTTATCTATTAAAAAAACGCGAGATTTACGGTCCAGTATAGGAAACTTCGGGAAGTTTTTATGTTGTTCCGCCGCTCTCGGAGCTAATATAAGAGATTGATGCGTGTTATTTTAGCTTTGTTTGGGTGTATATTAGCTGGTTTATTTTGATGTTTAGTGATATTTTTATCGCATATTTTGGGCTATAAAAATCTTAATGTTCTCTGCATATTATTTTGATTAAGTATTTTTTTACAGCAGCATAGAACCGGTCGAAGTGGCGGCGTTTAGGAGAGGCCAATGTCTAGCAGTGGCTGATGATTTGTTTACTATCATAATATTGGGGCATACTATCTCACAAATTGAGATACTGTCCCGACGTCAAGGCTTCGCCCTATGACCTACATTAACTGCAAATTATGTATCCGCGGACAGATAAGTGATAGCGCTAATTCCTCATCTATATATATAAAATTCAAAGTCCTGACTGACTGACTGACTGACTGACTGAGACATCAACGCACAGCCTAAACCGCTGGTCCTAGAGACCTGAAATTTGGAGGGTGTATTCTTCGTGAAGAGTAGGTATCCACTAAGAAAGGGTTTTTCGAAATTCCACCCCCAAGAGGGTGAAATGGGGGGATTTTGTTTGTATGAAAAATCTTATTGCTTGAGTTAATAAACTTGAAACTTGGCACAAATACTTATCTAAGTAAATTATGAAGTTGGGCATTTTTTGTTTATATAAACTACCCCCTAAAAGGGGATTGGGGGGTTTCAAAGTTTGTATGGAAGAATTTTAGCGCGCGGTCCGATTTAATCGAAACTCAGTATTTATACTTAAAATTGAAAGAAAAGAATAATGTGTATCAGGGTTTTTCGAAAATCTACCCCTGACGGCCTAAAAAGGGGTAGTCAATTTTACTGGGGAGGATTTTACAGCGTGGCTTGATTAACTCGAAAATTGGTATAAATAATCTTTGAGTCAAGTTATGAACACATGCCAAATGATTTTTCAAAATTCCACCCCTGTGGGGGTGAAAAGCGGGCATACAGTTTATATGAAAAATCTTATTCGTTAGGTTAATAATCTTGAAAATTGGCATGAATACTCGCTTATGTAAGCAATAAAGTTTATCATTATTACTTTTTCAAAACTACCCCTCAAAGGGGATATAGGGGTGTTAAAGTTTGTGTGGAAGAATTTGAACGCGCGGTCCGATTAACTTGAAACTCAGTGTACTGTGCGTGTACTTAAGACTAAAAATAAATAATAACACGTATGAGGGTTTTTCGAAAATCTACCCCTAACGGGGTGAAAAGGGATAGTTAATTTTACAGGGGAGGATTATAATAAGTGGCTTGATTAATTATAAAATTGGTATAAATAATCTTTGAGTCAAGTTATGAATTTTTAGGTTTTTTTTTTAATTCCACCCCTTTGGGGTGAAAAGCGGGGATACACTTGAAACTTGGCAACAATACTTGCCTAAGTAAGTAATAAAGTTTATCATTATAAGTTTTTCAAACTACCCCTCAAAGGGGGATACAGGGGTGTTGGAGTTTGTGTGGAAGAAATTGAATGCGCGGTCCGATTAACTCGAAACTCAGTATTGATACTTTCGACAGAAAATAATTAATAATAAGTATGTAAAGTTGTCGAAAATTGACCCCTGACGGGGCAAAAAGGTGTAATTCGGTTTTTAGGGGAGGATTTGAACTTGAAACTGTATGTTACATTTTCACGCCTAAACCACTGAACTTCTGATTTGGCAAAGAGATAGATGGCATCCTGGGGAAGCACATACTTTTTATCTTGGTAGCACGTTCCCGTGGGATAACTTCCGACATCCACGCGGGCGAAGCCGCGGGCAGAAGCTAGTCTAATACATTATTGCTTCACGAAGATTCATTTACAGTATCATCTTGTTAAGTCACGATTTCATGAGTCTTTCGAACTAAATGAATAATAATTAATATGTATAATAAATCCTGCTACCGGATTGGACTAACGAGGTATTTGCACATATCTCGGGATAGCTAAGTTTGAGTGGCGTGTTCTTTTAGGCCGGGTGTACACGGTAAATCGTGACTCTCGTGACTGAACTCCAATCTGACATCACGAGAGCTTGTGTAACACGTCTTTATGAAAGGCGAAATGGAGCTGTTTTTAATAGGGCGATATTTTATGCCTTAGGTTAAATAAATGTCGTTAAATAAAACAAGACGGAAATGGCGGGATGAGCTGGACTCCTTTGATAAAGATTTTCTGCAGCTCTGGACAGAGAGAGGTGGAAAGAGAGTAGGGAGGCCTTTGGACAGCAGTTGGACATTAGCGGTTAAAAAAAACCACTCATATAGGGAAAAATAGGTTGGTATCCTATACATCAACTGTACAACTTGCAAGTTGTCACGAAAAAAGGCTCAAGTAAAGAAATAGTACCTTAGTCAGTGAACCTAATGATAAACAAACATGATAAAATGACCTACCCCACAAAGTAATATATTATCTAAGTATTGCAAACGTTAGATAGAGTCGGTTTGTTACCCTTTATCTAATATATTATCTGATATCTATTTAATTTATTACTTCACCATGCTTCATGAAGAGGAACCGTTGAGTTATCACTTATATTGCATATAGGTACATAAGTATTACCGGATACATAGGCGAACGGGCTGTTCCACAGACAGAGAAATGGCTTGATAAATGTGAATGAAAAAATATAGTGCAAAGCAAAAGTCATGTTTTAGTAATTTATAATTTCCTGCACTACATTTCTAAACTAGCAATTTATTTATATTTTGCACAATGTTCACGCATTTATACACTTTTACTATTCTAATGAGTGCATGACCCTACTAGGACGGGCCGCCGCAAACATAAGTTATACTAAAAGAGTTAATAATGAGTAAGCAATGTTCTTATATTGCTGATAAATAATAATAAAATATTAGTGGGTACTACTAAAACTAATATCTACCTAACGCAGTAAGACTTTACATTCAAGCTTGTGTTTACTGAGGCTCTTAAACATCCTTATTAATTTATTGCATTCCATATTGTCTATAAGATGTTACAAAAAGCTTAAAGCTCACACGAGACTTAGGTAGGTAAGTACCAGATTATACATGGTGAACATAACCTAAAAATTAAAACCACACCAAAAGTTCCCTTAATAGAGTCCCAAACAGACTAACGCATACAAATAGTAAATAGGTAGGTATGTATATGATGTATGTTTATTATCAACAGCGAATATTGGCTGGAAACACAGTGCTAAATTCGCGGGCCGACATCCGATAGTGTGGTATTATCTGCTATTATTTGTCACTGGGTGAACAATGCGAGCTCGGAACATACCTATCAGCTATCTTATAGCAATTTGTCAACAATTATAATAATGGTGTGCGAAAAAGTTCATTATGGCCGCATTTAATTGTGGGGTCAAATGTTGAGGTGGTGAAATAAAAATGATGGATTCGAATGTGACTGGAATTATTCGGATTGTTTGTTAATTGTTCGCAACAATGTTTCATGCTGTAAAAGTGCTTTCCAGATAATTATTGGTGTAGGTTTATTAATGCCAGAATGTTATATCTTATCAACTGTTACAAAAAAAAGGCATAGCGTCGAACAAAATCAAGAGTGGATCTGAACTGAAAAAGGTATCTAATACCTTAGCTACTTAAAATCTAAGTTAGTTAAGGATTAATTTAAGTACTTAAGGGTTTTTCAAAATATCAGTAGGATTGAATAAGTAGGTACTAAAGGATATTAGGCCTCGTAGACTTTTAGATCTGTAGACCATTTTTTATTTTATTAAGAACCTGGTACTTGTAGACAGGCCAACAATGTCCTCCCATACCTACTGTAATTTGAAGACATTGTAAAAGCTAATTAGGTATTTTAAAAAGAGTTCTTGCCGGCTCTTCTCTATAGAAAACGACCAATTAGAATCGTGCACCTAGCTTCTACCGTTTCATAAATGCCCATGTAGGTATAAGTGAAATAAAATATTTTTGATTTTGATTCGTTGTATCAAACACCTTATGTCCGAGCATAAGCCTTTTATATTCAACCATGCACTCCTCTATCTCAAAAATTATCTACCACCATCCCACCTCTAAAAATGTAAAACTCATACAAAACCAAAAACGCTTTATAAACGCAGCATAGTTTATATCAGCTGACAGATGTTACACTTACCAAGAGCTACTGTGCCCCGACGGAACCCAATAAATAATAACACTGTGAGTTAAGACCACCTAGCGAGGAAACTGAGCTTGTTTACGGCACTACCCTACCAGTATTGTGGCCACCTACGCTATATATTTTGCTTAGCAAATTACTCGCTTCGCTCAGGGTGTCTAATAACCCTTTAATGAAGGAAGAGCTCTGATGTTTAATGTTGTTTCTGCTTTATTAGGGAGATTTTTGCTGGAGGTAATTGCTGGTTTGTAAGTTGAGGAGTTGTGGGTGGGAGTTTTAACGTTAAGTTGGGCATTTGCATGGTTAGTGGGTGTGTGTTTTATCAATTTGTTAAGTCTGAATTTTCTGTGTAGCTGGTGTCAACAGGCTCATACATAATCAGCCTATCTTCTTTACTGCACACAGGCCTCCCTTTAGTGAGAGGGGCTGTAATCCACCACGCGGGCCCAGTGCGGGTTGGTAGATGTCACATATCTTCCAATTTTTTAGGTCCTAGGACATGCCGGTTTCACCACAATGTTTTACTTCATTGTTATAGACAACAGGTTCATAGTGAGGCTTAACTTTCTGACTAACTGACCGACTCCTTGACAACTCACAAGTGCCTGTAAATGGTTTAGGTACTTGAAATACATGCTTTGATTTTGAGTTTTAAACTTTTAAGTAATATATTAGGTAAGCTTTGGGGCTTATTAAGCTCTACAAGCTCTTGTGTGTTCTTTTGAAATTGGATATAGGAAGTGATTGGGCGTATACAGCGTGACTAAAATTTATAAAGTTAGATTTTTCATACGTGATAGAATGCCTCTTTTCCTACACAAAATAATTCATAGTTTTTTTTATTCATGCCGTAGCCACACACATCCTGCATTACTTACTATTTTATTCTATGACAGCGTAGTATTTAGTAGTGTGTATTACCTGCAATAAAAAAAACGAATACGTTATTAAACAGCAGTAATTAATAATCTAATAGAAACGCAAAAACGCAAATCACTATTTCACCATACGTCATTTAAACGTACATGTTCTGCCACCGATTACTTGACATGAATTAAACGAATCTTCGTCTTACAAACCTAATAGAAAACGCCCCTTTAATAATATAATAGTAGATAATTATCACATTTAAATAATGTAACGCAAATTAATTCAAGCAAGAGCACGCGACTCGGCCACTCCATTCACAAAACTCAAGAACTGTCCGTAATAGCTCATTTGAATACAATCTAGATTGTTATCGGTGTATAGACAACACTAGAACATTGTTATTATGTAGTTCAATGAGTGTAAACGACCATACACACGAACAAACGAAGACTAAATGATATAATTGCATTAGGACACTTAATTCTCAGCTATAGACAGCTAATGGTTATGACAGTTTGAATGCGTGGTACGTCATTAGCGGCATTCTGTCGTGGACTTACGAAATGGGGTCAAGGAGAGATAAAAACGGATTCATTCTACTTAAATATAAGCAGTTAACGACAATGGCTTCAAAAAAAGGAATACTTTTAAATCTCTTGAAAAGGATTTTTTTTTAAAAACGGTATTGTAACTGTGAATAACAATAACATTACACATTTATATTGCAGTAGGTATGTGAGCGTCACGCACACATAAAGTTCGAACTTTGGCACACTACCATAAATCAAGGGGCGTTATACGCCATGTTTCACGAGCCCCATCCTTCTCTTTCGCTCTACAACCATTCTTTATATCGCTATCCCGTTCTGGCATCAAGCAGGAGCTTTGAGGGATTCGGGGGAGGGGGCAGATGTCTAGTCGTGACGTATTACTCGGCTGGCGGTCGGTCGGGTCAGTCGTTAGTTAGTAACGTTAAGTTTAATTACTTAATTTTGTTTTATATTGCATTATATTTAAAAAAATGAATGGAATTAATATTTAATTATATTTTACTGCACACTCCTAGAGGGCGGAAACATCGACTAATGAAGTACCCGATAGGAATATCGATATCGACATGAGCGCTAATTACTTACAAACCACGCCACGCCACATTATAATGTATGCCGAGTAGGTTCCAATGCAAATCGCAAGTTCGATTCTAGAATAGACAATGCGACCAGAAGTTTATAGGACCACCCACACATCTGCAATGCATGTGTTTGATATGTAGCACGATTCCAATTTATAGGAAAAATATGAAAATAGAAATTTCTTCGTTAGAATTGCATTGTAGACGTTGGAACTTGGAATAATGTTGTTTTAGTTGTCTGGGAATATTTTTTAATTTTAAAAACTATTCCTTTGTAACGTAATAGGTAGTGGGAAACTAGTAGCATTAGATAGATTTAGTGCCAATAAGATTTATTATGCCTACACATCTCACCCATACATCACGGTAGATCTCTGCAATAGATTTGTGTTGTCCAGGCTAATACGTGATCAGAATGCTAGTGATGCGCTTAAACAATAATTTCACATAGTTACATATCTACACTTTGTATTATAAGTTATATGATAGATATTCCATTGTTAGATGAAATACGTGGTAGCTTATTAAAGCATGTCCCAGACTACATTAAACGTCAAGTAAAATAGAAATTAAAATGAAGTCTCAAAGTGGTTCCATAATGGAATGACATTTTTATTTTTCAAATTGGTGAAATGTTCCAAGTGAGAATATGTGAATCCCAGATTCCCACTGTATCTCAGGATGACACCTCTCTTGACGATCGTGTGCACATCGCCTTTATTGCTATGTTCTTATTTGTATCGACTAATTCGTCGGCCGTTAAAAGTATCGCGGCCTTGTTGGACATCTCATTGGTCGGCAATAAATATGGCGTTATCTCTCGATATCGACCGCGGGCCGCACTTCGCTCCACGCGACCTACCCCCCCGCTCTAATGAATTACACAATGAACTCTCATCTAAATACAGAAAAAAGCTTTTAAAGGCACATATCAAAAATGCCCACAAAAGCCTACTAAGACAGGACTCACAGATTTATAGCACTCCCTTTGTTAAATCACGTAATCTCCACGTGGAGCCGCGATATAAATGGAGGTAAATGAAAATAAATGTAGTTCCTCATTCTGCTGCTTGCCTATTTACATTGTGCCCAAACATAAATCTGGGTCTGTTTAATGGTAATCTATTTTAAAAATTACCTGTTAAATCACATCAGGACAGATAACACATTGTTTGGGGTATGTGGTTTAGAAAAAAATGTTTGTCGGCCGACACGGCTGAGATTTGTTGCCTTCAGGGTGGCATTTCCATCATCGGTCCTCTCATATATTATGTGGTACACGGCTCGGAATACATTAAACAGGTACCAAATATTGATCCCGAAAAATATTTTAAACAATCCCGTGAAATTAAATGTGTATTTATTAAGTCGCGGTTTTATATGCGTTTGTGACAAATTCTACCGTCTTAAATCATAATGATATCGCTAGTGCGTGCGTGGGCGAGTATCGAATTTAAATGAATGATTATTTATCGGCCATGTTTCGGACATCGATACGTGGCGTCCGCACGGATCGTGTCGGGTCGGGCCATAGGGCCATTTTCGGCAGTTTCCGGGTATCTATTCTGTAGCTACGTTTATCCAACTAATTTATATGCATGACGAGCTTTACAGCGAACTACGTTACAACAAAATCCGTAGATTTATAGATAAATATACTATCCATAATATTTAAATTTTACTAAGCGTTATTATTCAAAGGCGTTCACCCGTGCGCACGAAAGTATTGAATTAATGAAATTCCTGAGAGCAGCAGTCAACGCCACAGATTGCGAGACTAGTTTATAAAACAACAGAAACGATCCGGCAAAATAATAAAAATAATAATTAGTGATGCGACTTCCCGCGGTCTCGGAGACCCACGTCGTAAGTTTCGCCTACATACGCGAGAGGCGTCATGCTAACGCAATAAGAAATAAGAGGTGAATAAAAGAACTGGCCCCGAGCGATATTTCACCGACAGATCTGACCGAAAGATGCTGATGTAGGGAACTTGTGACAGCAAAACGCGGGGATCTTTGCTATACTTGCAAAGATTTGGCCGATTCATATAAATCTCGCTTTGTTTTTAAACGAAAATCCAAAGATAGATTCTTAGTTTTCTATCTTGCACGTTATCTTCGATAGCCGTGGGACAGTGATATATCTCCAAATGCCTCCAATAATCCCATTCTCTTTACCAGCTCACTCAATTTCAACTTCTAGATCCCTATTACTTATTCTCTACGAGATCGTTGTATATTACAAGCGATATTGTATATATCGTAAAGCATACAATAGTTCGGCCATTTATTCGGTTTATCGATACGTGACGTAGCAATTAGCACATCACTAGACAAAGCGCTCTCGGGTGCGAGCCTACAAATCATACAGATAGCATCTTCTACAAATTTGAATCGGATCTTATTTATGATTTGCCTTTTTCACGGCTACGTTTTGGGGAAAACTCGAATATAAATCACTGATAAATGGTTATTGGGTTTCGTACCTAATTCGAACTTTGTTACCGCCTACCGTACTCCAATACACAAACAATTTATATTTATAATTACCTGTTGTTGTTGTATCTTATCAGAAAAAAATTGGAACCAATTTGTTCGAAATAAAAATTCCTAATATCAAAATTTTCCCACGGTATCGTTTTCATTATTCGCAACAACATAATAATCATAACAAAAGCATGTACAAACACCGTACTTGGTTAAACAGCAATCGCATAAACAAACCCCAACAATAAAGCCAAATAAACGCTCGAGCACGCCATCCAATCGCACCTTGAATCGCACATAAAAGCCCATGAACACCGGTAGAATTGAATACAACGCTGCTCAACAGGAGCATCCAAATATTGCATTCCCAACCGTACTCGGTCGGGTAATATCGAGCACGAGAGTAGACTTCGTTAGTGCCCATAAAATCGTTTACGAGCTGCCGAAGAACCCTCTTCAATAAACGTGCCATAAAAGTTCGGTTATTCGACGCTAGATGGCGACACTAGTGGCCGCTTGAAACAGTTGCAACGATTTTACTGCCATCTATGGAGCTTTTTAAGCGTTTAAGGTCGGCGTGCGAGCGAGACAAGCCACGTCGTCTCTCTTCCACGGGATTATGCTGAAGTTCGCCGGTAACAGAATGGGTCAAGCGTGAAGCGATTTTTTGTATTAAGTTTTATATACGGCACGGAGGTGTACGGTTGGTTGGCGCGGCTGGTTCTTTTTATAGCTATGAAAATAAATAAAAATAACACTTTTAGAACGGTTGTCATTAATTAAATTGACTACATTTTTCCGCGACATTGAGTGTTTTCTTACAAAATTATCAGTGAAAACAACTGGAAACTACAAAAATAGTGGCTGAACAGGTGCCTAAAGATAATGGCTAAATTATTCAAACATTACGTAGGTAATTAATTACTCATAAATATCACTTATAGTTGCGATGACGTCACAGTAGGTAAGCAACACGAGGCTTTACCTCGAAGGTTTGAATTTCGAAGAGCGCGGACGCACTTCGTGTGATGAACGGTTTCACGCGCATTACGCCCGCCGGCCCGTAATAGGGTTGCCGACGTTCATAAAAACTGTCGTATTAACCTTTTTAGACGATGTTCGCGAAAATTTCGTTACATTTCCGCAAATAAAAACGTTTGGCATAGGTTCTATAAGGGATTTCTTTTGAGTTTATATCCATTTGTTCATTCTAGACTTCAGAAATGTAAGGTTTTTCAGAATAACCTTTTGAACTGAGATACTGTAGTTTCCGCAATACACCATTTGTTAC
This sequence comes from Apamea crenata, assembly GCA_949629185.1. Taxonomy (NCBI): domain Eukaryota; kingdom Metazoa; phylum Arthropoda; class Insecta; order Lepidoptera; family Noctuidae; genus Apamea; species Apamea crenata. Next base: position 12,042,760 of record OX451363.1, on the reverse strand, counting down.
TCGATAAATTCTCTGTGGAAGCCCTATCATTCACGTCGGTGGTCTCATTAGATGACGCCCTTATTGTGTTTTTTCTTAACATAAATTATAAGTCATGTGCAACGAAGCACGTCAGGGAATTCACGGCGTAGACTGCTAAACGTTCCTAAACTATGGACTAGAACGAGGAGAAAATGGCGCCAAATAACACCCATACTATACATAAGTACAATGTTAAGTGAAAGATAATTTTAGCTATCTAGTCCCTGCGTGGCATTTCTCTAGTTAAAGCTGATATTAGCTGGAAAATTGTAGTCAGTTATTCTATTACAATTTTATTAGGAAACGAGGTAAACGCAGCATGGCCCTAAGTGTTATACCTTGGGCTGGCCCTAAGTGTAATAAAATTATAGGGTGAAAATGTTTTTTTTTTTTTACTTTTTGCCTAAGCAGTGCCTGCCTCACACTTCCTGATGGTAAGGAAACAGTTTTAGGTCATGATATTACATAGTTTTTTTTAGATATGGGAGACAGGTAAGTAAATAACAGAAAACTTGATAAACTATAAGTATTACTTGTAATATTTGTAGTTATAACAATAAATTACTATTTTCATTAATTTGTTTGGCTATAAGTTCATGTAAGGGCGTATGATTTAAACATAAATCAACGGCGGGATTCTAAAATCGTTAATTTATAGACAAAGAATAAAATCAACACAAACTTTGTTCACAAAATAAATCTCAATAAAATTGATCTCATCTTAAATAACATCATCTTGGGACCGCGAACGGGAAACGGTAGAGTCGGCAACGTTGACAACTAAAAACTAAATTATAAATTAAAAGTAGGTATATTTTTTAATAAATTAATAATTACTTTAATTATTTTTTCATATTAATTACGAAATAAAATGATTGACGTACCAATATTTTAGTTTGTAAATAGTTTTAGTTAGTTTAGGGTATTATATTTTAATTTTAATAGTTTGTTAATTTATTTAGTATAGGTAAGAAGTTTATCGAGTCAGTGTATAAATTTTTATCCTCCTAAATACATAATTAACCAATACGAAATTAATTCATTAGAACAAGTTAGATTGGTTTTACGATAGAAGTTTTTTAAAATACTCTATTATTTGGGAAACAACCAACGCATTTAATTATAAAGTTTACTGAATTGCTTAGGTAGGTATTCAAAAGTTGTAAACGAATGCAAGAAAATAAAACAACAATTAATTGACATTCATTATTTATTAATCATTCAAAGTTTATAAACTGTTTATTGCAACTATCATACGCGTTTATGGCAACAATAATAGCCATTTACTTCATCAACTTACACTATAAATTACACACATTTCTATAAAATGTCAACAAAAGATTTATTACAAAATATTAATAACAATACTAATCGATCACTACATACAACCATATAAGGTAATATCGATTAACAAACTCGTCAACAATAATTCAGATAATTCTCATAGTAATAAAAGATACAATGATAATGGCAAATTTAATATTCTAAAAGAGCAATTTATCATTATGTTTGTTGAGCAATAGTATTGACACGTCTGCCAATTTGTTAATAAATATTATTCTACTAGGTTCTGCCCGCGACTTCGTTCACGTTGAAGTCGTAAGACACCAGAATTGATCTACTAAAACAACAGCCACATTTTTATAAAAGTCTTTTTGCTTGGTGACATCGCATCGCTCACCCGCGCTATTATTTCGTATTCCCTTAGCGTTATTTCCGACTTTTTTTTTGCTCGGCTACTGACTGTGTAGCGTGAAGTTAAATAGCCTTCCTCCAGGATTGGGCTATCAAATGATTTTTTTTTTTTTCAAATCCGACTGGTACTTACAGAGATTGGCGCGTTCAAACAAACAAACTCTTCACCTTTATTATATTGGTACCGATATAGATGATCATATTTCTTTATGCGGACGGTACAGTCTAAAACAGGTTTCGTGGTATGTTTTGTGTTATACCTACTAACACTAAACGTTCTGTCTTTTCGTCCGAATATTTTGGTTATGTGAACTATGACTAATATGGAACTGGCATTGTGGACATTGACCGGATAAATAGTTACTGACAAAATGTGGGTGTACTAGAGGAGTATAGGTACACTTCTGCCTAACCCTTGGGACATTACAGGCGTGATGTTGTGTCATGGTAAATCGTTCATAGTAAGAATGGTTAATATTACATATTGACTGATATAAATTCAATAATCTCTAAAATCTCTCTCACTTTCAGTGATAGAATCAGCTTTTCCTTGCACAAAAAATTAGGTCATTTAATTACTGGTTGATGTTGATAGGTACCTACTTTAAAACCTACTAGGGCTGACGTCTGCGGGGTAATCGCGTAACACGCTTACAGTAGCAAGTTTTCATTTTGACAGTTCAACCACATTCATTGCGTTATTTAACTTTTGAACAGACAAATTTTTCGAACATATGAAGCAATGGATTAGCAATATACTTCAAAATTATTCAGATTGTGATTGATAGTGTGTTACGCAATTAGGGTGGTGGTTAAAGTAAACTTTTTTGATATTTCCCTTTCTTTCTTAATTTCCTTTAGAGGTTGAATTTATTAAGTTTGATACGGACAAAGCTGTGAGTTTTAACTAGCATAATAAATCTTTAAAACGTCGGCTGAAGAATTTACGAACTGACAAGATGTTCATATTTTAAAGAAATTCCCCCAGGCCTTTTTCGACAAATTATTAATTTCACAATTATAATGAGGGTCCCGGGAGGTACCAAATTTGACTTTATATCAATCTAGAATTTGGACATTTTTGCGCAACAAACTCAATGTTGTAAATAACTGAATTGACAACTACCTCCTTTTCGGTTAAAAAGTGTTAAATGACCTATTATGTGATTAACTCTTTCTTTTATATCTACAGGGTGGCAGGGACCCATGAATCCAGCACATGATTCTAAACCCCCCACAGCGTAGAAACTTTCTTCGTTTATTTTTTTAAATCTGCTGTTCCATTCATTTTGTCCATGTAGGTATTGCACTTTTGTAGGAAACAGTTCAGTTGCTTTTTTTTTTTTTGGTAACCGATGAAAAATTTCTACGGGGTCTAGAATCATTTGCTGAATTCATGGTACCAACAGTTTGCGCGTCGATGTCCCTTACAACTTGTATAATTCATTTTAAAAACAGTATTTTCTTTTGTTTACGTGGAAATATTTTTGTTTATTCCTCTACTAACTCATGAAGTCACAACACAACCCTATAATATACTTACAAATGATTATAAATCTTGAACAAAAGCGGGTACCTACAATAAAATAAGGTCCTATTGTAATTATATACCTAAGAGCATAAGACGCGCCTAATATTAATTTATCACTTCAGAAAATTCGCTAGAACAACGTGCTATGTTCAAATGCGGCCTTCTATAAATGTCGCTTTTCGTGTCTGTCTGAGTGACCGCGTTCTTAACTACGCAACGGATTTTGATGCGGTTTTCATCATCATTTTTAGAGAACTTGTTCCGGAATATTTATATGTATAATACATTATTAATAATATACTTACATATAATAATGAAATCTAGAAGTTTTGTTAAGGTCGTAAAAACCGCGCGAAGCAAGGGAGGGTCGCTAGTTATAAAATAAATTACAAGTAAATTATGGCAATTCGATCGCTCACCGAACCATATGCAGCGGGTATAAATAACTTAATGAGTTCAATTAGCCGCCATCTTTAAAATGCAGTTTGGCGTTTGATCTCGTGCAGTTTACGCTTTCAAGTTTAACTTTGTTGGACTTGATACATAAAATGAAGTAAGTACAGACGCCAGCACATCAAGCTACTACAATCTGTCAAATTTATTTAATAGATTTTCAAATTTATCGCTAAAGCTTTAGGTTCAAGGTTGATTGGGAAAATTTGACCGTGTCGGATAACTTGACCTGTCTGTTCATGATAACATGTCTGGTGATGTTAATTTAATTAAGATCTGTACATTGTATATAGGGCTGTTTTATAAAACCTTTCAACCTTTTTGTTTATTATTTTCTAAAATAAATGAAGTGAATACTCGCGGTATCAAAAATCTACCACAAATTCACGTTTAACGTACAGTTTTTTATTTCGCGTAATGACTACTTCGTACACGTCGGTGCATTTTTACATACCACGCCAGGATAAAGTATTTAATCCGTTTAAAGATAAAAAGAAAATTAAAAGGCTCACGGTAAAAATTCTGAATAACAAAGGCTCATATCTGCGGTATCTACACGCGAACAGACAGACAGACGGACAATGAAATTTTGCACAATTATCAAGATTACGATCGGGAACAGATATGAAGCATGCCCTAACTAAGTACGCAGTCAGTTACGTACTTGTGTGATGATTTAAAAGAGCATCGTTTTTATTGAGTGGTTATATTTTCCCGCTTCGTCTCCTTTGTTAAGCAGGCATAACGCATCAACGCATTATTATGGAATTTTCATAATTAATGTGTGTATGAAGATGATTAGTGCTAGGAGTTGTAGCAACATTAGCAGGGACAATTAATGAATTAAGTCAGTTAAGATAGCGATCGAAGTATGTAAATGGGTAATAAACAAATCTTTTCGCACGCAAGTGTGTGTGTGTTGTACAAAGCGATTAGTTTCGTTTCAGATTTTGATTGTTAGTGTTTTAAATAATTAGAATGCTGGTTCAATAACAGTGTACCTTTATCAATCGTCATTCGATTTCCCTGTCTCAAATGTTCAATGTAACCGATTCTGATTACCATTTAGTTTACATGATTAGGGTGTAGGTTGAGGACCCAAATGAAGCAATGGTTAACCTCCTTTAATGTTTGTACTTACGGCATTTATGCAATGCAAATCATTTGTGCTTGTATACTTACATTGAAAGGGTAAGCAGGCTCTTGTTGCCAATATCACCCAAGGCGGCATTAGCCATCCATTTACCTAATAGGAGACCAGCGTATTGTCAATTCCTTGCAAAGCCACTGAAGATCGCTTTGCTCAGGAATCGAATTCGAAACCTCACGGTTTGTAATTCCAACCACTACACTTATCAGGTGTTCATTTAATACTTAGTTAATGAAACGTTAGTTTCATAAAACGCGCTCTATAATTTACTCTATTAGAACATTTTCTTACACATTAAAGGGAAATGGGTGTGAGCTTGCATAATGGGCTTTATCGCCACATATGGGCTTTGATTAGCCCACGTTACCTTGTAGTTTAATAGGTTCCAGTGTAAAGTCATAATTTTACCTAGATTCTGATTTTATTGTGGCAAATAAAATTACCGATACATTAATTTACGCTGCCACATTTAGGTCAGTCCATTCTCTACTTACACTTTTTGCCACAATAACCGGTCAATGCCTGTACTACCCGATTAAATAGAGATAATCGGCACAAAATAACCTCAATTTATTTAATATTAAACTCTATTGTTTAAAAGATACAGCGTAATTCAAAGTTGTTGAGAATTTTCATAAAAACGCCTTGAGTATCGTGGCGGTGGTCCGATGGGATGCGCGATGCTTGCCTCACAGGGCGTCCGCGGGCTTGTAACTCATAATACATTGTTATTTATTGAAAATTAATTGTGTGAAAACACCACACGAACTATCTCTCTATCGAACCTACCACGTGGAGAATAATAGCCTCGTAGCTTGCATGCAATGAAAACAATTAAACTTTACAATACTAATCTTACACATCATCGCTTATTGGTTTCTTATACTAAAAACGTTTAAGAACAACGTAACCTCAAGTTATTCTACACACATTCATCTTCCCGGTAATAACAACCGCCAATTTTATTCTTCCATCCATATAGCGAAATATCGAGGAGATGAGAATCCGATATCCGATTATTCCACAAATTCCGCGGTTAAGAAAGGCCTTAACACGTCAAATCCCTAAATACCAAACTAAACCGATTCCCTAACACCTTAAAGTCCATACTTCAATAAATAACGTTCTGATTTATGAAAATTTATCATACACTTGAGGCTTAATTTTGAAATGATCTCCTCGCGATGCTAAAGGATATGATCCGCGCTTCAATGACAACGGAAATGAGACCTTGTGTTACATAGAATACATTAAAAACTAGTTTGTGCGATGTTGCGAAGAAGACATTTTTCAATGCATAGTTGGAAGTGTGTCTGCGTATTGTTTTGATAAGCTGCAGAACGGGTTTGCGAGATTTATTGCTGGTATGATTTAATGCGAATAAACTACTCGCCTTGCGCTCGTTGTATTGATGAATGCTCTATTTTTAGTGCAGTCACCTATATTCTAAGTGATGCTTAAAATATCTATCACATTTTGATAAAGAAAATAAACAAAGAATTGGCGTTGATAACTTTATGAGCATTACACCGACTTCCATTCGGATTTTCATTTAATTTAACAGGTGATCCGTAGTTCTCCTTGCTAGACTAATTTGAATAAAATTAGGTTCCGTGCACTTATTCAGCGCCGCCTCAAGAATGGAAGAGGATAATCGCTGCGTTACATCCGCTGGGGCATGACTCAGTAATTATTGTAAGTCCTCAATTAAATTATAATAGCGGGCTGTGTTGGGCATACGTTATTTGTAGATTGGCAGCCCTGTCGCTCGGGGGCCAATGGGAACGTTGTAATGCGGCGCCTGCGCATGATCGCCCGCTGAGCTTTACAGTTCAAACAACATAAGAAATATTGTACGAGGAAATAATTTGCTTATTTTTGCTTATCAGACCATCTTAGCAAGGTAAGTAGGCATTTAAAAAATTACGTGATTTTGATCACGTAATTTTTAAGCATATCGGCTGGCGTAAATAGGTGCTAACATAAATGGCTATTTATCGGCTGGCCTAGATTCGGGTTATGGTAGTCATGAAAGAAAGATTCAATTTGAAAATTGCATACCCAAATGTGATTCACAAAACTCGATAACCAAAAACGACGTAAACAATTTGGGTTCCCTAGCACCGGATCAAATCTATTGCCTACCGTATGCAAGTAAGTATTGACGAATCAAGGACCGAATGTTGGAATTGGTAGCAAATTGTTTGATCTACATTGGTCGGTAATAAATCATGGTCTGTTAGTGGATATTTGCGTGTCGCAACTGTTAAATTTATTGCGATGACAAGGTCGGACTTAGCAACGGTGGGTACATGAAGTGCCCAAGGCCTTCCGCTTAGTTTTGAGGCTCGTTCAATGTTACGTTTAAAAGTAATTTGGATTAGCCATATTAATTTGGCCAGCTGTATAATACAGCGGAATATTAAACTTGATCACCTATCTATAGGAACATTTGTTTATGTTAGGTTAGTTCTACGAAATTCTATCATAGGTAAGTACGAGGCAGGTAAATACAAATATCTGAACTTGTGAAAACTACCTTATGTGCATCAAACCTATAAAACATTTCGTTTAATTCATCTAATTGACTATATTATTTTAAAATAGTATGATGTATAGTTAAGTTACTTATTTTGTTATTTTAAATTGCCTATTTTGATTATGATTATTATTTTTATTCTGATTATGTTATCTAATATTTTTATGTTACGTCGAAATTGTGTAAGTATTTACTCTATGGATATTTTATTTGTCTGACTAAAGTAAGTGAATTGAATTGAAAGGGCTGATACACACCAAAAAAAAGAGGGTTTACTTACCTAAATAAAATTAGAAGTAGTGCTAAAGTAACTCCAAACACAGTGTTCGTTTAGTAACTTCAATAGCTTTACAATAATTCATCTCCTGACATAATCACCTTAAGAAAAGTCTCGTTAATCTTTCCACATGTAGGTACCATCAGCTCACATCAATTACCATCCAGCTTGGTTCCTACTCGTCATGAATTTTAAACCGGACACCTGTCATCATCTACCTAGCGTTTTCCCAACTATGTCGGGGTCGGTTTCCAGTCTAACCGGATGCAGCTGAATACCAGTATTTTACATGGAGCGACTGCCTATCTGGCCTCCACAGTCCACAACCCAGTTAGTAGGTACATAATACGATACCTCTTGGTAAGACTTGTCAGAATTTCGGGCTTCTGACGACACGTAATGGCTGTCAAAGATCCACGAATGACAGCCGGGACCAACGGCTTAACGTGCTTTCCGAGGCACGGATGGTAAAGATGGTCACCCATCCACGGACCAACCGCGGTAAGTGACGCTGATCGATCGACCCGTGCGGCTGTTATTACTTACCCGTAAAAAAACTTAAACTGAACACCTGTATAAAGCTAGTAAAAATGTCCCACTAAAGATACCAGTTCGCAGTCTATGTAAGCTACAATTATAATGGTGGTGGTAAATCAAGCACGGGAAATGCCATAGCAATTACTGATCGATCGCCTGTTAGATTCTCGTGTTTGTGAATGGAAAAATAGAATTCCTTTGGCATTTCTGTTGCGATTGTTTTTGTTGCAAGGAATCTACGATATTTAGCTATAGGTGCCTGTAAATGTTATAAATTAAAGTCGTTTTTCGTGTCTACAGTGTGACCGTGTTGTTCTTCTGAACTGCAAAAACGATTTTGATTTTTGATGCGGTTGCTCTATCATTTAGAGAATTCATTCCGAAGGGCTAGTTACATCGTCACCATCAGCCTACAGCAGTTCACTGGTGGATAGCCTCTCATATTGCACGCCATTCAACTCGATTTTCGGCAACTCTAAGTACCTAAGAGTTGCCGAAAATCGAGTTGAATGTACATACTTATACTCATCTGTAGGTACATCATCATCATCATCTGCCTAGCCTTTTCCCAACTATGTTGGGGTCGGCTTCCAGTCTAACCGGATGCAGCTGAATACCAGTATTTTACATGAAGCGACTGCCTGTCTGACCTCCACAACCCAGTTACTGGGTAATACGATACCCCTTGGTAAGACTGGTTGTCAGACTTTCGGGCTACTGACGACCCGTAACGACTGTCAAAGGTACTCATCTGTAGGTACATATTATTATAAATTAAAGTCGGTTTTTGTGTCTGTGGGACTGCGTTTTTCTTCTATACTTCACAACGGATTTTGATGCGGATTTTCATTATCATTTCACTACCTATCCTTTATTCCACTATCATTTAGATTATGCAGGAAGGTCTTTGTGTACTTATGCCCTAATATTAAACTTAAATTTAATAAAGAAATTACAATATTTTGAGAATTCGAAAAAACCATGCGAAGCAAGGAAGGGTCGCTAGTAGATTACAAAAAGCGTTATTCCTAAAATTTTGCTAAATTTTTGGTTAATATCCTTTGTCTGGCACCATTTTCTACTAAATAAACCTCGATACTTGAAGATAAAATATAATAACTCACGATAATAACCCTTTAACCGACGCTATATTAGCCATTTTGGGCACCTCGCTCGGTGGTATAGTCCCGATACACGCTACGTGAGTGATAACTCTATCTATTTGATACATTACCATCAAAATAATAATGGAAGTCCATTTGCTGGACAGAAATAGGTTTCGCGATTTAAGATCAAAGAGTAGAGGCAGTAATAATGGTCTAGGCATCAGTTTACAAATTGCATCTAAAGGTCGAAATAAGTATCGCCCTAAATCTACGATAAGAAAATCATTTTGAAGAATTTATATTTTGTTAAATGCAACTTTGTTGTCTGTACCTATCTATTTAGAAACTGATTTCTGTAGCTAAACTCTTATTCACTATCAGCCATTCTATGTCTGAATTTCCATTTTCAGAGCTAAAGAGAACATTTTCAAGCTTAAAAAACAATCCTAATTGTTAAAACTACGAGGTATTACACCGGTGACGCATGACATGTTGGACGGTACTGCTATTACACACGCACCCCTGTATAGAGACATAAACATCGACCCTCACTATCTAAGCGAACGTAAAATTTGGTAAAATATTCATCCTCTTCTATGACCCAGGCTGAATGACTTTACTTCCTTTGCTTGGGTGACGACGGCAAACTGTGAGCCGCCATGATGGTTTTATTCGTTTTCATGACAATATTTAGACGAGTAAACATGTAAAAGGTAGTTACAAATTTTTCTTTTTTCTATTAATTGAGTATTCAATACATAAAATGGACGTTGATTTGCAAGCATCATGTTCTGCAGTTTAGTTCAGTGGCCATTAAATGATGTGTCAATTTACATAAAACAATGAAACACGTAAATGAAGCCTTCTGCGGGCAAAGTTTTAAGAACCTAAATGTCTTTGTAATTACAACAATTTTCTGACTACAGGTGTGTAATAATCGCGTGTAGGAGGCATCTTTTGACAACCTTATAAGAAACTTGAATATATAATAGGAAACAGGTGAATATTCAATTATTATTTGTATGCAAAAAGTTAGCTGGTAATAGAAAAAAGTAATTTGAATTCGACTAATCAAGTTTTAAATCACGTCCTATTTGTTGTAAGAAAATATTGAAAATAATCAGACTTAAAAAAAAAAGGTTTTATTCTTAGAGCTACTGGTTTTATTTTTTGTGAAAGATCTGCAATCAACATTAAGAACTAATTGCGTGTTCGCAATCATGACTCGTTTAATTGATTTTAATTCAAGACTTGCTTGTATTGTATAAATAATGTCAATCCCTCTTTATTAGTTGTTAACCGTCAAGACTTATGATGATCATAAAACGGATTTTTATTAACATTGTTAGGTATATCAAAATATAAGTTGACCAGTGAAAACAGAGTAACGATGTGGACGAGTTGACAAAACATAGATAGTTCTTAGGTAATTATTTTAAATTAAATATTAATTTGTTATACACAATATAATCCTTCTGGAATGATTAATGTTCTAAATTATGGTGATAATCGTATTTGAAAGCCTACAATAATAGGTAATAAATTGAATCGGGAAAAATAAAAGCTTACCAAAAATACTTTCTCCAGTCTTCTAATACTAAATTCAATAAAAGGTTTTTTAATCTCATTAGACCTACTTAAATAAAACACAAGAACACTAAAATTTTTATTGAAAAATCTGTAGACATAATAACATAAACACAGTCTTAGTTATAACGTAAGCAACAGATTATAATGTTATTGCTAAATCTAAAAATATATCTCTGAACTAGCATGTATACATTACACAGATTTTTTGCCTTTTATTACACTAGGTAGCTACATAGGATTGCTTACAACTTAATTTTCAGTTAGGACATAAAATTTATAATTACTTTGTATAGTATAAAAAGAACCGGTTCAAGGATAAGTTATGACTTGAACCGGTTCTTTTTATAATTATTGCTCTAAATTTTTTATCTGAGATTATTCAATAGTAGCTTCCGTCGGCGGCTTTGCCAGCGCCTGTATCCTTTCGGTTCAAAGTATAAACATACCAAATTTCATCAAAATTGATCAAACCGTTTCGGAGGTTAGCCGAAACAAACGGACAGACAGTTTTTTGACGTTGACTGCCATACAACAGACACAATAGAAAATATATTGTTGGCGGACACAAGTATTACTAATTGTCGTTCGATCTATCTAATTATACAGAGTTACTATTCTTATCGTTGGTTAGCCAAATACTACTTCAACCTATTTTTATGTAAGTATGAGTAGATACTGAGGTAGCACTTATATACACACTTGTGACTCATTTACAATTTATTTAATCTCATGTCCGTTAAACTATAGTATAAGTAAGAAATCAAGACGCATTAAAGTCTTTTGCTATATTTTGATAAAGAACATCGGATGAATTTTTCATAATGTTTGTATTTTAACATTTTTAACATCAAACAATAAGCGAGGCAGTGTCTCGTGGCCTGTGGGAAACTCAACAACTGCCGTGAAACATGTTTCATATTATCTTTCACCGTCTAGACACATTTAATATTAAGTATTAGTGTCGCCCTCGAACCGGAAATGTTACAATAACCCGGTTCGTTTGAACAATTGACTTTTTCCTTAGAAAAATTGTGTAAGACCAATTATTACGAACAATAAGTGTAATTAATGTCAAAAGGTTGAAATGCAGATTCAATAAATTATTGTATTTTTTTTAAAGAATTATAAATCAATCAGTCTCGTTTAACGAATAATTTATAATAGTATGACGCAAAGAATAAAAATGCCAATTACGTAAATGATTAAAAATTAAAAATAGACACAAGAAATCGAATCAAAGAACAATACAAGAAAACATTCTAAATTAGTATCTAACTGTACCTACAACTTACAAATGATAATCAGAAGTTTAAATTTAAATTTCAAATGCGTTTATATCGCTTAAATTGTCATAATCAATCATGCGGCAGTCGACACTAGGGTGACAATAAACAATAGTTTTAACATAGTGGCCGAATGCACCCGGACGCTATGCTGTGAGCAGTAGGAGAGTTGTAAACAGAATGTAGCCAGCCGCTATTACTCATGAACGCTAGGGTCGCCACGCGGGTCGGAGAAAAACAGAGCGAGAAAAATCATTTGATTTTCTTTTAATTTTCTTGCTAGCCAGCTTGAATTTACAAGTTATCGAATCCCATCCAGCAAAAATAACAGCATTAAACAAACTATATTTTTTTTTTTACAAATCATATTATAAATAAAACATTTTTTTTTTGTTTTTGAAAACATTTTTTTAATGTTTGATGTCAAATTAAATATTAAAAGCCAAGTTAATGTAGAGCAACTTTGACATCCCTAAAGTGCGGTATCCGAGCTACGAATGCTGTGGAATCAGTAGGATCCGATCTTAAAATTATACGTAACAATACAGTCTGCTTACAAAAAGTTTTTAATTCAATGTCGGCGTCTAATTTCATACTTGACGTAAGTATTTTATAGAACAAGTACCATCGGCTACCTAGAGCAGAGTAGTTACTAGTTAATTAAGACCAGTTATTTTGTTTAATTGTAATTTAAGTTCCACGCATTAAGAAATTAAGATGGCAATCTCAGAGCTATAATTCAAAATTATTACGACACCATACTTTTATTGTGTTCATGACACAGAGAGCAACGAATATTTTACTTGAAAGTGGGAATATTTTAGTTGTTTACAACAGAATATTAAACTGAGCACATTGTAGTTTTATGCTAGTATTCATAGACGCAAGAAAATCGTGACAACACTGTATAATTTTCAATCAAACAAACCATCTAATTGAAACTGTTGTCACACGATGAAAAACAGCGCAATTACTAGAAACATGAAACCACTTTTTCTTCACAACACATTGTTCTAATTACGTACGTCTAGATTTTTTTTCTTATACTATGTTTATGTTTATAAACAGTCAGTATCAAGGTGTTTAGATAAAATAACGCGCAATAATTCGTCATATCCCGTAGTCTGCTGCTCACGTGGGTAATTTTTATTGGGGCCTTGAACTTGTACACAATTTGGACGGTCGATATTACAGACACGGTCGGCTTTGCCACCGCGGAGATGAGTCGTTCTAGTTATATTTATATGGTGTGATATCATTCTTATAGTGGCACTATTAAATGATATACTCGTATGGATTGAGAGGAGATTTTTGCGGTTTTACATGTCAGTGGGATTTTTTGGAAGGTGTATTAGTATCTTTTATTAAATTCACTTTCATATGGTTGCGGTTTTGTAATATACTGTTAAGAAAAATCTATGAATTGCCACGTGGTTTTAGTTACTTAATTCTACGTGTAAAGCATCTCTGTACTGAGCAATTACCGTCTTAAAATATGTCTGAGAATGTTAAAATTGTTGACTGCACATAAATTAATAATTCAACAGACAGATATGTATATCAGTGACAATAACTGCTTAGTTACTGGGTAATAGAGCGGAAAGGCGGAATTTTGAATAATTGATTAAGAAAAACTGCATGCTACCTTTTGCGCGAAGCCGTCACTTAAGCAGACTTTTTTCTTTTGATTTTTAAGGTAAGCTTCTTATTTCTTTCGTAAAGGGAATGATTGGATTTTCGTGTAACAATGTAATGACGGATAATCAGCTGTTGTGCAAGCAGTACGGTATCGAGGCCCTCGGGACCTAACGGGCGCAGTCTCCCAAGCTTTCTCACAGCTCAGCTATACCCGACTGACAAACTATTATTTATTCACTCACATTATCAGATTCGTTCAAAACAAAAACAATAAGCTGGTAGTATAATCTGTTCCATTTACATACGTAATTACAAATGTTATTACACCAATAAAGTTTTAAGAAGTTGATTAAAAAACTATCAAATTAAAAATAGTGTTTCCGTGCGAATGGAATTAGCGTAATAAAATTTGGTAACTATTCTTAAAAATGATATGATTAAAGATAATATTTATGACGTAATTAACGCTGTATCTACATGGTAACAAGGGGCTATAAAGCCCATGCGTGACACCGTACAAGTTTCAACAATAGTAAAAACTTATTACGTCCTTAAGCAGGAATTTAATAGCTCACAACCGTAGAACAGAAAGGTATGGATTTTTTAACCTTCAAAAAACTACTGCCGAGTCAGACACATAAATCAATGTTTTTGCCAACCGACATTGCTTGCGGTTTCAAATGTAATATCAAAAATTTATTAATGTAATGTGTGTACCTAACTTCCTCACGATTTTATCTCTTAGGTATGTTCTGCGGAAAACTCATCGAGTCTATGAACACCTGGTAACTCGAAAAAATATTGTAGGACGTACCTAACAGGTTATTAGCGGACAAGCCTCTTCATACTCAATTTAACTCTATGCATTTATCGGATCAATCAAAAACCTAATCAGGGACATATCACGATCTATTTTCCTACCATTCATCTATATAAAGGGTGTTTTTGTTTTCGACAAAAATTCTTAAAATATTTTCGATCGAGTATACGGTAAAACCTGCCTCTGCCTCCACAATGGCAAATTACTGATCTTTGACATCGGCAGGAACAATGGGAGACGCAACCGATTTATGACGTGGCGGGACTGTCGCAGATTCAATAATCTTGCGCGCACGCACCGCGCGGCCCACGACCATGTGACGTACCAAGTAATGTACGGGTAATTTATTATAATTTACATGCGGGTTAAATACAGGTTGGTCGGCTAAAATTACTAGCCGTTTAAGGCTAGCTAGGGTTTTGAAGATCAAGGTCGAGAAATTGCTTTGATTACCTCCATGAGATGGAAAAGGCCTCGGCCTGATACGGTGATTAAAGAATTAAGTGATCTAAGCTGGGTTATGAAGAAAATTTTGCTCCATTTTTTTTTTGTACAGTACCGCTTTTCACTGTCACACTTTGACATTGAGCTGGCCTGGTGTAGTACGGAGTTTCAATAAAATAAGAGGTCAGCTTACACTGGTTTTGTTACAGACGTGCAGCCTACCGTACACATTTCGTGAGCTATGATAACGGAAAATTATTATAAAACCTTCAGCACCTCGTCTATTTATAGTTTCCACGTTTAAAAAAAAATACCTACGCATCATAAATCGCCGGCAGCACATAAAGTGACGTAACACAAACGTTAATTAAGTAATACGATTCCTGTAATTGCATTTCATAGATGTAGGTAGCTCGGTAACTGTGTAGCTCTGAGATTTTTCCCGACATCTAATTAGAGGTTTCATTATCTCAGATGGTATCTAGAGACAAGTATCTACAAACAGGATGTCTGACAATATTTGTCATTTAAGAGGTTGCTCTATTATTTTGCTTTTATGATGTTAAGATATAAAAATTAACTAATAGGAGGTCTAGTGAACGCCTTAATGTTTTCCGGTTTCGTCGCGAGAGTCGTTACAAATGTCGCCGCCATCCAAGCCCAAACAGTTTGTTTCTTTATTACTGTACACACAACCATTTAAACACCCTGTAATTAATCTGATTTATGTTTAAATTAAAAATCTAAGAGCTTCTTTATATATATTTTTTTTTTAGTTTTCGCAAACAAACTTGGTTGCTTGTAATTAAATAATTAAACTAACTTGTTTATTTTTTGCGGCATGTTGTTTTGAGCGCGTTCGTTATTTATTTTTGGTACTAAAATATTGTTTTGCGATTCTATAAATTACATAGGTCTACAATAAAACCGATTCGTTTACATATTTTATTTAAAAAAAAATAGAGTTAAAAAATAATTCGTTTTCAGTTTTTACTACAGTGTGTTCCAACAGTCTATTAAAGTGTGAGGACGCAACAAAATAACAGGGGTCAGTTGAGGAAGCTCGGCGGAAACGTAACAAAATACAGAGAGGATGGCGAGAGATTTACACACCCTGTATCCAGTGGTTTACAAGTGTGCTGTTTTATGAGACGCCTAATAGATGTTTCTTTGGACAAGTTGGCAAAACGATGAGGAAAAGTGATATCAGGGAATTTATCGGAGTAAGTAGATGATCGTAATTTAAAAGCATTCAAACTGAGGTCAATAGAAGTGAAAATGACTAAGCGATAAGTTTAGTAAGGAGTTCATTTTCCTCGAGCGATGAGAAAACTTGTTAGGGTAACGAAAATTGATCGAGACAGTTATAGAAAACAAACGGAAAACTATTTTATACGTCTTCCATTCACTCTTCATTCGCTTTTGGACTAAAAAAATAAGAACCACAAAGCAACAAGACGTCTTGTCATTTAAAAAATATAACGGTTACACGATTTCACGAACAGTTTTATTGTTAACCTTAACAAAATAATAGTTTTAAAGGATCCCATTCATTAACAACAATCACCTGTGACCATAAAAATTATGCAACGTTTTTTGAACCATAAAAGTTATAAAACAGTTGTAATTCAACGGTAAACGAGACAATAGTTCTGTACCTGCTGGACCGTGTTACAGTTTTTTTGATTTTTTGTGCTTTAACAACTCTATTGCACAAGGTTAAGAAGAAAATATATTTAAGAAAAAAAGATACAGGAGCAGATGTTTTACGTAAAATAATTACTTATCTCAATGTAAATCGTCCAATAATTTAACTTAATTTTCCCCTGCACTTAATTGCGAGCGATATTATCCTGTTTACGTCTTAACGATAAATTTTTCCACCCCAAATTTTCTCACCTAGCGAGTTTACTATAGAGGATTGCTTGAAGCCCTAATCCGACCAGCTGTAGTGACGTAATCAAACAGCTGATGCTATAAAATACGTTGTAAACAGAACCGCAATAAAAAGGGACCGAGAGACGGCGACACACGCACGGAGCGACTAACGCACACTGAACCTACCGTACTTATATTTATATTTCGAACATTGTCATTTTCTTTTAACAAGACCTAGAATTCTTTTTTTTTTATTGTGGCTGTACCTTGTAGTTATTAAGCAATTATTAATAGCAAAGAGTTCCATTAGGATTACTAGCCACAAGAAGCAGAGACTCGGTAACAGCCAGAAACAAAATGTAACACAGCGATTCGCGTGTGAATAATTCATCATAAAATGATTTATGACACGATATAAATCTTTTATGGCAGAACAAAATACGGAATAACGTACAAAGTAGGTTCTATTTATAGAATCGGCTCTGTTACTGACCGTGGATACCCTACATTATTTTTTAAGACAACTAGGTAATGTCTTAAAAAATTTCCTTCTTTCTTTCTTTAATATTCCGTTATGAACGCACCTTAACTCTAAATTAGCATTTCAATTAAAAAACCGTAACAATTTGTCGAAACGTAAAAAAAAATCGGCTCAAGTCGCGATATCGCCTCGCTTCGATGGCCGGTGGAGCTAAAGCTAACCCATAAAATTCACTTGGTTACTGCGTTCTGCTCACAATGTGACGTTTTATACAGACTCGGGCAGGTGTGAACATTATCTTAATTCAAGTGCTACCGAACCGATCGAGGTGTGCTCCAAACTTCGTACCAAATTGAAAAGAAGATTTTTTTAAAAGGAACCAATATTTTGCGAGATTTTTAAGGAAATTTGCGCCTGGGAACATGGAAATTTACATACAGTGTAATTTGTAACATTCGTTTTTGTTGTTGGTATGCAAAAAGAACAAGCTGCAACAGTTTACATCAAAGATACTTTTGTGTTTAGTACGTTTTAATTAGTTATAGTTATCGAAATGGTGTATAAGTACCTACCTATTTATCTGTTTTTGGAGATTCTAAATAAATAACGTCTATAATCAGAAAGTAAAACAATGTTCTTTGCTCTCTTTTTTCTATTTATGGAACTGAGTTAAATCGGTCTGATAAAAAAAATTTAAAAAAGATGTGTGTTTTTTTGCTATTTTTTCTAGCACGAGTCTATTAAAATTGCATAATTTACGTTGTAACGTAGCCTTATACTTAGACCTTATCAAAGCCTGTGAAGTAGACAGATATACCCCTTAATGGGCTGAGTATCAAGAATATATTGTTAATTTATTTAAATTAGTGAAATCAATTCCACTTCTAATTGAAATTGTAGTGTTTGTATTGCTAAAAGCTTAATTCCTGTTTTAGGAAAGGTGACTCTTATGAAGTTAGAGTTAGAAAAAAGTGGTTTGGTCAATATTCTATTTAAATGTTTGGCCTTTAGCTAGCCAAATAGGTAGCTTAATAATAATATTAATTTAGACAACTAACTATAATTTTCCGATTACTTGTACAAAATTAACAATATCCTAAAATGTCCTATCGGCCAATCTTTGCCAGAATTGAAATACTTACAAAAAAAATATTCGTACTAATTAATACCGAATCATTAACGATTTGCATAATGAGATCATAAAGGAAATAAACCGTGAAGATACTTATCTTTTAAATATAAAACTTATTGGTTGAATTTTACAAATCACTGATACGATCCAAAATTCAACAAAAGTGAATACAGTAAAGTGATTGAATCGTACTAAGTGGAGCTACTTTCAGAGCGTAACAACACTGGCCAATTTGAGTTTTAACCTGTAAAACTCTTTTAATATTTGTAGCAAATAGTTTAGTTATAATAATTACTGAAAATATTGATGTTAGCAACAGAAAAGCACTTGCAGTCTAGTAAATAATAGGACTGATTTTATTCAATAAGTATAATTATGTTGTAACACCGAAGCTCCATTTCTTAGTAGATCTTTGATGATATGAAAATAATTATTTTTTACAAATTTCTTATTTTTTACAAACATTAGATACTTACTTACATTTTTTTATGGTACTTATAGCAGACTTACTTTACCTAGCCAATACTCATTTCAGACTACACGAACACAAAAAAATACAGCCATACTTTCTTTCAAACGCCCTAACAAGTCTAACCTAACACCTAATTGTCCGAACGTAGAAGTAAAGTTAGAGTGAAAATTAGTGAGTTGTCTGCGAGTTAGTTTCAGTTTCAGCAGGGTCACGGGGCCAGGCGGAAGGGCGGAGGTCACCGCCCCCTGTGCCCTGGATACTGAACACTAAAAGATGGTAGAATTGTGTTTTTGAGATTCGTTGTAAGTAAATCTGCTGGAGGACATTTTTGTGTTGTGATTTGTTGGGGCTTTGAAGTTTTGTAAAGAGGTTTGGTAAGAAAAAGGAAAATGTTTAGACTAGGAAAAAAACTTTAGGCTTGAAACTGATTTTGAAATAGTTACTAATGTGGTTGATACAAAATTGTACATCAGATACAGGATACATTATTATTATTTAATAAGAACTTGAACACTTAGATGGATAAATTGTGTTTTTGAGATTTGTTGTAAATCTGCTGGAGGAAAACCTTGTAGTTGTAGTGATATTTTTTAAACTCTGTAGTTATGTAAAGAGGTTTGGTAAGGAAAAGAAAAAAATTAGACTTGAAACTGATTTTGAAATAGTTGCTTATGTGGTTGATACAAAGTTGTATGTAGATACAGGATACATTATTAATTTATTAATAAGAACTTGAACACTTAGATTGTTGAATTGTGTATTTGAGATTTGTTGTGTTGTGATCTGGTGGAGGAAATTTTTGTAAAAATTTGTTGTGATTTTTTGGGGTCCTGGAGTTTAGCAAAGTGAATTGAAAAGAAAAATAAAAAAGTTTAGACTATGAAAAACCTTTAGACTTTAAAATAAGTTTAGAGTTAAAACTGATTTTGAAATAGTACTCAGCCATGATGTAGTTGATACTAAGGTATATATCAGATCAGATATAGGACTAATAATTAAATAAGAAACTATGAATTTGTGTAATGGAATTTTAGTATTCACCATTTTTAGTTCGGAAGTTTTTTTTCTAATGCAAGTTCTCATGTGAAGTATTTTACTTGTGACTTTGTGAGTTGCATTTTTAACTCTAATTAATAAGGAATTTAGGTCTGGTTTGTAATGTTACACCTAAGAAATAGTCAACTTTACTTATGCTAGCAAGAAATTCCCTTCATTTATGGACATCAGTCATGCCTTAAGTATTGGACAAACACCTTAACATATAATTCCAATATATTGGCAAGAAAAATACAACAAAATTGAATTAAATGGCAAGTTTTATGGAGTGCTGTTTTAATTAATGTTTAAGGCCTTTATCAGTAATGCAGGCAAGATATTAAAATAATTACAGAAAATACTGCCGTGACTTACAACATAACACGTCATAAGGAAGAAAATTGCCGGCATCAAACTTAAAATTATTCATAGAACAATTACGGCTGACTTAATTGAAAATTAATTTGTACTATTATTATAAGAGCATAGCGAGGGCAACACCACAGTTTTGCATTTATGCAAGTGCAGGTTTTTGTTTAGGCCACTTATTCAAGGCGCGCTAAGACCGTGTTTGGTTTTACTTGTTTGTGAGTACATATTTTCGCGGCGGCTCCGTGCGCTCGCATTCATAATATCGGTGTTTGACCTCTTAAAATTACTTACTGACACATTTAAGGCACCATAAATACTGCAGTACTCACACAATCGACCATAAATTATTATTCTACACGCCACGTCTTCTTATAAACTAAACAATAAGGTCGCTGATTATTTTCGTAATTTTAAACGCATTAAAAAAGTCCGTTTAGCAAACAGTACGCGATTTCATTTTCCGTTGTAAACATGACGGCGAGCCGTATAATGTTTATGTATCTCGAGTGCAGAAGGAAATTCTCATCTAAATTCTGCGCGAGCGCCGATGATTCCAACATTCGTGCGTTGACAGTGAAATACATCTCGCGTCTCTTGCGTGTGAAAAAGTAAAAGCAAATTGAACGTTAACAGAACACTAGACTTGGAAATATCACTGGAGGGTTAACTGAGAACAATCACTGGCCCACATAGTCTGTCGGAAGTGCATGGCTGGTTCAGGGTCAGCGGTACATGATCGTCGAACGACGACATCTGCCGATGGGCGATGCGTAAATTACCGATACGTGTGTTGCATCGAATCGCATGGTCAATACACTTTGATGTAACTCCGCCGACAAATTGAGCTGTGGTAGGTCACGGCGATTTACAATTCAGATTGCATATTGGTCACTAAACGTCTCACAGCCACTGTAACGTAACCTCTTCGTAACGTCTGTCGCACTCAAAAAACAACGTTGCACTAAAACTATAATCAAAAGAATACCGCCATAGATACGGAAAGGTGGATATCTTAATTTCCTAGTCCTTCGAGCTAATAAATTATAATATACGATTGTGTTTTTGGACGGTTACTATGGTAAAAAAGCGGCCTTCTATAATAGAAACGTCGTTTTTTTTCACCCGCATGTAACGTTTAACCGAAGTTGAGCTTTCGATCGGTATCGGACCTTGGCCAGGCCATTTTGGTATGAGGAAGAGCTGTGATAAACGTTGTTATCTCTTTCTTCAAATAAAGAAAGAAATAATATTTTATGAAGCTGAAGATAACATATTATTTTTAGAACAATGACATTCGAAAGTGTGTGAATGCAAGCGTCTACTAATTAAACATTCAGAGAAATGACTAAACTTGTATATTTCATACTTATAATTTAATGAGATAGTTACATGATTTTTTTAATTCACCGCTACTCTGTCTGGTGGTACAAGAAATAATACTCTCTAACAGCTAGATATTTTGCTAATTAAAGTTTAAAACCAACAATGCTCTGTAGAAAACAATAAAATTGGAGTAACAGACCGAGACGGATATATTTCACCGCGTGTGTCCTTAGACTGGAAGGGTTTATTAGTTAAGTATGTGGTGGGGCCCATACATCATGGGGAACGGCGCCGGCGCAAGCTTTCCGTTCGATTCCCGCCGTGAATATTTCAATTTTATATCATAACGACTTCAATGCTATTCTTTTTTAATGTTAACAACTTTAAATTCGTTATTAAATCGTCGATAATTAAATGGTCGTAAAACATTTGCTGTAGTGTTAAAATATCAAAAGGTTACCGACTTTCACCGGTCTTAGGTGATAAAACACTAACAACAGTCACTTCTATAAAGTTTTATAGTTGAATAATTATTGAGATTCCTACTGAAATGGTGTGATAAACTTTATTGGTCGTTAGAATGAGAGCCGAAACAAATCTGTGAGTGGCGAGACGAATCGCGTAGATTTGTTACGGACAGTAATATAACTTGTGATTGACCAACGATAATTAAAAAGTAGCGAGAGTGCAATAAATGTGAGGTGAGCGCACCTATTCCCGTCCCACTTAATGTAACATTTAGATTTTAGTGTTCTTAGACTAAGCAATCACCAGAATAACGTGTTTTCAAATCAATTGATACAGATTGACATTATTGTCGATTTAGATGTCTACCGCTACCGATGTGTAACTTTGAAGTCGTTTACCCGTTTGATATGAAATAATGATAGCCTATTCTTAATAATCTTTATAAATAGTCAATTACTGTCAATCATATGCAGTTAGCGTAAGTTACACTTACAAACAATTGTCTGATAACATAAAATGGCTGTTTTATGTGAGAATCATAATGGAAGCACGATTAACCGACTTAGTTTAAAAAGAAGACACATTGTTCTGTAAAACGCTAGTTTCGGCACGAAGCCCTCTATGTCAGGGAAATAAGTTTAAAATATCAAACACGATCCTTGATATCCTAAATGGAACTTTATCCCACAGACTTAAGGTGTACGGAAGGTTTCAGGTCGAAAGGCAACGAGAGCCCTTGCTTATGAAAAATGTACTTTTAGGATAAGGTAATAAAAATTAAATTTGAATGTTTATAGAGATTTTTAGTATCGAATGAAAGGCGAATGCAGCTCAGTTATTTATACCTAGTATATGTATGTTACCGTGCACTGTTTATGTGAAATTAAATATGGTTTAATAGTTTACTAAGAACGGGTTAGCGTTGCAAAAATTAAACGATGCAGTTTCGCTTAGCCGGATGTGGTCTGCTTGTATAATCAATATTGATACTGGGGTACTTCGAAGCAAATTAAATTTAAAACGAGTGTTACTTGTCATTTTTATTTTAAATCGAATATCACTCATCTTGCAATAAACCTGTATGTCACATGTAAATGTGGTGGACACAGACTTAGATCCCTGACTCACATTCGCACAAATCGATTGCATTACTCATATCATTTTGATTTACAACGAAATCGATATATTTCTGCATGTGTCTTAATATTCAAATACCGCGTGGTAGGGCACCTCAGTGTTGTATATCGTGCAACAATTAATTGCCGGCCAGACATCAACTCGTTTCGGACCGCCATCCATGCGAAGCGAAGCGATAATACTCATGAATAACCACCAGATACCACAGCTTTTTTTACTGCTAAACGACGCAAATCGCTCAACAGATAATGTAATTAATTGCGCTATTTAATCCAGTCACAAGTTAGTAAATGTTCTCGCTAAAGAGAAATGATTAACACTCCTAATAGTGCAGAAAGTCTATCTAAAGATTAAAATCGTAAACAGTAGTCACGAATATGTAAAAGAAATGTTGGAAGTTTTTGTTTCAAATTATTCTAGGCGTATTCTAGGTTTCATTTATCGGTAAAGGATTAAAATAAAACACGACTATTCGCGGTAGCTTCTGAATTATTTACGCGTTAACTTGGTATCTAAATTATTGCTCCATTATAGATACGGCCATTTTAAAATAGGTAATTATATATTTATGATCATTCTGAATGTAGTTTGAATTACCTATGCTATTGTAGATAATATCGAACATGAACTTGGTATGCAACATTTAGTAATTGAAGAGAAAATCAGACAGAATAATCTATATGGATGTAAATATTTTACATAAGCGTTTCTTCGGGCACATTTTTTAGTTTTATCTTTTAAACGGTTAATGCAGCTTAATCGCGTAGCTAAGCAACGCATCCGACTTTCTGTGGAAGACAGGGGTAATGTAACGTTCCCAGCAAGCGATCGACCGCCCGATCAACGTGTAATAATACATTTTTACATACTACGAGCAAAGAAAATAAATTACACACGTACGCTCAAAACTCATGTTGGCATTATATGACAATTTGACGTCGAGAAAAAAAGTTCTGACCATCCTAACAAGCCTTTGCATGAGAACAAAAGAATAATAAAAAGTATATGCAGTAAATTATAACATTTTTCGAGCCTGTTTCATTACTTCCTACTTCAGAAGATTATCTACTTCGATAAGAGTTTAAAATACGATTACAGCATACAATTACAGAGAATTTTAAACTGATTAAAATATGAACACGTCGTTCTCATACTAAAAATTACAGAGCTTGGACTTTTTACGACTTTACGGCAGTAAAACTGAGATAAGACACAAAACCTAAAGTTTTAGTAGACAAAGAGGTGTTGTGTATATGAATAAATGCTTAACTATGGGGGTAATTGTAAAGACTGCGGTACAAAACGGCAACTATAGGATGCAGCCCCGTGATTTTCAATGTAATGCATAATAACCTACGTCAGGTCACGCCGTTTATGAACACTAGCGAACTGGGGATACTTTATAACTACCTCTAACCACTTTTTGGTGTCTACGTACTGTGTTAAACAAGTTTGGCCGACATTATGTAGGACCACGTATTCGGCAATGGAAACACTGGGCACTACTTATATTTTTGATTGCCTTCGTTTATAGGCCGGTGGTTTTTTACCACATCAATTACGTGAGGTACAGAAATAAGTATCATCATAATTTGGTAGCGTTTCCTGTAACTCAAGCATAGCATTAAAATTAGGTGCCGAAGTAGATTTGTTAGTGGTTTGTCAAGAGACGATAATGAGGCTTTTACCCTAATTTTAAATTGGGATACGTAGTTCTAATTTTACAATTTTCAGTTACAAATACTTGTGATACTTTTACACTTATTACACATAGGGACACTGTTCAAGAGTTCGAGACACGTTTATTTTAGCTTCAGATTGACTAATTATCTAATTTTGTCTTGCAGAGCTTCCAAGATGTCCGTGAGTTCGTTCCGACGATTCCACAAAAAGAAAGTCCACACCACGAAGCAGTTGGGATTCATATTTATCACTTCACAGCTGCGCACCTATGATCGATCTTATCCAAGATGGCGGCCGGCGCGCCGCGCGAACAGGCGGGAAACAAGCGCATGCACACCTCCTCCGCCATAACGGACCCGTCAATCTTCCGACACATTTGAAATTAGAACACTGTATTCTTCTTTATAATGATTCAAACGCTAAATACGTGCTGACTCGCGGACGGTTTGCGTTGCACTAAATTAACAAAAAACTGTTTCAACGTATTCAAAACTTGAAACCCATAAAACATATCTCCCCCATTATTAGTTTATGGCTTGCGACTGTTACGGGCCTATTATGCTGTTATTTTTCTGTGTATTGGTGTTTGTTTTGGCTGTATGCGGCAGTCTGGGTTACCAATATGGGGTACCATTACAAAATGTTTCTATTGAGTAGGTGCCTATTATCCATTTTTAAGTGACTCTATTATCATTCTTGTTCTAATGTTTTTGTGTTCCGTTGTATTTGTTTAACAGTGACTGTTCGAGATGTACCTTGATTGTTACTTTCGGAACTTGTTTAACTAACAAAATTATTAAACAAGTTTTTATTAGTAATAATCAAAAATTCCGCGCCGAAATCATCAATTTAAAACTGTAGAAAATGTTAGATCAAACTAAGCTTTGCCAAATTTCAAATTAAAGTTAATATACCTGATTGATTGATTACAAGTATTTATTTCGTTTAAAAAATAATTTCATTTTACTTATTCATAATTAATTTAAACACACATAACAATTTATATGCAATTTAATATTCAATACAAACTATAAATTCAATTTTCTTTAGCGCGGTCTTATACTAAAATCGCCGCGATACAAAACCCGTCGAGCGAAGTAGAGCCACTTTCGTAGCGTCTCACAGATCGGATGCAAACTCACGAGTTCCCATCACTACGAATACGATACAAACTTATAATGTTATGTAGTTATGTACCTTGTGCATCGAATTCCAATTAATTTCATCGACTTTTCTAAGAATATTTAAATATTCGCTATTGTTTTGAATAATTACTCATGTTATTGACATTCATTGTTTTGCTTTTGCAACTACTCGTATCAGTAGTCAATTGTTTTTTTTTTGCGTAAAGAATAATGAGTACACGATTTTCTTTTATTTTTATAATTCGATATTCTTTTATTTCCGTTCGTTTTTTAAATATTGAAGTTGAATAAAAAAACACCAGCCACCTTTTATGAAGATTTCCGAACCGTTTAAATTAATACACAAACAAGTTTAAAATCAAAATCAAGCGTGTAACAACAGAATACTTTGCAAGTATGTAACTTGTGATTACAATACCTCATTTCCCTTTAATAAAGGTGCATTTAAAATCATTCGGTGCCCACGGCAATATACCTACAGTCGCCAATTTGGGAACTTGTTTAGAAATTATAGGTTCAACTCTCGGCATGAGGTTAGGTTGAGTTTAAAACTTCGATGTACTGAAAAATAAGCAGCTCAAGAATGCAAATAAAGCTGGCAATATTATACGTTTGTTAAAAGGGTGGGTTCTGTACAGAATTAGTATAGAATAGGATACTATTTATTATGTACACCATACGAATAACAAAAGGGCCATTCTTGTAATTTTAAGAACGTTCACAGTCTGAACTCAGTCTCTATCTGTCAAAAATACTTCTAATTTCCCTACATTTTTAACAAGTTTTCGACATTTGTTTGCCGCCGAGATGAAATTGCGACTAGATTTTTAACGTTTTAAATTACGGGAATTGGCCTCCAGATATAAATGTAGATTATTTTACATAGGAAATTAGTTTATTTTTTCATAAGTTCTAAAAAAGTTCTGTTGTTAGAAAGGAAATTAAATATGTTTTCAATTATCTATAGATACCTACCTAAATTTAATATCGCAAAAAAATATTGAGTCATATGTGCGAACAGTGCGACTCAATGATTTTTTTTAAATAGTAATTCAGCTAATTATAGCAAAAGAAACTACTGTATGATTATTAGGTACGCTAATATTAAAGACTATTTTAATGTGACTATTAGCACAGATAATCTATTAGTAAAACCGTTTCTTTAAGTGTAGGTAGCTATGATATTAACTTTAAATAATATTAGATTAAATGTAAGGTAGATAACCGGTAAATAAAACAAGCATTTACTGGGGCAACACAACAACTTATCATGGAAACTATTACTTTGTAATTGGTTGTTTATAATTTTATTTGCTTATTGCCAGGCAATGTGCACTCAGTTATTTGATATCAGTCAAAGAACTACTTGTTATGTCTTAGTAGTACTTGGTACTGTATACTTATTTACTTAGTTACCTGCAGTTAGATGTTAATGCCGGTTACACTTGTGCAATTTGTGATTCTGATGAAGTTTGATTTTAAAATGATTAAGGACTTTTTATGTAAATGTCTACATTAATATCATCGTTGTTGAAGTCTCTAGAATACATATAAAATAAATTAAACAGAACATAATAATTCAAATTTTATGCTGAGTAATTTAAATTAATGTGTATTTTTTTACAGGAAAGCTTTTGTATTCAGCATAGACACGTGACATTTTTTCACGAAGCCAACACAGGTCGGCAGATCGTGTTCGCCGGACAGCGGACAGGCCGGACAGGCCCGACAAGCCCGAACTTTTCATACAACCCACGTCCAACAAGCGTCCTTGTATTGTTTCGCGGGCCGTGTTGCGTGAACACCGAGTGAAATATGGCCGACAGTTCGACTACTTATTTTTGTTTTATTTTTTTAGCCCGTGTTACTTAATTTTATCAAGTCGCATGAGTTATGAGAGGCGGGACCACACGCGTTGCGTTAATTACGCGTTAGTAATGTACAGGTGACTCGCTCCACGCTGCGGCCATGATTGATTCGAAGACAAAATTCAGATACGATCCCTGCATCTAACCAGTTATTAAATGCAGCATTCCAAATTGAATTTAGAGTTGGAACGTCTCTATTTTAAATCATACTCCAATTAGAAGTTACAAAAAAGATTCTAATAAGTCGTAACAGGAATTTTATTCAGTGTTAGTTATTGGTGGTAATAAATACATAAGCGCGTGGATTCCTTGCGGCGTCTTTGGCACATCAGTAAAGTTTTCGTCAGCGGACTGTTACTGCTATTAGTCACTACAAATTATCTAGTGTTGGGCTTTCATCTTAAGAATCGGACGTGTAATCGAGTGGTCATTTGTCGAGTGGTCAGTGGCACTCCTCAAGTTAATAATAATGCGCCCAAACTAGATCGGGGCATTGACCCGGGCGCTCGGCGCGGGCGCGCCGTGCACTCCCGCCATAATTTGGAGCTCTAAAATGCTACTGAAGACGTTTTACCAAGATCGTGCGCTTCATCAGTAGCACTTTTATCGATATCATAAAATATGATGGTAGCTCAATATGGCGATGTTAAAAATAGATTCGTGGGTAATTAAAAATGCGATAGATTTATTATTCCAAGGTAATAGAGACTATGCTGTGATAGGTTGATGAATTCGGTTAATTTATGATTACGCTGAAATAATCTTTAAGAATTTTATATATTAATCACTAACATTTTTTTTGTACTAAAATAAAATTCTAATAAGTAGTACGCTTAGAAAAGGAAATCAAATCGGTAGCTAGTTTAAGTGTGCTAGAACTAGAACAAGAGCCTTATACTTGATTGTAGCCATTTACAGGTTAAACGCCCAATGTTAACAACCTTCTAGTGATCCATTAACTTATTGTTTTACATTTGCAATTTTTGTAGGCAAAATAGGCTGTTTAACTTTTAAGATACATTTATAAAATTTAATTGTATAGTTGATAAAATTATTTATCGGTTTTGAAGGATTATAAAATTAACTAGGTATATACTTACTAATGAAATTATCAGTAAGTATTTTATTTATGTGTACGACTGCATTTTATTCAGGACTTCATGAATTACTTTTTAAATCTATGAAATAAATTATGATGTGTAACAGTGTAACTAACTCATACTTGGTACTTTTAGTTTTATAAAAGTTTTAAAGTAGTTTTATGACTTTTACGACACTAATGGCCCTATAATGCATGTTACAAAAATTTATATCACATAAACGCCATAAAATGGCACATTAAACTACAATATCTATCAAATAATTGAAATATAAGGCAGTAAATAAAATTAAACCACCCATAAAACTCTGCTCAGATGAACTCTACCGCTACATTTATTTATTTTTTATTGTCACAAATTAGTATTTTAATGAAGATTCCAAGAGTTGATGGCAACAATAAAGTTATGAATGGCACTCAAATCTGTCTTGACTAATAAGGTGCTAACGAGGGTCGTTCGTTTTATGTGCGTTTTATTGACACTTGAGTGGAGTTGTCGGCTTTACCTGCCACCGCTCTTCTTATTGGTCTGCTACGAGACTTGAATGGGAATTTTCGATTTCGGGCCACACTCTAATCGGATAGCGGCATTTTAGGGCTTTTATGAAGAGACTATCAGCGTATGGTGGTTGTTTCAAATTTTTATTACATATTATTGAGCAATTAAATAGTTGTTTTGGTGCTGTTTGAGGTTTAAAAGTTTTTTGTAAATTAACGACTGGATCTTATCTATTACTGTTATTGTTTCTGTACTAAATAAATTATAATTGGAAGATAACTAACCTGCTATGGCCATCCAAGGGTAGAAGGTGTGATTGGTGGGCTGGTGTTGTACGGGCTGTGTGGCTGCGGTGGCGGCGCCTGGCAGCGCGCACTGCTGTCCCCAGGGTAGCGCTCGTCCTGGACTCGAGGACTCGCTGTACCGTGCCTCCGGGGTGCAAGCTGCCGGCCTCACCAGGGCCCCTAGACCAGAGCCCCAAGCCTCTTTGCCTCCATAGCCGTTCTGTTGTTCTCCTCCTGGCTTGGAACAGTCTGCCTTAGCATATTGCTGCTCCCCCGCGTATAGCTTACAAGCGGCTGCCACTGATGCATCGTACGGCGAGTCCTGGGGTCTCGGCTGGTGCAAGGCATGCGGCTGGGCATATGTCAGGCCCAGTGGGAACCCGCGGTACTGGTCACCGCCGCCACCGCCCTGGTGCACCCCGTGGGCCCCGTAAAAACCACCCTGCTCGAAATAGGAGTTCATTCTGATCAGTCACCGACACTAACGTCACTCAGTTAGGGAACACTTATGTCATCGCGGCCCCACGCGCCGTGATAACGCGACCTCCGCCAATGTCACTCCAAATACGGACAATGTAATTTAATTTTATTAATTTTATTGCCTCTTAAACGTCACTCGAGCGTCATAATGGGCTTCGTTGGCGATAAAGGCCAGTTGACGTGTGTTTACTTTTTACGATTATTTTACGACTTGGGAGCGCGTGCCGCGGGTTTTACGACTTTTTAAGCGGTTGTATGCGGCGCCAGCTCGTCTCACAGTACTCGCACAAGTGGCGGGTGTTGTGATTTTTTTTCTTAAAATTTTCAATTCGCGATCTGTGAGACGCAGACGCGTGTGTCGCGAGCGAAGTTTGTTGGTCGCGTGTGGCGGGAGCGCGCGACTATGTGCCGTGTGCGACCGGCGCGGCTCGGCTCACGCAATCTACTGAGAGCGAGCCACGCGCGCCGCCCCGCGCGCTGCCTGCGATCGCAACACCGACGATTGTTCCGTCCCCTTTTCGCTAATGACTATAAATATTATCAGTTACGCTCTCTTTTCCCTTTCTTATCACTCCTCCTGAAGCACGTGGTGCATACCTATTGTGATTATTCAGACTAGCCCATATTTTCAGGCGACTACTGCCAACTATATTAGGATATATATGTGAGTATGCTCTACGACCAAACTTTGTAAGTAAACAAATGCGCCAACCGGCAATCATCAGCTGAAAAACATAAATCATAAAATGTCATTCTTTGACAGTAGTACAATGGTACAACTTAACTTGTCAGCCCACGCAATACAATAAATAAAAAAAAGCATCGACAAAACCCCAATAATGACTATAACTGAAAAGTTAAGCCGCAAAAGTCGTAAACTCATAAACGTACAATTAGTGAAACGGGCGAGTAAAGAAAAGATTTTACAACCACTCCTCGACCGTGCCACAATGAGCGCGCAGTATCGTAACAAGGTGCTGAATAGAGTGAGAAGTCGTAAAGATGATTATTATTTCTTCTACTACCTGTTTTTACGAGTGATGTTGCTGTTACGCTCACGCGTACGCGAGTTGCATAGGGGGGAAAGGGACGGGAGGTTAGGAGCTGAACGCTTATCGCGGCGTCGGAGCTGCAAATAGTATGTCTATCTCTTTCTGGCGCAGTGTGGCGCGTGCAGTGGAAGGCGCACTATCGAAGGGTAAACAATAGCGCATTATCGCAAGCACTCAGTTCGCGCGTCCAAATGAAGTCATCAAACGAATGAATGGCTGTGGTAGTGCGGCCTACCCAGAGACACGCTCGCATTTTTATTGCACTCACCTCTTTAAACAAATATTTATCGATAAAAAGGACGGGAACGGGCCCTGTGTGGCGATTTTTTGTGCGTGCGTGTAATTGGTCAATTTAGGACCCAAGATACCGACATGTCCTAGACGACATAGTTTTATATAGAACTAGATTACAGGTAACATTAATGTTTTTGTATCAAGATGAACTAATAAAGAGATAAAAATATCATAATGAGAAATTCTTGGGAATCTGCAGTTTTTCATCTGGAGTAATTCGCAATAAATAGACCAGTGAGAAATCTTCTAGACGCCATCTTCAAAGCTATGTTGAGGAGAGGCTATTGGCAATCAACTTGAGCGGCATTTATTTTTTGGCACCTAAGTACCTATGTAGATTATCTATAGATTCTATTTAAGTAATTATAAAATTTAAATTCCTATATATACTAGGAAAAAACCTACTAACTTTCTCTTAGTCTCTTCATGGAGTTCTTGCAACCAAAAAAGTCTCAAGTAGTTCAAAGTTTTTCTTTCGTACAACGAACTCTAAAAGACAAAGATAGATCAAAATGACTAATTAGGTACCAGTAAAAAAAATATAGAGGCCCAAAAGCTACCGTCCTCTTCAAAAGCTCCAGTGCGAAAAAAGTGTCTGTCCCTGTATTGGGAAGAACAAATGGCCCCTTAACAATTCCTCTCATTTCGGAATACTTAAAAGCCCATTGCTATCTTGAGAAACCATTGCATAATAATTGGTTAACCCTTGGCGAATCGTGCTTCTGTTAAAAGCAAAGCTTTACTGAAAAATAACGGGTTGATCGTAGAGTACCTACCGCCCCGTTTTCCTTTGACGTGTTTTAAACAACATACATGTTTGAAATACAGTTCTTTATAAAAGACTGACTGTTTAATCCGGTTCTAAGATGTCAGTTTCCACTAAGAACTTCATCTCGGCCGAAATGTAGTTCGAAATACAAAAACTGAAGTACCTAGGTAGGTAGGTAGGTACTATTCTGTAAAATTCTCGCCATGAAAACTTAGGTGAGGTGAGCTCAAGCATGACCCCGGGCACTCCATCTGATGCTAGAGATTGACAATATTGACAGCTCACTTCACCTAAGTTTTCAAGATGACATTTTTAAGGAATAGATCCGATCTATTCCTTATTTTTTAGCTCGAGCTAAAGAAAGATCTCGTTTTGTATTATGACAGGTTTGACTTCGACAGCAATTTTTTTTTGTAGCAACACTTCAACAACAAAAACCGCCCTTGATTTTCATAGTTTAAGTGTTGTTACTTACGTAAATGTGATCGTACCACTGCACTGCTATCCTGAATTTGTGTGAAGATATTCAGAAAAAGGAAGCAGAGTGCTCCATAGAACAACTACAGAAAACAGCAGCCTGTTGAGTCTTGTTAACTTAGCCAATCTGATATATTGACACATTTAAATAATTTAAATAAGAGACCGATGAAAATATCTTAATTTTTTGTACTAGTCCATTAGGTACAGATAGGTACTATTCTTAGTTCCATAGAAACAAGAGCAAAAGTGTATCACTACCACCTTATGACTTCTAGTCGTAATTTAGCTCGCAGTAAATAAACAGAATATGATTCCGAAGGGAAAGCCAACAAAAAAGCCTTGATACTGCTCTAACTAATTCGCTTTCTGCCGATGCCGTGGTCTCAACACTCTTGGGACTCATTCACCAAACTTTGGTCGGCAGATTCGTCACAGTGCGGTAACAGAATTAGGTTGACTTGCACAGATGTACTAAGCAACGGAGAGAAGGATGTGTACCTATAATATCAATAGAATAGTTCGTCTCTTATAGCGTAGCTTGGCTTAGCTCTGGTGGAAAAGGGTTCAAGGAAGTTATTGCGTATTTTTAACAAACGTGCAAAGAACATCTTCACAGCACGTTACCTGTACCGCTACACCATTAAGATTTGCATCAAAAATCAAATACTATGTCATTTATTGAAACTAGGCTATACCTATGTACAGCACTATTTGAACGTCAAAATTAATAAGACAGTCCCCCAAAACGCCCGCTCTTCAACACTTTCTAGTATTTTAGAAAGAAGAAGTGGTGCAAAAAACTCCCCAGTAGCGCATGAAGCTGTCTGTTTAGTTAGAATAACTTGATTCTGTACAATGGTAAGTAATTAACATTACAAAACAGAAAACATTAAATCAAATTGTTGCCATATGTCAGCTAGCACACGTCAATATCATCATCTGCCTAGCCTTTTCCCAACTATGTTGGGGTCGGCTTTCAGTCTAACCGGATTCAGCTGAATACCAGTATTTTACATGGAGCGACTGCCTACCTGACCTCCACAACCCAGTTACTGGGTAATACGATACCCCTTGGTAAGATTAGTTGGTAAGCACACGTCAATATACGAACAGAAAAAAAAATAGACACATAGTTTCGTAGCTTGGCTTAGCTACCTCGTACATCTTTAATGGAAAGGTAGCCTAATAGTTCTAGGCTTAACAGTAATAAGCTTCAGCCTACCTACCGTACTTTTCGACTAAACGTAAACACTGAAGCTAAAGCATTATAGTTATAAGTACTAACCTTACCTACAGTAAGAACAACCTGTAGGAGTATTGATGGTTACATGAGACTTGAAAGTTTAGTTTTGTCATAATCATTGCATTGGCTATCAGAAAACACTTCAAGTACCTCTTCCACAGTTAGATCCTCTTTAGTTTCACATTATTAGGATAACAGCTTCTAAAAGAGCCACTGGATTGGAAGATATAATGCCATATTAATATATCCTTCAAGTTAAGAATCTTATTTAGACTATACAGGGTGGCAGGGACATCGACGCGCCAACTGTAACTACACATGAATTCAGCACATGATTATAGACCCCTAGCGTAGAAATTTTTCGTAGGTTATCAAAAAAAAACTGCTGTGTTATAAAAAAGTGCAATAAGTACTTATCTACGCGGTCAAGTGAAATGTACTGAGCAGCATTTTTTTTTAATTACCCACGAAAAATGTCAACACAGGTAGGTTCAGAATCATGTACCTACCTACCGTGGTAGCTGGTTGTGCGTCGATGTCCATAATACAGGCACATAATGACATTAAAAACGCATAAACTCAAAGTATTTATTTCAATTAAACCAATTACAGGCACTTTTGAACTGTCAAGGGGTCGGTCAGTCAGAAAAATGAAGCTAGTTGCCCATTCCAAAGCGTAGTAGGTACCTATGGAGAAGAACGGGCAAGAAAATCCATGGACACTCTTTTAAATCAGAATAATATGGTTACAAAGTATTGGTTACATCATTCATGTTAGAAATTATGCATTTGAGAACGATGCAGAACATTAAAAGCGTCCGTAATGAACAGATAAAAAAAAACAATTCAAATATAAAATTAAATAAAAAAAGCCATGGCAGCAAAGAGTTGACCAGTCCCTACTGACGGCGCCCGTTCACGAACATGACGCATAGATTAGCATCATTCAGCTCAACCATTTTGAAGGGAGCTAAATGATCCAACACACGCGCCACCATCAGCGAGACATTAGAGTGAGCATGACATACTCTCAGCCGCCAAGGGCCCAAGGCACATTCAAGTCAATGAAAGACATAACTTTCAATACATAGCTTTGAGCTTACAATAGGTCATTATGATTGTTATGCTTCACCTTATTAGGCCTCCTATAGGGAAGGTACTCTACTGAAAGGTCACAACCTATCGGCTATTGCCTACATTTCTCAATTCAATAGATAGGTTTCACAATGTTAAAATAATCATGTCATAGAAACCTCGTTCCAATTATGCAAATCTCCGTAGCGATCGTCTACGAAATTCTAGCTGCGCTTTAACTGCCCTTTAATTATTTATAATATCCAGGCTTTTCAAATATACTCGTAAGTCAATGTAAATTAATCTCTATATCAACACAATTATGCCACATAATAGCAAGATCCAATGACTACATTGAAAAATTTCGACAAAATAAAAACGTAGAACTCGTAGATTCGTAGCTCGTAGTAGCGTAGATTGCTACGAACACACCGACCACCGTAGCACGTTCACTGGATAACGTAGGAGTTAAATCAGTGTTGTTACGATAAGTGACAGGGTGTCAGCGGGTAGGTACTAGAGTACCTACTCATAATGTAAGTAAATGCCAATGTATGGACCTAATTACCCCAACATGGGCTATCTATGTGTATTTTCACTCAGAATCACCTTCGTAGCCGTCTACGACGTAAGATCATGTATATGGTCATTCATTAGGGACTGAGGTGAAACATGTAGGAAGGTCAGGTATACAGTTTTGACGGCACGGTTGGCGCAGTGGTTAAGCGATTGACTGCTGCGCTGCGTGTCGCGGGTTCGATTCCCGCACGGAACAAATATTTGTATGACCTACATGTATTTGTTCCGAGTCTGGGTGTTTTTCTATCTATAATATGTATGTATTTACAAAAAAAATAAAAAAATTGTATATAAGTAGTTTATCAGCCATCTTGTTACCATAACACAAGCATTAGGTTGCTTAGCTTGGGACAAATGGTGCTGTGTGAAATGTCCAGGGATTTATTATTATTATTATTATTAGTTACTAATGAGCATTATTTTAACTTAATGGTATTTTTTTAAGCACAGTAAGTAAAAGATTTTTTCCGGGCTACTGGCAAGAAGGCTTAGAAATTGCTACGAATGGCACGAAACTCTAACCGTCTAGTTACAAAATGAAATCTAACTTTGGTTGTAGCCTAAATCTTTGAGCTAGTATTTTTATTTCGAACTTTATTTCGATTTAGGCAAAGTTCTTAATACTAAAATTACAACTTAGCACCGAACTAAGCTGTCATTTTGTATAAAGAACTGCATTTCTATAACTGTTAGGTTCTTAATTCAATAACTGGCTCGGTGGTTTAAACCTGATCTAAAGAAAAACCTGGTTTTGTAATAAGGGGGTAAATGTTTTATGTAACTAAGTAACAAGATGACAACTACTCCGTGGTGAAGATTGTTCTTAACATTGACACAAAGCCAAGAGGTAGAGGCAGACCACCGGCCCCATGGTGGTCAACTGTCGCGAAGGATTCAAAATCTAAAAACTTATGATCTGAGACAACCCGGGACCGACGTTCCTGGCAGAAGGAGCCCCGACTTCAGATAAACCGAAAATGGCAGAAGGAAGAAGAGGACTCGTAAAACTACTCTTTTTCCTCCTGCCCTTTTAACTTTAACTAGGTGAATCTCTTGAGAGTTTAGAAAGTTTTACACTTAGAGCCTACGTGCATCAACAAAGAGGTGAGGTGGTCTTCCACCAAATAGCTTTGGAATGTAAGCAAACGATACAGTTCGAGTTTGCCTTCTTGGGACATCTTGACTACAATGTAGTATTTGTTTTTCACAACTGGGCCCGTATTCCCGTAATTTAAAACGTTCAAAATCTAGTCGCAGTCTCATCTCGGCGACAAAAAAATGTCAAAAATTTTCAAAATGTAGGGAAATTAGACGTATTTTTGACAGATTGAGACTGAGATCAGACTGTGAACGTTCTTAAAATTACGACAATTACCCCTCAGGTACCTTCTTACTATCAATTTTACCTATATAATAGGTAAAATTATTATTTTTATTAGTTATATATATTATTATTTTTATTAATTACTTATACATAATTATCATTACGCCAGGGCTCCCCTAAGGAGCGGCATGTCATACACCACAGGCCACTCCTTTGGAGAACACAGGCAAAACCTAGGTAGCGCTACGGCTCTACCTAGGTTTTTAGTAGGTACAGTCGTATTTAATTTTATCAGATCGTCGATCCATAGCCAAATCTTTAAGTGGGTATTTTACGCTAATATTCAACAGTCCTATGGTATCATTCGAAAACCTTTCATTTCCAATGGTAGGTTCAGTTTGGCCGTTGCTACTAATAGCTACTTACTTAGCATAATCAGCTTCTGATGTTCCCACTGTTGGGACACAGGCCTCCTCTCGGTGAGACGCAGTGGACCGTAATCCACCACTCGGGCCCAGTGCGGGTTGGCAAATGTCACTTCTTCTTCGAATTTTCGGATCTATTCACCGTTTTGAGAGCAGTGGTGATGAAATAAAATTTACACAAAGTATAGCGCTTGTTGTTCAAACCTACGACCTACAACTCATCACGGCCGTCGATACTGCGCCACCACTGCTCCCCTAAGCTACTTAGGTACTTGTCATTCCACTAAAAACAATCAGCGACGTTAGTATAGCAGCTGAGTGCTTACAAGTTTCGATGAAATTCTGGTTGACCCTGTAGACTGTTTTGAGTTGAATAGTATCATTCTGTATTTATTTTAAGTACTAACTACCCGGCAGTCATTCGTGGATCTTTGGCAGTCGTTACGGGTCGTCAGAAGACCGAAAGTCTGACAACCAGTCTTACCAAAGAGGTATCGTATCTGGGTACCAGTGGGTTGTGGAGGTCAGATAGGTAATCGTTCTATGTAAAATACTGGTATCTATCCAGCTGCATCCGGTTGGACTGGAACCCGACCCCAACATAGTTGGGAATAGGCTAGGCAGATGATGATAATGATGACTTACTAAACCAGCTTCTTCGGCTCAGGTCTTGTTATTTTGTAAAATTCATCACAGTTCACCATCCCCTGTATAATTCATTCATCCAATAAGATTTCCCATAGACTGCCACCCAATAAGACCACAACAATTTCCAACAAGCGTTCAATCTCATAAACTGGTACGAGTTTATTACCTTTCAGGAGCTTTAGTAGTATTTAATACTCTGTAATTACCTCTCTACGGCCAAATGGGCGGGACAAAAACCCATGAAGCTTCAACACTGTACGGACAGCAAAAGAGTTTGTTATGCAGGAAAAAATTGCACGAATCTGTTCCATGCTGGAAATATTCATCGTAACTGCAAATGGAACTGCATTTATCTTTTTAAATGCAGGTACGTAACGCAACACAAGATTCGGCTGCTCAGTAGAATTAACAGCAGCAGCAGCTGAGCAGTATTCGCATCATTGACTAAAACGATGATTTGTAATGAAAATATTTTTTTCTGTAAGTAAATCTTACAGTCACTTTTACACTGATTTTGCAGGATTCTTTAAACTAGATGGCGCTGTCATTTTCTAGCTGATGGTTAATATTATGTGAGATGAAATCCTGAAACAAATTCAGAGGTCACTCGTAATTGTGTCTGATTATTACGTTTGACGTAGAAAGCTTGCCTGCATTTGTAATACCTACCAGCATTTTATTCTTTCACTGCAGGGAAATATTTTTTCTCTTTCAGCACAGGAACGAGCATTAATGAACACGATTATACATTTAGTGATTTTAGATAATTGTAAGTTCAGCACCTCAATGGAGTAACACACTTTCAATCACAATCCGGAGCATTTTGAAGGAAATTCCTAAACCATTGCTTCATCATTATCTGCTTAAAAAAATTGTCTCCTCAGCACAACATAAACAATGCAATGAATATTGTTGAACTGTCAGAATGAATAACCATTGTGTGTTACGCCATTACCCCCCAGGTTTCTGCCCCATCTTTTTCTCCACCATAATACAATCTGCATAGGCACCTATCTCTTTTGTTGGCTGTACGTTTGCAGTTAAATGCTGATTCTTCACCGCTTACAATATTGAATATTGCAATACCTACGTGATAATCTAGTGTTCTTGTAACTTATGCACTTTTAAGTTACCTGTAGGTAACTTGGTTATCGTACTATTGTTTATTTCTATTAAGTGTTTGCTTAAGGCGGTTTTTATGGCGAAGACTTGAGGTATGGTGGTCTATAGGGTCGAATAAACTTGGATTCCTGTGTTTCCTGAAGAGAAAGGATAAAAGTCATTGCCCTTTCTTTTGGTTTTGCCGTAGTTGGGTAAAAATGGCATGCTAACAGATAAATAGGTTTTACGCACAAAGATAAAAAGGTTATATTAGTCAGAGAATTGTTTTTAATTTGACGTACCTACCTACTTTGTTTTCCCTTCTAATCTGACGCACGTTGTCTGCATCTCTTTTTATCTACTCACCTATCGCAGATATTCTGGAAGAGAAATAAGCATCACTTTTGTACGTATTTTTCAGTTCCTTCCTTCTAGTGTTTGCCTAGCCTAACCTAGCCTTTTCCTATTTTGGGGTCGGCTTCCAGTCTCACTGGATGCCGCTGAATACCGGTATTTTAGGTACATAAAGTTACTGCCTATCTGACCTCCACAACCCAGTTACTGGGGATTACGATACCCCTTGGTAAGACTGGTCGTCAGACTTTCGGGCTTCTGACGACCCGTAACGACTGCCAAAGATCTACGAATGGTGAAATAAATAAATAAGGTAGAAAATGATTGATGTAGTCAGGCTGTAGACTTATCATGGAAATCCTGGGCTATCCTTTATACTTAGATCGCAATCATGAACGATTTCCTACCATAATTACAACTCTTGGAGGCTAGATTGGTAATCTTAATACCTACATACGATGTTTATAGGTGGGCGCTTCGGCCGATTGATAAGTTATCCTTGCATCTTTTACAAGAAATGCGGGTAGGATAGTAGAATTCTTATAAGCTACTTTTAACAACTCTTATAGATACTTACTACCTAAAGTTACCGAGAATTTAAAAGTTCTTATAGACAGGTGAAACAAACACTTATTATACTTATATTAAAAAGTCATTTATTAGCTCTTCTATCCCCTTGAAATATCCACCAACCACTTTATTACCCACTCGATAATCCTCAACCTCATTCACATCCTCTTAAACGAACAAAAAAATCCACCAACACGAAAAAGTCAGGAAGCAGTCTAAAAATAATAAAAGACCCATTTGGGGAAACCACTACAGACTACAGTAGTTCACGTTATCACAACAAACGAAAAAAAAACACATCTCATTCACATTCAGCGACAGATGTGATGATATTCGCATGGCGGGCGGCGCGGGCGCAGCGCACGCGTGCCCGCGCGCATCGTAAACACCATTTTTACAACCACTCGAATGCTCGTAAACGTCACGTGAATTGCGCCGTTTGTAGAACTCCCAGTAAACACCGTTCAGATTATTTCGTATACGCCTCCGGGGCTAAACCTCGATATAAATTGGTAACTTTATTGACGCAGCCAGTGAACGCACGTGGATTGTTATTATGCCGTTCTTTAGACGTTTATTGAACCATTATTGACTTGTTTAAAGTATCACCCGTTTAATAGAGATAAAGGAGTCGTTGATAGTTTATGTCTTCATCGTGTGAGGATATAACGACGACCGTCGATTTGCTCGCTTCCTCAGCGTCTCGATGTCTGGTTTGACTCGATTGCGGGCGTTTTATGACTGTAATTTTCCTTTTTATTGACTCGCAAGTTATTGATGATCATAGGATTGATAACAATCGATTTTGTATAATGGATTTATAATTTATAGTTACGATATTTGTTTATTAGCAATATATCTGTGGTTCTATAATTAAATACCGGTAGCGATGTGTCGTTCGCCGACACTAAATAACATAGCTGTTTTGGATACCTACAACATTGAATAACATTTATTTTAGCTCGATGCATATATTAAACTTAGGCACCTATTCGAGGTGAGATTTGAATAAGAAATCTATTGGAATCAATAATACAGTGCCAATAATCAAGATTGACTGGACTCTACAGAGACAAGTATGGAGGTAACCCGCGCGACAGTCACGCCATCTATCATAAAAATTGGTAAGCTGAGTTGTACTACTATTCACTCTTATTTACACCTAGTGAATACGCATGTGAAGAAAACAATATTTTATGTAACAATTATGCAATTAATTAATTTTTACTATGTAATCATTTTGAATAAAAAGGTTTCATCTCTCCGTTGATAAAGTGCCATCTATTGTCACCCTTGCGCGACCTCTACAAAAGCTTGGGGAGCTTTACAACCACTCCGAAAGGTCCACTCTGAAAGGTCAGCGAACGATGAATTGACCAAAATAACTTTATTATGCAAACAAAACTGAAATCATAATCAAACTGTGAAAACAATAATGTTACGAAGATATAAGATGCAAAACAGACTATAAATACTTCTCATTAAAATCTTATCAAACAAAATGAGTCAATTTAAACAAACACCCGTCTAGCAGCTATTTATAACGTAATGATTTAGTTTTATGTTCCGCTATAATGTTACATAATACTCATCTCCGTATGAAAAAGCGACATAAATGCCAATAGAAAAGCGATAACATGAACATAAAAGCGAATTTTATTGCTTTATTCATCATTCAGCTATATAAATTCATCAAGACACTTGTTAATCGTAAAATAAATCTTATTACACAGTAAAATGATGTTTAAATTGACGACAAGCGTTTTATTTTCGTCATAACAATAAAATTTATTTTTACGAGCGGTGGGCTAGTGCGGTTGTGTTTAGCGCCATCTAGCTGTAAGTGGTGGGACTGCGTCGCCACGGCACTTAGCTGACGTCACTTCATGGTGAGAGCTTTTACGATGCGTACAACTCTTCAATGAATGGAGGTGTCGTAAATGTGGATTTGGCGGTTTGTATATGTACGATCTTGTAGTCACTTCTATACTACACTACGTGGGTGGGGTAACCCTACTAAAATGCGGTGGATTTGATGGTAATGTTCGGTGGATATTTTGAGCTGATTATCTACCGACCTTTCCTACTGATGGTAACGTTGAATTTAGTGGATGTCTGCTTATCTCGCATGACTCATGGATACAAAAATAGCATAACCGAATCATTAACATTATGCTTATCATTTTTATGACTTACCGAACATCGCAAACAATTAAATTATAAAGTAGATTTTTTTAATAGTAATAAAATGAATATAAATTCAAGGTTAAAAATACAAACTGCTTTT
This sequence comes from Apamea crenata, assembly GCA_949629185.1. NCBI lineage: Eukaryota > Metazoa > Arthropoda > Insecta > Lepidoptera > Noctuidae > Apamea > Apamea crenata. The sequence continues at coordinate 12,000,120 of OX451363.1, read as the reverse complement.
AAAAACCAGATAAGGTGTGCGATATCTGAAAACTCACACGTACAGTTTAAACAAATTAATAATATTAGGTAAGTATAATAATTATTAGTAATTACTAAAAATCGGCCTACATTTTGTTACCCTAGAACACTAGTTCCTACACCCGACACCACCCGAATGAAATCCAATGCACACACACACAAATGTCCCCACGCACTTTCCCAGCCACATTAAAACTAAACTAACTTTGCATAATTGTCTCATTCACGCACGTGCAATCGTAACGGCGCGACGATGATGCTATCTCTGTCGCACACGATCGTCAAAATGGCCTCCAAACGAGATATTTTGAAGGAACGCCGCCAACTTTTGTTGCTGTAATGGGCGGAGCGTGCATGCACAGGGGCGCATTCAGTTGACTCATCTTCTTGGCGAGTGATGACATTTTTAAATTCTGTTATTAGTTTATTACCGATACAATTGTTTGGTTTTCTATGAATCAGGTGAGAATATTTGTTAAAAATACCTACCGAATGATATTGTCTTTTTATGTTTTAAAGATTCTGGTCCCTATCTAAATCCTATATGAAATAAAATTAATAAACCCTACTAAAAATCTGAGATGTCTGCCGATCGATTCTGTAAAAATCTCACCTTGAAAATTTAGGTGAAGTGAGCAGCTGTCAATAGTGTCAATACCTAGCATTAGTTGGAATGACAGCTCACTCCACACTCACTTCACCTAAGTTTTCACGGTGAGTCGATGGTTACAGAATCGCACTGCCGGTGGCATCGTTTAGTTGTAACAATTACTTACTTTTTCAAAATATTAATATTAATTAATGAGTAAGTATTTAATAAAAAGGAAGTATTTCGATACTTAACCTTTAGTTACATTACAATCTTAGGTAATTCAGCAGTGCAGTGGTGAACTAAGGCCGTCGTGGTACTGAGGTGGATCCGGGTCCTCGATGTAGCCGTAGGGACTCATCTTTGGCAGCCGTTGGGGCATTAGGCCGTACTTTTAGCGATTGGCTGCCTGTTGAAGGGCACCGCGAACGCCTCTCGCTGGTGCTGCCCAATCTGGAGGGACCGTATACCTCCTGCAAAAGGCTCTGACGACCTGCAACGTTGCAAATTCGCAATTCTGCGGAGACTGTAGAAAGCAATGTTAGGGTAATAAGAAGATACTGTATAACTCTACTAGGACAACCCCGTCACCTCCCATTGCGATGAAGTGATGGTCGAAAAAGAGGTGGTAAAAAGGGAGCGGGGGATACAAACTAAGTATCTTCCGATCCGCACTAGACGTACCTACTGGGCTCCTGAGGGCGCATAATGATCTTCGGCCGCAGTAGGGTGCAGAAAGGCAGGTAAGTGAGCAGTCATTCATCATTCCTAGATAATCGTTACTAACTAGTACAAAACAAACGTCACAAATTTTAAAAGGTTTTTCAAGATTGTGTAATACAAATAATAAATCTTTTGGTAACGAACAACGAATAGGTACTCGAAAAAACCGGTTAGGTTAGTAAGCACTTCGTCAAGTAAGTACCTACTTGAGCTGCGCAATCGAGTTGAAAACATAACTGAAATACCTAATTCTCAATTCGTTCTTAGTGAAGCTGTCTCGGTCTCGTAAGAGTCAGCTGAAGCAAGATAGCCAATGTTTCAGTTGAAATTTCTGATGAAGTGGCAGTATATACCTATTAAAGGTATACCTACCACCTACCTACATACTTGTACAGTATGACAGGTAAAAGAAGAAACATAGGTACCTACTTTAAGGGAGTACTGTGGGACCAACTCTTGAGTATGAAAAATAAACAATCAGCTGTTCCATACATTTTGATCGTATTAGTGTTGTTGTAGGTTAGGTACTTGTACTTGCCATATAAACTTAATGTACAATCATAGATTTTTTAAAAGTAATAACATAGTTAATAATAAAACAGAGCATACTAATAACGCGTTAGACGGTCAGACAGACACAGACAAATGAACTAATTATCAAACACGGTGAATGTTCACGGGTTCATTTTTTATGGTATGATAAAAAAAAATTGCAGTAACATTAGGAATAAGAAATTCAAGTGAAAATTGGAAATTGTGGATAGGTACCTAAATACATAATTATCTACAACAAGCGATATAAATAACGAACTGATATAAAATTACTTCCATTACAACCCAACTAAAATGATTATAATCTAGAATACCATGCCATTAAAACAACTAAAATCCTCTAACATCACGAGACATTCACAAAACACTGTGATCGCGTGACAACATACATAAAAAATAAATCTCCCCAAGGTCATTCAAATTCGTCCCTGGATATCGGAATTTGGATATGGCGACTGATGCGCTGTACGACGAACGACCAATGTGATTTTATCTACTTTGAAATGTGTTATTTCGCAGTTAAATCGTTAGGAAACTAGTGTATAGTGTTAAAATATCGTGCTACGAGACCTGTGTTTAATTGTTAAGTGGTTAATATTACAAATAATCAATTAAATCGTTAAAACATCGAATGTGTTTGTATCGTCCGCCATTACGCTCGTTGGCGACGCGTCGCCGTTCGTAGAGATCGATAGCCCTATATCTGTCTCTGTCACTCTTACGGTAATAAAATGTAAGTGCGAAGCGATTCGAATTTTGTGACTGCTATAAAATAATTTAAAATTAATTTTTAATCGGAAAAGGAGTAATTGGATACAATTTTGATGAAAAGTACGAAATATTCTTTTAATGTCTGGTAGCGGTAATAAAATTGTAACAACCTTTTTCACACCTAGCTAGGTACTTGACTGCTGGTTTTATTTGGGTTTTATGGCGTCGTTAATTTTTTTTGTAAGTAAATCTTTTGACAACGGTAAATTTTTATTTTTAATGTTTGTTTTTAATTGAAAAGTATCCAGGTACTCCCAGGTAGAGCTAGGTAGATATGTTAGGGAAAAAAAAAGAAAAGCGGCCTCTAAGTACATACCTTCATCTTACCAAAAGGCTGCCTACTTACCTAGGTACCTATCTTCTTGCCAAAAGTTATCAACACTGACCTACATACTTTAGGTGAGCCTGTGTTCACCTAAGTATTAAAAGAGCAGATTTTAAATTTTCTGATAGGTACCTACTAAGTACTTAGTCTTACCAAGTATCGTATTACCCAGTAACTGGGTAGTGGAGGTCTGGTAGGCAGTCGCTCCATGTAAAATGCTGGTACTCAGCTGCATCCGGTTAAACTGGAAGCCGACCCCAACATAGTTAGGAAAAGGCTAGGCAAGGCAGATGACGATGAGTTACTTACTTATGTACTTAGATAAATTTATCCGTATAAACATACTTAGGTACGACGGAATAGCATATTTCTATAAGAGTCTACAAAAGCTGTCAAACCGCAATTTTTTATCCTCAGACAAAAGTTGTCTGAAGACTGAAAAAGCGGCCCTTTTATATAAATAGCTAAATATAGGCCATATATGAATGCATTATAGGTAGGCATAAATGTAGATGGGAAGTATTAAATAACAGAGGGGCAATTAACTTAATTTTAAGAACGTTCACAGTCTGAAGGTTAATTCCCATAATTAAAAACGTTCAAAATCTAATAGTCGCAATCTCATCTCAGCGACAATTAATGTCAAAAATGTAGGGAAATTAGAGGTATTTTTGACAGATTGAGACAGATCAGAAGGCCAATTCTCGTAATTTAAAACTTCAAAATCTAGTCGCAGTCTCATCTCGGCGACAAACAAATGTCAAAAACTTGTCAAAATGTAGGGAAATTAGAAGTATTTTTTGACAGATTAAGACTGAGATCAGACTGTGAACGTTCTTAAAATTACGAGAATTGCCTCCCTCACTGTGAACGTTCTTAAAATTACAAGAATCGCCCCTCTGATCTCAGTCTCAATCTGTCAATAACACCTCTAATTTCCCTAAATTTTTGACAAGTTTTTGACACTGATTGTCGCTGAGACGAGATTCCGACTAGATTTTGAACTTTTTTAATTATGAGAATTGGTCTTCAGGTACCTATGTCTGTGTATGTGAGGAAAGTTTTGAGGACCTACCTTCTTGAGTATAGGTAAGTGTGGATGGCTATAGGTAACAGTAGGGGAAGACCAAAGAAACGATGGATGGACTGTGTGAAAGATGATATGGCTAGGAAGGCGGTGACTACCGAGATGACGAGGAATAGGTAGACAAGTACCTAGTATGAAAGAGAAAGACATGTTACGCCGCCCCAAATAAATTGGGATAAGGGTTGGAGAACGATGACGTAGGTATCCTAATTACCTAGGTGTCAGCAGAAGTCAGATGTGTGATGTGTGGTGTGTGATGTGTGTGTGTGTGTGTCAGATGTGTGTGTGGTGTGTGTGTGTGTGTGTGTGTGTGTGTGTGTGCGTGTGTGTGTGTGTGTCAGTGTGATGTGTCTATGTACTAACCAACATAATTATAGATACGTAGGTATCACTGAAAAGGCAACAGAATCTCTTCATAAACGACTCTACCTTGACATAAAATAAACTATAGGTACGTATCAGCTGGCCACCAAACTAATCCCACAACACCACAGTAGGTAATAATTAGTATGTACCTAGGTTCTCATCATCTGCCTAGCCTTTTCCCAACTATGTTGGGGTCGGCTTCCAGTCTAACCGGATGCAGCTGAATACCAGTATTTTACATGAAGCGACTGCCTATCTGACCTCCACAACCCAGTTACTGGGTAATACGATACCCCTTGGTAAGACTGGTTGTCAGACTTTCGGGCTACTGACGGCCCGTAACGACTGTCAAAGATCCACGAATGACAGCCGGGACCAACGGCTTAACGTGCTTTCCGAGGCACGGAGGGGTCTTGGAATGTGAAAATGGTCACCCATCCACGGACCAACCGCGGCAAACGTAGCTTAACCTGATTGATATGACCCGTGCGGCTGTTATTACTTAGCCACAAGCCCCTATGTACCTAGGTTCTATAGGTGAATATTATCTACTGTCACCTATATCAATACCAACACCGGATGCTAATTTAGCCAATCAAGGGCAATCTTGGCGACAATCCAAATCCATAACCAAACTTGCCAACGAAAAACATCAGCCATAAATTAATATTCCGCAAAGAAAACACATTTCCCAGTTACTGGTACCTATCCATTAAAATGATTTCTAAGTTAAAACAGGACAAACCAAACATATTCAGGTATACTGCAACCAAATTAAAAATTGATTGGGCAATTTAAATTCGTTATCACGTCTGTTCCGTCGGAAAGCTAATTTTGTCGTAACACGTAACCATTTTAAAAAGACCTCTTTTACTGAACAAATTGCAGTAGATTTGCTGAAACTGTGTGTCTACTTAATTTTTCCTAGTTGTCTTGAAGATATACACTTGATATATTTGTCCGTTTCTATTTATATAGTGCGACCAATACGGGCGTTGGATTAAGTGGCTCCAGATTAAAAACTTGCCCACGTGTTTGTAATAGAATTATTTTAATGGGTTTTATATCGAGTTGAAGTGAGTTATATTGGTGATCTTATTACCTTCCTACAGACGTAGGTATGTTTCTGTACCTACAGATATCGTTATTTTGTAACGATGAGCATTTGTATTGTTTTATAGAATCTCCAGCTGTTTTATTTTCTATTTGGTTTTTCAACGTCATTTAAAAGAGTAGGTAATAGTGGAGTTTCTTGCCCATTCTTCTCCATACGAAACGCCTTTTGGAGGGACGGCTAGAATTAATTCTATTTTTTGTAGTTATCTAATGTTTGACGTTCAACAGTGCCTTTTATGTGCATATTTGAAATAAATGATTTGACTTTGACATTAACTGAAACTGTGCCAATTTGAATTAGTTTAGCCCAGGTCAGATAGCAATCACCACATTTGAATCCCAGTCTGTCCATCATCATCATGATTCTCCTGTCCGTGATGGATTAATCCTGTTTTCTTTAATTATACAATTATTAAATGCATGACCAGCTGGTCAATATTACCTACTTAACTAAAATCTTGAAAAAAACTAAAAGTACCTATTTGACGATGCTGATTGAGATCCATAACTAATCCATCTGCTAGTTCGCATATGTTTAAATGTACAAATGTGCTATCGTATGAAGCTGCAGCTAATGGTTAAAATAGCCTTAAGTGTCTACCTTGGCATTTGAAAGTCGTGTGACGTGTGAGGGCCATATAGGTAATCCCATCGTCAATTTATTACAGTCTAATTGCATTTCACAACAGACGCTGAACAGTTCTTCGTTCTGAAATTATATTGCCTAAGAATCCAGCTGTGACTTAAAGTTTTAACTCTTTTCGAGCGATGGTAGAAGTTTAACTTGCTGAAATTAGATCTATTACACCGCTTTTAGAAGCCTCAAATGAATAGGACTAAGCACCACTTTCTTCTCTGGTCAAAATTAGCACTGAAAATAGCCAAAACTACTCAACCAAATGGACCTCACAATCCGAAATCAATCAGCATACAATGTAATGGAACCCCAAAAAAGCTCCGCTCTATTCGGGTGTCATCGTATCGGCTCGCGCCGTTCGTTCGTCGTCGCCGACGCAACCCCGGACATAAAACGTAAATAAAAAAATATAAATATTTCGACGGATATCGGCAGCCAGCACGTGCGCCAGCGCCGCTATAGTTTAACATTCAACTCCTGCGCATTGTTTGTTTTCACACTCGATAGCTTGCTGGATCGCGTGAGCGGTTTATTGAGTGATGCCTATGATGGAATGTCGTTTGTGATGTAACCGATTCTCAAGGCTGTTTGGAATACATCACTTTATTAGCTTAAGTGAGGATGCATGCAATGAATAGTTTTCCACCGTTTACAGGTTGCAAATTGGCTTGTTCCTGGAGATAGAGTGCGTGTTGCTGTTGGCCAATTAAAATACATTCATCGATCAGCTGATGTAATTGTTTGCAAATGCGTGAGTTACATGACAATTGTGACGAAGGTTCAATGTCAACTTCTTTATGCTGGGAATGTATGAATCAAAACTGAGGCAGTAGGTAGGATATCTTTGTGTTGAAAAAAATACTTCTGCTCTGAAGCCGTCATTGGCACTTGACGGATTTATATTTTGGTTTTTGGCATGTAACCTACCCATTTTAATTGTACAGTGGCAATTTTTCAACCGTTTGCAGATCTTAGGATGACATTCATGAACGTCCTCACTTTGCACCATATTGGTTGCTTCCCAGCATCTCCCGAGATGTGACAGTTGCATGTCGTTAATCCTGCTCTGCCTATGCAAATTTCTAAGAGTCCCATCAGTCAGGAATGGCATGTATTCTAAAGCATTGGAATGAGAACAAAAACTGCCCTAAACCACCATATCAGATATCATAGGAATAAGCATTCCAATACCAATTCAGGCAGAAAATTATACCAAGAAATAGGAAACATGTAAAATAAAACAGCAGTTTTTCCTTGCTAACACCATTTAGGTAACATAGAAACTTGTACCATCCCACTCTTATTTGAATGTGTTTTACATACACTGGGACGGTATCAGGAACACCAATGGAACAGGAATAAAGTAGATAGGTGTCTTCAGGCCCAGCACAATGGGACGCTGCCTCACAGATAATTTCCTATAGGACCACCATAGTTTATAGCCTTAGTATTCTATAGGTAACGTGCCTTTGTACACCATGAAAATTAATATCTGTTTCCTTATTCTAATTTCCGAGATTTATTCGTATCGCGCCTACAATTTATTTGGTTTGAATGAATAAGTAAGATTTATTTCAATTGATTGTGTTAGACCATTGTTTGTTGGCTTGTTCGCTCGACATTCAATTGTTTGGTTTTTGATTATTTATCTTATTGTTGTTGTAGAGAAATTAATTTCAGTTCGTGTATAGAATTGTTAATGTATGTTGTTTAATAAATTCATGCGGTTGAACGGGCTTCTATAGAATTTTCCAACTCACACATTCCTGCATATAAAAGTAAATAATGACTCGACTGCTGCAGTTACTCAAAAACTTTTCCCTGATAAACTTTATCCATAATGTAGTCGAGATATTTATTGGTTTTATGGTAGCATTCTTCAGAAAAACAACTGCAGATCATTATGTTTACCGTCATGTTTACCGCAAATAAACGTATTTTCTTTCTTTCATTATATTTATCGACGGTCTAAGTAATTATAAAGTTAGGTTGCAAAAAATGGCATCGGTGGCTTTAAAATACCTAAGTACATATTTGTTTGAGTATGGGACATAGGTAGGAAGGTATTAATACAAGGTACAAATATTGGTACAAACTCTACTCAGGTTGGTAGGTATCTAAAATTCTTTCCAATCATCATCAATCAATTTGCCCAGCCTTTTACTATGTTGGGGTCGGCTTCCAGTCTAACCGGATGCAGCTGAATACCAGTATTTTACATGGAGCGACTGCCGATCTGACGTCCACAACCCAGTTGCTCCATAACACGATTCTCCGTAACCAATCATCATTTATACCAGGGTACCTAATTTTACTGTAGTGTTTCTATGCAAACATTAATTTATTATTTTTATTGTGGTGTCATATTATTATTGTATGGCCAGACCATCTAGGTAAGTAGGTAAATGCAATCAAGGTAGAGATTTACATTTTTATTGTGAATCAATGAATGTTTATTCAATTTGTATTAAAATTGTAACAAAACCGTGATGAAGCAAATTTTATTTACTCATAGGTAGATCACGTACCTATAAGTAAATACCTCTCGATGAAATACTTACCTACTTAGTATGCTCTTTAGAACACACCGACGGGAGCCAAAAACCAAAGGGGTGGACATTCAAAATTTTAGGCGTGATTTGTCGATAGGGTTGATTATCCTATCTATGATTCAAAATTCCCAAAAAGAATAGCACTATTCTTTGTTACAAAGTTACAATAGGTATAAGTACCGAATAGTGACTAGAAAGTAGTAGAAGGTGGAGGTATAGGAACAAAAAAGACGGTTGGGACTCGGCAGTCGGCGCCGGTCGCGTCGGCTGAAAATACTCGCACCCACCCTTCATGAGACTGGTTTACATGGCGGTGGAAATATTTTCTTATTTTACGGTAGGTATTTTTGTTTCCGTTTACACTTACAACTGAGTGTAAAATAAAGGCTTAGGTTGCTGGTACCCTGCATCATACCACTGCTGGGCAACGGCACCTACCCATGACTTCCAGCTCTTTCGATCCAGGGCTAAAGTGGACCACTGGTTTTTTGTTTTCTCAAGCTTGTCCCGCCATCTTCTTTTAGGCTTAGGTATTACAGAATAAATGGTAGGTAAGTACCTAGAAGTAGGTAGGTATATATATATAGGGATAACCGAAATCAGAAGACACTTAAATGATTTTATTTAGGAGAGTAAAATATTCGATGAAAAAAATATAGGTATTTGGAACAAAATAGTTACTGACGCATTTTTAAAGACAATGTACAAAACACTATTTGTATGTAAGTTCCTAATTCAATAATAATACTTACATCCTGGTCATTTTTCTATTTGCCTGGTGAAATTTCAATAGATAGTAAAAAATGTAGGTAGGTACCTATGTAAAATATTTCTTTTGCAGACACCATAAGTTTCCAAATTACTACCGATATAAAAATATTAAAACATTAATTAAACAAATTAAAGCCTAAACATCTTTAAATAAAATCCTATAACTTTACATTTAACCTCAACACACAAATCCACACGACACAGCCATTAATCTACCAATCAAACATACAATAGATAACAAATCTAAACCACAAACAATATTTGAACACCATATTTTTAATTTCTAAACTCCGCTCCGTTTGGCCTACACACAATACGCGCGTTCCCAATCGCTCGCGACAAAAAAGTCGGCCATTTTGTCTACGTGTGAGCCGACCCGGCCCCTCCCGCCACACTGGAGGGGGGCGCTATACAAAGACTTCCTATAACTTGATACACGCGACGTACGAAAATAGCCCGTATTGTTACATGGTAAGGGTTATATTAGGTGTCTGTTTGTACAAGATAGGGTAGTATACGGGCTGTTTATGTAGCCAAAACTGCCGCTTCATACAGCGACGGCGTCACAGCCATCACTTTCATTATTATTGGGCGATTCACGGCGTTTACCCGGCACTCGCCGAGAATCTCTGTTCCGTTGTTCAATTAAAATCTAGGCGATTGTTATTTTGATTGTTTCCGTTTTTGATGTAGGTATTGTGTTTTATTTTTTGCTTGCTTTTTGCATGTACGCGTGGGAGTTTGACAGTTTCTGTTGTATTTTTGCTGGATTTGGTGCTGAAATTGCCCAAATGCGTATGATAAATTAAGCGTTACTGAAAGTTCAATCTGTAATTCAAATCCGACCTCAACGTTCTTCTTCATATTTTACATTTCAACCGAAAATCTGTTAATTAAAATAAAATAAAAAAAAACAACAAAACTGATGTGCCCATAAGTATATTTTACACATGTTGTCCCCCAGTGGCACCGCATTACGATCGAAACTTACACAGCGGCCCGTTCCGCAGACCCCATTTTGGTTTTTGGCGAAAGCCAAACATTTGGTCCATTTACACTCTTAATAGCCCATCCTTATTAAATTTATACTGGATACTGTTAAAATTTCAGTTGTTTAATTACACGGCATTTTGGACCAGGGAAACCGTAATGGGCGCAGTGTGCGGACGCAGCGAAATTAGGTGGTTAGACCAACAGGGTATATCATTCTGTGTTTAGGACGAGTTATATTGTTGGTATCCGCTTCCAAGCCCGGATAGACACCTACATACTTATACAAAATACCTACGCTTATTAACAGCATGCGACGATCAGCTGATGTTCTCGCGACATCTGTTAAGAGAACTTCAAATAAATTCAAGACTCTAAATAGGACACTTAACTGTTATAACTCTATTCCCGTCCCTCAAACGGCTGATAACCCTTGTTGAGACATTCACCGTTTTATGTTATGAGTGCGTCGTAAAATAAAAGTGCATCAACGGGCCTCCCGTTTGCATTGTCCGCGATTAAAAACCGCCCGACTCCAAAACTGTGTAGTTTCACTGGGCCACCGCATTCAAACTCGCCTCTTTAATATAGCCGCTTTACCAGGGTTCCTTTACGATTATTTAGTCGTAAAAATCAAAGTTATAGGCTATTTACACCCGTAACTGTATGTTAATCTTTGTTTTACGAGTGTGCGGCGGCTTATTATTTAATCGTTAATCACTTAACACTTGAGGTTCGTGTATGGCTGGTTTTATACCCTGTAATCTTGATCCTTGAAGAGATTATTCTACATTGTACTGGATTTATTCGGTGCCAGCTATTTTTAAACGCCTAGAGGAATTTATCGCGAGCCTAAATAGCGAGTTCGCTATGATTCATACTACGTTTACGTTGATCTTGAATTAAATTAAGCATGCAAATGTGGTTTGGGTTACGATAATGCTGGCCGTCTGTCTATTGTTTCATTTATAGAGACATTTTTGGATTGACTGATAGAAAAGGATGTGGATTGTCATGCAAATTTTTGCCATGGATTTTTCGGCTACACACTACGCAATGTTTGATTTAGAAAGGAGGAAATATCTATTTAATCGTGACAAGCATTTGATAGATGACCAAATAACTGTTCAGTAGGTATGTAAGTAGGAATCTACATGGCAATGTTTTGCCTTGGCGTGTTAGCAACGTGCGTAGTCTCACGTAGCACTATTTAAAAAATAATACTTGTTTTATAAATCACTAGGGACCTACGCTACTTATTATACCTTGTACACATATAAGATCATGATAATTAATTTGCAGGTTTTGTATCAAATTAATAAAACATTTTTGTGAATAATTGGGTAAAAGGGAGTCGGCCATCTCGTCCTTTACCACACGCATTCCACTGAATTTAACAAGCGTGAGGTACAAACAGCTGACTGTGTATGCTATATAAAAATAGTCGCTTAGCGCCTGTTATTTATTATATAATGCGACCTATGTAGGTATGTTGATTTTATTACATACCTACATAGGTCGTATATTATTACGAAATCAGAAAATAATTAGCAATACAGTTCAAATGTGTTCTGAATATTTAATGTAAGTAAAGTATGGAGATATTGAACCTTGCACCAAGACAGCATCTATGACAGGATAATCACTAAAACGCTGTAACTATGGGCAATTTTATTAAGTGACAGAGGTGGCAGAAATCAACCGACATTGTTCCCATAATTTGCGCAGTGGAATCTCATTGGAACAGAGACATTAAACACGGGTGTCAGGACCTCAGACAATATTCTACACATCGTTCAGTGTCTTATAAATCTACCTATGCTCCAACACATAAAACAGCCTACAACGCAGTCCATCCCAATGTAATCTGAACCTTATTTTCTCCGTAAAAGGCATCATTTCCTGGAGTATATTTTAAAACATATTTGAATGTGTTCGAACAATGTTTTAAATGTCGTTGAATTAACTGCGCGGACGCATTTGATTGCATCGCAATTTGCGTTGTTATTTCTCGAAGGGAGAGTGACTTATTGATAGTACGTTTATATTTTTTGATTAGGTACGTGTTTAATATTTTACTGTGTTTTTTAAAGCTGTATATCTTGAATTGTTTTGCTAATTGACGGGCGAAGAAAAATATCTAGACACGCTATATTTTTTCTTGAAAGTAATACTTACCTACCTAACTAAATGTTACACCTGTCTCGTTTAGATATTTTCACCTGTAGTTTGTTATCATTTGTCGAGACTCAGAGCTATTAATTCGAAGTGTTTTAACACAGAGTCTAAATTATTAAGATAATCAACCAATTTGATCAGTAAAGAGCTTCATGAAAATTTTAAAACCGTTTATAGATCAGCAATTTTATCAGGCCCTTGTACTACAAAATTAACTGGACGATAATTCGATTATAAATGAGAAATAAATTTACTAGGCATTTAATTAGGATTGGCACTGAGTGGTTAATTTTGCCAGAAACGGAATATGACTTATCTTAATGGTTTGGCTAATCAATACATTTATCCATCAAGATTATGACTATAATTTTAATGCGGTCAATTTACTGAATAAATGTTTACTTAGCTTGTATGTTGTTCTAGGTGCAGTTTATGAATATTGATAACTACTGCGGTTAAAAGCCTTCCATACGATTTATACTTATAGGTTATATTACCTACTATTATGTTAATAATCTTTTTAGGGGGCTTGAATTCCGTATTCTTAATTTTATGATGACACATAAAAAATATAGGTACTTAAAAATAAATACTTCGTTGGAATCCAGAAACAAATTCGCAATACTAACAGAACTGAAAATTTCGGCATACCTACAGCCCTAATTCAACTGTAAACATTCTTGTTTTTCGATGAAAATATTTCTAATATACCTACTTAGGTACCTAGGAAGTCTAAGTCACTATCAAACCCCATAACTCGTGCCAGCAAGGTGTTCTAAACAAAACATCCACTCTTAAACTATAGTTCCTACATAGATGCGAGCTGCAAGAACAAGGGAAAAGCTCCAGTTTCCGTGTCGCAATACCCTTGGGCCTTGTAGCTTTATCGTACCTTGTCGTGAAGGAACATCCTTTTACAGTGCCCATAAGTTGCTGGCAGAGCCTAACAACCGAGCCTACTGCCTACCACCAGTACCACAATATTGTAGATGGAGCAGGATAAAGGAATGTTCGCATTCTGATTTATACACTGCTAATTGTCTGGTTTTGTGTTTCAGGACGGTATTTGGTGCAGATTGTTATGTATTTTGTGGGTAATTTTATCTTTGTTCGGTATATCCGCCTTGTTATTTATTGGAACGTAAAAGGACTTGTTTATCGGTTGACTATTTGAAGGTCCGTGTATACAATTCTACGAATTAAATTAAGGTTTGTATCTACATTAAAAAACAAGAGAATAACGAAAGGATACGCGCCACTGAATAATTCAAAACAAAACGCGTTACCATATCTAAGCACTTAATTCGATAAACGGACGCTCCCCACTTTGAGGTTCTCATATAAATAAAAAAGAAAAAAAAAACAAGAGACAACATACGAAAAATTCGAATGACGAATCAAAACAAAGTCCAAGCGGTTATTTAAGTAACAGAATAAATCGGCTCGCATTTCGGTCACGTCCGAAGCCAGTCGTGACAGAGTATACATCACGGTGAGATAAAGGCCCTTCGTATCGTTGCCTGTGCCCACTCACGGTGCTGCTTTGGAAAAAAAACGGAGAATATGCTCTTTAGCACTTAGCGTGATTCAGTACTGTGTTTTGTTGTTCTCTAGGTCTTGGATTTTCTATTGTTGTTGGGAAATAAAGACACTAGCACTAAGACCTAGTGTAGCAAAAAGAGAAATACAAAGCAAGATTCTTGAACCAAAGTTATTGCATGCCCATGACATGTTTTTGGTTATTTAACTTATTTTCTTTGTTGTCTTTAATGGCATCTTCATTTGACCTTCTTGCACTCATTTCCAATACTGACTAAACGTAAAAGAACACGTCTGCAAGTGAAAATTTAGAAAACACAGTACCTACCTACTTAATCAGTTTGCCTTGTTGAAAACTAGTCTCAGAATCTTCAGAGCTTCTGTAATATAATAAGAGTAAAATGAAAACTACTCATTATCACTCAGTATGTGAACGAACACTATGTGCATTGGTAATTTTTAAGATCGCATAATGATACGTTGTTACCATGCAACGCGGTCAGAGTGCGTAATGAGGTATAATGCAATGTTGTGACCGATGTACCTGTTTCATTGATTGCCAGTTGTTCAGCGAGTAAAAAAGCTGTAAGCAAGAAAACGTTTCTACACAAATTATATGGTAAACATACACGTAGGTATGTTGAGACAGCATATATTACCAATGTAGGTATACCTATTTGTAAGTATTTGCATATCGATTTAAAACTCGTCACGGAATGTAAGTTTTTTCTTTGGAAATCCTATAAATCTTTGGCCAATCAATATTCATGAGTAATGCTAATGTAAAACATGTGACTTCTGTATTAAAGTACTATGAAATATACTCGTAGTTGGAAAATCAAATTAAATGGAGGTTGTCAATTTATTGGTTTTACCGGTTTCTTAACTGAAGTATCGAGGCCCTTGACTTTATAGTTTTTATAAAGAATATTTAGTAAACATTTCCACTTATGCTATAGAGAAAATTTACCAAAAAATTCTACCAGTAACCTTTAATCGACCTTTTTACCCTTAACCTATTGCCTGATTAAAAATGGCGGCAAGAACATGTTTTTTGCATTAACCGCTGATGTATAAGAAACCTATTAGCTCCTAAATATCGGCAGAAAGACAAGACAAAAAAAAGAGATTCGACTCCTCAAGCTTATTATTCATCCTTCAGGCATTACATTAGGTCCAAAATCAGATACCACACTCCACCAAGTTGCATGGTAGAAACATACACCTCATACAAACTATACAGCCAATTATCGCACCCAATAACGCTAACTATTCTTACACCACCATCAGTCATGTACGCACACGATCAGATATTCGCGCCACAGAATAAACAAGACTAGGCAAAAAGGGGTTCTGCAAACAAGAATAAGTTGGCAATAATTTATTCAAGTGTGAGTTATGTAGTATTAAGTTTATGTGGGCGGAGGGGTGCGGGGTGCGGGGGCCGCTATCTGCTGGCAGACACGAGGACCTGACTTATGGAGGGACTGACTAAAGACCTCTACTAAGGGTTGCCCGAGGATTTATATTGGATGTTATTTAGCATCGGGCTGTGATATGATTGGAAGAATACTGGTTTTGTGGTACCTTTGAGTATAAAATGTGAAGGTGTTTAAATTATATAGGTATCTTTGACATTGATAAAACAAAAACTAGATAGGTAGTTGCTGTAAGGTAAAGCAACTATCTAGATTTCGTCCGAACTCAGAAATAAAATGACATCATGTTCTGTCACTGAAATGATTAGGTTATTGAAGCATTAAAATGATTTTTTTTTAAAGGAGTCATGAAAATGCTATTAATGAAAAATATAGGCTACAGACAATACAATAATCATTTAAAAATATATTTCCCTAGCCTTAAAATCCCACTGTAAAACAAAGGAACGACAATTCTTCGTGTTACCATAGTAACAGTCGCTAAACGCGGCTGATTCTCAAACTTTCATTGGAATGCAGATGTTCGCTTCTTTGATTTAGCTTTTCCACTTCGCTTGTTGGATAATTCATGCCCAATGAATAAATGAACACACTGCGAGGTACAAAAACGGTAGGAAAAACTGTGTGAATTTGTAGGTGAGACTGTTATTTTTTACACTGTGGCAAGAAAAGTAATTTCTTGCTTTGATTGAATTATTGTTGAAGGATGAAAGAAATATAGAGTGGTGTTAATCGTTTATCAGTGTTGTGGTATGCATATTTTGTTGGTAAACAGAGGGGCTCGAATTCAAGGGTTTAGTAATCTAGTAACTTATCGGTACTAAAAAATCGAGTTTTGATATTGTAGTCAAAGAAAATAGTGAAGCTCCAGAAAGCCAATCACAGCGGCTTAAAGCAAAAATCTTTTTGATATGTAACTATTAAACATGATCCAACAATCCAAAATGATCAAGTCATTAAAAACAAACAAAATCTATTTTGAACGTTTAAAAACCTAGATGAAAATTCGATACTTAGGTACCTACAGTTTTCTTTTTTTTTCAGATGACCTTAGCAACCACGTAGCCAAGTGCATATTTTAGCTCATAGTGAATATGTACCCGAGGACGTAATTCCAGGACGATAAAAAAAATATTGAACATTGTCATGCACCTTTGGAAACCGCTGCTACCACCCGGCATCGCACCCCGAGCCCACCAAATGCCACGATGCACAACTACTAAAGAAACCCAGAATTATTGCACGACAAGACGGAGATATTATATAAAGACTGTGTTGGGTTTGTTTTATGTTTATATTTAAAGGCAGTACGGGTTTTAAGTACCTAACGAGCATGAACTTTGAGTTTTCAGGGGACCATCTTTGGTAATATTTTTGTAAGATAAGACGTGTCAAAAGGTCAACGCAAAAAATGAAATAGGTACATCATTTTTGAGGACAAAGTATTGTAGAAGTACAAACCGACTTCTTAGATTTTGATAAAATTATTGTTATTATTTCATAGCAATTTGTTTCAGGAGTCTCCGGAAACTTGTGCATGGCAAGTAGTACCTACCTATTGTGGTAAATGCAAACCTACAACATAGTATGAAAATATTATTTTCCCGAAAAGCAATTTTCCTGAAAAAACTCAAGCAAAGGCAGAGGCAAGACTAGTTGATAGTACCTCAGTATTTATGTATCAGTAGATACATATTCAATACATTAAACGTTCATTTAGTAATAGGCGTTCAATATAAGTGGGTAGTATTTTTGTTCGAGAGCCGATTCAATTTTGTTGTGCAATGTAATTGAGCACTTATAGCTTCGGGCTATGGCTTCAATTACGAGCACTTTTTTGGTCTTTTTATGAGCTTCTTAAAAATAAGATTTTGTGTGGTCTTTTTTTGATTCTGCGAGACGAATTCTCTGTGGTTTTTCGCGTGTAAAATATTTTTTAACAAGAAGATGTACCACCGATATCAAAATTATGTTAATTTTAGGTAGGTATTTCAATTTTATAATTTAAAGATAACAGTAGGTATATTTTTTTTTAATAAATTAAAATTCATGACACAATTTTATGTTTTATTGTTCCCTATATGGTTTTTCAGGCCGGTCTACATGTTAAGGCTTCCGCTTTGCCCGGGTTTCCCTCATGTTACCCAAACCGCAGCAGATGGTAAAGGGTTATTTAATAGGGGTGTTGGAAGGTGGCAGGCTTACTTACAACCTGCCATTATTTATATGTGCACCATTAGGTTCTTGATGTGGACTTGGTTATATTTATGATAGAACTTGCAAAATATGATGCTGATATAAAATATTGTCGCATAATTATTTGAGTATCGATTTCTGGATATTTTTTGTTTTATATTTATTTATTGTAAAGTCAAATTTTTTATTTGCTAGACAAAAATGAAAGTTGTAATCGACCTTTTTTGTCAATATGACAAATATTTAGTAGGTATAATTATATTACCTGTCACTGTGGTCTTGCAAATTAAAAACCAGAGTTTAGCAGATCACAACAACAAGTCACATGTTTATAGGTAATTTTACCTATAACCAACTTATCGTACCTACCTTTGATGGTAGTTCTTAGATTTATATGTGGAACCCATTACCTAAGCAAACTAAGTTCTAATATAGATATTGGTGACTAGAACATTTCTGTAGATGGTAGAATGATAAAATTAGGTACTTATTGAATAATCAGATCACGATATCTCAGAAATAGAGTGCCACTTCCAATTGATTCAGGCGTGTTCTTAAGTAAAGCCACGCCTTACCCAATACAATTATTTAAAGCATTTTAATAGAATTCGAATAACAAATGTTTAAATAGAATCGACCAGATATCGAACCCAACACTTAACAGAAATACAAAGGCATAAATCATTGCTTGAAAAGCCTGTAAAAACGTGAAAAATATATTTAAGTTTTTTTTTTCTATAGATAAAATGCTAATTTACTAGTTAGCATCGTCGATCGACTCAGTAATGTGTAATTAATTAGAATCTCGACTATCAATAGGCAGAAAAAAACTTGTTTTGTGGGTAGTTACCTAAATTGATACAGACATCAATATTGCATCAGTGAATATTTCAATAGATTATACAAAATATATGGAAAATAGGAAAATTTTGTTTTAAAAAGCTATATTTTTACCTATTTTATTTGCTTGTGCGTTTAAAAGGTTAGTAGGTTTATAAATCTATACAAATAAAAAAATTGGAATGCCTGTTTGTAATATCAAAATAACAGCTTTTTACATAATGCATATGAAAGATCTGGTGTATCTTTTATATAACAAAAAAATAATTTTAAAATTTTTGCCTGTCTGATTGTTCCGGCTAATCTCTGAAATGAAATGGGGTACCTACTTTGAACCCTGGGAAAGGACATAGGCTTCTCTATCGACATATGTGCAAAGCGATCACGCGACACAAGCAATTGCCAATTACTGCGGCCAATTCCCGTAATTAAAAGCGTTCAAAATCTAGTCGCAATATCATCTCAGCGACAATAAGAGTCAAAAACTTGTCATAAATGTAGGGAAATTAGAGGTATTTTTGGCAGATTGTGACTGAGATTTGACTGTGAACGTTCTTAAAATTACGATATTTGCCCTTATATACGCGTTATCGATAAATAATTTTAGGTAGCTACAGAAGACGTGAATGGGTCATTATTATGTAGGCACATAGGTATTATTTAAGGTAACTGATACCTTCCCTTATATGGTAGATCACTGTGACATTAAGGTAGGAATTGTTCTCACGACTAGCCGCGAGCATTTGAACTGCACTTAGAACCTAATAAATAACGGTACAGTTACTGAATGTAGGTACCTTCCTGAGTAAATATAAGAGCTCAGTTTTACAAAGGAAATATAATCCAAGACTTCACGACTGCAAAAACCATAGATATAAGAAAGAAGGCATAAACATGCGGTACAAAATTAAAATAGGAACGACATGGAAAAGACAAATGTCTACATTAATTAATAGATAGAGTTTTTATTACTTACCTTTAACGATGATCGCGTATCAGGGCACTCATTAACACTAATTAACTTATCCTGGTTAAACGGTAACTTAACTATAAACTCTAACTGATCTTGTAGAACTATTATTTTATTATCTCTCATAGATATCTGAAGGCAAGCGTGCACAAGAAGGATTTTTTCGAGACTAAATGGCTAACAACAAACTGGCCCTAACACAATGGCCTCAAACGTATATTTAACTTCGATAAAACAAAACAAAAACTTAGCTAACAAAACGGTTTAGCCTTTTGTAGAGAACGCGTTCGCGGAACCCTGTTGTTACGAAAAAATAAAATATAAAACAACGTTTTTGTTAAAAAATGTAACCCTTACAGCGACAAAGAACTATTTTTTGGGCCTTTAAATGGGTTAACTGTGTGACGCAACCTTGAAAGGAAGTATAATAAAAAAATATTTTCAGAAAAAAATACTGAGAGCACCTTTCTCTAATATATTGCGAATAATATCCGTAAGAATCCCGCAATGTTTGGCCTTGTCCGTACCGATTTTATTGCACCGTAAACCACTAAAAAGTACCTTGTTAGAGTAACATTGACAATGTACGAAGGTGTTCCGGACCATTAGGCTTGTTACGAAACAAAGGTATTTAGATAATTACACCTTCGGAGCTTTTTTAGAAGAAAGTCTTTCTCCCATTGTGTAAAATTGTGCAAAATTATTAATTGTTATGAATGTTTTGTCACGCGCAATTTAGCAGGTAATGAGGACAATAACGACATTACTTTATTCAACAAAGAAATTTAGATTTTTGTGTTACCTACACATTTCAGTTTGTTTCTTACCTTGGCTGTATACAGTGCGTGATTTTGTTATTCTAGAGTGCCAGTAATAAAAATAAAAAGTCCGATCAGTGAATTTTTTTTTGTCATCATTTTAACACTGGTAAGTTTTTTCTTTCAACTATCAATTTTAAAATTAATATTCAAATGACGCATTATTTAGGCGGACGTATAAGTCTTAGCTACTATAGTGCTTCCAGTACATAAATCACTGGCAATATATAGATAGTAGGTACATTTGCATATCTAGGAGCGGGCACGTACTGGTCGAAGCCACAAAGCCGACTAATGGAGCGACAATCGGCGCTACATTTCATAATCATCGCCTATTTTGACTGGACAATATCGGAAGCTTACAGGGCCGCTCTTAGTACGGACGGTAGATTAGATACTGATACTATCTGTTACTGTTATAATGACGGTCGTATACTCGTATTTATTTAGATTGAGATTGTTCTAAGTAAGGCTGCAATATTTACTGGAAATGTTGGTTTTCTTAATTTTCTTTACTCATAAAATTAAATTTATTAGATTCCGCGGAAAACTTTAACCCTAGATACTATTATAATAAATCACAGCATACAACATTTTTTTTTTGTGTTCTCATGCTTTACTAAAAGGAGGTGTCCGGAAAACCGTTTTACGAGGTTTATGAAGAAAATCTTGTCAACCTGTTTTCCAGCCATTTCCTTTTTGGGCAATTAGAAGAAAGAAAGAAGAAAGAAAATACATTTATTTGTGGCAAACATGACGCATACAAAAGAACAAACACACAAAAAAAGAAAATAACAAATTGGGGGTAAACATGCGTCACATGTAATCTGTCTAATTAGGTACATAATTATTACACTTAACCTACCTGAATTTCTTAGTGCCTAATAATAATAATAATAATAATAATAATATCCCTGGACATTTCACACAGCACCATTTGTCCCAAGCTAAGCAACCTAATGCTTGTGTTATGGTAACAAGATGGCTGATAAACTACTTATATACATTTTTTTTTTTTTGTAAATACATACATATTATAGATAGAAAAACACCCAGACTCGGAACAAATACATGTAGGTCATACAAATATTTGTTCCGTGCGGGAATCGAACCCGCGACACGCAGCGCAGCAGTCAATCGCTTAACCACTGCGCCAACCGTGCCGTCATCTAATGAAATGACACTAAAACTTTGTACTATATCCTATCCCACTAATACTCGTATTATAAACGTGAAAGTTTGTATGGATGGATGGATGTTTGCTTTTATCCCAATATTCCCACGGGATCGAAATTTATGCGGGTGATACCGCGGTGCGCTGGTAGTAACTTAATAAAGTTAACCATTAAAGACAGCAAGTCCATGTTAACAATTTGACTCTTACAGCGCCTTTATTTCGTTTCTAAGGGGTGTTTTCGTATTTCAAGTGATACGAAAACTGATACTGACGTGCGATTGACCATACTTACATTTAATTTTGAATCGAAACAGATCAAAAGCACCTAACGCTCCTACAGCACTTGGAACATCACCGACCATCATTATCGCGCGTTTGTTCGACGTATCAGGATCACAATGCCGCTGCCAAATGCGACCGGACTTATGATAGGACACTTTTAATGCACCATTCACTGACGCTAATAGACCGTAATGGGTTACGTAGCTGAAATATGGATTGGACTATAGGTTTCCGGGTTGCTCTGGTACTATAACTGATGGTTTGATCTGCTTTTGTCATAGGATTCAGAGCAGATGTGGGTAGTCCTAAAATTGAAGTGATTTTCACATTTTGTAATGGGTATTTAAAGGAAAGTCGTTGATGGTTTACCTTTTAGGAAAAATCGTCATCGTTTTTAGCACAAAGCAAAGGTTTCGTTACAAAGCAAAAATATTTTTTTTGAATGCCTGTAAATAGTAACTATGAAAAACATCTATCAACAGCTTGTGCAACATGTACCTACAACAAAGGAATCTATTTATTTTAAGGATTTTTTCATAATGTCTGTAAAAGTTGTTATTTTGAAAAAGCGTTTTTATTAGGTAATTATATACTTACCTCTATGTGACGAAAAGCTTTACATTTTTCAAAAAAAAAAAACGATTACTTCTATATTAGATAGATGGCTCAGTTAAGTAGCTAAAAGATACTAAAACATGTTACATGAATTTAATTAAAACCCATTTCCGGCCACTACAGCACTTAGAAGACACAGCACATACCTACCTATCCATAGATATTCAAATATACGCTTCGGCATTTCGGGTCGGCTCATTACACTTAATTGTAGGGTCATTCGCGGACGCCCATTAGGCCCTGATGGGTGGTCCCAGGCCAAAATAGCTGCACTAATGCCCGGGCAAAAAGTTAGGTACCGGTTAGGAAGTATTTAGTGAGTAAAAAATTAAAACACCCTCTTACTAGGTCGGATAGGCGAAGTGGGGTGGTTAAATAACAATTAGGAATCGTGTTAGTTTTAGGATGATTTTAAGTAATTTTAGTGTTTGTAATGGGCAGTATTTGTTTTATAAAGTGGTTGGTACTGTCCTGAAAAAATATGGCGAGGTATGAAATTTGAAATATAAGGACCATGCATTCAAAACCACATTTTATTTTTATCAAACCACCCATATATTTCCAATAGGTACTTATTACGTAGTCCACACTTCCAAACAACGGTTCATAAACATTTCAACTTATACCTACACTTTAAAAGGAAAACAATTTCTCGCTTACTTTGCGTTCAAGCGACTAGGGAAGTATGTGCAGGCATAATAGATAAGCCTAACAGTAAGTCGCCTTAACAGCTTTTGTTTCCGAGAAAATATACATTTTTCATAAACGCCCGAGGGCGGTGTGATGGAAAATTGCCTGTAATACATAAGATACAACGGTCATAATTGTTTGAATTACAATATTAAAGACTGAACAGCGCACGTGTAGGGAAAATGTATCCCTTTTAGAGCGATTTATAACCATTTATAAGATATCTGTGTTGTGATGGGTTCCCGTTGGAACTATTTAGTTGTTAGGATGATGCTTGGAGTTCTGCAGGAGCCCGGCTTTAGGGACTTTAAGACTATGAAGCTCATTTGATATTAATTTATCGCGAACAGGTTGCAATTTTGAAGGTTGCATTGCAATGTTCACATCAACATCGTGAGGAAACTGGCATGTACTAGAACCAAAAAATCGAAGACATGTGACATCTGACCACCCGTACTGGGTCCACGTGATGGATTTCGGCCCACTCCCTCTCACCGAGATGAGGCCTGTGTCCCAGCAGTGGGAACATTATAGGCTGATTATGCAATGTTTATGCTAAACTTGCAATTTGCTACTAAAAAAGTTGCTTTTTATTTCAAGCAAAGACTTAGTAAATCATGCGACTAAATACTTGATCGTCCACTTACATCGCGTGCCCACAGCCTAAGGATTTCTGCTAAGCGAAGTACAGTTCTTTAATGACGACACGCTACCACGCTACCACGCTACCTACCTAAAAGTAGGATTCATTATGGGGAATATCCGTCACCTGGCAGCGTCAGTTCGTGACGGCTATTCTTGATGATCGATCCTACTTTGTAGGTTCAACTGTTACATATGCCCTTTATTTTGTTTGTCTTATTGCTCTCCTACCGCTGCGCTGGGAAAATGCCTTTGTTCTTTTGGAAAAACTCTGGCCATTTTCTCTTCATTGACTCAATTAGTCCTTTCCAACCTTGACGACTATATCCTTGTCAGGTGTCCAGTCAGTCACATCACGTCCTTCCCTATCAGTCAAGGTGCATTCGAGAGACATGACCACTTGACCAGCCCACTACCACTTTAGACGGGCCTTCTTAACAAGCTTGAATTTATTCGTTAAGTGCAATTACTACCAAGAACACAGAATATGGTAAATTGCTACAATCTTAACAGGCACGAGGTAGGTAGGTAGGGACAATACATATTAATTCCGTGCTAGGAGTTACTTAGTAATTAATATTGATAATTTTGTAGAAGCTCGCTGTTAATCAGACATACGCAGATAGCGTTTGGTAAATAATATCGCTTGCGTGTTCACGAATCGTATCACACGATATATCGGCGTTCACACCGTAAGCTATTGTTTTGTTACTAAAACCAATCGGGAGTTTATTTACAAACGTACGAGCGCAACTGAGGCGAAATTAAAACCTGCCACGGTATCACAATTGGCAATAACCAATCTCTTATCCGTACATATCTCTATAGACCTTTTAACATAAACGAAGCGCGGCCGCGGGCGGCGAACTAATCTCCATAACTTTAATCCTTTAACCCTCGCAGTACCAGGAATCCAATCAAACAGTACAAGCACCCCCGCCCCCCTCGCGCACCCTGCATCCCCCCCTGCGTCCCCCACCGCGCCCCTCCCGCGTCTCGCCTACGCAGCCTGTCCCGAGTAATTATCAAAGCTTTAATGACGTCATAAATCGAGTGTATAATCTAATCTGGAAAAGCCCCGGGCTCCAGCGCGCGGCTTAATGGTGTGAAAGCTACCTTATCTCCCGCCATGTGTGAATAGAGCTTTATACGCGGCCGCCTGAAAGCTCGCGCCGGGAAACTTTGGAAAAATATGTCGTAGAACATTCGAGATAAGAATGTGGGACGTGGAACGCTTTCAAGTTTAATAGAAAATCGAACATTATCGTAAAGGAGATGTCTTTGCTAACAAATTCTTTGGAAGTGTATCTTGTACAGTATGTAGTTAAGTACGGGCGGTAAGAGGATTATAATGCTACGCACACACTACGCTACGACATGACAACACTATTAATTTCACTGTTAGGTGCTGAGCATCCAAATCGTTGGACGATTAAGTTATTAATGTCTTGAAACAACGGCTTTGAGAATGATTGAAGAAAAGTTCTGTTAGAAATGTTGAAAATGTGGTTTTTATAACTGTCTCGATTTTATCGAAAACAATGAAACACTCATAAAACAACAAATTGCACAAATCTAATTATAAATTCATCACGATTTTGAAATAATTTTTAATTAACTTTCCTTTTCGTGACGGGGTTTTTTTCAGAAAGCAAACTTTTGTAAAGTTTTATGATTTTGAAAGTCCCGAATTTAATGTTTAACGATTCACTTTAACACTTCCTAACGATATCCTCGTGGTGTTGCATCGCGATTTCATAGCCAAAGGTCAATCTCTCTGTATCAAATCGTTGATTGCACATAATAGTCGGGGCCAGCCTGTGAGTGCCGCCGGTGTTCCGACACCATTATTGAATTACACGCCAAATTCAATCTAACGCCTTTGTAAGGCAGAATTATAAAACAGCGTACAGTTTTATAGCCTTCGATTCGATACACAGCCACAGACTAACTATAAACGCTCAACTCAATTCAACCTACTGCAAGATTCTCAATTTAAATGTCAAGATTTTTTTGTCTCTCACCTTCTACGGAATGGGAATCTCTGGTACGATTTGTTTAATACCGTTTAGGCGACGACGATTCGATTTTAACTAGCCATCGATTGCGATGAATCGATTTGTTGTTTCTCACGTTTTTGTTTCGTTAACCTTTCGTGTAATTGATTTATTATCTGTAATAGTTTTTATGTATCTGATTTTTTAAATCGATTTCTGTGGCACATCACGGATTTTTAAATCGGAATATTTGTGATTTTTTTTTGCTATTAAAATGATTCTAGAAAAAATCTTTCTTTTAATACGCCGTGCACGTTTTATTCCACAGTTTCGGGGCAAAATTTGGAATTGCTACTTGAAAGAAATCGGTGCACAAAAAATTATAAGCTGCGAAATAACGATAAAAGTTAATGAGAGCCGTTGGTATAATTTTATTTGTTCGACGGCTTTTCCACTATCAACCGCATACGCCTTAATAATCTATGCTCATAAGCACACCATACAGCCATTATCCTAAAATTCGTCTCTCGCAGAGATCCCCCGCCTCGCTGCTTAATGAACGAATAAATAAATTGAGCCCTTCTTGTAAACAGCCAACGTGATACTCTTAAGGGCCCCACTGTACGGGGTAAGTGGATTTCTGTGTTGTACCGAATCTGTATGTACTATGTGTGTACATAATGTGGGCTCTGCGAAATTGTTTTGTGCGAAATTTCGAGTTTTATTCCGATATACATTGCGCTATATCTTTTGAGCGCGATCGCTTCTTTTACCGAGGCATCGATGAGAAAGTTCAATGGATTGTAAAATAAATGGTAAATAATGCTGCGTGGTTACAAAGCCGTTGTTGTATGTTGGGCTTGGGTATAAATCTATTCATGTTTGGGCATAGTGCGTGCACTATTGGAGGGAAACTAACTAATAAGTCACGTAAAGGAATTAAGTGCGGGGAAATTGAGCCCGCTCGTGCGTAAAGCGGTTGTTTAATTTAGTCAAATAATTTATTAAACAATCATAAATATATCTGATGTTGTGTTGATAAGGGTTTTTAATGGGTTTATGTTTTAGAATAATGTTAAACGGGTACGAAAGGTTGGGCTTGTAAAATATTTGTGTGGGGATGTGGAAAAATGTGTAGCATGTGGACATAAAATATGAAATGCATGTAGTTGGAGGCACGCAGTAAAATAGTATTTTGGAGGAAACAATATTTGAAGTGTAATACGGCGTTACAGCTATGTGTGTGTGGAAATTTTTGAATATAAAAAGCTATTTCCACATACTCGCATACATTATACTTAAGGAGGGAGCAAAAAGAAAAGAAAAACCCATAATTTATCATAAAAAACCCATTAAATTAATTACCCACAACACTCTACATCGACAACATGACTTAAACAGCATTTCGCCTCCGAAAACGCTTATCCGTTCCAACATTTTGCTGTCCATACATTAAAGTGAATTATGATTTTGTGCGTCGTATTTAATATCGTAGGCCACAAATAACTGCGATAACGCACACTGTGCTGACTTGCCTTAAAACGTTGAGAAACAAAGTGTTGTTCAAGGCTGGTTGGTGGTTATATTCGTCTCCGTTTGCGGGCGCTGTTCCGTGTTCAATGTTTTGACATTGACTCTGTTCATCTGCTGTGAGAGTACTTATTGTGAGCATGGCTTTACTAATATTGAGGGTTCCTTTTTTATACGGGGTATGGTTTTGGAAGTTTACCTCTGTTGTCTTATTGATAGATTATGGAAAAAAATAGATCTTTTTGAAAGCTTAGGTTAGGTTACCTATTCACTTTTGTTTCTTTTAGCTCTGGGGGTCTACTCCGAAGTAGTATCGGCCGAATGTTCGGCCGTTTCCTGCTACGAAGTTACTATTTGGTTCGGTCGGTCCCGATCCTACACTCCTACACTCTTTCGAATATTGACTATGGTCCCGACCCAACTGAGCCGATCCGAACTTTTTTCGCATTTTTCAATAATATTCGGTTTGGCCATGTGTCGGTCCGATCCGAACATTCGCACTTTGCACTTCGGAGTAGTCCGTTTGATTTTATAATGACAGTTTGACATATTTTCCACACAAAAACTGTCAAACCGTAATATTAATTCCTTAGATAAAAGTTATGTGATTATTAAAAAATCAGCCCTTAGATTAACATAAAACGTAGTTGGAGTGTCCAAGTGCCCGTTCACTTGCATTAAATAAGAGCTAAAGAACGCCACTGATGCAACAATCAACGTGGCCACCTACGGGCTCAAATAATATAAAAAACAAAAAACCGGTCAAGTGCGTGTCGGGCCACGCGCAGTGTAGGGTTCCGTAGTTTTTGTAACAGCCAAGTGCAGGTCGTATTCGCTGACTGATAGTTTCGTACCATACTCTAACTAAAAGCTAAACATGACTACCTACCTAATTTGACTTCCTATACAAATCCTCACCTGACCCAACAATTGTGTACGGAAAGTTTTTTTTTTTTTTTTTGAGATTTTCATAAAACTTGTCATAACCGGTGTTTTGAATTTAAATACGGGACACAGAGCTACACTACTCACTCGTCACAAAAAAATATAATTGGAAAATAATAATATAATTGGAATTGGAAATTGGAATTCTATGGAGTTGTTCGAAATTTTCGAGTCAATTACGATTGGTGACTATTACTCGTAAACTTGTAAAGCCCACTTAAGTGTGATAGTTTTCCTTTAAACTTCGTTATATATAGGTACTACTGCCGTGGCATTTGAATTCCTAACTACAACCGTTTAGTTGGTAGAGGGGAGGGACACTTGACTCTAACGAAAATTGGTACTTTAAAGCTTGATAAGTCACGAACGGTTTACTTAATCAAAAAACGGTCTTCCCAAACCCCTAATATTTTCAAAAGACCTCTCCAAGGATATCCCACACTATGGGAAGGTCGAAAAAAAAATATCATCCCCACTTTACATGTAGGGGAGGTACCCTAAATAATTGTTTTTTTCAAAATTTTATTTTACCACATTTTTTTGTGTCATTGACGGGTATACTCATGTCAAATTATAACTTTCTAGTACCAATCGTTTTTGAGCTAAACCGCGGACAGACAGACAGACGGACATGGCGAAACTATAAGGGTTCCTTGTTGACTACGGAACCCTAAAAACCATCGAACTCCTATAAAAGAACAAAAACTACATAAGCTCTAGCAACATAAATAAGTTCGGATATCTTCGCAGTAGACGAGAGTAAATAATTCCAGGTACCTACGTAGAAGACATATGTAGTCCATCCGTAAACTATCGGCCAGTAAATAAACAGGAGTACTTGAGCAAGCCGAAACACGATAATGCAATAGTAGGGGTCACTGTCTTAATGGAACCCAAAGCTTAGATTACGTAAGGAACCCGATATAAACAAGGCTTGGTTACCGAGATAACGTGAGGCACGGTATTTAGTCATCTATTTGAAGAAAGAACACCATTAATTTCGGTTGGGCATTATTTACTGAGCTAAGTAGGCACGGAACGGGTTCCTTGTAACACGATAAATCCGGTCGAAAGCCCCGAATAAATCTCATTGGTACGCGATAAGAATCAATGTCTCACGCAACGTATTTATTTATTTAAACCTTAGCATATAATACGGAACCCGGAAGAGCGGGTGTCGACGAACTCGATATTTTCGGTGCTTTCTCTTTTCAAAAATAAATCGACACGCCCCCAGTCTCTTCCGATTATGAAGAGAATCGGGATTCTCGATTCTCAAATATCGAATGCTGCATCGATTTCGTGACGCCACTTGTGAAAACGGACGGAGACCACGTATTTATTGGACGTGAAAATTATCGCTTCAGTTTTACATATGCGTAAATCTGATTTATCGTGAGTTATCTTAACTACGGTCGACGTGACTTACGGCGAGTCCACATATAAAACGCGAAATGTCCTCCCTCAGAGGTTCAAGACGAAAATATAGTAGCCATGAAATTATGTACGAGTAATCTGCACCATCGAAACGGTATAAGCACGTTTGTCACGATATTTATCGGGGAATTTGCGAGAATGTACAAAATTTTGTAATACTCCACGGTTATAATAAGAGAAACACCGTTTAAAATTTAATAAAAATCATTACTTTCACGTTGATTTGCAACTAAAAAAAATTACCTTCTTATCGTCTGCTTATCACCCCACACATGATTTAAAATGTACACGGAAATCACGCCACAGGCAGGCCACAGGCACAGAATAACATGACACCACATACAGCAGACGTTAATGTCAGTTTCCACCCACGTGTTTAATTTATGTCAAGCCTGGGTCCAGGTGTTGCTAAAGTTCTAATTATAACTGCGTTGTCACTAGGACTACGTAGCATGTATCTAGATGTCGAGCGACCTATTTTAGTGTTTGGCGTGTAGAACTGAAGATAAAATATTGATATTATGGGGAAATAATAGGCTGCACATGACCGTGACGATGATTGATCGCGGAGCCCATAGTCACGTTGTTGGGCAGAGGTTTTGCTGATTGCAAAATCTGAGATAGAATGGGAGCAATAGGTACCTAAGCATCCACTATCGACTTTGGCACCCAAATGTACGTTCAGCTTTTCTTGGGTAGTCGGCCCCACTGACTGGCTTTTATATTATGAGCATTTAGGATAAATACACCTGGTTGTAAATCAACAAGAGTATGCTAGTAGGTACCTATTAACCAATAGTATTTATATTTATGTATCTACTAGCTGCACCCCGCGGTTTCACCCGCATAAGTTTCGATCTCGTAGGAATATCGGAATAAAAAGTATCCTATTTGTTAATCCTAGTTATAAACCATTTGTGTGCCAAATTTCATCCAAATCCGTTTAGTAGTTTTTGCGTGAAAGAGTAATAAACATCTAACCATCCATACAATTATCACGTTTATAATATTAGTAGGATTAATGAGCACACAAAACATTTTCTAAAGAAAATTATATACTCAATGATAGGAGAGCTAAAGGTCCTTTTCTACTTATTACAACAGACATCTCTTCCAGCAGACCTGCGATAGGAGAGTTGGCTGAGAAACGTAGACACAGTGTGTAAAAAGACAATACGTAAAGAAAAACTTAAATAATAAACTAACTTATTTTCTTGATAAGTATTTTAGTTTTATTTTTCAATTCAATTTCTTGCTGAAAAGAAGAAAGATTTTCTTGACTGAGTACCAGTACCGAGTACGAGATACCTACATAATGTTCCTCATAATTTTCTTTCATCAAAACTATTTTAATACATCTTAAATTATTTACCTCCAAAATAATGGACTAGATCAAAATATATTTGAGTGAGAGCCCATGATCTAGACTAATATGGGCTATAAAGACAAGTTATGTGTTTGTTTCTTTGTTCCTCGATCTAATCCGAGGAAGTAGTTACTTTAACCGACTTTTGTTTGTTGTATATTTTATGCGAGAACTTTGTTTAAGTTGGTGACAAATGTTGGTGACAAAAAAACAGCGGAAACACTGAAATAAAACGTCTTTTGAGCAGTGTAGTTTAACACCGGCGATCGGGTTAGTTGATTTCAGAATGAGACTAATGAAATTCTATTTCCATAGCAGTTAATTAGATTGAAGATTTAGTTAACTTATCTAAGTACATCACTTTTAATTAGGAGATTTTGTACCTACTAAAAACGCAAAACTATACAATCTTAAATTATATATTTTTTTGTCTTAAACACAGTGATGCTTATTTATAAACGTTGCTTAAAGTTAAGTAATGATTAGCGACTGTTTAACCATAAATTTTTGATGTATGGTTTAACTGTCGCTAATCATTACCTACCTTCTTAATATTTATAAATAAAGTACTTAGGTATAAACATGAGGAATCCTGGTTGCTCCCAAATAGTGACACATTGTTCCGATTAAGAAAATAGATATTCCACACAGATTTTATTCTAAACTTGAAACACTACATAAATTATTAATTTAAAAAATAGTCGCAAATTTTAAGTGCCCATACTTTTTTAGTCGAAAATTCTAAGTGCCTATAAAAAATATTTAAAAATAGTCGCTAATTTAAAGTGCCTATAAAACAAACCAGTATTGTATTAAAATGTAGAGGCCACAAAATTGTTTTATGTCCCACTGCACATTACGAACTCAACATTCAGCGATGAACCCATGGAAACCGGAACTACTACAAGGGATCCGTAGTATAGAAGTGGACAAAAGTTTTCAAAATATTTTATTTATGAATTTTATTTAGGATTTCTAATCCTAAAAAATATAAAAACTAGGTTCATATTTTTCCGTGCCCTCTAAAGTAATACTGGAGAGCTATAAATTCTAAATGATGTATGTTTTTATTATGATAACTAATTTTGTGTCACTGTTATTGACAGTGACACAAAATTAATTATCATAATATATATAGTACAAAATAAAATAAAACAATCGACTAAAGCAGTTGGTTAGGTATGAAACGTCAGATGATATCAGAAAGAGACAAACATACAGAACTTTAGTAAGGAAGAGGAGTAGGTTAATAAATTATGTGAAGTGACAGTTCGTGTGCGAGCGAGACAGATATAGAAACAAGCAGTGTATGATGAAAAAAAAATGGGTGAAGAAACCTTTATTTTACACATTGATATTTAGGTTAGTTAGGTACAAAGACTATATTTACATGAACAAATTATAAGGTTTTAGAGAATACATACTATTAGGTATTGAAGAATGGGGTACAACAAAAATATCAACCAATCTGTGAGGTGAGAGAGAAAGTTACGTCATTCTTCACTGCTCGTGCTCGTTCACGTTACTGAAGTGGTTTATTTTTACCAGCGACTTTTGATTTATACCCAACATACACGATATTTGTAGTATTCTCTTAAATACTACAAATATTATTTTCGAACGTTTCCCAACGAAAAAATATATCAAATATCAATAAATTATTACCTGTGCTTTTAACATGGAAACGTTTATAAATAAAACGGTAATTATTAAATTACCGTTTTATTTATAAACGTTTCCATTTTAAACGTGCTTTAGGAAAACTTGTTCAGAAATGAATTGTGGAACATATTTTTTCATTTACTGACGACAAGTTCCAATAAATTGCCATTGCAGTTTGCTATTTGCAACATGCAATAGGAACGATGGCTTGTGCCTGAATTGTAAATAATATATTTTCTGTAATATGTATAACCTCACATAAATCGTTTTTATAGATTTGCGCTATTTTCTTTGGGATCGATATTCTTTGATTACCTTTTCGCATAACATCTGCAATAGGAATTCTTAGTCTATAATTTTTCGGTTAAAATAAACAATTAATGAAATACCTACCTTCCTTTCATCGTCTCAATATTTTTGTAAATTCCTTGGTTACCTTTCGACTAACGCGGTTTTCATTTATCTACTACCTTAGTAGATAGCGAATTTCACCATACTTTTGCGACTAGAATAAGTCTTATCCTAAGAATTTTGAATTTTTGACAATTTTACCATACTGTTCGACGTCAATTTTATTCCACGGCTAAAAGATACCTGACTTTGGTAAAATCAGCCCTAAATTAATTCTACCTGACCGATCTAATCTAATCTATCTAACTAGCCTGTATTGGCTCACTGCAGGGCAAATGCCTCCCTCTCCCTGACAGATAGGATAAAAAAAAAAAAATTGCAGCCAGTATATTTTAAAATGGAACACATAACTTACGTTTGAAAAATCAACTCAAAATTATAATTTCGGATATCCATATTACGTAAGCCGTGTGTTGTCGAGTGTACTCCGTTTCATAACCGAAATGGCGTTCAACGACCCCAACCGGGGAGTGTGTCGGTTGGTCGAGGCCACTGAGAGCGTTTATCATAGCGATATAGTTCATAAAACTTATTATTTGTTGCTGACATTACTACGAGCCGAAGATATCTTCAGATAAAGATTTTTTTGGAAGGGAATTGTTGTTATTTTATTTGTATGGTTAATTTATTTGGAGAATCAGGCGCTTTGCTTGCCTGATTAACTAAAATGGCCCTTTATTTGTCTAAAAACTCAAACTCGCTGAAATTATTTTAATGATTAGTACCTGAAATTTAACACAAAAATATATTCCAAGCATTTATTTTGAGTTTAATGTTATGAAATGCCATAGAGCATAAATAGTCCAGTTTTAACTTTATCGCTTTTACAGTAACGCATTAGCATAAATATGTAAATTAATTCAAGTAAAACACTACCAAAAACACCACCACATTCCTTAAACAACTACCTAATTCCGTGCAAATTTTCATTCATGCTATGAATAAGACCATCAGAACGCAAATAAACGTTCACTCAATAGTGTTCAACTGCTTAGTGAACGAATTTTCCTCCGATTTCAATCAGTGGGAACGTTTGCTTTGGTAAACAGTTTTGACTCACTGAGGCAATTCACGGCTCCACTAGACTCGCACTTACACGCGAGCTGAATGTGTTATCCTGCTGAGCCAATTTTAAACGTTACCCGATTAGAAATAAAGATAGTTATCGCTTGATGATAATGAAGCATAGAGGTTACCGTGTGCGCGGGCATACATCGCGTGTCACAATTTAAACGAAGACATTCCATATTCTTTATTTGGCTATATATTTTTTTAATGTCGCCAGTGTTGGATACTTGGCCTTTTGCCATTCTGACGGTGCGTGAGGTGAGATGCATGCGGGGAGGGGGGATGGGCGTTACGAATGGAAATCAATACTAACTGCACACTACTCCACTGCTGCATTGCTCCAATATAAATCAGCCCCTCTGCCCGGCACCCCGTTGCTTGCCAAACTTCCGCCTATTCAAATTCAAGTTTTATTTCTTGGGGCAAAGACTCAATCTTGAACGTGGTTTTTCCAAGAACGGTCGCGAATCTATTAGAAATAATGTTAGCTATAAGTCTTTTTTGACATTTTCTATGGATATTTATTGGGATTTTGGTTTATTACACCTGCGTGTAAGACGGTAGGTGGGTCCGCTAAAATTCATGGACAGTTATTTAAAAATTGTAATGAGTTTTTCTCTGCAAACCGCGCGGTTGTTGGTACAAACGAGATAAAATAAGAAACCGCAACATCTGCTAATGCAGGTTTTCCAGCTGCACCGTGTTATTGATAACCACTCGCTTCCAAGGAGTCTTTATTGCATTTTCGTTGTCTGCGTTTCATACGTCGTAAATATCGACGTTACAGTCTTAAAAATGGTGTGGTCTGTCTTGTTAAAGGCTTGTGCTTATTTTATTGCAATTTATAAATATGTAATTGAGCGTGAGGTCTCTGACTTATAATAAAGTATCCATATGGTACTGCGCTTCTCCCTCCTTTGAGTTGCAAATGGAAAAACAGAAGAGTAAATAAAAAACAAAAGCAAACAAATCAGGATACCCAAAAACCTCCCTTATGACGAGACTACCATAGGAGCTATCCTTTTACTATTACAGGGAGGTGCTACTTGATACTAAATTAAATCATTCACAGTTATGAATAACCAGCAACAGTTATGAATAACGACCAACTATTACTTAATTCGTATGGTGGCGTATGGCATGGCTATTTTTCCTAGAAAATGGAAAGTCTACAAGATTAGATATCTACAGGAAAAGCCCATATTAATACTGGAAGTTTGATAGCTAACATATCCAGTTCACCAACAAAAGCTCTTCCTCTCAAAAGTTCGATACTCATTAATTTCAAACACTTTCTTCAATTCTTATGGAAAGTCTACAAGATTAGATGTCTACAGGAAAAGCCCATATTAATACTGGAAGTTCGATAACTAACATATCCAGTTAACCGATAAAAGCTCATCCACTCAAAAGTTCGATACTCATTCATTTCAAAAACTTTCTTCAATTCTTCACAAGTGCTTTCCCTAAAGATTGAACACTTATCTTCAGTAAACAGATACAACAATATACTTTCCGATGTACCTAAGTATCTAACTCGGTGTAGGGTTACCCGGCCTAGTACACACAGTCGGACAGATAAGGAACAAGTCCCGCTCACGGCGAGTCTTAACTCTCCTCTCCTTTATTTATTACGCGCTACGTGCCCGAAGCGAGCGATCCTTATACCAACACATTTTTACTATCTGCCAACTAATTGCCAAGCGAATTCCAATCTTAATCCTGTACAACTAGCAACAGGAGCTAAGTTCAGAAGCGCAAAATTAAGCTGGCTAAGTAGTTCTAATTGATAACGCGCACTGTATCTGGTATTGTCATGATTTAAAAGCGTCTTTGGAATTCGATTCGCGATTTATTTGCGGACCGTGGTGTACGTTCTGTGCTAAGCTTTATTTACTGCGCTTAATGCAATGATGACGTATGTGCACTGGGAGTATTTGATTTGTTGCGCTTTTGCCGCCTATATTAATCATTTGCCGATTGATTAAGTGCCTGTAATGTACGATAGTGTAAATAAATTGAGGTATACAACATGAAATACATTTGTAAGTAATATAATTTCTAATCTAAAACAATGAACGTTGATTTATCGTTATTATTATCGGTTCGTAAATAACTTCTGTGTACACAAGACGATACATACGAGCTCTTGCATCAGTTGCATCATCATTTATACCTAAACAGAATGCAGCTAATGCAAAACATTATGGTTTCTAGTGGCTACGTTCAACATTACCTATATCTTCATAATAAATAAAGAATTCGTGGCATGTCCAAACTTTTAAGGAACGTACCGTCCTTCCACCAAAAATGTATTAGATAATTAGGTCTGTGTGCAGTATAAAAAATTATTTTGACTAAGCGTTTCATAAACATGCGAACCTAAAATTCTAGAACATCTACCAACCCGCACTGGGCCCGCGTGTTGGATAACCGCCCCCTCCCTCTCTCTAAAAGGAGGCCTGTGTATCAGCAGTGGGAACATTATAAGCTAATTATGCTAAGCGTGTCTGTCTATGGGTAATGGATCTTAGTAAATATAGAAAATCACAGATTCTTAAAAAAAAAATTGCCCTAAACTCATGCGCACCCTACATTTCTGCTTTCCAACTACGCGTCCACATCGACTCGCAAATATAAAGACAGGCAGCGCCCAACAGATAATTTATTTACGTTCCTAACAGCCGCCATATTTAAAATTCATACCATGCAAATTAGTCAAGTCCGATGCTATAGCAATTACCCAAGCTTTGGCCCGTAAATCGAAAAATGTTTTATGTGCCAGCAACAAGTTAAGAAATAAATAAAACTGGAATCGCCGGTTAAACTTACCTGGTGCTTGCATCTCTTTTTTACCATACACCTTTTGTGTGAGTGCGATAGGGACGGAAGACAAGACGAATTACCCGTTCGGAAACCAGTTTATCATCGGGATCCGAAATTGTTGTTTTTTGCGAACTTGGTAGGCGTCGATGGCTGCGCTTATTGTGTTCTTCGAAATTTGAGGACCCGGAATTTATGCGGTTCGGTTTCATACCTACTTATAAGAATTACCTGCTTGATATTAGTATTATTAACGGTGGTTTTTTATTCTACAAAATTGCGGAGTGATGTCTCCGAGAGGGTATACATTTTGGTGGTACAAATTTTCCGCTGATTGCAAATACTTCATACATAATCAGCCTATAATGATCCTACTGCTGGGACACAGGCCGTCATGCACCACGCGGGCCCAGTGCTGGTTGGCAGATGTCACATTTCTTCGATTTTTTGGGTCTAGGACATGCCGGTTTCTTCATGATGTTTTCCTTCACCGTTTTGAGAGCAGTGGTGATGAAATAATTTACTGATTGCAAAACCTAACCTAATTTCAATGCTCGGAACCTAAATTCTTTGATCTCTGAAACATGTTCTTAAAATTGCTGCACCCGTCTCAAAACCCGTAGAGCGAACTATGCTTAACTTTAAAAGCGACGAAGATTAAACAGTTGGTTGGTAAAGTTTTAAAATAATGGAGTTGGCGTGGCTGTTGGAGCAT
The DNA here is from genome assembly GCA_949629185.1 of Apamea crenata. NCBI lineage: Eukaryota > Metazoa > Arthropoda > Insecta > Lepidoptera > Noctuidae > Apamea > Apamea crenata. Next base: position 11,962,281 of record OX451363.1, on the reverse strand, counting down.
AGCGTGCCATCAGGCGGCTACTTGGTGCTATAAAGCAGGCGCGAGTGCGATTTACAATCGTTCAAAAGTTAGCCCGCGCGCGCGCTCCGAACAAATTAGAGCTTTTTAATAAACGCCTACGGTGCTACGCTTTTGAATTAAAAAGCTGTGGAATGAGCTTGTTTTTTTGGGGTTTTTAAACTGTGTTTTTAGTGTAGATTGTGTTGAGATCTTAAATTGATACCTTCTTTTTTAATCGACTTCAAAAATGAAGGTTTTAAGTTCGTCTGTATGTTTTTTTTAATGTATTTTCATCGATATTTGCGTCCCACTGATATACCTATATATATAACTTTCTTGATAATTGTTGCCACTTTTGGCACAATTATCAAGAAAGTTTACGATTTGTCAGGTTCAGAGAAGAAGAGAAAAATGATGGTTGAAATACATATAGGTACACGTAACGCGTTACGTAGCACTAATAAGATAATACACATAAAAGAGAGATAGAGTATAACCCTTAGCATCATATGTATCTTTGTAAACCTTTTAGTACTGGCAAAAACGATTGCATAATAAGCCTATAACGGACACAGGCCTCCTCTCTGTGAGAGGGAGTGGGCAATAATCTACTACGCGGGCCCAGTGCGGATTGGTAGATATCACATGTCTTGGAATTCTTGGTTCTAGGACATGCCGGTTTCCTCACGATATTTACCTTAACCATTTTTTGAGCAGTGCGGATGAAATTATTTACACAAAGTAAAGGCCATCTCCTAGGAGTAGGAGTAGTCTCCGTAGGAGATGGCGAGCTGGATAGGTTCCGTCAAACCTAGAAGGAGGAACCGTGGGCTCGGGAAAGATGGAAGCAGTGGAGGGAGTCCTTTGCCCAGGAGTGTGACAGTGTAGGTTAGTAAAAAAAGCGCCTGTCTGAGTTCGAACCCTCGACCTTCAATACGTAAGTGTGGGCCAATACCACAGGGCTGCCGCCCACCACTGACTCCAAAAATTATTGATGTAGGTAGGTTAAAATCATTTCCCCCAAGGATTCTATAAAACAATGCCTTCACGTAAAGCCGCAGGCTGCCCATAGTTTTACCATACAATGAAAATTAATGGTAAGTAGCTCGAATGCCTTGAACTTTAGCTCAGATTACCGATGTACAGACAAGTGGGTGCTTCGTTAATGTATGTCCAATCAGCTGTAACAAGATAAGTAGCCATTATTCTGAACAAGCTTTCTCTTATTATACACCTACTGGGCTCGATGTTCCCATGAAAGGGTTAAACTTTAGTTTATGGTTAAGTTAACATGATAAGGATGCTTAAGGAGCGAATGTGAGGGGGGATCATTCTCGTAATTTTAAGAATGTTCACAGTCTGATCTCAGTCTCAATCAATCATGTCAAAAATACCTCTAATTTCCCAACATTTATGATATACAATTGACATTTGTTTGTCGCTGAGACGAGACTCCGACTAGATTGTGAACGTTTTAAATTACGAGAATAGGCCTTCTGATCTTCTTAATAAGGGTAAAATTGAGGATCTGCAGGTTGGATTTTTTTGGAAAACTATTTAATTCTAAAAGCTAAGAATAGAATTTAGTTTTAAATTAAATAGTTTTCCAAAAGCTTGTCCCATTTTTTCAAGTTGTAAAAGTTACACAACGTGTCTGTTTTTGTGCAAGAAAAGTATTCTTTTCAAGGGTAAAATAAAATTAGTAACCGTATCACCAGCAATTGTGGAAATAAAATGCACATTTCGTAGATAATATCAAAATAATAGGTCCGATAAGGAACAATTAGCTTCACAAAACGTATATAAAATACCTACTTTACAAAGTCTATAGGACGATACGGTATCCCAAAAAACTACAAATTCTACGCCATACATTGCACGCTTACACTGCAGGCCACATAAATTCCATGTTTTTGCAACAATTTACAGGACTTCATGTGCTACCAGCTGCTGGAAAATTAGCCAATTAATATGTCGGACGTGACTTCCGATGACAGTAAATAAAAAGCATTCGAAATATCCAGACGTATTCCAGAATTTATTGTCTTGTTGATATTGAACTTTGCAGACAAGGATAACTCCTTTAGTACGACTAAGTACCGTTTTTTGCTACATAGTAAATTTAAAAGGAGCTATAATTCACGATAACTAAAAAATCTTTAAGACAACAGCTAACCTTACATGCATATCGACAGTGTGTGCTGAGTTCTGTAAAGTAGAATCTATAGTTTCTCATTTGTTTTTTGTTCAGTAATGTCTATCGCTATGGAACTTATACCTTATGTACCCACTTTGTTAGATCTAACAAAGTGGCTACATTAGAAAAAATCTATAAAAGAACATACCTCCATGTCAATAACTTCTGCAGATGTCCTTACTCATTTTACCTGCAAATAAAATAAAAACAAGGTAAGCAAACAAATGACGAACAGCAAACATTAATTTATTTAATTTTCTAACAATCCATGTTACTTCGTACTGCAGCAAACCATTTGACCTGGAAACCGTAGCTTTAATTCTTGAACGTCAACCAATAAAGTTTAGACGCCAAATCGGGAAATCTATTGATAGCAGCCTTAATAAATCAGCCTAACTTAAGTAAATTATTAATGACGACAAAAGCAGACAGCGAATTTCAAGCTATAGGTACGTATACCTAGAAGTTACTCGTATATTTCGTAAACAAAAACTCATCGGCATTTGTACTTTCGACTCACATAGACCAACTGTCAGGCGTGGCATTTTATAATAGCTAAAACAATGGACAATAAGTAATTATGGGTTTGGTAATAAAATATAGTGACAATAATGAATTTATGTACAAATCATCGAGATGCCAACAAGTCGGGAGCCCATGTAGGGATGTGCTTAAGTAATTATAAGCAGTTGTCTTTTTGTCCAAGGTGACTAAATACTACCTATAGGTAAACTGATGCTTTTTACGTTTGTACGTAATGTCCGATAGTACGTAACAGATTTTGTTTGATTTTTCTCTACAAATACGTGATCCATTTTTTTGGCACGTAGTGTATTTATAAGGGGTTTGAGCATTTGGTGGTTGTAAAAATCGTTCTATTATCCACAAAGGTAGCACGCGATAAATGATAAAGCGACGCGGACAGCCCAGTTACTGGGTAATACGACACCTCTTTGTAAGACTGGTTGCTTGTGTGGAGTTCGGCTTCTGACGACCCTTAACCGCTGTCAAAGATCCACGAACGATAGCCGGGACTTATACCAAGAATTTCTCTACAATTCGATACTTAGAAATCATGACTATACACGTCTAGAAATCATGGCTACACACGTCTTATTTTTCATTCTATGCATGCTACTATTTGACAAACCTTGCTGTAGCTAGCGATTAGGATTATACTAACTAAGCTAAGAGGTACTGGGGCACTTTGTTTTTCAATTAAGATATGCAGTAATAAGTAACGAAAAGCTATTAGCCCAATCTTTAACGACTGTGTCTGTTTTCTTTGGTGTAAATTCCAGGACCTTTCAAGGGATCTGATTAGCACCCAAGTGGGCTAAAGAATTGCGGCATTAACATAATAAGACTAGTTTATAAGAAAGGCTATGCCAGCTTACTAAAACTTAGTCAGCAGTAATTGATTTCGTTAGTCTAAGAATTTTGTAAGTGAACATTTTTGCTGAAGATATTCATCATCATCTGCCTAGCGTTTTCCCAACTATGTTGGGGTTGGCTTCCAGTCTAACCGGATGCAGCTGAATACCAGTATTTTACATGGAGCGACAGCCTATCTGACCTCCACAACCCAGTTACTGGGTGATACGATACCCCTTGGCAAGACTGGTTGTCAGACTTTCAGCCTTTGCTGAAGATATTGATGGTGAAAAACTATTTTCATCAGAATTCGTTTGAAGATGTAAATGCCATTGTTACATCACCCTTTTGCACTTATCCCAACTTATTTCGGGTTGCCGCAACACGTTTTCTTTCTCCAACTTCTCCATTAGTCTTTATCTCAGTATTTACCGCCTTTCTAGCAATGCGATCTCTACACAGTCCAAGGATCGTTTTTTGAACTTATACTCTAACGTAACGTGAGAGCAGTGGAGGCCAAGTGGTAACGAGTTTTAGGTCGTAGGTTCGAACCCAGACAGGCGCTCTACTTTGTGTAAATTATTTCATCACCACTGCTCTCAAAACGGCGAAGGAAGACATTGTGAAACTGGCATGTCCTAGAACCAAAAAATTCGAAGACATGACATCTGCCAACCCGCACTGGGCCCGCGTGGTGGATTACGGCCCACTCCCTCTCACCGAGAGGAGGCCTGTGTCCCAGTAGTGGGAACATTATGGGCTGATTATGTTATTATGTACTCTAACGTACTCTTATAATACCTTTTTATAAAAATCCATAACCTAAAAGTTGTAATTTTAATTTGAGCCAGCGCAGAACCTTTACGTTCTCGGTCCATAAGGTTTGGTTAACCAGTGAATCAATGGGCGCAGACACGCTATCGGCATTTCTCGAATGTTTCCACTTCTTTTGAAACGGCCGCTTCAAGTTTCAACTTTATCTTACTTAACGGGAAACTGGTCCCGCTTTTTACAAACTTTTTCAAGTAAGGAGCCAAGAAATCAGCGTGACTGATTGACTGTTTCTATATTGTTTAAGTGGGGTTTATTGATTGGACATTGTTAATTAGTTCGTCATACGTTGTTATCGATTTTTTTAAAACCATCGATTTAACATCGCTGATCACTTTGACATGCACTGGATGGATATTTTTGAAATTCTTTGGATTTTTTTCTCACAGAGCTCTTAGTTTATAATTGTTAGGTTCATATTTTTTTCTATAATATTCTTCTGGAATTGTTTTCACGCATAAAACGCCTCGTTAACACCATTTCTCACACCACAAAAGAGAATAACACCCACAAACATTTAATTACTTCCAAACGACGATCAAGCAACCACAACCACCATCTTAACGTGGGTGTCAACAATTGCCCATTAAGATTTATCAGATCGGATCGGATTGCATTGGCAGCTAACTGTACTGTCTGATACGATCTCGCTGCTATCAATACAGCTTTCGAGAGCTACATCAAACAGTAGGACGGCACTGTACCCGCCCACTCCTGAGCTATTGTTCCTTAAACGTTCTGCTCATCGCCTGTTCCATAGCTCCGTCGGGAGATTTATTATTTCGAAAGCTCCTCCGACAATTTTCGAGCCCGATAAGGCGCCTGCGACTGTTTAAGTAGGCCTTAGCTGGGTCACAGTTCTCGTGAAAATACAGCGTCGTCAATTAAAGGTTAACTATGCTTTGATTGAGCTCGTTTTGAGGGACTCGTGGCTAAATAAATGATAAATAAGATGAAGCTACGCTTGCCGCGGTTGGTCCGTCGATGGGTGACCATCCATTATATATCGAGGCCCTTCCTTGCCTTGGAAAACACGTTAAGCCGTTGGTCCCGGCTGTCGTAGATTTTTGACAGTCGTTGCAGGTAGTTAAAAGCCCAAAAACTCTGACAACCAATCTTCAAGGGATATTCTGTTACCCAGTCATTAGATTTTAGAGGTCAGAGGGGCAATTCTCGTAATTTGAATACCGTTCACAGTCTGATTTCAGTCTCAATCTGTCAAAAGTACCTCTAAAATCCCTACATTTTTAACAAGTTTTTGATATTGATTGTCGCTGAGATGAGAGGGGCGATTCTCGTAATTTTAAGGACGTTCACAGTCTGATCTCAGTCTCAATCTGTCAAAAATACGTCTAATTTCTCTACGTCTACATTTTGACAAGTTTTTGACATTTGTTTGTCACCGAGATGACACTGCGACTAGATTTTGAACGTTTTAAATTACGAGAATTGGCCTTCTGATTGCAACTAGATTTTGAACGTTTTTAATTCTAGTCCAGTCGATCCATGTAAGATACTGGTATGAGTTCAGCTGTATCTGGCTAGACTAGAACTCGACCCCAACAAAGTCTAGGCTAGGCATATTGGATTAAAGGTTAACTACGTTATGATTGAGCGTAGATGATTATAATTTCCCGGTATTTATCAGTGATTTGAGTACCTTTTATCGTGTGAGAGTCTACTTGAAATGGTTTTAATCATTGGTCCCGTACTCTTGATTGTAGTTTAAAAGGCATGAAGCGATCAGGGTACGGTAGTGATGGGTTGAATTCGTTACGAAATGTTTAGAAGAATTTTGAGTTTAAATCCGGTTGTGTTTTTGATTGGTGTGTTGTAAATATTATTGTGTTTAATTAAGTAATTATTTTAATTTAGCAATTAATTTGTACTTACCTAGTAATTTACGAATCGTATGCTATAAATAGTTTTAAATTGTATCCGCAGAAAGTAGTAACTACCTGATTTATCGTTTTCTGACTGGTGCATTATATAAATAAGACAGTTGTACCTACACATAACATTACGCCCGGTTTCCACGAAGGGTTGGGCAGAGGTGTACTTAGGTACCTACCACCATTTTTACGATCGTAAATAAGTAGTAGGTAATTTTATGAGAACGATTAGGCAACAGTATGGGTTATCATAACAGTCTTCTTGGATGTTTACCTAATGTAAAGTTTGTGACCTTAATTGAAAAATAAAAATGTAGTCCAGTGGTAACGGCCATGACTTACGAGTTGTAGGTCGTAGGTTCAAACCCAAGCAGGCACTTTACTTTGTCTAAATTAGTTTTTATCACCACTGCTTTCAAAACTGTGAAGGAAAACATCGTGAGGAAACCGATATGTCCTAGAACCAAAAATTCCAAGACATGTGACTTGTACCAACCTGCACTGGACCCGCCGACCAATGAAAAATAATGACTAAATTATAATCATTTATATCATCAATATAGCTTCCGAAATTAAATTTGCTGCAAATCAGAATATTTCGGGAAAAAAAAAATCAAATATCAAATCAAAAGTCATTTATTCAAATTAGGCTGAGAATCAGCACTTTTCGAACGTCAAAATTACAAAAGACAGTCCCCCAAAATGCCCGCCCTTCACCATTTCCTAGTGCTTTCGTTAGGAAGAAGAAATGGCGCAACAAACTCCTAAGCAGCACAGCTGTCTGTTCAATTAGCAAATACTTGATTGTATGCAATACTAATACTACCTACTACATTGACGGATCTCCCTTAAGAGTACCTAATTTTAACAACACGACCTAGGTATGTGGAGAACCGTAAATCAAAACAAAAGATCGACATTACCTATCGGCTTTCTTTTGTTTTGTTTATAGTTGGAACAAATGAAATAATAAAGCAATTAAAACCCAGCTTGTAACTTAACAAACATACTCCTTCATACATGTATGTATCGTAACATACGCTTACCCACATTATGCAGTGACTGCGCTTGCTTCATTACGCAAATTAATACAATAGGTAGGTAACTAGTAACATGACATAGTGACAATTAACACTGCATGTGATTAAGGTGCTTTTAGTAGTCAATTAACTAATTAATTAAACACATACCTAAGGTTTCGGTCGTGAGTGGTGTGGCTTATTTAAATTTTAATTATTTTCTGATTGGATGCTACGAGTTGCCAGAAGTTTAACAATAGAAAAGAAAGAAAGAAAATAAATTTATTTAGCACAGACTAAAAGACACCCAATACACCAGATACATACAGTCACGAGCAAAAGTATGTATACACTCTGTTTTATTCAAAAGAGATTTAATCCTTTATTTTTTAATAAAATTTTGTGTTGTTACGAACATAGCATTTTCGAACCCATAGGTTTATGTAATGTGTCATATTTTAACGGTGCATTAGTTATTTTACGAAAAAATCGCAATTGAAAGTGGCCAAGTGTTGACATATTGGTGCTCGTGACTGTAGATCAGACAAAAAACAAAAAATAAAAATAAAGATCAAACTAAAAGTGTAAAATCCGATGTAAGAAATTAGCAGGAAAGTGTGTCTCACGGCTGCACCAAAAAGCTCCAGGTCAGCAAAAATGCCAGACTACTAGTGCCTGACGCTGGTGTTCCACTGGACCTGATGTGTGAGGTGACGGATGTAAATCAGTTTTATACTGCAACGTGACGAGTAAGAAATAAGAAAATAAAGTTTAACAATGGACTCCTTTGATAAGGATTGGTCGTTGGCAGCTCTGGACAGAGGTAGGCATTTGCCCAGCGGTGGGACATTAACGGCTAAAAATAAATAATTGAAAAATACTTAGGCAGGTACTTCTGGTTTAAAAATGTATACTTTTCTGAGACAATAAAAACTTCATAACAAAAAATTTACTAATGTATCTAACGAGAAAAATATGTACCTACTTTGAAACTTGAACGTCACAAACAAAAACTTAAAACCAGTCAAACATCAATATCATATAACTTACATTTATTACTAATCCACCATTAACGGTATCATAAAAACAGTTAAACCACGTTTAATATAATCATCCGTCATAAAATCAGGGTTTTATAACCCCAATAACTAATAGACAGATAATTTAACACTCATCATTGATACAATCAGCCCACATCAGTATTCGTAATTAAATCGTTTTCACTTTTATTCACATACCAATTGAATCGATAAAAGTGAAATGATTATCGGAAATGAAATTCTTATACTTCAACTTTCGTATATAGAACGTGTTAGTTCAAACTACAAGTAGGTATGGTCTGTTTTAACATTATCTGTCAAAAATGTAAACAAATTAATCAGAAAACGTGAGTACTTGGGACGTCTAATTGTTGTGACACTTACAAATTGAGTGCTTTGTTTGATTATTCGGAAACTTAAACCATAAATTCTAATTTTAATAACCTTAAAGATGGTTTTCATTTGACGACGAAAATTAAGGTTATAAAATTAACCTCAAATGGTTAATTTTATAACCTAAATTTTCGTCGACGATTTTTCAAATGCAAAATAATAAGGTTTTTCAAACAATAATTGTTGGGAAAAGTTGTGAGATATGAAGTTGAAACCATAGATATAGGAATTTTACATCTCTATGGTTGAAACCTTCTAAATACAGACGAATGTGTTACTCATTCTCTTTAGAGAGTGATTACGTAAGAATTAAACCTGAACAGGGTTTGTTTACACTTTCATCAGATCATACCATACAGACCATAGGTACCTACGTACCTAATGAACCGGGATATCGTTCGTCATAGTTAACGGATAGAACAGCACTCCAATGCAGAGAAGACATTGACAGTGAGATGATTCACTGTTAAGTCGATTAAACTAGGAAATTCCAGAATCGATCTGTCTGTGAAGAATGGAAGGCTGGCTCGGACTCCTATTCTTCCGTAAAACCTAATGTACCGTGTACTTCCCGCTACTATGAGATGAGAAAATGGAATCACTCTCACATAATGTCATGTGAGAGTGATTCTAGCTTTCTCAACTACTCAACTATTATGTAATCAGCCTATAATGCTCCCACGTTTAGGACACAGGCCTCCCATCTTTGAGAGGGACTGGGCTGTAATCTACCACGCGGGCCCAGCGCGGGTAAATTACGATTAGATGTCGCATGTCTTCGAATTTTTGTTTCTACGACAAATCCGTTTCCTCCCGATGTTTTTCTTCACCGTTTTGAGATCAGCGGTGTTAAAGTTATTTACACAAAGTAAAAGCACCTGTCTGGGTTCGAACCTACGACTCGTAAGTCAAAGCTGTTACCATTGGGTCACCACTGCTCCTTACATGCTCCGTGCTAACCTTTAAATTCAAATTCAAATTTATTTATTTCGTGAACACAGGGTACATACAGAAGGTGTTATAATACATAAGATCCGAGCTGTGCCCCGCCAAAAGGCATACAAAATATAAGGTTCCTTAATACTACAATAATCAAAATTAACAAAATTATTTAATATGACAAAACTTTCACTGTGGTAATTTTCGGACCATCGAAGTAATTTAAATTTTTCAAGGCAAAGAGGTCCTTTAGTACTTATTAAAGGACCTCTTTGATGATAGATCTAAGGATTAGAAACGTATAATAGACGGTCTTATAGATCAAATATAAGAAAAGTTCACAATAAAAGAAGACTAGCATCATCGCCATTATTATAGCCACCAAAAGCAATTTGTTATCGATTAAAATATCCCGATAGAGCGTAAGTAATCGCTACTTCATCGCCTTCAGTGCTATTAAATTACAATTTCCTTCGGATGACACTTGCAATTTGTATTCGAAGATAAACATCTGCTTCTATTGAAATAACCGCGGAAATTACCACTACTACTTACTTACGCATTTCACTTTAGAATGTGGAATTGTTTAGAAATTATAAAGATAACAGAAGGTTTAGAAATTATAAAGATTACCGTAATTAAAAACGTTCAAAATCTAGTCGTAACCACATCTCAGCGAAAATCAATGTCAAGAACTTGTCAAAAATGTAGGGATTTTAGAGATATTTTTGAGTGATTGAGACTGAGATCAGAGGGTCAATTCTCGTAATTCAAAACGTACAAAATCTAGTCGCAGTCTCATCTCGGCGACAAACAAATGTCAAAAACTTGTCAAAATGTAGGGAAATTAGACGTATTTTTGACAGGTTGAGACTGAGATCAGACTGTGACGTTCTTATAATTACGAGAAATGCCCCTCTGAATGTGTTCTTAAAATTACGAAAATTGCCTCTTAGGAAAGTAGTGGTGGCCCAGTGGTAACGGCCGTGACTTACTAGCTGTACGTCGTAGGTTCGAATCCAGAGAGGCGCTTTACTTTGTATACATTTTATTATTTCATCACCACTGCTCTAAAAATGGTGATGGAAAACAACGTGAGGAAACCGGCATATCCTATAACCAAAAAATCCATAAACACCGTCTCACCGAGTGGAGGCCTGTGTCCCAGCAGTGGGAACATTGTAGGCTGGTTATGCTAAAGATAAGCAATTAAGGCAGCTTTAGGCTATGGCTCCTAATTGGAGACTTGTCAAGAACATGGTAGCAGAATGCTCAGTGGTGTTTAGACCCAAATGTGATTGGTCAACCTAATCCATTTTCGAAGCGTAGGAGGTAGGTAAGTAGTTGTTATGGTAATATATTCGAATACAGCTACTTTTCAAAGTAAATCAGTCAATGATACATGTTTTGCACAGATACCATGGCATACTTTAATAGAAACGATGGGAGCTTGGAAATAGTTTACGAATACCACCGTAAGAATTTCCGGAAAAATATTTTGATATTTCGAGGCAATCACAGCTAAGGTAGGGATCCAAACGACACGATGAGGCTTATACGAAAATTATTCATGGGTGTCTGCAGCCGCGAAAGCCTCTCGCCATGACGCCGGATAAACTCTGGGATGAATACATTTAAATAGTAAACGCGACACTACGTTGGATTTACAACAGTATAATGCAGCGGGGTACGTAAGTCCCATTACTCATGGATATAACTCGTAGTGTTATAAATATACACTGACATGCTTTAGAGTCGCGTCGGCCGTTACTCTGAGAGTACAAAAGGGTTTGTTAGTAGAACCTATGAAGTATTGCTTTCATGTTTGCCCACGCGCACGAATAGAAGCCAGCTATTGTGTACTGCCCAGTACCCAGCTAATCTTAGATGTGGCTGTAATACCTATCTAGACTACTATGGGTAGACAAATAAAGTGGGTGTGCACTCTGCATTGTAGAGGTGTGGCTATTTGCTTTTGTGTGAGAAAATAGAACATTGTAGTCTTGTTGTCGCTAGATATATTGGTACCAGTTTTTCGAGTGTAATGTAGTCAACAAACAAGCTATAGGGACAGGGTGGCAAGGAAATCGACGCGCAATCTGTTACCATGGATCCAGTTGGTACATGAAACCTGCGTTGAAATTTTTCGTCGGTTATCAGAAAAAAATCTGCAGGTAACCTAATCCTTGAATGGAACAGTATTTTGTTTTAAATAGCTGTCGAATCATTTCTCCGCCTAGAATCATGTGCTGAATTCGCGGTAAAAGTTTGCACGTCGTTGTCCCTTCCACCTTCTATAATAACGCCCAACACATTGATTGTATAACCACCTAGATTCATTATCATTTCAGAATTAATTGCCGGTTCGTGGGTTCCTTAATTTCACCTCTATCTTTTTAATATGCACGACCTATAGCAATGCTCTAAATTATTCAAACCCGAATGCCAAATTGTCACATATGCATTAGGCGCTATACTACCTACTTACTATACTCCTTCATTTGGCAACAAACGCGAGATTGACGCCATTAAGAATATGAATCATTGCTTTTGGCAGCCAAAGCTCATTATGCGAACCGCTTCGTATATTTCACATACCCTGACATTTTAACGCTTTTTACAATGTATTGGTGTAGCAAGATCGAAAGTTGTGACAGAGGATTGTATTGACCCCGTTGGGTTACATAACATTGAAGTGTCTTATTGATTAAATCAATAGTCCGGTTATACCTGATAAGGTATAAACAAGGAATTGTATGATAATGTGAAAGAAGACTCTCTCTGTACACTATTGTGTCGATTTTTTATATCGTCATGTTTGCTCATCGATGGGTTTCAAGTTTGCAACAGAGGGGCAATTCTCGTAATTTTAAGAACGTTCACAGTCTGATCTCAGTCTCAATCTGTCAAAAATACCTATAATTTCCCTACATTTTTGACAAGTTCTTGACACTGATTGTCGCTGAGATGAGATTGTGACTAGATTTTGAACGCTTTTAATTACGGGTATTGCCTGCTGATATATTCGACCCAACTGATTTCTCAACTTGATTTTGGATAAAAAAAGAGTGATCCCTCTTTTGTGGCCACCTAACAAAAAAGACATACACAAGTAGGTAGGTATCCTGTGCCTGAAAATACATCAAGGAAAATGACACACAGTTTAATTTAATTCACCTAAAAATAGAAAAATAACAAGTTCGCATAATAAACACGTTGTCGTCGCCAAAATCAAAGGCATTATGACCATGAAACGCAAACTGAACATTTCAGGACCATAATAATGAAAGCAAATCATTCTAACGACGCACTTCAGAGGGAAATGACTGAAAACTACGTTTATATAGTCGTCCTTCAGTAGAAACATTAATGAGGGGTATATTGTGGTATAAGGGAGACGGCAAACGAACAGACCTTTTGTAGGTCTGTTTCAACCAGACAATTTTCTTGTATTTTATATTTCAAGTTATCAAGTGTCTCAATTATTTTGTAAGTAATCGATCAGTTTAGTAAGAGCTTACTGACATCAAAAAAATGAAAATTATTTCATCACCGCTGCTCTCAAAACGGTGAAGGAAACATCGTGAGGAAAGTTGCATGTCCTAGAACCAAAAATTCGAAGAAATATGACATGTACCAACCCGCACTACGCCCGCGTAGTGGATTACAGCCCACTCCCTCTCGAGTAGAGGGTGCTTGAGACCCCAGCAGTAGGAACATTATAGGCTGATTATGGTTGTGCTTATGGTATGCTTTTGTGTTCTAGGAAACAATATTCAAAATATAATCAGAACTTTTGTTGGTCACAAAATGTTCATAATGTCACCAACAAAAATTAACCACCGATTGTCGGCTATAATGCGTTGTATCTAAAATCTGTAAACTTGAAATGGCGAATACCCATGCTCCATTGAAGTGTCTATCAGCGGTTCGTTTGCCAAAGGAACAGAAATGAGATCATTCTGTAATTAACGTCAGAGAAGCCCTTTGATCCGGACACCTTAAATGTACATGAATGTATGACGTTCATGCGTTCAACATGCCCCTCTTGAAACTGCGGCGTGAGGTATGGACGAAAGCGGGATTAGTATAGTACCCAGTTTAACTTGGCCTAAAGCTAAAGCGCTGCTTGTGAAGGTAAACGTCAAAAGTATGCCCTATTCGGTACAATTAGAGCTAGTTCCCTATTCCGCCGTAGACCACGATCTACTGGACATTGCATAATTGTATCTGAATGCGGTTTATGGTCTGTGAAATTGGTATCCTGTAAAACTGGTTTGAAGAACGGTAGCGTAGGTGTGTTTTATAATTTTGATTGATAATCATGGATCAAAATAATTACAGATATGTATCAAACGAAACCTAAAAGAACGAATTCTTGAAAACGTGAAAAGCACACTATTAATAAAAATATGATAAAAATAAACCAAGTGTAGTTCTAAAAAGAACTCAATTTTCTCTCCCCATTAGTTACTTTTCGCGTGACTTCTCCAACCCTATTTCTACGCTTGGCAGCTTGGACTATTTTGAGTAAGGCGTATATCCAGCATTATATAGGGAGACTATACCGAAAGAGAATAACTTATTTCTACTAGATTTTGAGATTCCACATACACTGAGATGATTTCTGTTAGGGCAGATGATAATGACAACATCTATAATAGGTCCTTCCTTATCTACGCTTATCTTCATTAGAAAGGTGATAAAATCACTGCTTGTTTGCTTGCGTCTACCAATCTTTCCTTCATCAAAGTCCCCGCTAACCCTTTCATCTTGCACCACAATCGCCTCGCAAATGAAACTTGTGGAATTTATATGAGCTCTGTACGGGCACGTGTTTTGCGTTTATTTTGACGTTTCCTCGCGAGCAACGTTCCACTTACAATTAGTCCACACACCAATGAATAAGTACGACTGTTATTTGCCTTCATTTACCTTTATGTGCCTCTGATTTTCATGCATCCTTTGATAACTAAGTTTTTAATTATGACTTTGATAAGTTTATGTTGGGGGGTTATTGAAACAGTTTTATGCACAGATTTTGGTGCTCTTTCTTCAAACAATAGATCCGTTAAGGGTGACTGCTGCCTGTTGGAGGAATACTTGGTAATTTACTGTAAAGTGAAATTCGATAGTCAAGGCTTCCCAATAAACTGTAAAGTGACCCATTACCAGCCGATCGATTCTGTAAAAATCTCACCGTGAAAACTCAGATGACGTGAGCTTAGAGTGAGCTGTCATTAGTGTCCATCCCTAGCATCAGGTGGAATGACAGCTCACTGCACGCTCACTTCACCTAAGTTTTCACGGTGAAATATTTACAGAACAGATCGGCTGTATATTTGTTTTTTTTGTTGCAATATCTATTTGGCGCCTTTCTTCTCATGTGCTCTTTTCGACCCATGCGGCGCCAAGATTTCTTGTGTCTATCAGAAGCACTCACTGAGATTTTATTACTTGATGTACCTAAATGCAGTGTATATGTAGGTAGTCTGGAGGTCGATCATCTTAGTGAGTCAGCTGTCGATGCATCTTGTGTGCTTGCCAGTGCCAGACTGTGTGTAGTGCATGTAGGCATTATATTGAGCGAAACAGCTGTGTGACATACTTAGTCATATTATAAGAGTTATCTAAACAGAATGACCTAATTTTACATAATTTATATTTGATATTGATTCTAGACAATTGAAGAAGCATTTCAATGAATAACTGAAAGCATGAGGGACCTTGCATCTTATATCAGCACATTTTTGTTATTGCGAAAGTGATATAAACACATTGACTATTGAGATTAGTACCTATTCTGATGAAAAATTGTAAGATTGACCCTCAAACATTAGATAACCATCATCATCATCAGCCTACAGCAGTTCACTGCTGGACATTCTCGTATTGCACGTGATACAGCTCGATTCTCGGCAACTCTCATCCAGTTGCTACCAGCCACCCTGCGAAGGTCATCACTAGACACTATTTAAGAATCTATAGTTAGTAAGTATTACAAGAGTGGCAACAATATTAATACCTATACCTTTTAATCCACACATACCAACACAACAACAGCCACCAAAATATACCCTAATAATTCAAACGTACCTGTAAGTCAGGCCTAAAGCTACATAGTCAAACTATAGTTAAAATGGATATCACGTACCGGGACATGACCCATGTGGTCAACTGATGTGGAAAATGACCATTTTAACTACCACCGGCCTATGTGTACTGGCTTTATCTGTCAAATCTAACCTTGAAGATGGTAGCACAGTGTGAACGTGAGAAAATTCTTAGATTTTTTCTGTTAATATTTTTATAGCAATTTTAACTTTGAGTAAACGGGGTTAGGATTCATTTTTGATTGGTGTTGGTTGTAACTATGAGTTATTATGATAAAATTTTCTAGTGTAAACACGGTAGAAATGAAGTTATTATAAATTAGATTGTGTAAAATCTTGGATGAAGGTTCTAAATGTGTAACTTGTTACGTTCCTATGTTTGCATTACTTTGTGGAGGCATGACTAGTCATGTTTTTTCTGACTCAAACTACCTTTAACCACATGGCTAAGCAGACCACGTGTAAAAAGACACATAAGGAAGCCGATAGTCACTTGTACTCCCCATCATTTGTAATCATGGTTTTGTACTGGACCATACCTAGGCACCTTCTTGTTACGGAGATATTGAAGGTTCCAACTTTTACAGAATTTTTTTTTCGAAAACAAATTTTAATGTTATAACACAACTTTAAACTTTCCCATGACCTCTGTAACGTTGCATGCACCCATAAGTACAATCGCAAAAAGCAAATTTTCACTTCTAAAATAAAAGTCGTATCAGTCGCCCAGCACTTATTTTTGTGCAATGTGACTTAGTTTCGAGTGTGGAATGCATAGTTGACAGCTATGTGATTGGTCTTTTTACAGCCTGTATAATATTTAGGGCTGAAGTTTCAATCATCTGATAACTTTATTCGAGGAATAATTTTGAAATTTTGACAGTAAATTCATACAAAAACTGTCAAACTGTCTGTGTGTTTAATATTATTTTTGGTTTTTTGAATATATATTTTTTAAATTTTATTTCATGTTTTGATTGTTGTTTTTTTTTTGTTTGTGTCGAATCATATGTTGCACTGGTTTATTTTATTTCTTGTTTTGATTGTTGTTTTTATTTATTTATGTATAATTGCATGCTGCACTGGTTGAAGTCATCACGTCAACGCCGGCTGCCGCTAAAAACCAGCGCTGGGGCTCTGTCTCGTATAGGGTCTTAGCATTATGCTGAGCGATGGCCGTTTTGCGTGAATGCGACGCATGTTTACCCCCAACTTGTTATTTTTTTTGTGTGTTTGTTCTTTTTTATGCGTCATGTTTGCCGCAAATAAGTGTATAAAAAAATAAATTTCTTCTTCTTCCTTCAAACGTCAATTTAATTCCCCGAATAAAAGTTATCTGGCAATGGAAAAATCAGTCCTTCAGAGGAAAAAAAACTAACAATTGAAACGACATAACATATTTTAGTCTGGAGGATTTCAGAAAAGTAACACATGTTCCCATAACTTACTAACTAACTAATCTACATCTCTTTTTAATTTAGATACCGGTGACACGTAAGTATCCCAACCACCCAACCAATTTTTTTCGCTCGAAATTGGCCTCGGATAATAGATTTTCCAAGAACTCTATAACCATGTATCAATGACATAAACTTATAACACATAACAAACATAAATTAAAGGACAGAGCCCCATAATTTCTAATTTGCGCATAGGCCAACAGTGATCTGCAATAATAAAACAGCTTATTATAACAAATAGAGATGCAATTAATCATTCTGAGTTATTGAGGCCAAACGCCTTTCTAGCCGTATCATTGTACAGACGCCAGCAGGTCAAGCTACCTGAAACTGTCAAATTTTCCCAATCAACCTTAAACCCTAATGCTTTAGCGATAAAGTTGAAAATCTACTAAAGAGATTTGACAGATTGTAGTAGCTTGATGTGCTGGCGTCTGTACTTGTTATTGGAGCGATACTAGTTTTTATTTCTTTAGAAACTGATTAGTGAGCGTTATTTTATTCGTGGTAAATAATTATTGTTTCATTTGCTACATTATCCAATAAAAAGTTTTTTATTTTATAAAGTTGTTGTCTACGCCTTACGCCTACTGCTGTCTAGTATTTTTTTTTAAAGTGAATTAATTTCCCTAGGTATAATTTTCTATAAAATATTCAAGAAAAAACATTTTTTGTTTTCTCTAATAAAATAGAAAAAGTCATAAGTATGCGTGTCGAGACTAACTTTTCAACAAACGTATCACAAATTAAACTTCCTTAAACAAAAAGAAAAAACTCCTATATAGTCACAACTGGTAATTATAAAAAGGGTCACAACACCAATTAAAGGGCTGTCCAATCTAAAACAGTCCAAACTATACATAAACATGTTTCATAATATAATTTAACGCACTCGTTACTCTGAAGCGACAACCCATAATTTTCAATTTGTGTCCGCGGCCCCCTTAAATATGTGCGATGTGCATCAGAATCAGTTTATAGCTAGCTATGACTTTAACTAGATGTTACATCACTTTGTGTCATGCATTTGCGTAGATGAGGTACTTTCTATCTAAATAACATCTTTGATCATAAGTTTGAACTAGTGTTTTGGCAGAGTATCTAATCGTGTTAGTAGCATTGCTATAAGCATGAATTCTGTCCCTAGCCTAAATGAAGCCATGGCGAATTGTGCAGATGGTGACATAAATGGTCATAAATAGATAAGAATAAATAAGGCAAGCCAGGAATAGGACAACATGAAAACAATAGAAGAAAAAACCTAGACATAAATGGGCATGAGTTCTAACCACAGAATTTTAAAAACAGTCCGTGGTTCTAACCCTAGCCTAAGCGAAGCCATGACAAATTTTGCAGATGGTGACATAGATGGTCAGAATAAGTAAGGCAAGCCAAAGAAACGCTGGATGGACTATGTGACAGATGATACCTAATGGCTAGGAAGGGTATGACTACTGAGATGACAACTAGTAGAGAAGTAGTACTTATGGAAAATGAAGACCGATGGTAAGAGGATGTTGAATAAATAAGGCAAGCCAAGAACACACGACATCATGAAAATAATAGAAGAAAAGCTTTGACATTGTAGATTAGAAATCATGGAGACCGTCCTTCAGTAAATGAAGAAGGCAAAAATAGAAGAGGAGGTGTTGCGGTGTTTGCTATGTTATATCAGAAAACTGACAATATGTGTATGAAAGGCAATGAACATTATTATAAGGGAAAGGTTACATTATGGATAGACTCATCAGAGCAGGAAGCAGAGGTGTCCAAATTATTGGACCATGCAGTTAATGTTCAAAATATTGATTTACTAGTGAATACAAGTAGTTGTTAACTGTCATGGATTAGTAATTTGAACGATATGGGATAGTTTTAGGCTCTTAATTGTACCTAATACAAATCCCCGTTATGAGATCAGTTTAAGTAATTTTAATAATATGCATAATGGAGAAAGTTGTAGTTCAGCTATTTAAGGCATAATAACTGTAACGAATCATCTACCTTGCCTTTTTCCCTACTACATTGGGTATGGTCCGGCTTCCAGTCAAACCGAATGCAACAAAATTGCGTAACACACGATCAACTGAATCATTTTGAAGGATATTGTTATTCCATTGCTTCATATGTTAGAAAAAATTGTCTGCTCAACAACGTAAATAAAGCAATGACTGCTGTTGAACTGTCTGCACTGTCTCATTGATGGACATAGGCCTCTCCAATTGCACGCCACTTAGCTTGATTCTCAGCAACTTTTAACCAGTTGCTACCAGCCACCTGCGAAGATCGTCCATCTACCTAACGACTACGTAAGGTAGAATGCCCTCAGGCAAGGACTTAGTCTAAGGGCCGCTGCGTGGTCTCCACTCCAGAACCCGTCCCCCCAACGGTCATAGGGTCTACGGCTAATATGGCTGGCCCATTGTCACTTCGGCTAGTTTATTCTGTGAGCTATGTCGACAACTTTGGTTATCCCTCACCTCATTCCGGATTATCAAAAGTCAGGCAGTAATAATTCTTTCTGTAGTGTAGTTGTCGGAGTATTATCAGGATCTGCTAAGCACCTGATGTCAAAAGCTATCAGCAGCTTCATGCTCTTACTCTGGTCGTTAAAAAGATAGAACTTCTGTATTTTTACAGTATTCATTGCACAATTTCACACCTATCTGAAATTGGTTTCCAAAAATAGCAATAGAAATCGTTTTTCTAGAAAAAGTTTTTTTAATATTCGCCGCAACTGCAGAAACCCAATTAAAAGTAATGTATGTAAAAAAGAGAAATTCCAGTGAGTTGAAATCTATTAATTCCATATTAAAAATGCTATTTTTATGTTCTAATGGCTGCCACTAGAAGCATATACAGGGTAGTAAAAATAAACGCTAGCGCTAGGTAATACCTAGTTCACACTAGCGAATGACTAACGGTTACGGTAACTGTTATTTCCCGCTGTATACAAATATAATGGTCACGAATGCCAAACCGAAAGATTTGACTTGTTTTCTATTATTTTTTATCTCCCAAGAGAGTTAGAATTTTTTATTTGATCGGTTCGAAGGTGATAACTGTGGTTATTTATGTAACGTTTGTATTACACAGGTGTACTCGATGAAATAGTTTTAATTTGGTAATAATTATTGGGTGTGAACGTTGACTATTAATATTCGTTGCTCAGTTAATCTTGTTCAAAGAAAACAAATGGTACACGCCTTTATGTTGAGTCCCTAATATAAGGCGCTTACTCACCGAATAGGAAAAATTCAAGCAACATTTGTTGTACTTCTCTCGTTACATAATATCAAACAATCCTGAAAACTTTATTAGACAAAGTGGACAGGCACTGGGTACGGAGCCACGTGCCAACGTGTGTTGGGCCACGTCATTTTTAGTTTGTAAAAGTTTACTAACACAGTTTTAGTCATTGTTACTAATACTATATGGATTGTGAGTACGTGTAGTCCGAAATAGAGACTATTTTATATTTATAATTAAAACAGATAACGAACCCCTCCAATGTATACATAAAGATTAACACCAGTTTTGCTACCTACAGCTAAAATCAGATACAGAAAACTAATCAACCTCTGCCCAAAGGCGCGGGCGCCGCACAATCGCACCACCAGTGTGCGCACCGCCTTACAACTTGTTAAATTATAACTTACTATTGATACCATCAATTTCAATTTATGTACCAACTGTGTTTTATTAATCTAACCGTCACTAATCAATTGATTGATTTCACAGCTGATTCGAAAGCGTAGTTACTTACGTACTAACGATTTTATATGTATTTTAGATTTCTCCGTTAGTTTTTTTACAATTGGTTATACATAACGGGATTATGCTATGGGTTTTTAATGATCACTAATACGTTTTCTAGTTTTTATGGCTATAATAGCGCGAAAATTAACGCTACTAAAGTGTAATAAATAACGAAATATTATTTATTTCTTATGCTAATCTTGTGTTACAAAAATAGCTTTTTTTGTGTGGTCGGGAGTTTTTTTAATTGTTATTTTAGTAGGTATTGTCTGTCCAATTAGCTAATGGCTGAAGTATAGCTTTGTAACATAAAACGAAATGGCTAAAAAGTATTGTTTCATAGAAGTTTTTAACTTTGACTCATCAACCACAAAGTCATACAAAACTAAAAGGTATCTACGAAGATACCTATATCTATTTTTTTAGTATACTTGATATAAAAAGATGATTCATCAACCATGCACCATTTCCGGGTCTTCAAAATGCGGACTTAACTGAAAACCGTTCTGCTAATCTATAAAAGTAACCCTTTCTTCATGTGACTTGTACCTATCATGTTTCGTGTCATAAGCAACCTAAAGGACATTTCACTATATTTTTCCTCTTCCGCCATATCAGTGCCACAGCATAATATTTACCAGAAGATAAAGAGATAATTTATACTCACATTGGTGCACTGCCCCCTTTACCGATTACTGGGTGAAATATAGAAATAGAGCGCGCATATCCTGGCGATAGGTATTTATGTCACAATACATATGATATCAAATTGCTCCAAGGAAATTCTCCATTTCCCCTACATATGAATTTCGCTAAAATATATCTAACATCCAATTTGCTAATTCCGCTTTTGGCAACAAACTCCGTCCAAGTACATACGTAGGTAATCCTAGTATCAACCTAGGTAATTAACAAAACTTTTCTTATTACGTACTTAAGCTATATCTACTTAAGTTTAAGACTCTTAAGTTTAATTAAAGTTCTCCCTGTAGCGCAACGCAATTACTCGGCCCGTGTAAATGCAAATAAGTTTGTAACACCCTGATGTTTATACTGGCCACTGCGACCAATGGGCGTGTTTCAGCTGGGCACACAGTGTCGAAATCCTTTGACTTTTAAGTGGGTGGTAACGCACACGTTGACACGGTGTCATTTTGCGGGGTTGTGTGTTGAAAAGGTACCGATTTTGGGCTACCCACAAACTTGCTGTAACTTATTGCGGATGTCTCGTAAGTTTAACCGCAACACTGGAGCTTCCCAAGTTCCCCCGCCGCTGTTTAGAGTTTTGGTTGCGAAGTTTTCAGACTTGACAAGTACTAAGGTTTCATATCTAAATCATGGAAGTTGTTTTGTCGCAATGTATATGTATACTGGCTTATATAGTTAATTACGAACTTCTAAAACGTTCCCAACGTTACCACAATTTTATACAGCGTCATAAGACGTCGTTCACAGAATTACTTTACTTCGTAAAAAGGTTCAAGCATTAACACTTCCATTCAATAATAGCGAGATAAAAATGTATGAAATATTTCTTAACAAAAACTTGAAGTTATGATCCTGACAGGTCCTCGCACCTTATCCTTTATAATTACGATCATGAAATGTGACGCGAATACCTACAGTTAAAATTAATTGCACCCTTTCGAAATGTCAACGTCATTAATTTTTATTAATTAATCATTCGAAGGACTATGGGGTGGGACACAGTGAAAGCTAACTTTTGAAAGCTATTATAAAGGTAATCAGCACCTGAAGGCCAATTCTCGTAATTTAAAACGATCAAAATCCAGTCGCAGTCTCATCTCGGCGACACACAAAAATGTTAAAAACTTGACAAAATGTAGGGAAATTAGAGGTATTTTTGACAGATTGAAACTGAGATCAGAAGGCCAATTCTCGTAATTTAAAACGTTCAAAATCTAGTCGCAGTCTCATCTCGGCGACCAACAAATGTCAAACACTTGTCAAAATGTAGGGAAATTAGTATTTTTGACAGATTGAGACTGAGGCCAGACTGAACGTTCTTAAGATTACTTGAATTGCCCCTCAGACTGTGAACGTGCTTAAAATTACGAGAATTGCCCCTCTGTTTAAAATTTTAATTTGTTTGTTTGGATTTGTCCAGTTGTTGGCAATACGCTCGCCCCTTATTACAGGGGACTTAAATATAACTGGCGAGATGGTGGGTGTACTAAGTAGGTATAATTCTGCCTTACCCTTTAGCTAAAACAGGCGTGAGGTTATAAGACTTTATGTTATGCCGTTCAAAATGTGAATTCCCTAAGTGTGGCAAATGAGTATTTAAAGAAATTGTTCTGTATTAAGTGGGTATATCGTCAATGTTTAATATAGCACATAGCACGCATTTTTACATTCAGAGCATGCAATAATAACCAGCATACAATTCTTAGAATGTCTCGCTGCATAGCCGTTTTCGCATAGTTCTTATACATAGATGACAACCGCGAAAGACCTACATACCTAGAGAAATTACTGCGGGTACAGGCAAATAGAGTACTCGTATGTTCTGTGGGACTTAGTTACAAATATTTTCTGCACTTGTGACAGTTGTAGAGCAGGACAGTAATTTCGAAACTTAGAACTAGGTAGCTTATAATACACGAAGGTGTGGTAAAGCAACTTTCGTGCTACGAATTATATTTTCCTTTCTTAAATGTAGGACGTGAAGTTTTAGTATTTTTCATGAAATAGTAAAAGTATAACGGCGCAGGATAACCTTTACTAGAAGTGGCCATTAGTCGTTCAATCTTGGTGATTTTGAAGCTGATCGATAGTACAGCAGTTCACATCGATTTATATCAGCACCCTAATTGCGTGATACGAAGGAAGGAGTTTTTGAAGGATATTGCTAATCCATTGCTTCATATATTCAAAAAAATTGTCTGCTCAACAACGAGAATAACGCAATGAATGTTATTGAACTGTCAAAATGAAAACTATTGCTACTGATAGTTTGTTACGCCACTACCCCGCTGTTTGTCTTGGCCGTGGTACGACAGCAGCTCTCCTGACACCTGTGACAGGTGCCACGAAACCATCGATGCGTTGCTCTGCTAGAGTGACTGTCACCATTCAGTGTCACTCTTATACGACCTCTTCCGTGATTCCAGTAATGTCGTAATAAAACTAGACGGCAGCGCCACTTGCTACACCGTAAAGTATATAAAAACAAAAAGAAATGCTCAGTAAAGATGGTTTTCTTTTAGCTTCGTTCTCGCTCATTACTCGCTTATCTATGTATGTAAGCTCATCTTTACAACAGATGAGTTATTATAACACTTCTGAAGACTCTAGAGTCCTTGTCGCACTTCTGACTATTAAATATACTTACCTACTAGTTTTTCTTTGTACCACCTATGTGCAATTTATAGTTCTCCTTATAAAGCGAATTGATATTTACGTCGTTGTCTCTTGACTCATGTATTTTTCAACAGATAAATTATTGAGTGGTTAAAAATACATTGCGAGGCTTAAGCTGAATTTTAATGGGCTAGGTATCGCTAGGTATTTATTTATAACTTTGGCTATTTTAATTCTGTATAGAATATACTTAAGTACAAACTTCAATACATGACATTACACACTCACAGAAACTATTATTTGAAATCATAAACTCAAAGTTCATACGAAATCTGAAAAGAAAATTTTAGAGAAGCTTTCGCGAAAAGCGAAAAAAATATGAGAACCTACAATATTTTACTGATACCTACAATAGAAACAGTACAAATAAAGTGTAAACCACTTTTGTTTATGTAACTGTGTGAATTTACGTTAATATTGTTTATCGTTGGGCATTACTGCCAAACGATAAACAATATTAACGTAAATATTATACACTATTTACAAACAGGTGTACCAACATAACCCTTGCAGATACAATATATTTCTGGACGATACTTCAAAGAGACAAAGAGTGCAGTATGATTAATCAAGCCAGTTCATCGGCCTCAAGGCGAGACTGATCAAAAACTCGTACTTTAACTGGCGACTGAGCAATATAACATTGGACTGTGGAGATATCGCATCGGAGCCCCGTTTGAGCTCGTTACACACCACTAGGTTAGCTCACGATTTATTTACAATTGTAGGCGAGTAGAGTTATGGCTTGAGGATTTAGTTTGAGACAATTATCTTGCTGTCGATACTGGAACAGTGAAGTACGATTGTTGTGGCTGTGGAATTGGGAAATACTCGACCGTAGGAGTTGTAGTAGAACGTGTTAGTCCTATGAATTTCTTAGTTATTGTTTGTGGTTCATAAATAAAAGTCACTTGTGTGCCAGTAGCAAGTTTCACAATGGGCATGCTTTGGTTGAGCGATACATTGAAAACAGTTTCATAAAAAAATACATTTCAAAACTAGGATGACAAAACGACACACTATCAGACCCATTTGAACCGTCATCGTCTACAAC
Organism: Apamea crenata; assembly: GCA_949629185.1. Classification (NCBI taxonomy): domain Eukaryota; kingdom Metazoa; phylum Arthropoda; class Insecta; order Lepidoptera; family Noctuidae; genus Apamea; species Apamea crenata. The sequence continues at coordinate 11,936,826 of OX451363.1, read as the reverse complement.
CCATAAATATATTAACACTACAGGTAGACGCATTCTGTGTCCATCCCTACTCGCTCGATCAAACGGGGCACGACCGCAACCCGATTCCCGTCCCATATTTCAATTCGCGCATCACGGTTTAATGCCTTCAGGAAAAATATAGAATGCAACACTCGTAAACAGTTTGGAACGCGTTGCGTGCGGAACGCATCAACGTCTGTGACGTCAATTAGCAGCCTGGCTGTAAACAAACGTAGTATTATAGAAGAGATTTATTTGAGGGATTTATTTAGCCGCCAGTGTGATAGAACGTCACTAGTTTTGGTAGTTAGTTGTGATGAGTAAATGCGATTTACTTGTTTTGGTAATTCGATTTGGAGAATCGAGAGTTGTAGGAAGGTCAGGACTGACTGAGCATCACTTCATTATCAGAATGAGCTGCATCATGATGAGTGGAAACCTTCTTGTCACACTCGCGACGTGCAGCTGTTGGCTATTTCTGTTCGGTGCTCTTGATAGGGTCTATATAGGAATATAGGTTTAGTAGTGGCGCCCCGCGGTTTCACCCGCATAAGTTTCAAGCCCGTGGGAATATCGGGATAAAAAGTATCCTATGTGTCAATTCTGGTCATAAACTATATGTGTGCCAAATTTCATCTAAATACGTTCAGTAGTTTTTGCGTGAAAGAGTAACAAACATCCATCCATACAAACTTTCACGTTTATAATATTAGTAGGATTTAGTTTTTGTTTTTCTATATTCATAGTTAAATATCTTCATATTCATATATTCATTTGCAATCCATAATGTTGTAGAGGTGTTAAAATGGCTTAAAGCTAAGGTAAAATTATGAACCCTGTAGGGCACAGCAAAAAGTATAAGATTATATCTTAAAATGAAAATCAATTTAGGACACAAAATGAACAATAAGCAATTTTTTAAATATGTTATTAACATTAAATAAGTGAATATAACATTTTATTTTATTGAGATCAGTCTCTTATAGGTTGTGGTACCTACATAATAATATTTTTGTATGATTATGTGTGTTTCTGTGACAAATAATTTTGGATAAGTTATTATTAATTTTGCAAAACTGTACCATAACACTTGCCTGTTATGGTACGTTTTCGCAACATTAATAATGAAATATAGATAATAATTCTGCTAGCACTACACAGTTTGCTAAAGAGATCTATGATGAGAAATGTGAATCTATTCGGTTTCTAATGTAGATTAAAATAAAAACTGTTAGACTTCTGTTTTAATGGAATTAAGTAGTTATGAGTATTAACTGTCCATGTATGTATTTTTAATACGTAGGTACGAAGGTCATTGAACTTCCACAATTAATTATACTTCAATAATAATTCTTGTTGTGTAACCGACGGTATCATTAGCGTAATTATATACCTAAGAGAAGATTATTTCTCGAGGTTCACAGATTTTTTATATACTAAGAAAGATAAGGGTAATTTATTTTACATATTTACATGATTTAAGGCATTTTATCTGTGTATACGTAAGCTTGATGTATTTATGTACTTAAAACTGCCTTGGTATCACTACAATAAATAAGATAAGATTCTTCTTTGACTTGAAAGCAAGGCAAAGTGTCCATCGGTCTGCCGCGGCTATGAATATAATTTAAACCCAATTAAAAATATATTATATAGATATACATAATATATTATGTCCTATTAATATAAAGTAAAATAAATTAAAACTATATTGCTTCATCACATATAAAATAGCACCTTATCTCACTTTATTATAAGTGTGTAATTAAGAGTTTTTTTAAATATTTTCATTTTACTTATAATTCTTAGAATCACTTTTAATTCTACGATCCTTTGATACTACAATCCTCAAGGATAGGGTCTAGAACGCAATTGACTCTTGCCTGAACTAGAGAAATAACAGCTGGTTAAAGCAAAGGTCACACAATGTCTTAGCCTCTGTGAATATTGCAGATACACCTCCGAGACCTGAGTGGGTATCGAAGGTGTATACGCCTATCTAATCATTTTACTATGTAGGCGTAACCTAGCAACACAACAACAGAGCCAGGAATGCGAAATAAAAATACCAGGGATATAGAATGTAGAGAGACATTGTCGCTAGCGACATAGCGACATAAACACTCGCCTCCGTTTTATTTATAATAATTTGATTATTCGAAGAATGCTCAGTTCAAAGGGCAGTAAATCGTCAATTCTCATACAACGAACATATTGAGGCCGTGCAGTTTCATTCCGCAAATTGAATGCGCGAACGCTGCCGATTTACGACCATGCCGCCATCTACCGGCTGGCGTATTTTTAATTATTTGATCAGGCAACACTGATAAATCAACTGCTGTAATTGGCCGGCCAGTGTTGCCCTTTAATTAGTTTATTTCATTTCGCACACGCCCTATAGTAATTAGTTCATGAATTTTAATTCAAATGCGATCTTGTAGGCGTTAAATGATTAAGTAAAGGGTAGTTTGGTAATGTGGCCAGCGAATTTTTTAATGTTGTGTGAACCTGAAATGGTTTACAAAATATAGGTATTTATGTAAACTTTTAAATGGCTGTATCGTTTATCGTCCAAGATAAAACATGTAAAAAACGAGTAAATATGGAATTAATCCATGTTTGTACGAGTATGTGCAAATAATAAATCTCAATGATAAAATCTACCAATTCTTTTTTCCTGCCGCACTGGCGTAACCTTCAACGTGATTTATTTCGTACTTGAACACATTTATATGAGATGGTGGTAAAAATATTATGTTCCTTTCAGCTAACAAAAAAAAACAGAGTTTTCTGAAAGAGTACCTACTGATTTTTAGCGTTAACATTTTAGGCGTTAACTCGTAGAAGAAAAGTATTGGTAATGTTGCATTTCAACTACCTCAATAATTAATTTGTTTTTGCTACGATAAGTACTTACTTAGGTGCCGAGTTTTCAACTTCGTTAAGCGAAACAAAGCCGCTCGTTATCGCAATTTGTTCGATACATATAATCGACCATTCACTCGATCCTATAATCGATTATTTGCATTTTCACACGAACATCGGCACCTAATTACTTACTGCATAAGAATTATGTGGACTATTGAAATGTTCTCAAGCATGTAAACGTTGGGACGTAAGCAGTTATTATATTTCCAGCAATAGTGATTACGTAACGTAACTTCGTATCGATATAACTTCGTTTTGCATTGTGCGATTAATTGCAATCATACATTTTGTTTTGTTGGCCAATTACAATAGAGGTTTATCAAGATTTTTTTAAAGTATTTTCTTTATTTGAGAATAGGTAGTTTTGTTTTGTGTGCCATGAATGAAGGTAGAATAAATTGGTGATCATTTCTGCTAAATTATACGAACCTAGCTTGACGTGTGTCAATAAAATGTACAATTTATTGATACTTAACACATAAATCTACAAATAAACAATTTTCATGAGGAAATTTAGGTGTGTTTTTCTTGGAAAATGTATCACTAAGGTTGACAAGGCCTAAACCTACTCAGTGGTGAGTGAATGTGGGAGCAATTGATTAATAGCATTAACAGATAAATTGTGGTCCAATTTACTGTGTTCAATTGACAAACTAAAACAGGAAAATTGTAGTCAATAATAAATCTATTGCCTTTATATCCTTTTAAAACTGTCCCGATGAACGATAGCACTGAAATCACGGCGTAGCTTGCTAATCCGTGCATTTATCACGGATAGGCAGACCCCGGCACAGATCGGCGCAGACTAGCGCAGTAACCAATGGTTTCTTGGTCGTATATCAAAAGTCGTGGCTTATAGATAGCTGGGGATCTATGACGGCGATAGGGCAGCGATAGGAGGCGAGGATCGGGCGCACGTTGACGTTTTTACGGCGAGAGCTATCGCGGGCCGTAAATAGTCGGACTGGGGATACGCGCGTTCTGTTCGACAGTGTTCCGCGTTCGAAGTTCGAACTCATCAGAGCTTCATGCATTTTCATGAATGTTATTGATGTAAAACTAAATTGGCTTTTTGTATATCGCCTGTGCTGATCCTGAAACAATCGGATGTTTTTTTTTTTATTTGCCCCTGCTTCGAATGGGTGCAAAGGTGGCATTTATATTTTAATCGTACAGTTGCCAAAGGAGATAAGTGACCAGGGTCGTCGGATCTAGTTGAAGTTTAGTAAGAAACCGATGGATTTTTTCTAATGAATATTTGTTTTCTATTAATTTAATTAAATTTCATTCGAAAACATCAATCGTTTTCTTAAATAACTTCAACTATATCCGACGGCCCTGGTTGCTTATCTCCCCTGGTGACCTGCACCCTAATTGCGTAACACACAATCAATCTCAATCTGAATCATTTTGATAGATATTGCTAATCCATTGCTTCATAATTATGTTAAAAAAATGTGTCATGTGTCTGCTCAACAATGTAAATAACGCAATGAATGTTGTTGAACTGTCAAATTGAAACCGATTCCGATTGATCGTGTGTTACGCAATTAGGGTGCTGGTGTACATGCACAACATTACAAATTATGGATACCTATATGTATCTAACTAGGACCCTAGGTAATACGGGCTGGTTTCCGCGACTCCACACACAAGTCAATGCGCGTATTTTGTGTATGGGCTGGCTTTACCTAAATTAAATTATACACGTACGCCTTCCGGAATAAATGCTTGAAATGATTATGAAAACAGCATCAAAATCTATTGTGTAGTTCGGTAGATCTAAGCGGTCACACAAACAGACACGAAAAGCGACTTTAATACTATTAGTATTTTTAATTATTTACTGGGGATGTCTCATTTATAATCCATGTAACTGTTTTGGGACAAATAAACATTTTTCATTTTCATTTTCAATACTTAGAATAGAGTTTGGAGACTAAAATGGAACCCGCGTATTTTATTTGATTTATTATGTATCGTCTAGGTAAGTAGAAACATGTATAAATTTAAATAATCCAAGCTATTATCCATTCCTTGAATTGATTACCCACTTAGCGCCCCATTGTGTGATTCCTATGAGTCACAGTAATTGTCACTTGTTCATCGTATTGCTTTCCCGACCTAAGACTCCAGTCGTGACTCGTGTCCTAATTAACATTTGTATAATCGGTTTGTTTATTCATGCGTGTGAGCTCCTGGATTTAGTTAGGTAGGTACTTATGTCTATCGTATGTTAGGACGAAATTGACTCGTGGTTCTCAAATGTCGGGGTTTACTCTCTAAGTCTGTACCTATATGAAGACACGGGCCCGTCCGAACGTAGTTGATTAGTCAAAAAAAATGTCAATATAAATTTTTCGAACGGGCAAATACACATCGGGCGTAGGGACAAGTATCAAACCGTGTTGTCATTCCTTCCTAGATCGGGAACCGAACTAACCTTATGTCCGAAAGTGTTACGGAGAAGAAAATGCCTGTTACTTCGCCTGAAACTACGGACTTGGGGTTTAGGGAGTAGACGTAATGTGGTGTGTTGATTGGTGAGCTTATATGGATTGAAGAACGTCTCATTGTACTAGCCTAGGGTCTAGCAAGGCTCTGTGGATACTTCCTAAAATTTTTTTCAGCATAAAAACTAAAAATAACAGACGAAGATGAAGGTACGAACTTGACTGCTACAGAAAGGAGTAGCCCGCAATGGAAATGGACAGACGTGAGTGGAAAGGGCAAGGAAGGCTTTTGCCCAGCTGCAGGACATTACGGGCTAAATAGATATATACATTCATAAAAGTTTTCGGTGAAGTTAAAACTACTTACTATAAGACAATTAAAGTAGGATAGACCGGTACTACAAGACAATTAAGTAGCACGGACTGAGTAGATTAATTATTTTTTTAAATATACTTAGTTATATGGATACGGTAACTTTGATCCACAATGGCGGCTTTGGCATAACGTCATTCAGATTAAGTTAAATATAAAACAACAACAAGCATTGCGGCACTGTGCCATTTTAAATAATATCTAGTTATCTTACAAGTAAGTACTGTGTTATTAATTTATGTAAGCGCATAATTATGGCAAAGAACTGGTTAGGGCTCAATTAATGGTCTTGATTGCGCATACTTACGTTGAATTTATGCTTCCGTCATTCCTCGTAGAGATGAGATATTGGATAGTTTATTTATTATTTATCTTTAATTCAATCCGCCTTGCTTGAAGTCTCGTATTTGCATGTCTAAAAGATAATTTATCAAAAATTAATTATTATTTCCAATCCACTCACATAACTGCTAATCATCATGGTATGTTTGGTAGAGAGTAAGTTATGAATGAATGAATGATCGAAGTTGATGGAAGATATGTAGATAAAAAGAATAACTAAGTAAGTAGTACCAAAAAGTACAAATAGGTACAACAATTTAATATACCTACATAAAGAGGAAACCGGCATGTCCTAGAACCAAAAATTCGAAGACATGTGACATCTACCAACCTGCACTGGGCCCGCGTGGTGGATTACGGCCTTTTTGTTGAGACGAGGCCTCCCAGCAGTGGGAACATTATAGGCTGATAATGCAGCTAATATAAGCTACCTAAATACTTTTAAAAAGATACCACCTACCTAAGATAATCCCGTAGTCACTTCATGTCGAGAAACATATAAATGAAAAATATGAAGGTTTGAGCACCACTCAATTATCACGGGCTACCTATTCATACCTATGGAGCATCTTACTTTTACTCCAAAACGGTGTTCTTTTTTTTAATAACAAAGGTACAATGTATTCCTACCTAATGACATGTCATTAATATTTACATAGATACATACATTCTTTTCGCGCAGACTGTTATCAATTTTTTAACCATTGTGTCATTACCAAATGACGTCACAATTAAGGTAAATAGGAACCTGGGGGTCTACTCCGAAGTAGTATCGGCGAATGTTCGGCCGTTTCCTGCTACGAATTTACTATTAACTAAATAGTAGATCGGTCGGTCCCGATCCTACACTTCTACAGTCTTTCGAATATTGACTGTGGTCCCGACCCAACTGAGCCGATCCGAACTTTTTTCGCCTTTTTCAATAATATTCGGTTCGGCCATGTGTTGGTCTGATCCGAACATTCGCACTTTGCACTTCGGAGTAGACCCCCTGAATTGGCATTTGATATATTTTACACCGGTTCATGAATTTCAATAGTTCGGCATAAAAAATATAAATAATCTAAGTTCTGCGGATCACATATTATTTTTTTAGGACACGTTCAGCTTCATAAATCGGCCATGTGTAAAACAAAAACTTATATTAAATATTACGATTAAAAACTATGATCTTGACATACAAAGTAGGTACCACCTAATTTAATATACCTACAATACCTACATGGAAGCTAAAGTGAGCACTTGGCGAGGATATAAATTATTCAAATGACCTTCCTTTAGCGTATTCTACATGCATTGTAATTTTATATTTTTTTAATAACTAGGGTTACTTAAAGCGGATACAAATAGTTTCTAACTAGGTACTAAGGCATAATTTAATAATTCTACTAATATTATAAACGTGAAAGTTTGTATGGATGTATGGATGTTTGTTACTCTTTCACGCAAAAACTACTGAACGGATTTGGATGAAATTTGGCACACAGATGGTTTATAACCAGGATTAACATATAGGATACTTTTTTTCCCGATATTCCCATGGGATCGAAACTTATGCGGGTGAAACCGCGGGGCGCAGCTAGTGTAATAATAAATGATTGCTAAACTTTTACAAAATACTTAGGTACCAATTCTCAACAAGCATGTGTCTAGTTTCCTATAATTTGGATCAAGTTTGAGGATTTCCCAAACTGTCGATGTATTTTTATTGTACAACTATCAGGCTTAAAATAACAAGTTATAGATACCAAAATTGCACACGAAAATGTATCAAAGGCAAGCGGAACCTACAAAACATGTGTTGGTCCACACTTTTATATTTATTCTTTAGAATTTATTTGGTGTCGTCGAATATGCGTGGTGTAATAGATACGCTATTCGTTTAGGATTTAACATATGTAAGTTTGTGTTGTGTGGTCCTATGTGACTCACAAGTAAATTAGCAGACTATTTTTAAAAGTATTGCATTTTACATGATCTGCATTCCATTTGTGTAAAGGCTCGTAGCTCATCTTGAATGACTTTCAGACGTTTTATATTTACCAAAATTACTCCAAATGCCATGTAAATGGATCGTCGACAGAATACCAAAGCAAATACTTACCCTTAATTTTGCATGGAGCTCTCCCCCTTAGGTAAAGACAAAGTCAAATCATTTATTTCAAATAGGCACATAAAAGGCACTTTTGAACGTCAAAATTTACAAAAAAATAGAATTATTTCTAGTTGCTCCTTCCAAAAGGTAGTTTCGTATGGAGAAGAATGGGCAAGAAACTCCACTGTTACTCATTTTTTTTTTTTTTACATAATTTAGGTATAATTATGTGAAGCCAGATGAGTTGGCATAAAATTACTATACCACAATAGGTAAAAAAAGAAAAAGCAATCACAAGAAAATTAATTATGTGATGGATGGTGCTCCCATATTTAAAAATATTGTAAAAGTAGATGATTTCCTAAAATTTTAAGAAGTAATACAACAGACAAGTCCAGTGTCTATCTGATGCAAAGCCACCACCAATACTTACTTTTTAACTTTTACCTACGGCAAAAATAACTTCATTATCATTACTTATCTGAAACTATTATCAGTAAGTAGATGACGGATTTTCGGCAAAAGTGTACCTAAGCAAAATCAAATAATTATTTATTATGAAAAGATTACATAATCTTTTTATTCTATCATAACCAAACATTAAAATAACTATAAGACTCTGCATATACATACATAAAACAGTTTTATTTGTACCATCTTTCTCTTCCCCCGCCGCGTGCCCATGACACTGTGTAGGGTAACAACAAAGTGTCAAATGGCCCGGAAATATCGTAACCTCTCCCAGCCAGACATTTCGTTCCTTCTCGCTGGTCACACTCATTATCTGCCATTCCAAATGCTTCTTTGTTGGTTTAAGTTGCTTTATTTACTCCCCGTAAGTGTACGGTCGTCTTTCGGCTCTCCTACACTAACACACCTATTTAAAGATTAGCCAATGACGGAAACCTGTTCTTTTTCCCGTTGTTTATCTAAACTCATAAATTACAGCCATTTTTGCCGCTGCTTTACATAATAGCTAATAAATAAACCAAAATATATTGCTTTAAATAGTAATATTTACATAAACATTTTAGATGCGTATTTTTTATACATTCCTACTGTGTTTAGTTGGATTTCATTGCGTCATCATGCGGGTAGGTGCGTAGATAAGATGACAAAATAAAAGCCAAATTGGAGATTATAATCATAAATTAATTATCTTTATTATGTATGAACAGTATTAGTTACAAGGTGGGTGTTGTTTTAAGTTAATTTTCATAGTCAGTTTTAGCGATGAGAAAAATTATGGTGACGGTCGTTGATTATTGAAATGGTAATGTAATGTGTTGTACCGAACATTAGTATGTCATCGAAAGTTGGGAATAAAATAAATAATATATGACAGTATCATAAATAATTCCCTTCGTTTCCGACGACGGTGCGCTTCGCATCCGGTAGGGAGGAACCCCACCCGACGCGCCGCCATTTTACATTTGAATTTGAATTGTCATTATTGTTATAGAGAGATGATAAACAATGATCCGTAATGTCTCTTTGGAGTACCGAAATATTGATGTTTATCGTAACTATGAGTTTGTTTACACATACTATTGCTTAATAAGCGTTGTTTTTTTTTGTGGGAATCATGTGGATTGTTATTTTGTTATTGCTTTTTGGTTATCGTTAGGCATTTTGCTACTAGTAGTAGTAAAGTTTGTTGGATTATTGTGTGATAATTTTCTTTCTTTTTGTAATTAAATGATTACAGCATATTAAAAGTAAAAATGCACAGTTAAAATTTAAAACGTAGTAAAAATTGATACCCAAAGTTTCTTTTTGCACACAGAATATTGCTATTTTTCTTTAGGTAGATACCTGTTCTGTTACTCCTAAGTTATAAGCAACAAATGCACTAAGTATTAACAAAAAAACATCCTTTTTAAGCCCTTATCCTATTGAAATTAATCTTAGTATAGTCAAAGACAACAAGCGTGGGTAAGCTCCCACATAAATGAAATTATGGATAACCTACTGACCGGCTTATGGAGACCTACCCTTCGCCTCTCTTCGAGTATTTTTATTTCAGTAAAAGGGGTGAATTGGTTATGATTCAGAGGTCAGGATGAAGTGGGCATAGAGTGTACTTATAAGTGAAGAACAGCAGTGTTGATTAAATTAAACAGTAGGATTTATGTGGTCACCAATTTAGCAATGATGTGAAATGGCGATCGTATAGGGGCGTTGTGTACAAGTTAAGTGGTATATGAGTGTTAATAGCCGTGTTTCTAACAGTTTTAGTAGTCATTTTTGTATAAAGGGGATGGATTTTTTAATTAGATAAACGATAAATATTAATCTTGGTAATGAATAATGTTTTGTGTGAGAAAAACTGATTAATAGAAGCTGGTTGTGTGTCTAGTTTTGTTATTTACAGCTTTGATTAAAATAATGACTCCAATGATAATAATATGAAGACTGAATTAACATAATTACGTACCTAGGTATCTACACGACTTTCATATCAACAATAATTTGCTTAAACCTCTGATTTGGCAATAAGTATAAACGAGGTGGACCAAAATTTAATTTACAAAGAAAAAACTGGGCCTACTTAGATAGCTAACATTTTTTACAAATTGTTTTCATGTTCTAGCAATCACAAAGTAGATAATTGGGTACTCAATAAACCTCAAATTAGCGCGCAAATCACAACCATGACATTAAAATACACACAGGGGGACCAAATTCAGGTAAAATCATATTCTATTCATTAAAATTTCATACTAAAACACTTAAAACGACATGAAAGTGATTACATAACCACAGAAATTAATTTTACGACGATATTACAGTTCCGTACCTGTGCTGCCATCTCGTGGTGTTTATAGGAACTACGTAGAGGCGAAGGCTTCTACGCTATCAAAGTGATTGGAAACACGAACCTTTGATTCCTGTGGCGCTAAATGCAGTGTTGAGCTTTTGAAGTTAAAAATATTTTTTCAGTTGAAAGCGGTTTTATTTTTCTTTAGGTATGATTATTTAAATCTTTTGGGTACATTTGCTTAGGTTATTGTGAGATTACTCCTGTTATATAGTAGTCACCTTTTATAACCCAACTATGATCTGTTCACAGATAAAATTACCAGATAAAAACAAACATTACACGCAAGGTATCGGTACAGTCACGAGCAAAAGTATATACACTCTGCTTTATTCAAAAGCGATTTACTCCTTTATTTTTTAATTAAATTTTATGTTGTTACGAACATAGTATTTTCAAACCCATAGGTTTATGTAATGTGTCGTATTTCAACGTTGCATTAGTTATTTCACGAAAAACACGCTATTGAAATTTGCCAATTGTTGACATATTGGTGCGCGTGACTGTACCTACATAATACGCATCTAACAAAGAAAAATAAGCAAAAAGGTTAGCCTTTGATTTCAGTATAGGCCAATGTTTTGTAAATAATAAGTTCTGTGAAAATCTTTATGCTGCTGTTCTTGTATTTAGCGTTAGTTACGTTAGGTTAGTATTTATTCATTTTGTTTCAGTACTGCATCAGTTAGGTACATAATGGAAGATTAAATCGACTTCGACACTCTGTATTTATATGCACACAAGTTCTAATATCATAAAAGACGTAAACTTAACCTTGTACCAACCTCCTTAAGCACACAATCAGAATAAATTAAACACAACAAAGAGGAAGACACACAAAATCTATTCATTACTTGGCGAATGCCTAAATAGGAACTCGGGATACCTACTAATTTATAGAGATGTCCCCGGTATAAACCGCAAATGAGAATCGTATATCCCGCATACACTATCCTAGTATCCCTAAGTGAGTGGTATGCCCGATAAGGCTCACCCTTGGGTTAGACCGTGGACAGGACTCCCGATAAGTTTCGATTTAATACGTTAAAAGGTGCCCTTAATGGGGTCATTCCCATTCGTTATGGGGTACCGTTGGACCGTATTTCGAGAAGCAAACGTATTAGATTCAGAAAACGATTTTAATAAAACATTGAGTTGTATGCGACGTGGCTTTGGCGTGGATACTTCTGACTGTTGTAGTGTTGAATATGTTTAATTTGTTAAAATGATGGGGCTGCTTGAGCTTCTACCTACTGTAAAATATGTACAAGAAACATAAAATCGTTTTGGTTCAACCCGTATTCTTTTTCTGAGCGCGTCAATGGCAATCTATATTGAGTCAGCCCAGAATCTGGCGACGAGTTTGGCGCCTTGAGTAGCATCGATCAGTTCCTGATTCTATTTTCATTTGAAATCTTTATTGGCCAGTATTATTTCAAATTTTCCTTAAGTATTTTTGAAACAAGAAAGACCAGCATCAAGTTTAGTGGCGTTCAAATCAGAGAAATGTAACTACTTAACTGATTTGCTTGAAAACAATGTCAGAATGTTTACCCTAAGACTAAAAGAACAAATTAATATACTTAAAGCTTGTAATAATAAGAAATGAGAATAGATATGTGTACACAACATTGTTGCATATTTATTAATAGGTAAGCTTTATCAACGACACAATTCGATTAACTCAATAAAAATAGCAATCGAAAACCATAAACTTATGAATTATATTGTAAAATGTGTCACATTAAAGCTCTAATATAAATTAAAAAGATATTCCCGACAGCTAATTCAAATAAAGAAACGAATTTAAAAATAGTTAATGTATTAAAAGAACAATTAAATTATAATGATGTGACATTTATGTATGTTTGTATGAACTCAAAAGACCTCGTGAATTTATTGTTATCTCTGGTCAATTTTTTATTTAAATACCTACTGGATATTTAAATAACTTTATTTTGTTGCTTTAAGCAAAAACTGCAGTTTGATTTTGTTTTCATATTAAAGTAGGCAGAACTGTAGTGTAGTATCCATTGTAGAGGTTACTGGAAATACCCAAACATTTCACATTTTCGGGATGAGACAATATGAGATTAACGGTACCTACTTACATATATTATGTTTTTCTTAGAAATGTATTTCACAACAGCCGGTCGATTCTGTGAAAATCTCACCGTGAAAACTCAAGTGAAGTGAGCTTGATGTGAGTTGTCAGTAGTGTCAATCCCTAGCATTATTTGGAATGACAGCTCACTCCACGCTTACTTCACCTAAGTTTTCACGGTGAGATGGTTACATAATCTCAGTGCAGGTGGAATGACAGCTCACTTAAAGCTCACTTCACCTAAGTTTCACGGTGATTTTTTTACAGAATAGACCGACAGATCTGTTGCTGTCACGACATCATCACCCTACGTTTTCCGTTATAAAACACTTTATGGTGGAAACTAAGACCTAATCTTTGCCGAGAAGGTGTTGAACTTGGCAGGGTACAGACCATAACGATTCAAGTATCTAACATTTTAGAAGAATGTTGCTACGAATTTTTCGAAGCAGTGCTACGGATATTTTTCTAAGCTTTATAATCTGTAACCACAAAAATGTATTCAGCTACCTGTCGTAAAAATGTACACATTAACTTAGATAACTGTGGGTAACATAATCCACAAAAAAATAGCATTACCAATCATTCTTTATTAAGGTAATAAAATTCTTGAAATTCATTTCACGTCTTAAATTATGAACGAAAAAATTAACATAACACGTACACACATACGGTAAGTATGTGAAACTAACGGACTCATTATGAAATTCATACAACTCAATTCTCTATTCTTTAACAGAGCCGCTATTTTACACACTTCATCATCATAAAAATGGTTTTAATGAGAATAATATAACGCATACAACATTCTTTGAAGTTTGTTTTCACGAAAATGCTTAACATAAAAAAAAACTACTTGAAAAAAACTTTATTGCTTATTACTACTTAGTTAACTACGTTATTCTTTTGGTTTTAATTATGGGCGGTAAAATTAAAGGGAATTTGATACCGTTTCCATAGTGATGGAACGGGCTATGCTTGGAGTCTCTCTGAGGGATCGAATCTGCAACGAGCCTAGGTGATCCGGCAGAGCACCAACGTTGTCGAATTAGTCCACAGAATAAGCAAGCTGAAGTGGCAATGGGCCGGCTATATTAGTCGTAGAACCGATGACCGTTGGGATAGACGTGTTCTTGAGTGGAGACCGCGAATCGGTAAATGTAAGGTGGGACGCCCTCATGCTAGGTGGAGCGACGATCTTCGCAGGATGGCTGGTAGCAGCTGGATGAGAGTTGCCGAAAATCGAGTTGTACGTGCAATAGGAGAGGCCTATGTCCAGCAGTGGACTTCTATAGACTGATGATGATACTGGTAGTAAATACTTAAGAAGAGTAGGTACCTGATTAAATGTAGTGACTAGTTAAGTAGATCTACTATGTTAAAGCTTTCACCTTAACACAGAATAACTTTCTTTTGCAGAAGCAGTTACACAGTTTTGGCTATTTTGTACTTAGTAGGTTATTCCAGTTCAATAAAAGGACTTACAGAAACAGATAGTTAATAATAATAATAATTTATTTCATAAGCTTAATACAATAAGGAGAGAAAAAAGGGTTAAGTACATAGAACTATACAAAGCATTCTGGTTGAAGCTGGCACGCTGGCAGCCACAAGCCACGCAGCCACGGGGGCCACAAGTAAAGAGAGGCTTTTGTCCAGCAGTGATGGTGAAGTCAGGCTGTGAATTCAAAACATAGCAGTTTTGTAAAGATATAAGTAAACATGATTGATGACGATATCAAAAAAAAAAAAATAGAAAGAAATGAAAGTCGGAAAGTAATCAAACGATTCAAAAAACCACTCGAGAACATTTTTTCAACTTACTGTTAAATTGAAGTATATTTCATCTACAGACAGGAAGAAGATCTTAGCCTCTAACCAACTTCACCTACATTCTGGTCATCACTATAACATCAAGCAATCTCGAGCTAATAGAGGTGTACTGCAGCTAATCTTAACGACTAAGACTTGTCAACTTTACGGCCAAACGGTTGGTTAATGGCTTATAAACCGAACGTAGACGCTCCTCTAGTGTGGTTGTTAACGTTTTTAAAATGGCCACCAAACGATGCAATGTTGTTTATTTTATTGTTACTCCTCTGTGGGAAAATTAGGAAACGTGTATGGAAATGTTGTGCATTTTAAACTTAATAAGGTGTCTATTTATGTAATTCGTTCGACAAATTATGATGATAGAAGATTTTTACATGAACCTTTGCTCTTTGCATGGTAAGGAAAAGTCTGTCATTGGTAATTTCAGAAAAAGAGTAGGTACTTCCTCACAACGGACAATGAAATATATTATTTTGCCTCATACATTTGAGACATGCCTACCCAATTTTAGAGAATATTTTTCGAATTCATAAATTAAGATACTTATGGTGTCATAATTAACTAACCCTGTAGGTATTATCTACATAATTATTATCTGCACATTGTTCCCACTGCGACACATGCCTCCTCTCTTTGAGAGGGAGTAAACCATAATTCTCCACGTGTACCCACTGCGGGTGTCACATGCCTTCGAATTTTTTGGTTCTAAGACATGCCGGTTTCCTCACGATGTTTTTCCTTTACCGTTTTGAGAGCAGTGGTGATGAAATTAAATACGCAAAGTAAAGTGCCTGCCTGGGTTCCATCTCACGACCTACGCTCGTAAGTCGGGGCCTTGTACCATTGGACCACCACTGCTCACCATGATCATTTAAATATGGTTTAACAATATAGACAGCGAATAATAAATCATCAAAAATATTATCCACCTACTCAAGCAATACTATCAAATAAAAGTGTAGTGAAAGTTGCTGAACAGCTTTTACATTATCATGATAAAGTTCAAAATTACAATAAACGTAGATTTTAAAGAAATATTGACATAATAAATATCTCTTAAAACGACTCTTTTAGATACTTTCCAGGCATTAAATTATATTTTCTAAATTATTATTTTTATATTGTAATGATTCAAAAGTTTATTTCAAATCGAAAATGGCTTGGACACGATTTTTTGTTCATAATCTGATTTATGAAATAAAGTACTTAAGATTGGTATGCAAATTATTGTAAAATCTGATGCAGATATGCGGTAAGTTTTTGCTAAAGATGTAAAAAAAAAACATTATATTTTTATTATCTATGTAAAACACAAAAAACAATTTGTAGGCCATTTATTTAAGTGGCAGGCAAAAACCACTTACCTACTTAAAATATAAGCTATTATTTTGATAGTTTTACAATACGTAGGTACGTATTGGCTAACTCCTAAAAAATTACAATGTCCTAACAAGCAAGCAATAGTCGAAGACATCATAGGTACAGCTTTATGAAGATAAATTAGTTACAAAATTGTAGTTATAGTAGTTACTTAATTATCTTTAAATTCTACATATAAACTTTTTGTGGTGTAAGTAAACAAACAAAAATGCATCAGTTCCATTAAAAAACAATGCAAGTACGTAAAAATTAATTTTAATAAAGCACAAAATAATTTGGGAACGTGTAAAGAGACCGCTCGCGCCGTTTACATGTGCGACAGCGTATTTTAATTAGCTATACATGAAAATGCTTTGAAACGGAGACGGCCCGTGTGTGGGCCCCCGTTTAGACCAAAATTATAATGGCAATATCACACTCCTGCGTTCGCCATGTTAGTTTACACACAATGTTTGTTTTGTTAATAATGCTCCTCTCTAATTAGAAATTAAAAGTTAAAAAGCTTGTTCGTGTATTGTCTGGAGCGAAAAGTTGCTAATGTTGGATATTCTACTCTGCTTTAAAGCTAGAATAAAATTGCTAACCTACATTGTAGAATGTCTGGCCGTTTTTGATACCCAAGTTTTAGAAAAAAAATTGCTTCGTGGCCCAAACTCGGTGTAATAAGTGGTCATTAAAGATTTTGTTCCAGAACACTTGACAACCCTAATTAGGACTGAAATCTAATAAAAGATAACTCGAAAGTCATAGCGAAAGCCGCATTCATAAGGAAAACTTCGCCTATTAAAATTCCTCTAACGAGTGAGAACCATCCAGTTTAATAAATACAGGCCCCTTCTAATTTTCCTCGGAGAGATTTAAGCAGCATAAATTTTGCACACTGAAAAGAAACTCTGTGAAAGAAGAGCTTGTACATTTTTACGATGGTGAATCTCATTCGCCCCTACAACGGCGAGTTGTCTCTCCTTTAAATTAAATTTTCACTCCTAATTTGAAAGTATAATGTCATTTCACTAGAATTCCGTTATTAAAACTTTTAAATCATTCGGAAGTTTCCTTTTGTGAGTGCCTGAGGGTGGGTACTCGTGATTTTTTAATCAAAATGGGATCATTTCTAGTGATTTTTTACGACTGCGCCATACCGTCGGCATCAAATTGTCATTAGCCACTTGCGTATCCGATATTGCTTTTCTTTTAGAAGTGCTGCGATTTTATGGAATATTTAATTCCGACCCTTCGTCTTGTGCAAGTTTTATGTGCGTACATGACTGAAACTGAAACGGATTCCAGACGTGACGTGCAGCAGGTTAACTTTCATTGTCTTGTTCAACTTCGATGTTGTCATGTGCTTGACAAAGTTTTACAGTGTGATTTATACTAACAAAAAATATTTTAGTTCAGACAACATTTCGGCAAATAGGAAAACTATTTTTTGCTCGCAAGGACCAGAATAAAATGGTTTGAATAAATATCCATTATCAACCTAATATTTGTTCAACGCATTTTATTTAAAATAATTAAGCATGGATTCTGCTATAAGTAAAAAATATAAATAGGCAGTATGGACACAAGAAAAATCAAACGGATAGATATTTCGAAGATTCAAACATCTGTGCAATCAACGAAAAAATTCATCAACAGCATTCCCATCCTTATTCTTTAGTCAATAGGCATCTTGGCACGACATTTGTGCCCAACATCTGTTTTTTAAAAACAATAAAGGGTTGACATTTGACAGTTGGTTGTAAATTCTGTCTCGTCGAATCGTCAGAATGGTCAATAAAATTGTCTGGAGTCCTTGACATACAGACACAGTGCAGACGAGGTTTTATAGTCCATAAACATTTTACTAGCTCGACCTTGCGTAGGGTCTGCAATGAGGTCGTTGCACTCAGCTTTACCGCTATTTTGGTCCCCGGTATTTGGTTATGATTAGGTGGGGACGAATTGTTGCCGTTGTTGGTAACAATGTGTTAGTCATGTCTATTAATGGTACGTTTATAGACATAGGTGCGTTTATTTGTACACATTTGGCGTTTAATTGCGTCAGGCATGGTGCCATTTGGTGAAGTTTTAGACGATTTGATATAAGTAAGTATAGCATTCACGCACGCTGAAGTTTTTAACCTTCGTCTTCCAGATAAAATGCGTCTGCATACCAATATAGGTTCTTGAGTGCATGAAAAATCGGAATACATATATTTCATGTAACACCCAGGGGCAAGCTGTAAACGAATTTATTGCGAACGTCCCGTTTGAAGACGGCTATTTGAAACACTTATTTTTCAATGTAAGGAGTAACAATTTTTTACCTTCTTTAATGGCAATCCGTTAACTTTTTTACTTGAAAGACCGATATATTACCTGCTAGGTGTTTATAAAAAAATGTACAGATGATTCTTTGTTTACGTTCCTTAGAGTACTTTCCTAGAAATTTTAAAAGCGTTTGCGTCAAAATAACGGCTGAGCAGAAACAAAAGTTCTTTGTGTTTTCAATGGTAGGGTTGTTTTTCTTTCAAAAGCAATAAAAGGGTTTGAGGAGTGACTTTGTTACCCTTTCTTTGTTTATTGTTCTTTTTACGACGATATATTGCACAAAGTGCCGTTTTGCGCAACATTGTTTGAATTTCCTTGGTTCCTTTGTCCGGCATTGACCACGGGTCTTTAGAAGGAGTTTTAAAAAAGCGTAGGTATTTTTGTTGTGAGACTAGAACCCCTTTCGGTGAGCATTGAGATTGCTATGAGTGTAATATCGAACGCTATATTCGTCTGACGTGACTCTGTGTTTTAGTTGGGTTTTAATTTGAGTGCAATTTTCTTTCGAGTTTACGTGATATCTAGTGGCAGGTGAAAGTGCATCTCTTCTTAAAGTGATTTCATAGATAGACGCTGCTACTATACGTGGTCACACGCACTCACAGGTAACGCTAACGTACGTACTTATTCTTGTATTTTTTAAATTATAAGACACTCCTAAAGGCTCTCGAAGAAAAGACTCCTAAAATTGTAAACCACTTAAGTAGGTACTCAGCCAAGTCATTTGATCACAATTTTCTCTTAAACAATTTCAAACAAAAAATCCATAAACATAAAGCAAACGGAACAATATCATCACATCTAAATTTAAAAAACCAATCTCGGCGTGGAATCAGACTCGAGTCCTGACATTCCTTCTTTTTATCCTCCCGAGTTTCTTATCCTACACGACATAAATCGCATCGACCCGTATAACTCTCTGCGGCCATTAAAAAGATAAACAACTTAATATAGGTATAATAATAAACAAGACGAAGCCAAGCCGCACCGACTTAGTTAGATCCCCGTACACACCGTTCATAATTTTATTTATTCACGAAACCGTAAATATCTGTAGGAATAATTCCGAAGGCTCTTTGCGGGGATTAAGGGAGCGATGCGGCCCTGAGAAAATTATATTCGGCCATAACAGTTATCATGCATCACCTGGAGGAAGCTTAATGTGCCTTTTCGCAATCTCGAGGGCGGCGCGAGAGACGCTCCGCGCAAATTACTTTTTCAAAGTATTTACATGTAAATAGAGCTGGTGTTTCGAAGTTTGCGGTGTTGTATGGCGCTTCCGAGTCTGTTGTGTTGGCTCTACGTATGTTGAGAATTAACGCGTGATTGCAGATTAGTTCGCTTTTAAACGCTCTCAATGCGCTGGTGCGTGGAATTGCCGATTGAGTGGCGTGGAAGATCGATTCGCTTTTGTTTTATTTACAGTCTGTCGTGAAAATGTCATAAAACTGTAATCCAGGATTCTCGTGAATCTCTAAACTTTATTTCAAATGTAACCGTCGTTAAACCTTAAAATATTCATGCCTACATTACATTCATATCCGAATAAATCTGTCCCTTCCACTCAACATACAGGGTAATCCAAAATTTGCAATTCACCGAAAACTCTTTAAGGTGATATCGTTTAAAAAGCACGCCCTATACATAAAGCCTGTATAATTATCATCCATTCTACTTATAAACTTTCATAACGGCCTATACGTCGACTTAACCTCTACTTTCGGGGTTCGGGGGGGTTGGGGACCACCCCGGGGTAAAACCCTCCCTCGCCTTATAATGGGCGTCTAAGAAAAACGGGTGCACGGTTCAGAATAGAAAATGCTCGTTTGGAAATAGCTTCGGTGGAAAGCTAGCGATTTATTTGTGTTACGGGATATGCTCGGAAAATATCCGAGAGCGGATTTTTAATGGCGCCATTGTTTCTATTTTAAACGTGGCGTGCGAATGGAATACTCAAGTTTGAGACGCCTCGAGGTTACGTTTGTGTGTAACAACCTGCAGTTTTTGAATATTGTCCTGAAGATGTCTGGAAAACTGTGTGAACCCAGAAGGTGCATGTTGCTTTACATTTTAATAATTAAGTACCTAGTGGAATTTGCCCTTGTATTACATAGAAGACCAAAAAATTATCTAAATGGTTAACCAGAAAATAAATTTTATTTTTTCTTTATCCGTTTGGATATAATTTAATATTTACGCAGGTACTTTTAATATTATGGTCTGGCCCAAACATCAAAAACAGAAAGCGCAGTCACAAAAGTCTAAAAAGTCTAAGTCTAAATAGCTACCTATATTTGGTAGAAAGTTGTAGGTACGTGTCAGCATATTGTCTAACTATTTAAAATATTTCTACAAAAATATCATATAACAGAACAAAAAAGTTACAACTACGTCTTATGCTCATAAATGTCATTAATATGAAAGCTAAGCGCGGGGCTCAATGGTGCCTATCTCGCGATTCCACGCGCGCTGCCTTTTTACACCACATTATAAGCCCCAATATTAGCTCAGTATTTCACTTATAATTCGCTTTCTGACGGAGAGGGCGCGCGTGCTCTGTGACGCAGGTGCGCTGCAAATGTGATCGTGTGCACTAAGCCTAACTTTCGCTGACTCAAACCAAAAATGTGATTGACGTGGAAATGAAAATTCTCGTTAATTCAACGAAAGATAATGAGGTGTTTCTTCGTTGTTGAAACTAATCAAGCTATTGTAGTTAAGACTATCATTAGTCACTATTATATCATTATAAATTGAGCTATTATTTATTTTTAATTATCTACCTTCTTTAAATATAACACAACGCCGTCTAACATTATTGTTTTCCAAACAACTAAAAATAACATATTTCCAAAAGATACGTAATCAGTGAGACGTCGTTTTTTATCTCCGGAAGAGATAAAAACGTCCAAAAATAATGAACTAATAACATACCCAAAGCTTTCGGGCTAAAGCAAAATATATTAGTAGGCAAGTAACACATCGTTCCGACGGTATAATGAACATGGCTCCCTATAGCGGGGGCCATTCATCAACCCCCTTGCACCCGCACCCCCCAAGCTCCTCCGAACTGAGATCCCCTCAAAAAAGCCCCCTCTCTCCCCTCGCCCGCTTAGAATGTTTCCAATTCATCACGAGACCCCGCCCTTGACAACTCTATATGAGAATGCCGCGGTCCGAAAGACCCGTATCGCCGTCCCTTGCAGCCCACTAACAAACCCGACCAGGTACTTTTAGACCGTGCTGGTCTTAAAGTCCCTTGCCGGGTATAGAAAGGATTGTTTGAAAAAGCGCTCACGGACTTTTAGATTGTCGAGTGTATTTTCTTGTAATATCAACTCGCTTGTATGGCGGCCATTACAAATAAATTTCTCCATACCTTTATTATTTAACACAGATTCGACGTTGTTTCGTCCCGTTTTATTGTTAGAAATTGTATAATAGCTATACACGTCGTGAATTTTAATGAACGAAGTAGTTACATTTGCGTTTCTATTGAATTTCGATGTTCGTGACTTGTTTTTTTTCTATACTAATTAAGAAATGCTTTTTGTCGGACGTCGACCTAAATTTTCCAATCTTTTTTACATTCTATTTTTTTTGTATGTTGATGAAATAAGCTAGTGAATTATTTTTTTCTCGCCAGATGTCTAGTACTTGACTCATTTTCTTTAGGCACCGGCCTCCTACACAACACTTCTTTTCTAGGTACACACGACGACATATCAAGTTATACTATCTTTTATAGATCTACCTGTTATTTTAAGACCTCGCACATATTATTTGATGGATAGGAACTCATGTTTTACAATAAATATATTCTATGCTAATTCTATACATTCCGGTTTCAGGAGACCTCGCATTGTATATGCTTTTCGTATCAATGAGAAGTCAGCTTCTACTGGAAATCGTCATGCACATACTTATACCTAAGTACCCTACTAAGTTTTAATTTGATTATTTTTCAGGGTATTCCTGGTTCTCTGACGACAACATGCCTAAAATATCAAATCCGTCTACCGAATGGGGGTGAAGAAGAATCAAGAAAAAAGGTGAAGATGATGGGGATAAATAGTAAGATGAAAATGGCATCAGATTCCCCACGAAGGCGGGTCTAGCTTGGGCATCTGCTTACGGATAATTAGATGGTTTGTGATGCTATTCCCTATAGGAATAAGTACCTATGTTATGATGTATGTATGTAAAATATGTAGAATAGGTATGTTTCCGACATAGAGCTGTATTAATTTGTCAACTGATTTCCCTATATTTATTTTTCTAGTTTTAACATAGTGGATTTAAAAAAAAATTAATTAATCCATATAAAACGCCCCACTTTTTACATTTACCTATAACTCGTTTTTTAATTCTTAAAAATTATATTCTTCATTTTAAACTCTCTGATCTAAGTGTGGACCAAGATGCCTATCCAAATTCTTTAAACTATTATGAGTATGAGTATCTTACAACTACATTAGGATATTACGTATGCAGTTCAAGCATGTACTTAGTTCTTTTAAACTAAACATCAGTACCTGCCTACCAAGAGCTGATTTGACAACCTTTTAAAAAAATTCCAAGTAATAGTACACTTTTGAATAACGTTTATTTGATTATTTTTCAAAAACTATAAACATAAAATTATACTTTTGTAAGCCTTAAATATACCTACAATATATTATAGGTAATAATATAAACCAATATATATGCTAGGTCAGGCAGAGCGCTCGACAGTAGCAGTTTAATTGCTTGGCACATTAAACGCGTATAAATTAGTATTCACTGCCGGCCATTGAGCTCCACTATGTAGTATATATACTTGTATACTATGTATTGTTTAGATAATTATAAAGCGGAATATTAATTGGAACGATTAGGTGACGTTTTTGTTATCAATAAGAAATAGATTGACGTGAAACGTTTCACGGTAACCTTTTGCAAATACTATATATGCCTACTATTTGTACCTACTATACATTTATATATATACCTACTTTGGCTGTTTGTGTATGTGAGTTTATATGTCTGTAAACGCACCCACGACACAGGAGAAATTCCTAGTGTGGGGCAACGTTTTTAAAAAAAGAAAAGAAAAGAAAAAAAAAGATTATACACTTATACAGGAGCTGTGGTGGCACAGTGGTAACAGCCGCGACTTGAGAATATGTAGGTCGTAGTTTCGATCCCAGATAGACGCTTTACTTTGTGTAAATTATTTCATCACCACTGCTCTCAAAACGGTGAAGGAAAACACCGTGAGGAAATCGGCATGTCCTAGAACTAAAAATTCGAAGACATGTGACATCTGCCAACCCGCACTGGGCCCGCGTGGTGGATTACAGCCCACTCCCTCTCGAAGAGAAGAGGCCTGTGTCCCAGCAGTGAGAACAATATAGGCTGATTTTGTATACACTTAAAAAACCACATGTGATTAAAAATTAAAAAAAAAAACTAAGTTCAATACGTCATTTTTTTGTGTAAAATCTGTCCAAAATGCTGAAAACTGTAATATTTTTAAGGGGAAACTGCTATAAGACAGGTAAGGTAGGTACTCTCAAGATTTCAAAGCAATAATAATTCTAATTTCATAAACATTATGGAGGATTTAGATTTGAATTATTATCACAGAGTTAGATTTAGAAAATTCCTTGACACAGAAACCAGAGTTATTTAATAAACCTGGATTACTATTGTCTAAATTCAAAATCATACACATAATCTCCCTAAATAATTGCCAATTAACTTCAGACTAAATAACAGCTAGACCTTTCAACAATATCTAAGGTCTAATTAATCCAATTTAATGTTCTAAAAATATTAAATACAACACAAAGGCCAATTGAAAGAAGGAAAAGGGAACAAAGGGACTTTTAGGATAGAAAAAACAAAAGCAAATCTGTAATATTATGTGGTGCAATTTTTGTCTGTATTCTGAAAAATCTCACCACGAAAACGTAGGAGCTTGGAGTGAGCTGTGTTTCCATCTGATACTATTGACAGCTTACTTCAAGCTCACTTCACCCAAGTTATCACGGTGAGAATTTTACAGAATTGGCTGATATCAGACGCTTCATTCGAGTGAAGGTCATTTTTTGTTTCTTTCTACGTTCACACGACTCCGACAAAATTGTATAGGAATGAACATTCATCTGTTCTCTTCATTAAATTTTTCGATCACTCTGCAGGCTAGTGAAAGATGCCAAGTACCGAATTCCAACATCCCTGGATCAGTTCACTAATTTATTAATTTTTCTCTTTTGATTTTTTTTATATTCAGACGCTTCACTTCGAGTATAAGACGCCGAATGAAAAACAAAAATGAACATAAAGTGAATCGTCGTGCGTCTGATATCTGCTCAACAGCCGACGGGAAACGATCGAATGCACCTACTTACAGAGAAACGTTGTCACAGTATGTGAATTGTATGGAGAATTTGTAGAATTGAAAGTAGCCCTTTTGTCTGTTAAAATATTTTGAAATGTTTAGAGCTGTTGTCTAAATTTAGATATAAGTAGTAAAGAAAGAAAGAAAAAAAATACATTTATCTAGCACATACTAAAAGACACACAGAACACCAGAGACATACATCAGATAAAAACAAATAAAAAAGTGAAAAGTCCGATGTAAGAAATTGAATGTTAGTAGGTATAGATGGAAATGAGAAAAAATAATAGAAAATAGCGAGGTTGGCCCAGAAAGAGGTGCCAAGACGACCTAGACGAGTCCCGCGTTGGGGTTGGATCGAGATGACTCTAGAAAAGGATGCCTGGAAGAAAATTTGGGGGAGGCCTTGGCTCAGCATTGGGACAGTGTGAGCTAATCTAAAACAAATAACAAAATTGGTAGAAATTATAGTCTGAATTTAGTCTATTTAATGCAAGCCAAGTAAATGTCATGATGAATTTACTATTTTAATAACTGACACAGGCACAAAGTTATGACAGTATAAAAATCATCTAGGTAGACGTAGATAAGTAACACATTACTAAGTTATTTCCTGATTATAATTATGTTAATTATTCGTTTCTGTAATTAAAAATTCAATATTATCAACCACAGGTTCTTAAAACGAAATGAGTAAAAATAACACTTCATTTAAGAACCAACAACAACTAACAATAAGCATTAACAAATAAAAGAAATCGTCTTACAAAATGGTCATCAACAAGACGCTTCAAATGTCAAAGAAGGTAGCAGTTCGTTCTCAACAACCAACGTTATAGTTCATAAAACGTAATCTTTAACTCCAATCTTAAATTAACACGTAATAAACAAGCCATCAAATCAAACATTGAGACGATTCTATTCTATAAACGAATTAAGTATACTATATTATTAGTATATGCGCATTTTAGTAACTATTTACATAATAAAAAATGTGAAGTGTAGGTGTAACAACGTTTTTATATCGTTACAAACGGGTTTAGAGTCTATTTCGAATGGCGTACGCCTACTTGGTTCAGAAATAAAACGGGCCATTACAAATCGTTTCCAAAACACTTTCAGTAATGAGAACGATCGTAAGTTCAACCAGTAAATTACACAAATGCTATCTCCGATTGTTTGGTGCAAAGGGTGAGACGTAGAGGGTAATCTGCCCTCTACGTCGGCAGGGGCCGGCTAGAAATATTGCAGATAGATAGTACTTTTGGCAAAAATATCTTTAGTAAATTATAAAACTTTTGATGAATATGTTTACTATTTTTTTTTTTGCATTTTTGCATCAAACACATACTTACCAAAATCATTTCTGAGATTTGGCAGACAGTGATCTGTATTTGAGTAAAATAATGTTAGTGTAAATTATAAACTGATCTTCAAGTTGAGTGTTTCTGTGGTTGTAAATGCATAGATTTTGATAACGTATGTAGCATAATCAGCTTCTTAATGTTCCCACTGCTGGGACACAGGCCTTCCTCTCTGTGAGATGGACATGTCTTCGAATTTTTGGTTCTAGGACATGCTGGTTTCCTCACCATATTTTCCTTCACCGTTTTGAGAGTAGTTGTGATGAAATTGTTTACACAAAGTAAAGCGCCTCCTTGGCTCGAACCTACGACCCACAACTCGTAAGTCAATGCCGTTACCACTGGGCCACAATTGCTCTCAAATTCAACCAATTACCACCATTCATTGATAACTAGGCCTAACTATAGTGTAGATATTGGATAAGAAAAAAATTCTAGCCATTCATGACTATTGAAAATAAGACTCAACTAAATGATCAAATGTTAAATAAAATTACCTATCTTATTAAACTCTATGCAACTATTTTGATTAAGACATCTTCAACAATCGCTTATCGTTTAACCCTTGCACCAAGATGCAAGAACAGCACCAGTGCGGGACTAGTTTATTCGCAATAAAGAAAGTGGAATCCCGGGTTGCTCTCCAATTACCGGGATATACGCGGCAATCCCGGTGACGTGTGGCCTAGTCCCGGGTACGGCCCAGCAATTATACATATTGCCAGCATTGCCGACCCCGTTCCAATATATCGCAAACGTGGCACGACTCGAAAAACTATGGATTTGTTTTTATTAGTAGATGGTGGTTTTATTTAAGCATTGCCAATGAAATAAGTGTAGCTATATTTTTTGAGAACTTTTGCTTGACTGTCAAAGAGCTTTAGTTTTTCTGACTGCTACATAAGGTTGCTTGGCATTTTATTTTTCCAGCAAAGTTTGCTATCGAGCCAAGAAATATTATACATAATCAGTTTTTAACGTTCCCACTGCTGGGACACAGGCCTCCTCTCTGTGAGAGGATGTGAGCTGTAATCCACCGCGTGGGCCCAGTGCGGATTGGTAGACGTCACATGTCTTCGAATTTTTGGTTCCAGGACATGCCGGGTTCCTCACGATGCTTTCCATCACCGTTTTGAAAACAGTGGTGATTAAATAATTAACACAAAGTAAAGCGCCTTCCTGGGTTCGAACTCAGAAATATTATGCAGTTTATTACTTATTTATTTTATAAGGAAAAGTTGTACAATATCTGACAAGGTTAGAAAACAAGGATAAAACGTGAGTTATACCTATTCATAGATACATTTGAATATGATTTAATTCTATGAATTACGATGCCTGTCATAGCGATAGATAACTTACTAATCTAATCTTGATTTAAAGTCAGTTTTCCTAATCAAGAACATTTTAAATTCATTGCTTTAATAAATAAACGTGGATTGCTATTTTAATCTTTGAATAATAATTGCAGATGATTTAATCAGTTTATTATTGTACTTTATTGGTACTCAACACATTATAATAATTTAGATGAATAACTTCGACTCGATGCCTTTCTATCTTTATTTACACAGTTTTGTAAAAGATTACATGAAAAGATCAGAAATAAAATTTTCACATTTGACCTTTTCGTTCACAATTTTCTTTTTCAGATTTACGTAGAACAATTCAGCGTATTATTAGATTATACCGTAACCGAATGAAAATCAATCTATTCTCGCCCACAAATGTCTTCAGGGCTATACCGATAGTCGTTTATTTCCCGGATCGTCTTTCCGTACGCACGGGCTCTTAACCCCCGGCGGCGATGCGCGCCTGCCAGGCCCCGGACGGTACCCGCGGGACGCATACACTAGTTTTTCCAAGCATATCTTATTGCTCTTTTGTTGATACCCAGGGCCGTTAGTTTCATCGCCCGGGGTTCTCGGGCCGAGTCCCGGTATCGCGGGATTTTGTCACTCAGATGTAAGGAACATGTGGTACAATGTAATTTTCTGAAATAGAACTTACGTGTGGTAGGAAGTCTGTCGCCGTTCTTAACAGAGTTAAAGTTTGAAATTAAACCAACATTTGCAAACAACAAAATGAATGAATGGATATTATTTTCATAAATTAACAATAACTTTCGTGAAGCTCCAGATCAGCATTAAAACAATTCTGCACCATTCCGCCTGAGAGGAAGATTTGGAAAGGATTAAAACATGCAAATCAAACAAGTACCTATTCCGACGTTGGGGATGGCCCCTACGAACTGCGACCCTTCCCGTCTTATTTATTCATCCGAGTTGGAAAAAAAATGTTGTTTTGTTTACTCCCCATTCCGCGGGGGAGGTCAGAAATACGCTCCAAAAGCAAGTTTGCCGATTTATTATGTAACACAAGGAGATATTTTTGCTTGTTTTGTTACTATAAATCTAACGACGAAATGAAATGGTGACTAGTTCGCGAAACTTTTTTCTTTTGTTCCATATTTTGAGAGAAACAAAATGTTATGGGAAGAAAAAATTAACCCTATTGTGCCCAATGAAGCTTAATGTTGGAACCGTTTTGATTACCCGAGTTTATTTGCTAAATTGGTTTAAAATATTCAAAACTACTACAACGTAACGAGGCAACAATTGTATTAAAGTGCCAACTCGTACAGTTTTATTGAGAGTCATGATGAAATTAATTGTGTTAATTACTAGTCCATATACAGGCATAACACGTACGGTTAGCGGTGAAACTATGAATAAAAATAAATATTAAATAGTTGTGTTGTTTATTTCACTACGGGGACATTTAATGGGTTGAGTTCCCGTCGGTAAACATGGATTTAACTCACCCTGTTATCTCTACTTTATACTAAGAATGAAAATGCTGAAAGAATAATATTTTAGCTGGAACAGATATTTATCGGGTATTTGTGGAACTATTTCAGTTGCCCTAAAGGAAACGAAAACTCGATTTATGTTTTAGTACTGACATCATTTTAGGAAGTTGCTTTAGGGAGCTGTTAGATGGGTTCAGTAGTCTGATAGACATTCAAATGTTCGACCGTAGTGATATTTAAAAAAGTAGTGCAAGTTATTTGAATTTGTATTTAATTAATTGATTTTAAAGTTTATTTTTGAAGGATAAAATGAACAAAGAATTGTTTTCAATATTTTCGAGTTCTCGAGGTAAAGCCTGAAGTATTCAGCGTTACAGAACAGTGCTAGGCGGCACAGCGAGATAAAACGGCACCCTCAGCTTATCCAAACTCCGGCTTGCGTCTCCAATGCTATCTTCCTTGCACCGGTTCCCAACATATTTCAGAATAAAAACCACCGTAACAAAACAGAGGTACAAAATCTGAAACAACATCTATTGTTACTATTCTAATATAAAATTAAATTCCGAGCCGTTCATTCCTCGTAAGAAACGTTCCTTATTTAATTTTCTTTCAAAGAACATTTTTGAGCGTCGCTGGCTTCTTTTATTCCACCCCAACGCTACCCTTTTTAAGGGGATTTCTTTATGTTGTGAGAGCTCATTCATAGCGTCCATCAAGACGATTCCAAGCATCGTTACGGTCTCGGCAAATGTACCGAAATCATCGCTTCACTGCCGAACGTCGGTCGGTGCGGCGTACGGACATATTGTACCTACCTACCTAACCTAGTAGATATTGTAATCAGTAGATAGTAGGGTATATTTGATTCAATTTGGACTTTCGGTTCCGGAATGAAATCACTGAGTAACTTGTACGGGATGTTTGTACGACGCCGGGTTGATTTTGTGCGAATTCTTTTTGTGAGTTCCAAAGGAAATATGTTTGCGTTTTGTTATTTCTAGCTTGTTTGGTGAACTTTATTTGTGTCATTGT
The DNA here is from genome assembly GCA_949629185.1 of Apamea crenata. NCBI lineage: Eukaryota > Metazoa > Arthropoda > Insecta > Lepidoptera > Noctuidae > Apamea > Apamea crenata. The sequence continues at coordinate 11,906,585 of OX451363.1, read as the reverse complement.
AGCAGTTCCAAGTTGATAATATAGTGTACCACAGAACTGAAACTTTCAGTTCTTACACGACATCAAATAACTTAGTTCTATTTCTACAACAAAGAGCACTGTTACTAATACTTAAATATAATATCAAAGTTATGCAAAAGACATTGCACACCTAAGAACGCAATTCAAACATTATAAAAGTGCAAAAGTGTGCATCAGAAAGCTTTTTAATAATTTAAATTCGAATATTCCGAGTCGCAAAGTGGAAATGTTCCGACAGAGCTTGTGGACATTTTGCGGGTAGAAATTTTGTTTTAATAAAGGTCCTATTGCGACCACCGCAGCCGTCGCAACGTTGATATTACAGACGACGAACACCCACTAATGTCCTCTTTTCATATTACGCTGAAGCATTATTATGTGCTTAGGGTTGACAATCTCTGGCTTATGCCGTGTCTGAGATCAAAGTAAGGAATTATGGTTGAGTAGAATACTTTCGCTTGTTTAAACATTTAGGATTTTTCGTATCTTTCTTTTCTGCACCGTATTTGAGCTCCATTGATTTTGTTGCGTTTAAATTTTCTTACATAATTCGGTCGTTTTTTTCTTACCAGCTAACTTCTTGGTGATTTGAAAGTCTACTTAATTAAGACCTTTCAAACCCATAACGGTAACAACATTAACTGCAACCGCACATACCGAAACATGGAGTCAACCCTCGTAAATGAGGCGTACAAACAAAATAATGTAGTGCAGGTCCGTAGGTCCCAATGACCACCGCGTGTTGTGCCCGTAGAGAATGGCAATTAAGATTGGCGACTCCCTTCGTAGTTAATCCGAAAATACGTGCGCTGGGTGTTTATTGACTGCCGTCGGCATTTACAGGTTGGTTTGTTTTGAAGAGAAAAATGAGGGTTCATACTGTTTAGACAATGAAAATGGCAACGCAAGGTAGCCCCCACGCATTAAACGCACATTATTATTATTTATGGTACTTTAATCCTGTTTCATATACATGGGAAATATCTGCAATGTACCTGTTACATAAAGAAGCTGTGCTACTATCTATTTCCGTTCCTCTTCCTTAAAGTTTAACAGTAATTACAAATCCTAATCGCCCTAAGAGATCTTAATCCTAACGCTACTAGCTTAATCAACTCCAAATTGCTGAAGATCCTTAAATGCGAAAAAAACTTCAAGAAGTAATTACCTATTTAAAAAGTTAACAAGTAGAACTCAGTTGAAATCGTGAGTACCTAATAAGGGGCATAGAGTAGAGACTTCGGTCCGGCACGTCGGCTTTATGGACCGTTAGTGCTACTGAAATCAATAAAAGTACCGGAATGAGCCGCACATGCGCGTTCGAGACACCCACTGCCACTGACTCAGCTACATTCATTTTATAGCCACTTGTATTTGTGTCTATGGCCATTTTGTACTCTTTACTGTTGACGGAGTACAAAAAGAAGGGAAAAATTAATTGGCGCGGGTCGTAAATACCGTCAGCGGTGGCGTGGGGTTGACTTTTGTTCGATAATTGAATGTTTTAATAACTTTTATGTGCATGTTTTTGGTCGATTTTTCTTTAGTCTATATAGCTGAAGATAAAAGCGTAATGCTTACCAAAATAAGGTGTAAGAGTTGATTACGTCAAAGAACACTCTAGTATCCTCGATAAACCATCATGAAAGGTTAATGGGTTACGGCAGTTAGTTCATGTTAGTTTTGGGGACGACGTTATGGGACTATAGATTACCATAACCCTCTCCCTAGTAAACACATCGAACACTTCATTCTAAACTTGACTCCATTGTAGGGTAAGAGTAAACGAAGGGATTCTAATGTAAAAATAATGCCTGAAATTACGATAAATAAGAAAAACACCATCTCGATGAATTTATTTTCTTAAGGAGACACGTGTACCTACCATCCGTACTGTGAGTGTAACTTCGTTATTATTAATAACTGTCCATAAGAGGCTGTACCTATAATGTATTCTTAATAAATTTTAAATTCCGCGGCACACGTCAAGGGAATTTAGTATTTATTTTTCAGGCAACAGGGTCCAACCGATAGGCAAATGTAAGTTAGTATTCGAAAATTATTTGGAGAATCTTTTTATTTATTGCACGGATAGAACGGCCGGTAAGCAAGAATAGATGGGGCTTCAAGCTGTGACTAATGGATGCTGCGTTCATACAATCTTGTATAAGTTAACATTAGTTTGAATTTATCGCACAATGAAGATATCTCAGCTCCGCCCACCAAAACCGAATAATTGGGTGTTTTATCTTATAAAAACTTCGATGTTCGGAATATACTGATCAAATAATTTATTATTATTATACATTTCGATGAACTTTACATGTTAATAAAGATATTATTTCTTCCATTTTTAGACCGGAGCCGTAATAATTATAAATTAGTCGAACGCTTTTAAAATGGAGTTGTATACAACTACCGATTAGGAATCATAAAACCCTTTTACTAAAACAAACACAACACACAGTCGACGTAACGAGAAGTATAAATCACAGCTGTGGGAAAATTTACGAACTTAACGATTTACAACGAACATTTTACGAGACTTTTATGAACTGTCCGACCATCAAATACGTTTTATTATTAAATCACTATTCGTTAACAATTTTCCGGGCATCAACCATCAGTGACAAAGCTGATATGGCTTTTAACGGCACGACAATTAATTAAAAAGGCATAAACGCCACTTTTATACACGGAGAGCCTATAAAGACTAACTTTTATGCGTCGTAAACGCGATTGCCTGACCCTGACGACTTCGATACCGCGGCTTTTGAGGGGTTCTCTGATGTGTACGGAGGATCTCAGGAATGTAAACACCGGAAATGTAAGTTGAGATGAAAATGTTTTATGTAGAGACTACAACCATTTAATGTTTGATGTTTTTAACACGAAGTTGTATATTTAATGACATTTTAAGTGGTTGATAGAGGCAACAAAATATAGGTTTGTCTATAAAAAAAAGCAATTTAGATATAGCACGGTAATGCCAAAAATATCTTCGCACAAATATTTTAATAATTTCACTTGACCCGAATCCCCGCCGATTTCAGACTCCATTAATAAGAAATACAAGGCGATAACAAAAAGGATTCCTTACGTATTCAATAGCGACACAAGCCTCCTAGTTTCTAAGGAGTCGTGTCTATGAAAGAAGGACACGTCGGCCAGACTATAACATTAAATCACAACAATACTAAGAAGAGCACAAACATCACATAAAAGCTATTCCGATCAAAAGCTGAATGTCTCAGGAGGCGAATAAAAGAGATTTATCTGCCTCCCCCAAAGGAAACTCCGAATGAAAATTGTGAGATTTTTTAAATAAACCATTAGAGAAAAAGTTCCGGGCCATTTGAGGCGGTTTATTGTGCCACTATCGGGCGCCATTGTTGACTGCAACGTAGCGACTGACACCGAGATGTAGATGAAGCAGAAGTGACTTGGAAGTTGGTGTTATGTAATTGGTCTTGAGCTGCACGATTACTGACAAATGCGTGCAATGATTGGACAGATCCACTCAATATGTGTGGTTCTTTTCTCAAAAGACCATTTCAGACAACAATCTACATGGTCTTCACATGATCTGACCAAGATTAGGTATGTCTGGACTTTAAAAGAGACTGTGACCTCTGACTTTGTTTCGGCCTTTCTTGTTAGAGTAATCAGATAGTTTTTAAAATATGACTGACGGACGTGTAAAAGGGTTTGTCTACTTACAGTAATATCATAATGATTTATCATACTCGTAGTTAGGAGTGTTTATGGGTTGTAATTGGGAGGTAGTTTAAGGTAAGAAGCAAAATGTTACCGCAATAAAACCATTTGCTATGTGTGGTGATTATTGCATAAGATCCCAATGATCGACTGTCGATCTTTCTTGCCCTTGTTGAGGAAAAGCTTATTTTAATAAGGTAGGAAGCAGACTACGTATTCAAAGTTTTTACAAAATTCCTCTGTGAGAGTGTTAAATAGTGAGCATATTTTTATTTTGTAAATACCTCTCTCCTGTCAATTAATTTAATTTATACGGTGTGTCATGAAATGCTTAATTACTTAATAACGTGACTGCGCTATGTAATTTGACGTTTTATGTTGATTTATGACCTTGATATAATCGTGCAACACGCTTTCAACGCAGAAGGGAAAACATAACGCTAATGAAGAAAATTTGGTTTATAAAATTACTTAATTAATTTCAACATATTTTAAGTGTAGTACATCCAGTCTACACATAAATTACAGTAGCTAGTCATATTGTTCTAGCATTTAATTTTAATGTTTTTGAAATAACTATTAAAAATTAACGTCTTGTTTAGATTTTTTTTTGCTCTAGGTTGACAGTAACACTTTTGTAGCAAATCTGTAAGCTCATCTAGTATCTACAATTCCATATATCTTGGTATTTGACTCTAGTTGAGATTTGCCTCCAAGTTATGTATCTAAAATGGAGTGTTTGTAACCATTAATTTTTATATCTAACCGCATCCTTTGATCTTTCACACGATATTTGAAATGCTTTATAAAAAAATTATAAAACGGATAAAAAAATGTGTATTAAAAAGTTAACACTTCTGATTTAAGAAACACTTACTATGTAAATGTGTGTTGTTATATATTTTTACTGTTTCTTAGGATGATATATTCGATTGTAGTGACTGATAATATTCAAATGTTGGTATGTAGTGTTGTAATGAAGTGATAAATATGATCACTGAAGGGTACGGTTATGAGCCATTCACCTTTACCTGTTATAGTGACTTTAGTAGGCTCTTTACCATTGTTATGCCGTTTGTTAGAAATTCTATTAAAAAAAATAGTTTTACTATCCAGAGCACGGCTCGGAATGGCTTACCTACACTTCTTCTTAGAGATTACGCTTGTCAAACACCGCACAAAGGACCTTGTCAAAATCACAGATGCTTCCACTGGAAGCTGCTTGTCACCCACCATACTCGTCAGACCTAGCTCCAAAACACTTCCAATTTATTAGTTTAAAATTAGACGATTATACAAGAGTTAATTATTAATTGTATACACAGAGGTAATGCTACAACATATCTACCGTATAGTTACCTTTTTAGCACCGCATATTTTTGTTGTTTATTACATTATGTAAATAGCATCTAAACCTTTCCAGTAATTTTGAACATTGAGACAAACAAAGAAAAAAAATCTTCTTTCAAAAAAGACAATGGCGATACGTAGAATTGGCACAAAAAGTACATATTTTATAGTGAGCTCTTAATGATCAGCATTATTTTAATGAATGTTTCTTGAAAACCGCGGAATCGCTGCAACTGAAATAATGAACACGAATAAAGACTTTATAGGCAATTACTTTTGTTTTTTCAATTGCAAGCTGACAATTACGAGAGATAAGAAGGATTAAAATATACGTACAGCAATATTCTGCAAAAAAAGTCACTATCGAGCTCAATTCTTAATTCTGAAGTAGAAACAAAGCTTTGACATTGGCAAGTCTCTTATCATTATGCAGATACATGTGAGTGAGGAAATTGATAGTGACTGTTTTTTTTACAGAATAGTGTTGAAGTCTTTAGGTGTTATTCCTTTGTTTTGGTAGTTTTTTTTCGATATTTTTGTTTTGAATGTGGTATTTATATGGGATTAAAAATGAGACGTATAAAAATTGGTCACTGTTTTGATCCGACTGCCTGTGCCATTCCCCACTGACTAATATGCCGTTCGTTTTTTCATTCATTAATTTTGGAAGCTTAAACAATTGGCAAAATAGCCGCGTCATTTAACCACCCACCACCTAGGTCACAACCTTCATGCTTCTCGGTGGTTCGCAAAGGTAGAAAACAGTCACTTTCATATTACCTGGTAAAACAAGCGGAGTACTTGCGTATCACACTAATAGTAGCAATGGCTTAAATTTTGACAGTTCATCAACATTCATTGCGTTATTTACGTTGTTGAGCAAACAAATTTTTCGAACATATAATGCAATGGATGAGCAATATCCTTCAAAGTGTGTTGCGTTTAGAAATAGAATTGATGGGTAAACACTGTTAGTTTTTGCGAAGAGTCAAAAGTCAAGTAAAAACAATTTTCCTTCCTCCATAAAGACTACCTTAATGCTACCAAACGTTATTTTTCGTTACAACAGATTTATTTTCAGAGGGTAGTCGTATTTTTATTTGTGGAAGCAGTCAGTCAGGGGTAGCGGGTGCTCTGGGGGGAAATGGCAAACAGAGGAAACGGATCTGGCGAACTTTCCCGCGCAACCGGCGAAAGGGAGACCGGGCATCCTGTCCTGATGGGGTAACTGTGTATTTTGGGGTGCAAAGGACGATTTTTTTCTTAATTGCTAGTGTTGCATGTTGAAGTAATCGTTTTATTGTATTGGCATGGTTGACAATTAGAGCCGATTTGGTTGGTATATTTACAAATTCTACTGAAATAACATTTTGAGAGATAATAATTGATACTTTCTACTGGGCAATCTTTCAAAATGTATTTCGCTGTTATTTTGCCGGTAAGTATTTTATTTGGAGCGTGCTTTTAGTTAGTCATCAATGTTTGATTAGCTGAAAATGTAATTAAAAGTTTATTTTATAATAAGATTAGAGTTTTGTTGTGTCATGAACACACCTATATGGATTTTGACTGACATACCACATCTCAAAGACACTCTTACGGATCCACGTTAAAGACAGTTGGTACGACCTAATGTTAACAAACAACAATATATACAGTTAACCTACATACGCATACACTTTGTTACAGAAACATCGACTCTACTAACTCTAAGGTCAACTACAAGAAAAACAATGTCCACCCTAGCTCCTGACATATTTATATGCATTAATACCGCTTTATGCCCGTGAGATAAGCATAAATCGCGGGAGGACGCGTACCTACACACTTTATTGTTATACGCACAGTTTATTTATGTAAGACTCTGAGTTAACGTAAAAAGATAAATATTTCGCTCTACTTTTGTTTTCTATTATTTTTTCTGGAAATGTCTAGTGGGTTCAAAATAAACTGCTCATGTATGATTTGGGTGACATGGGTTGTCAGAAGCCCGAAAGTCTGATAACCATTCTCCAAGGGGTATCGTGTTACTCAATAACTGGGTTATGGAGGTAATATCCAGTCGCTCCACATAAAATACTGGTAAGCTACATCAAGTTAGACTGAAAGCCGACCCCAAAAATACTAGGGAAAAGGCTAGGCAGATGATGATGTATGATTTAGATGATCACAAAAAGTGTGGTTGAAACATATTAATTATTAAGTAAGGAAGGTTAAGTAGCATGCATATTTCTGTCTCCTAAACTTCTAAAATCAGTTTACATTGATCAGCAATGACAACTTTCTATTTATCATTACCATCATCGCGTTCTTTTTTAAGGCTCATTACATTGTTTGTCCATCATTATCATCATCATTACTTTTGACCATCATCATTGCATATGACGTTGAGATCTAACATTTAAAAAATAATTAATGACTACTTCCAGTTAGCTATATTAAAAAATTAAAGACGTCTTAAGAAAAGCACAAAGGAAGGCTACAGACAAACAAGGATAAAGATAAAAATGTATTATTCCATGCATGTATCTCACATGTATTGTCCCTATTCACTTTAAGAGAAAAGCATTTTATTATGAGAAGTTGGAAAAAATGCAATAATCAACACTTTTTCACATTATTTATAATAATGGCCTCGCATGAAAGTAATATGCTGTTTTCTTGATAAAGCTTTTTCATAATTTTCAACTATACAAGTCCTATATGAATCCTACATAAACTATGAAGCACTAACGTCAGAGATACGTCAAAAGTAATCGGTACTTGAGCCCTAAAAATGTTTCGAAACAAAAATTGCTTCGGGGAACGTCAATATTTTTCGATCCGAAATATTTATTCATCCCTCAACCGCGATATAAGTACAGAAACCAGTGAAATTAATAATTATGAAGTTTTCTTGATAGAGCTTTTAAATAGTTTTTAACTATACAAGTCCTATATGAAGCCTACATAAAGTATGAAGCACTGACGTCAGAGATAAGTCAAAGTAATGAGCCCTAAAATATTTCGAAATAAAAATTGCTTTGGAACGTGTATATTTTTCGTTCCGAAATGTTTATTCATCCCTCAACCGCGATATAAGTACAGAAACCAGTGAAATTAATATAACAAGCCCTAAAACCTATAAAACACATGCTTGCAGGGATGTTTTAAACATTTATTGAAGATATAAGGAAAGCAATTTTGATGGTGGAATGGTACAACTGTAACGTTTTGGTACATTACTTTTAAGATGCGGGTGGATAGATGCTCTACGTAGTGGATTTTTATTTGTGTGAGCTGCTTAGAATTTCTGGCAAGCTTTTGTAAAAGATTCAGTATTGAGTCTGGGATGGTTTCAATGGTCGATTATTGCTTAGGATTTGGCAGCTGTCACAAATTATGTGATGCAGTATTAGGTACTTGTTACACATTGCCCAGTGCATAGTAGATTATTCTTCATTTTGATCACTTTCCTGGTTTTGTTGCCTTGCCATTTATTTATTTATCTATAAAACAAAGTAGCCATAGTCATCATCTAAGAAAATAGATGAGACCCTTGCCGGAGCGTGGATCCACGCGAGACTTTTTATTTACTTTTTTTTTCTGTAAATTCGGAATTCAACCAATTAATGAGTTACTTTAATTCATTCCTAATATAAAACATTTTTTGGTTCATCGAGTCGAATCAGACTGAGAAAAAATCTCATATAAACTATGTATATTGAATCATTCACTTCATATTGCATTTTATTTTCTATAACCGATTTAACTATGTTAAACACGACTGTAACTTGCTAGACTACATTGAAACAGAGCACCTTTCTAATCATACCACCTCTTCTAGCAACACGCTCTCCCAAAGGGAGGCCGAAGTAAAATATGAATTCAGCGCGTCTTGGCTGTTTCGTACACACGCGACTTGTTTATCCTTTTAAGGGAGACTTCTCATTTCACACAACTGCTATGATTGCTATATAATCGCCACCATACCCTGACCTATCCCACCCCCTTCATCCCCAAGAAAAAGTACCAAGAAAAATAAAATAAAGGGTCATGTTAGAATGGTTGCAACGTTAGGCGTTTTCATAATGGCGTCGCACGAATGAAAGCAGATTTTCGGCAACTGATTATGAGTGCTAATACGTTTTGTTATGTTTACCAGTTTGTTTATAGCTTGTTTGTGTAGTTTTGTTGTTTGATTATACTTTTATTGGGTGTATTGATATGGTAAATTGGCGATTTGTCGAACCGGTATCCTATATCTGCTAGTTTTTCGACTTAATATTAACGATTCTTTTCACGTTTCAGTTACCAATACATACATTTTAATCCAAAAAACATAGTTTTTTTAACAAAACCAACCAAGTTACAGAAAACAGTTTTAACAGGAAGATAAATTAAAATACTCAATCCCACTTTAAAACACAAATAGCACATACCAAAACCCCCAAAATAAAACACCTAAGTACTTTTAGACCAACAATTTCTCCTAGACAATAACATATTATATCATGGTGCAAGCGACACTGTCAGAGTAAATTAAAAAGCACGTCATAACAAGCAGTGGCCAAGTCTTACTTTATGTGTGTGTTTGCATGTTCTGGCAACGTATCAAAGTATTTTTGGCTCGCGGAACACTTCATGAATGCAGTTGCTATTGCCGTCCGATATATATTACGATTATGAACATTTTTGCAAAAGTGTATCCTTATTTTTGTTATGTAATTCGAATTATATTGTAATGTAGGATTTTTTTTTACAGAAGTTTCCTGTACATATTTTCGGCTTCATCATTTTGAAATCTGTTCAATACTTGTTTTTTTTTTGTTTGAACAGATTAAAAAATGTTCTCTTTCGGAGTAAGAACCGATTCAGGATTCTCGGAGGAATTTCGGAGTAGACCCCCTGGACCTAGATAGTATTATTAAGATCCTAAAAAAGAACCAAGTTGTGTTATTCAGTAAATGGGACTACTGTAGTTTGTAAGTGGAAAATGAATCTAGCCATATAGGTCCTATTGAAATCGGTGTCCTGTAAGCTCTAACGATTTGACAGTTTTTTTTTTTCTCTAAAATTGATTATGTTTTGTTTACTTTTGTTGCAGATTCCTTCAAGGAAGAAAGAAAAGAGACATCTACCATTAGCCTTTCATTGTATGGCAATAACAAGGAGTTGTAGTAATTTGAAAGTATCTACATTTCGATTTCCAAACCAGACCAATGCGTGTTCAATGTCCAAATAAACAAAAAACCAGAAGAAATAACACCAACAAAATTGAAAACAAGCAATTGTTATGTTATACGGAGGTTCTACGAGAAAAAGGCAATCTACATGGAGGGTTCGTACCGGACGGCTCGAGATGAGGAAATAAGAATTCATCCTTTCTCGCCCCGGGTGGAAAGGGGGTCGGGGGGAGTGGTAAGACGGACGACGCCATTCCAAAAACCCATTATACGAGCACCAGAGCTGTTTTCTATCTCAGAAAGGAACCCGTGCCACCCGCCCCGCGCCTCCCCTACACCCCTTCGCCCCATCTTCAGGGATCCTCAACATTGTTTATGAAAATTACCCATTAAAGTGGCTATGAAAGTAACGCTTTTGCCACTCCCGAAATTAATAAGGAAATTGATATAGATTATTTTTAGGTCGCATTTGGTGCTCGTACTCGAGACGATCGATACTCATTGTTTTGCGTGAGAATATTTTAAGTTGGAATTGCTTGTTCGTGTCTTTGTTTAAAACAATCAGAATTTTATAAAAAATGTCCATGACTAATTTTAAACGAGAATGTCGCTACATTAACCTGCTGTTCATTTTGTTAGGATATTAATACTTGTGGATTGTTGTTTACTATTTATACTTTCATCATATATTAAATAACAAATATTTCCTTGTTCTACATACAGTAATAGTGGGTATAGCTTAATTTTGTAAATGATTTCCAAACAACGACATTTACAACTGACAATGACAACGTCACCAAGTTTTATAAGATTCCCTGTTAATAATAATTATTCATTTCTTTAAAAATAATGTTAAATATATCCTTAATTATAATAGTGTATAAATATCACATCAACTAAAGGAAAGTCGAGAAAACTTCCTCGCCGTCTTCAGATTAAATATAAAGATCACCAAAACGATTTATGGTTCTCACTCTCACCCTAGATTTATAACGCCATTAGAAATTAAATTAAAAAACAAAATTATTACACTTGAACCAAAATTTAAATACACATTACTGTTCTCCCCTCTTTATTGAGAAGTCTACCGCTTTCTTCAGGCTTTTGTATCACCCATCTTTGTTGCGCTTACGACTGAATTAGGTGTAAGAAAGAGATGAAAAATAAGCCCGCTTGCGACTCGTAGCTCGATATAAAGAAAGATTATCCGAAGCCCCTAAGGAAGTTTGAAATTGCTATTGTAGCGAAAAGGATTATATGTTAGTGCTACGGCGTAGCGGGTCTACGTCGCAGCGGGGGCCGGATTCAGGAGATTGTATGCCGAACTTTTATGTATGTGTATTGGTTTCATTTATATTACGCTGTAGTGTAGTGTGTATAGGTTATTGTATTTATGGTTTACGTTAATTTAGATCATTTTAAATGACCATACAAATTGGGGAAAGTTTTTAATGTTGCGACGTAATTATAAATTTGTTTAAAAAAACTTAAACAAGTGTTTATGATTGGATAGTGCTTACAATAAATTCTTCTACTTAAATCAGTATTTAATAAATCTACAACCATGTTTTCACACACTAAAAAAATTTACATTATTAAACTGGACGTATCACACCACTATAGCAATATAATTAAAATAATCCATTTGCAATTTTAAACGTAAAATAAACAATGTGATATCTACAAAGCTGGCAGCAGCGTCGAAGCGGATTAATCCGGTTTAAATCCGGGTAAATACGCCCGGATCCGGTTACCGGGCGTGGCGCCTGCGATACGCTGCGACCAAACCGGGCGGTGTTAATCCCTATTTTAAATTCTGATAAAAGCCGCACCTGTTATTCGTAGGCACTTTAATGTAGGTATTGTTGGATTTAGGGCTATGTTTGTGGGTATAGTCTGAGTATAAAATATGTAGGTATTTTTGGGCACCTAATGCTGAATAATTATGTAAATTAGTATAAAAGAGGTCCTCTTTGTGGAGTTACAACGAGCGGTGTGAGCACCACTATCAAGGGTTATTGGTGATAGAGGCAATTTCTCAGTCAATTCTGTACTTATAAGGGTCAGTGAATTAGTATTTAAATTACAGAGGTACGATAATATATTTATCATGTTGACTTTTTTTCTCAAAAATTTTAAGACATGACTGACCACCACCAACCCGCACATGGCCTGCGTGGTGGATTACGGCCCACTCCTTCTCATAGAGAGGAGACCTGTGTCCCAGCATTGGGAACATTACAAGCTGATTATGCTTATTATTAAGTTCTTGATTACTTTTGGTTTAGTTTCGATTTGTCGCAAACATTGAAAACCCGTTACAAATTGTATTTTTATCACCTAAAAAGTCGTTTGGAGTAATCACTTAAATATTTCGAACGAAACGGCCGAAAGGACCATTAGCAAATGCCTTCGCATCGCAAAGACACAAACAGTTTCCGAGCCCTCTGAATTATTCCTCTAACTTTCTTTACTCTGCACTAGCTTACTTAGGTATGTAGGTACTTACTTGAGCAGCCAATACATAAGTTATGTTGGTCCTTATTCCCTGGTTCTTACTACCATTATCAGTGTTGATATAACATTATAAATTCAGATATCTCGAGCCATCACCATTACGAATTCGAAACGGGAGGGTCGCACGTACGCATAATCCGGCGAGCATAACGGGATCGAAAATGATACATAAATTGTTCAGACGGACTATACAGACGATTAAGCCCATTAACATGGTGCACGGGTCACGGGGACCCGGGAGGATCGTCCAATCAACAAACCCTTTCACGCTACCGCCAATGTGGCTTGGTCCTGGTTGTTTGTTTTTCTGAGCTACTGAAAAAGGTTTGGTACTTTTGAGTCGTGAGTGATTTTGGAGTTAAGTTACGAGGACAATGCTGCTACTTCGCTAATTGTAAATTCCAGTAGGTAATAGAGTTGATACTTACCTAGTTATTTTGATTCGAAATTTCTCTAATTACCTACTGATCAAGTTGTACCTCATCTTTTGTAATGGGATAACAAAATGAATAGTTCAAAAATAGAAATCAGAAATAAATGAAAGGACATCATTCAAGTGTCGAACATTTTATACCCAAAATCTTATACGAAATGAGATCTTAAGAATGTTAGCTTTTTAATTTTTGTAAATATGTCATAGTAAATAAATATAAAATAAAACTATTTGAGTGTAACATGTAAGAAAAAAATTATAAAGAATAAAAGTAGAAGGACGTTTTAAAATTGTTTTTTTATTTTTTTATGACAGTGTTGTTTTTATCACTTTTGTGCCTCTTTTAGAGAATCCTAATAAAGTCCTCTGGGGTCTGCGCCCTATTTCACCACCCAACATATACCTCACCTAATACAGAGTAGAAAGTCCATCCTCGTAGCAGCGATCGTTAAAAAGCTCGCGGCTCCCAATAAAGCGGTCGTCGTGTATCAGGATTCATGATAGGGCGCTCCCATACGCCCCCACTCACAGATATACGGTAACGAGCGTACCACAATACCATACGCAATAAATACGCCGCGTACTAACATACGCCGCGTACGCGCTGCACACTTACATACGCGCCGGGCCGCGTACAACCGGCATTTCTATTGTTTATGTCGTATTAAATTGTTGAAATGTTGCCCAGTTATTGCCGAAAACGTATTTCGCTACGTATTGCAAGTTGTGGGCGTGAGTTGTTGAGCTGTTTCGCTGTTATTGTTGTTAGTTTTGGGTTATGATTTGATGCCAATTGCTTTGTATTGGCTATTGGGATGTGAGAAATGGAGCCGCTAAAAATTGGGTTGGAATAGTTTCGAAGTATTATGAACCTATGCTATTTCTCATTAGGTAGAGGGAAAAAGGATCATAGTCAATTTAAATGAAAATATATTTATTTATTTAAATGACATGGGAGACTTACCTACAGTTAAAACAAACAGATCAAGGACAGTACATTAGTCTGAAAGCCAATTACAGGTCTCCACTTATAAAATACAGAGAAATAAGTTTATATTCCTTGAACAAAGGTTAAGCAAAATCAGTCAGTTGGAAGGGGGTCAATTTTGGTTTTACTTAGTATCAATACCTTCCTACCAAGTTGTTTGTGCTAATCAAAGTAGCGACAGTGACTGTAGGTATACAGAATTAATATTAATTATTAAATTAAAACAGCATTATCATTACCTATCATCAACCAATTAAATTAGTCGAAAGTCTACGAGTCCTAAAGATAATCTCATATCTGTAACATAACATACTTAAAAATGGTTTTAATCAAAATTCTATTTATTTCCAGATCCACCTGTGACCAGCAGATGTTCTCAACTCCAAAAAAGAGAATAAAAACTCATTAAATAAGCTAAAAGCTTTCAGTTCATTAGCAGATTATTTCGCGTCGCGTGACACTCGTACGTAAATCGTAGTATGCGTGCTACACTTTTGAAATTATAATCATTAAAATACTTTCGAGATATATGACTTTATTTATTTTTTCCTACGTCTGGCTGTATGTTTTCTATTTTATGGGCGTTATTGCTTGGTATGAACCCCATATGTGTTCATGTTGTAGTAGGTACATGAGAAGGTAGTTTCAAAGCTATTAATAATATAATTTAAGGTATTAAACTGGTAATAGGCATTGTTTAAAAAATTGACTCTATTATTTTGTGGCTGGTAGCAGCTGGATGAGAGTTGCCGAAAATCGAGTTGAATGGCGTGCAATAGGTGAGGCCTATGTCCAGCAGTGGACTGCTATAGGCTGATGATGGTGATGATGATTTGAAACTACCTAATAATAAAACAATTAAAAATAAAACAATTAAAATTTTATTGTGCAAAGAAAATAGTAAAAAAATATCATCAAACAGGAGAATAATTTAAAATATCTCTATTCCTCGTCGTCCCACCACAAAATCAGCAATTTACTTGCAAAATCCATGGACAATTTCTTAACAAAATCCTTCAGGAATGTTCAAAACAAACATGGCAAGGTTTTACAACCCGATATCTTAAAGGAAGTAAACAAGACGGGAAGGCGGCCGGATTATGTATAAAGCTATATCGATAACCGCGATCGGATGCAGCGACACCTTATTTCAATAACAACGACTGTTCACAAAGGGACCTTATGCATATATTTATTTTAGCACATACCTTTACTACGGATATTGGTTACTTGAAGGTAAGTTTCGGGGCGTCTGTGTTATAATATAAAGTTAAGTATAAAGATGGCAAGTTTTGGGATTTTATTTCTGGGAAGATAATCATAAATAGATGAGATAAATTATTATTTCCACCATTAAGAAGATACCTATGTTGAGTAATATTTTATAATGTTTGTTAGAGTAGCTATTCAGTTTAGTAATTCTACTAATTCAGTCTATCTCTTCCTGTAGTCACTTAGGTGCCGTAAAAAGCATGTGAGCTGGCCTATTCTGTAAAAATCTCACCGTGAAAACTTAGGTGAAGTGAGTTTTAAGTGAGCTGTCAGTTGTGTGAATCCTTAGCTTCAGGTGGAATGACAGCTCACTTCAAGCTCACTTTACCTAAGTTTTCTCGGTGAGATTTTTTAAAAATCACATCGCTGATACATTACTCCTAACTTCACTGCATTCAATTGTATTTAGTCATTTACCAGAGGTAGTCTCCAGTAAACTTTCCACGTAACAATGAAATAAAAACTGCTTCAAATCGTGGGTACTTATGAAGTAAAAGTTGACCTATACCAAACATCCTTACACACTTCAAAAATCGCATAAAACCTGGACTTCAAACGCGTTATACTCGTCACATTCTCACCTATACCCTTAGCTCAACATTTTCATGAAACAAACATAAAAATATAACATTATTCAACACGGCTATAAAAGTCAAACGAATGACTACTCGGAATAATTTTACAGGGTTCAAGTAAAAACATTTACATGTATAATGTGTCGTGTATGAGATTTATAGTAACGAGTTCATAGGTAACATGGATTAGCCGAGAACGAGAAGAAACTGTGTTTGAAAAGATAAAAATACTGTTTGAAGAAAAATACATGGAGGTCATAGATTTCGTTGTTGAAGATGGTAAGTATAATATACTTTAAGTCGACAATGGGATTATAGCATTGAATAAGAATCAAAAGGTTGAAAGTTCAAATCTTGACCCGTTGAACTATGGTAGATATAGTTAACTTAACCCAGTGGTTTACACAAAAGTTGTAGTAAGATGGAACAAAAAGTAAGTATACAAATAGAGTCAAATGAAACAAATGAAAATGAATGGTTCTATCAACATTCGATTTGATGTATGTATGTTATTTTACTCTTGAAGCTGTAAATTAAAGTTATATGTTTAGGTAAATATCACGGTAAAGTTTTTGAAAGGTGCCCACAAATTTGGTCGATTTTTGACGAATGACAAGTGTTTCCTATAGAACTTATTCGTCAAAAGGGACAGCATTACGGTCACTAAAGGAGATAAGTAACCAGGGTCGTTGGATATAGTTGAAGTTTAGTAAGAATCAAATGGATACTTTCGAAAAAAAAAAAATTATTAATAGAAAACAAACAGTTCTTTTATCAAATTAAATTTTATCCGAAAACATCCATTCAGTGACTTCGCCAAAAGTCTGTACTTAGGCTCCTTTAATCCTTCCTCCGTTATTCACGATATCTATTTGAAAACACTTTGCGTTTTGTTGTAACCTGAAAGAAACAAAAACGAAACGATAGAAAATTCAAAAATCGACCACTCAGCAATGAGGGTGCAATCAATTCAAAAGCTTGCTTGCGGGCATTTTTATTCTCTTGTCCTGCGTATCGATCTTCCGTTGATGCACGTAACGCCATCTATTAGGTGGTAACGTATACTAGGGGAGGTTTTACGAACTCTTTGCACGCTATACTCTTTGTTTGGGTATTATACTGAATGTTATGAATTAAGGATATAATTAAAGTTGTTTTGATAACTCTATTGTTGTTGTTATGTGTAATGGATTGTTTTGGTTCGTAAGTTAAATAATTAGTAGGTAAACATGATTTGTTAAAATACACGTTTAAGTAAAAGCAATGTGGAAGCCTGTAGAAAATAAGTACTTAAAGGATATTTGGATACCAATGGAACTTTTAAATTCATAATATGTACTTTCTGAGTTTATCTTAGACATACCTAACTGACATCGGTGAAGGAAAATAACATCGTGAGGAAACCTGGAGGTCTACTCCGAAGTGACACATTCGAATGATCGGATCGGACCGACACATGGCTGAACCGAATATTATTGAAAAATGCGACGAAAGTTCGGATCGGCTCAGTTGGGTCAGGTCCATAGTCAATATTCGAGAGAGTGTAGGAGTATAGGATCGGGACCGACCGAACCAAATGGAAACTTCGTAGCAAGCAACGGCCGAACATTCGGCCGATACGATACATTTACCACTTCGGAGTAGACCCCCTGGACTTATAGTTAATATAAGTCCAGGTAAATCGCCAACCCGTCTTGAGCAAGCTTGGTGATGTTCGTGCCTTTTCTGTAAGTACCTAAGCCTTTGCCCTGCAGTGGGACAAGAATAGGCTGGTATTATTATTAATAGGCTGGTATTATTATTATTATGGATGGATGATGAAAAACTTTTAAGCCGTTGAAATCCTGTTTCACAAAATATATTATGCTTTTCTTTATTAATTTAGCGATTGATTGAACCGTTATAGACTTAAGTGTGCCTACATACCTATTAGTATAATTACCGTTTTACCCAAACCATACAAAATGCAAAAAGATGAAAGGTAGATAGGTTAAAAATCATGATTTTGCTTATATACTTCATGTTCACATGAAACTTATTATTGAATAAATATTCAACACTTATATTTTTACAAAAAAAAATAAACATTTTCCAATTTCACGTCCTACTACCAAATGACCCTTCTATAACCCACCTACATTCTAACTGGGTAGCTACATAGTTAAAACATAACAACAACAAAACAAACAGCACGGTCGCTAGCGGCGACCATGCGTGAAACTACCCGCGCTCCGTTGAACACGTACATCTCTATACACTGCTATACACACCTAGTTTATGTAGGGATGTTGGTATAGGACTATAGGTACCTACCTACCTAGTTTGTGGAGTTATGCTGTTTAGGAGCGGAGGTTAGGAAAATTTCTAAAGCCTTGAAAACCGTCGCAAGAGTTAGCGTTCGTCATTTGTTTCTAAGATTTAAGTTTTGAATTCCAGTGGTAGATGACACTATAGCCCTTCTATTTATAAACTTTGCCTAACGTTAAGTACCTACTGATTAGTGATTGTATCATACATTTTTGAGGTTTAAACGTCTGTTACCTTTAAGTAAAGTTTATAAATAAGCCCTCATGGTCTCATATGTTTAGATGTTGAAACGTACACATAGTTTATGTAAGGATATAAATATGTATAGAACCTATACTTGGGTACGTTGTATACAGCATGTGTGTATAGGAGTAGATAAACGTCGCAAGAGTTTCGAAACGTCAGTTGTTTAGATAAAGCTCTCCGATCCTAAACGCAGCAGCGGTAGAAAAAGTAATAACTAAGTAATACTTTGAAAAAGCGACGGATTCGTTTATTTTATTGAATAAATCAAAGAAGAAAATTGGACTGTTTTATCAGCCAACTTGGAATCTTTTGGAGACGGAAGAGTTCATCTTTGGAAATTTCCAAACAATCACCTACCTTCTTAAAATGCAATTTTATGAACCACAGTTACCACAAAAGCTAACCATACTGAAAAAAGGTTGAATATTAGGTAAACTTTATCTGTTATTAATCATCTTACTCTTAAAGGAATTTTCTTCGTGACAGCGGAGCTAAGTTAAGTTGATTTACCTGCTAGTAAAGTTATGTAAACGTTAAGTCCAAAAAATATTACTCGTGTACCGTAGTGTTCCTTATGAGTTACTAGCTGGGCCAATGACTACGTTCGCGTGCTGTTGAAACATGGGTTTTATTTTTTTTTGCGCGTAAACCTAATTATTTTCCTTTTTTCTAAAATAAAAGTAGCTACTCTAACTTACTCCTTATAACCTGCATCTACCAGTGAAAGTACCGTCAAAATCGGTCCAGCCTCCAGCCGCTTCGGATATTAGCCTGAACAAACAGACAGACAGGATTTTTTTCAAAAAGTTTGTCTTTTTGTTTTAAGTACCGTATATAATACTTTCATATGCATTTAGTTAAAAGCTAACAGACACTTGTCAAGTGTCAAAAGTGGAATGTAGTTTATGTGTAAACATAACACTCTTTTTTCTTACCTATTGCAGTACTGCTACCGTCTGATGACACGATGATTTTCATGACATTTCAATGTTCACGATAAAGATCTACGTTTTGGAACGGGCTAGCTTCATCTTTTTGCTTTGAGTTTGATATTCTGAAGGATACTTTTGTATTGTTCTCAACTGTTATTTATAATGTTTGAACAGTAACATTTACCGTCGCAAAACGTGATAGTTTTTCCAAAGACTTCGTCGGTGGTGAACTAAGGACCAAATATGGGAATCATCCGTTCCTTTTAAATTCTACAATGCGTTCACCTATCAAACACCCTGACCACCCCTTCACTGGACCGTATAACAAATAAACGGGCTACAGTGCAAAAGTTATTACTTCATACGGAAGGGCTATCCACTGGGGAAATCCAACAGCTTCCAACATTTGCATGACTGACCCTATGCCCGTTAATACCACCATTCAAATAATATTTGCATCTAATTGTAAGCCATTGTTATATCATGGGAATAGACGTATATGGTGAATGGTCTGTTATGTATGTATACAATGGTCAATACATAGAACAGATGAATATTACAGCGTGGGTCGTAATTGGTTTATAGTTGGGAATATTGAAATGTCATGTCCAGTTTGGTTACGACTGTCCGGTATGAGTAGCGTTTGGAATTATAATATTTGAGTTGATATGAAAATGTGGATACCTAAGCTTGTTTTGTAGGCTGAATAATTATTGATAGTGTGGTTTATACATGAAATAGACGATGTAAATTAAGTCTTGGAAACATGATCAAGGCTTGTGTAATTTAGCAATAGAAAGGACTACAGCCATTCTAACAAACTCAAGATTTATGTCATTAGAAGTGGCTAATCCTA
Source organism: Apamea crenata (assembly GCA_949629185.1). Taxonomy (NCBI): domain Eukaryota; kingdom Metazoa; phylum Arthropoda; class Insecta; order Lepidoptera; family Noctuidae; genus Apamea; species Apamea crenata. The sequence goes on along the minus strand of OX451363.1, from coordinate 11,886,206 downwards.
CACTTAAATGCGGCTAAATGTCAATTCGATATCAGAAAAGTATTTGACCATAATGTCGCCATTAGGACCAAAGTGATGATTAGGCACATTACAAGTCTGTATAAAAGGACCAGAATTGCCAATTCAAAAACTTAAAGGTCCATTAGCAACCATTAACCCAAACAACATGCATCAAAGGCTAATTACGAACATTTCCAATAACGTAACAAAATCGAAAACGAAATTAAAAACACATAGTGTTCGGGAGGGGAGAAAGGGGGGTGAAAACGCGTAAGTTCCGTTTTCCGCGGCATTGGGTACAATTTGAAATATTTTACTGCTGTTGTAACGACTCGATGGTACTGTGAGGGCCACTTATATATCTCTTTTATCTTTTGTTGGCTCGCCCCTCGCCCTCAGAGGATAAGTTTCCAAAAGGGGGTGTTTTTTTAAACGGGGTGTAATACAGTGGACTGTGGACACTGTCCGGATTAGATTGTAGTTGTAGGATGATGGGATGGGAATGATGATTGTGGGAACTTTGCTGTCAAGCTGTTTTTGTTTCCCGTTTCCAAGAAGTTTTGGGAAACTCTGATACAATGTATTTTTAAGGAATTATTTTTGAAGAAAACCATAAGGAAGAACGTTAGAACACGATGTTATTTTTAACAATAGTAATGAAGACCTCATTTGCTTTAAAAAGTAAAAATCGGAATTAAAAATTCAAAAATGATTAAGCCGATTATAATTTATCCCACCACATTATGCAAAACAAGACATTCTAACAAGAACCCAATAACTTAACGAACACACCCATACATTCTAACTATTTTAACACCAAAACAGTCATCATATACCACGGTGTCCACCGTACATAACAGCCGAACGGCGACATAAAGCTAATCCCACAACTGAATAAATCTTAGCTGTAAGATGGCTAAATCAACTCGGTATCTCGGCTCGGATCTCTGTAGGATGCTGTTTTATTGTACCGTCTTGCCCGTACCTACAACTGTCTTGATTCACCTTATCTCTTTTGTTTTTAGTTGTGGACTATTTTAAGGGTGTATTATTATTGTGTTTTGGTGACTTTGTGAGCTTCTTAAATTGGTAGGAAATCGTATTTACAATAGATTGTGCTTCTTTGACTAAAGTCGTGAAATTAACTACTGATATATTAGAGGTTATGTTTTTAACCTTTCTGGTACATACATATTCTAAAAATCTCTGCGGCTGACTAAACGGTAGGTAGATAATACTTGAAATTATTGCCTTATTAGCGAAATAGTAAGATAACGTCGCTGTACAAAGCAATACTTTAACATCATCGTGATATTTAAATGTTAATTCGTGTATTTATTTTCTACACACCTTAAAAGATTCAAATGCCTCACAATGTGTGTATTTAAAGCAATAGCGTTAGAATAGACACCTTTCACCCGCATTATCTGCGCCGTCCATCATAACCGGTGCCCAACTATTAAACGTGCATTTGTTCACGTTATTAACATGTCGTGACGTTATTTTATTGCACACAACTGGTTTCCCAAGTGTATTCCTTACTTTACTGCTAATATATTCATTATAACGTATGCCTTTCCCATCGTATTAAAAGACATTATATAAATAACTAAACAAAACGGGGTCTAGTCCTCTTGTGGAATAACTTACGTTGGGACGAACAATAATTTAGGCAAAAAACAAAATATGACTACACGTTTTTTTTATTTTCGGTAACGTCTTGATTAAGTACGGACCACCTGCCTGGTCCTACCTTTGGGACTCAATAAATAAGTCCAGGAATATATTAATGGTGGCATAAAGATTATGTTGAAATTCAAGTGTGCCCTCTATGGTCGATTATTTGTAATAAATCCGATGGATGGCAAACGCTTTGTTTCTGCCGAAGACTGTTTAAAAATGACATTTTGGAAATGTGCCCTTTTTTGTACAATATATTGTAAAGTTGTCAGGCAAGTTGTTTCAATATTTTGCCGATTGAGTCATCGTCAGTCGTCAATGAAGTATAGTTTTAATGTGAAAATAAGATGATTTAATAAAGTCATTACTGAAGAAAATGGTCATGATGAGCTGAAAAGGTATGCGTGAAAATAATTATATTTGAAGACGATGAGGCATACGGATTTATGTATTCATTTGAAAGACACGTCAAGCTATCATGCAATTGTTTTCAAGGCATTTTTAATCTTTTATCAGGTTAACAAATTATATTTTCAACCATACAATTTTTGCTGCAATTTCTCCCATAACACTCATATAAGTTTATTTACTGTGTGTTTATACGCACTGAGCTCAAAGGGCTCATAAAATAACATGATTTTTTAAACGTTTTTGTCCACCTTTTACTTCAAAGTGAACCATTTCTCTGCAACAAAAAAAGAAACGAAATTCCAATCCATTTTGTCGGCTGTAACAAAAGAAATGCGAATCCATAATGAACGTGCAGAATCGCATTTCACACACAAAAAAAGATAGCTATTCGCTACATTGTGGTTCACATTATATCACATCGAGCTCAATACACTTCAGGTAAATAGTCGTAGGGTCTTCCCTTCGCATTTAAATCATCCTAGACACATTTCAACTTTATATCTAATCGCAAATTTATTGTTCTGGGGCACGGAGTGCTACGAATTAACAATGAACAAACTATTATTACATATTGAGATATATTCGCGTGGTAAATCATGTCGGCCATTGTGTGAGGGAACATGAGCACTTTTATGGGTACCATGAGTGGTAATGAAGCGGTTTCCACTACCACATAATGGTTTGAATGTCGCGTAAATTGATTTTTATTTTTTGTTTGACGTTAATGATTGACATGAGAGTTTGTTTCGAGCCAAGAATGATTCTCCTCGACGCTTTTACGAGTTGAATGACGTGTTCATCGATAAATTTACGGTGTTGTGGGATATTTGGGCAATTTTATGAGTCATTTGGTGATACTAAATGTCCATATGTTGTATAGTGTGTTAAGTTACTTGAGGTGAACTGCTACTGAATTTAGAAACAATTTTGGGGACCTTTCTGAGATTTTATAGAATTAAAATGGTTTTATGAGCAATTTGTGGTATATCTATTCCTTAAGCCTAAACTAAAGGTACCTTCAGCCGTTACTTACCCTGATTTTCTTATTAATATAAAGTAAAACCACTACGAAACCTATATTTATCTTATTTTTATTCTACTTAAACCTATTGGGAGTGCGTCATGCTGAGATATTTACTTGAATTCCCAATAACTTGTATTTAATTAATTCAAGTTTGAATTGCTTTTAGGCAAAATAAAATAACTTGATTCGAATAAACTGTTATGCTACTGCTTCTATTTTATTGTCACAAGTAAATAATTTTTGTTGTTACGTTTGAAAAGTTAATTAAAAACGCTTGTCTTTTACTTTGTTTCATGTGTCAATTAATTACTGGCAAAAATGTATATAAATGGCAAGTGGACAATTTAAACAGGATTTCACACGTAACCTATGTTTTTCGAAGTTAAAATACTACCTAGGAACCTATTTAATAAAATTTTAATATAAATTTTATTGTGTCATTTAGGCTAAGAATTTGTAGAACATACAATAATCTACATTATAAAACAGGATTATTTAGTCGTAGGTAGTTTTATTCCTATTTTTCTTTTGTTATTGTAGTACCCAGTTATACTAAGTAACTGTGCATTTACTTATGCATGTATGAATGTAAAAACTGGTAGCTGCACTTCGTGATGATTTTTATGAAGTTATCATATAGTTTAATAACCATCTTTTATAACATTAAATTGACATGTAATGGTCTCCGTCGGAATCATATTTCCGACGCCCATTATTTTCCAAAAACAAAAAGTTCAACTGTTAGACCAATACATTTCACAGATTTCAAGGCAACAGAAATAAAGCCTTGAAAATACCCTAGCTACCTCCTTTCTATTCCCTACATTTAAAATTGAAAAACATGCAACATTGTAGCCTTTCCGTTCCGTGCGAGCGTAGCGTCCTCGGCGAAGGCTTCGCGGGCAAAACATCAGTCTTACGGCGGGCGGCGCCCAAACCTATCCGAGCACTGCCATTGGCCCGCCATTCCCCGCCCAGAAACACCTACAATTATATTTATAATGCACACGCTGAAATAATTTACATTTCAGCTGAATTTGCTACCATTGGGGGTAATTGAAAATTTGTAGTATTGACCCTACATGGCCTACGATGGGATTGGAAAGTTTAAGTGATTAGTTTTGCGAGTTCCCCCCATTATTTTCGGGGACTTTTTTGTTTCTGTGTGAGACTTTTAAATGGGGTATTTTATTTTATAGAAATAAAGGTTTATGAAAGGTGAAATAGATTTTGTTCGACTTTTATTTATTCTTGAATTGGAATAACCTTGCCTGGTCTTCCAATACAATTGAATGAGTAGAACCTTCCTTTCTTGTAAGATTTTGAACTCTTGACAATTTTAAAAGCCTAAATTGTATAGTAAATCATAAGTCTAACAACCAATCTTACCAAGGGGTATCGTTTTACCGAGTGACTGGGTTGTTGAGGATGATATGAGTAGCTCCATGTAAAATACTGGTATACAGCTGCATCCGGTTAGACTGCAATCCGATCCCAACATATGTAGGTGGGAAAAGGCTAGGCAGATGATGAAAAGCCTGAATTGATCGCACCTATGTACAATATCCAGACATAATTAATTATTTTTTAAATACCAAGGCAAAGTGTACCTAAGTACTTATCGCCATTTGTGATGGCAGTTTTAAATGGCCTATAAGATTCAGACATTCACTAAAGCCTTTTTATATTGATACCCATGATCAGCATTAGACTAATGGACCGATATTATGATGACATCTCAAAATTATTAATGCAAAATATTTAAATACTTACTTAATTCACAACTAGACTTTAAAAATTATAACCCAAATTACAACATCCAAAAATGTGATTATTAAACGATAAGGTTAATTAATAGTCATTAATGAAGCTCTGTTTTATAATTATGAATGTTGATATTAATCTGTCTATTTTAGTACGATATTATAATTTTGTAATTATTACATCCGTGGTCTGGGAACGGTGTTAATTTAAAGTGGTTCAGTTTACCACATTTATCTTCGTAAGTTTATTCATTTTTCTTATATATATATAGCTACGTAATTGTGTTTGTTTTTAAAACAAAATAGGTAAACTTAGATTAGTTTGGAGAGCAATTTTGTGTAAAATTGCAAGTTTTAAAATCTACAACAATAAGAAGCAAGTTATTCGATTAATATAATTCGTTAGTTTCTCTTGAAGATTTCGAATTTTCAGGAGCTTCATTTTTGTACTTATGCAACCTGCTACCATGCATAATACCTACCTAAGCCTGTCTGGTTAGTGTAAAAGCGGAATCTTGTAACCAATCAGATTCAATATACAATTCCATTGTTTCTATTACTCATCTATCTAGATGACATAATTAAATCTAAAATACCTACTACCTAATCAATAAATACCCTGTAATTACACAGCACACAACATATGATACGTAAAAGTAACTCCTGATACAAGACCCATTAATTCGCAAGCCACGCCAGCATATTAGATACAAAGGCAATAAACCCAAAGAAAAAGAAAACACGTACATTTTCAGTAGGCGAGGCTTAATTAAGTAAAGATAATCCAATAACTTTGAGCAGGGCAGTACTAGGTAAGTACGGGACCGGTTGAAATGCCACAGAGTCGATAAACACAGCATTCAATACTAATAAACCACTTGAGGTTTAATTGGCTCCACGATATAGATTTTAATTGGTCGTAAATCGCGGACCGCCCCTTAATGGCCACTGTTTGTACGTGTGCCGCACAAATCTTTGGGTTTAAGCTGTGTGCACACTTATGGTGTGTTGCAAGTATTGCAACACGTCGTCTTGTGCCAATACCAATGTGTTCCAGACTGAATTGTGTCTTATTAAGTCGATGGTGACTAGATTTTCGATTATCTGTTAGTCAGCTCTATGCTTTAGAAATGAATATTTGAAGTCTAGTAAAGTTTATAGTTTAATTTAGTTCGGTCTTGTATTAGATTTAAGTTTGAGGTCTTACTGAAATAAGCTCTTATTATATTAAGTTTGTTTAGATTGCATTAGAGATGATGTTGCTTAGGTAACTAGGTAGGTATATCTTCAAATTTATCTGAACTTAGTAATGTTTGTGCCTAATCCTACGTATTTTGCTGAATCTATCTCTTGATTTACTTAGGCGCAATTTACTATTAAACAATCATAACACTAAAAATAAATCTTACATTCTCGGTGAATGTAAGATTTATTTTAAAACCTACGTTCCCACTTTTACCTTGCATGTTCCTAATGCATTTTACATCTTAAACACTTCTAATAGATTCAAGTTGATTCCACAACCACATTTCCAAAATACCACCCACAATTGACAGGATCAGACAAAAACATTTCGAGAAAGAGCCACAAGTGTACAACATCTCTAAAACAAAGATTTTTCCACACCCAGCAGATATACTGCGGACGCAGGAGCTGCTATCTCGTGCATACGTCTTCCATTGGTTTAATGGACTTATCAGGTAAGTATTTCACTGGATAATGATGTTATATTCGTCGTACAATGTTTATTTATGTACCTCATTTGCGACTTCTCTTTTGTATAAGGACCTTAGTCTGATTCATACCTACAATGTACCGAAGGTAGTAACTAATGAGGAGTAAGGTTACTAAGGTATATAACTAATGACTTATTTATCCTAAAGGTGGTGGCGAATTTGTTTCTACATGGAAATTCCAGATTGTTTTTACGTTTGAGTTTAACAGTCATTTGGGTAATAAAAATTGTAAGTTGATGAAGTCATCTTACAGAACAATTAATAGGTATAGTATAGGTATTGCCAGGACCAGCTGCAGCAAGGACTACCTCCACAAGTGGACGGCTCAGACCTCCGGTGTGTACGCGGCGTCTCTCCACAGACAATGGCTTACCTCCCATCTTGCGCCGCAGATTGTCACCTGCATACGCGAGGACCAGTGCGTAATGGCTGCGTCAGCGAACGGTATTCGCGTTGCTAAATTTTGGGCCAAACCAATCTAAAAAAACTATAATTATATATTTTCGTGTTATTTTTGCCATCAATACGCTAAGAAGAAGAGTCCTGGTGCAGAAAATATTTGTACACGTTTCTTAATTTTTTTGTTTTTTTCGTTAGCCTACATTCTGTCCCACTGCTGGGCCAGAAGTGGGAGACAATGTAGGCTAGACAGGGAGACTTGTCTGTCCCTGTCTTGTGCGATCTGTCCCTGCAAACGTTACCAGATCGTCACACCACCGTCGCCGTGGTCTGCCTCGACGGCGATGTCCTCCCTCAGGCGTCCAGTGAGTGACGATCTTTGCCCATCTCTCCGGGTGCATTCGCGAGACGTGTCTAGCCCACTTCCACTTCAGCCTGGCTGTTTTTCTCCAACATCCGCTACTTGACCTAATAAATAACATGTATCTAACAAGATCGTTTTAATTCTGGTAAGATTGAAAACCCTAATAGGTTCTAGTTTGAAAAGTTAAGGGACCTCGATATTCCGCGGTCGTGGCGTTCAGCACCTTAATTGCGTAACACACTATCAATCACAATCTGAATCATTTGTAGGATATTGCTAATCCATTGCTTCATATGTTCGAAAAATCGTATATCGCAATGAATGTTGTTGAACTATCAAAATGGAAGCCATTCCTTTTGTTGCTGTGTTACGCAACTACCCCGCAGTTTACTTTTTCAGCTCCTGAACAACAGAACCGCAATCACCATACCTATTCAGCAAACGGATTGCGGATAGCACAAGGTGTTTTCCGTAATGTTTTTAAAGTTTTTCCTTCTTGTTGGCAGGGTCATACGAGATAGACTGCTTCTGCCGGTTTTAACTAGGCGATAAGCTTCCAGGGCTGACTGCCCAAGGTACATAGGACACCAAGATACGTAGGTGCAGGTACCTACTGATCTATCGTTGCTCAGGAAGCTCTTTTGTTGCACTCTCTCTCTTTAAATGAAGGTGTTAAGATGAGACGGAAAACTGCATAGTACTAGATAGGTTACAGGATTGTCATCGTAAAGAAATAATAATTCTAAAGCAACTAAGCTCACTGGGTCACCACTGCTCTCAAAACTGTGAAGGAAAACATCGTGAGGAAACCGGCATGTCCTAGAACCATAAATTCGAAGACACATGTGCCTTACGCCAGTCCACACTGGCCCGCGTGGTGGATTACGGCCCACTCCTTCTCACCGCGACGATGCCTGTGTCCCAGCAGTAAGTACATTATACGCTGATTATGTTGTTATGACTGTTAAAAACTCATTTGAGGTAAGGCTGTCATCAGACGGACTGCAACTCAGCAACCGCGCGCAGTTAATATACCTATTCAACTGCATGCAGTTGTACGTTCGACTTCGTTCAGTCATGATATCAACTTCACGCAGTCGGCTGCAGTCGTATAAAGTCAATATTAACTGCATACAGTCGTGACTTCAACTTTACGCCGTCGTCGGCTACAGTCGTGTAGTGTCGACGCACGCTGTCCAACGCTAACCGCATACAGTAAGAGAAGTAACGTTTGTGCTTCCATTTCGACGTCAAATCTTACACTGAGCTCCTGGTCTAGATGCGTGGCGGCTACTGCGCAAAGTCATATCAGACTGCAGATAACTACATGCAGTTGAATAAATCGACTGCGCGTGGTTGCTGCGATGCAGTCCGTCTGATGGCAGCCTTAGACTCTACTTTATAACAATAGCCCTATCTGTGATGACAGATTGCTCCCAGTTCAATGTCAACTTCTCTCAAATTTACAATCTCGACAGAAAAGAAGAAATGAACAATAGAACTTTTCGCTATGACTCCAGCCAAAAACTTTATTTCCTCAATATTTTGACACGGAACAGAACATTTCCCTGATTTAATGTTCTGATTTGCAACAAAACACCTACAGATTGTATCTCCCTGTTCGTCCAAAAACAAAACAAGTGAGTATATACACGCCTCGCCCATAAAGGGGTAGCTAGGAACGATTTAATCAACCGATAAAAATTGTCGAGAGTCTCCGCTAGATGGCGGGGTAAGATAAAACCTGGCTCCTATTTGAGGATGTATAAGTCTTGTACATATGTTTTTTTATGCGTAGGTACAATATTAAACGCATTGTAGGCAATAACAGCGTTATCTCCATATGAATGGCGTATCTACATAATTATCTAACGGTGGGTACACTACGAGACCGGAAAAAGACCAAAAATGTTGTTTGACGGTGATTTTGAAGTGATAAATTTTGGTTATCTTGGATGGTCTTAAGTTTAAGCTTAGTCATAGCTTGTAACTTTGTGAACATTGTGCAAATAATATTGAAATATTGTTAAAGTATTATTAAAGGTAGTAGTAGTAGTAGTAGTCAACAAAAAAGTTAAAAAAAAGTCAAAAGTCAAATCATTTCTTTCAAATAGGCACTGCCTTAAGTGCCTATTTGTGTAAATTTTGTCCAAAAGGGCCTCCTTTTGAACGACAAAATTTACAAAAAATAAAATTGATTCTAGTCGCCCTTTCCAAAAGGTTTTTTCGTATGGTGGGCTAGAAACTCCACCGTTACTCCTTTAAAATGTTATACAATATTTGGTATACATTAATCATATAAGTAATTATAGGGTAAGTCGGTGTAATATGCCAGTGCGGGTAAGATGCCACAACTCTGTATTTTCTAATCCTATGGCACAGACGGCGACACAGTGCGCATTTTTTGCTCCACTCGGCCTTTTCTCAACGTGGTTCGGACGGGGCGGTGATATAATTATTTTTTATTTAATTTTTAAGGTAAGAACTGAAAATACTGTACTTTTTATAAAATTTATGTAATTTAAAAGGCCGATCAATCATTTCTTCCTAATGTTTATCGATGGATCGAGTTGATTTAGTATTATTGACTTCATGACCTTAGGTGTTAGGTTGCTAATTTCGTTCACGAGGACGCCATTTTTATTTGACGTCATGTGACAGCTAGTTTCATGTGTTGGGGTGATATGCCACTTGATATAGCGGGGCATGATGCCATGTGGCATTTTACCCCTACCGGGTGGCATCTTACCCGTAAGGCTATTTTGAGCTTCTTATTTTATTTTTTTAGGTTTACAATGCCTCGCCGGTACGTACGCAAGACTGAGCGAGGATCATGGACGGAACATAGTTTATTGAGTGCTGCAGAATCTATATAAAACTAAATAAAACCTATTCCACTGATGCTTCAACCTAGAACATCAGCCCGCAAACAACATGCGCAACTGCTTACAAATAAAGACCACATTGAAGAACTCAGGCGAAAAACTATTTTACGAAAAAAAAAACCAGCCAAAAAAAGCCCCACCCAAAAAGAAAACCAAAATAACCAAAATTAAAACAAAAAACGAAAGTGAGAGTGAATCATAAGCTGATTCTCTTCCAGATCTAGATGATTCGACAAATGGAGAAGAAGATACGGACAGTTATTGTGGAGTCTGTGCATTATATATTTTTATGATAAAAATGGACCTAGGTGCGATTGGGTGCAATGCTCTTCATGCAAGAAGTGGATGCATGAAGTCTGTTGCCAGAGAGGAGATTGCCCAATATGCATGACTGATTAGAAACTGATAATTAAAAGTACAAAATATTAAAATAACTTTAATAATGACAATTTAATTATTAAAACTATATTAAAAATGTAAAACTGATTAATTTTATGTAACTAATTGTTGACTGATTAGTATTAAGTAAAATGGTGCATTTATGTGATGGAAGAATAACACTATTGTTACACGCATCTTACCCTCAGGCGTGTTGCATTTTACCCACGCATGTGGGTGAGATGCCACTTTTTTGAGTTTTTATAAATCTTTTATTTTAATTATTTAGACGTGTAAAATTTGAGTTTTTGATATGTTTACAGATTATTAATAAAGTACTGATGATTACCACGATGCAAAGTTTTTTATTTTAATTAATTTTTATTACTAATTTGTACTTTAAACCTTAAGTATGGCGTCTTACACCGACTTACCCTATGCGAAGATGATGCACCTAGAATAAAGATACTTTACCACAAAAAGTAAAAAATAATCAAAAATAAAGCAATGACTGGGAAATTAATTATGTGATGTGATGTCATGGTGCTCCCATATTTACAAATATTGTAAAAATAGATCATCATTTCATCATTCTCCTGCCCTTATCCCAAATTATTTGGGGTCGGCGCAACATGTCTTTTTCTTCCATACTCCTCTATTAGCCGCCATCTCGACAGTCACCCCCTTTCTAACCATATCATCATTCACACAGTCTATTGTAAAAATAGATGATTTTCCTAAAATTCAATTTTAACAAGTTTGTGAGTAACAAGGAATCAGGTATTGTTTGGGTAAGTTGGACCTATTTAAGCATTTTCATCATGAAGAACGGCTCTTACAAAGCCCTCGTAGATTCTCTACAAAAGCTCTACATGAAATTTGATGAAAATTCAATTCATTTCATCACTCCTGCTATCGGTTTAATCGATCATCAATACGTCATAAAAGCTTGGTAATTATGATCATGTAATCTTTCAGCAATGGCAAATTTATAATAGCACCGATTGTCGGTTCAATAAATCGGCCTATAAAAGGGATTAGATACATAATCATTCACATAATTAACCCGTTGAACGCCGTAATTACAGACACAATTAAAAAGCCATTGTGTCTCGCGTGGATCTACGTTCCGGCATATGAAGGGTTAAAAGCATTCTGCATGTGTCTTTCTCTCAGGCAATCTTTCAGTAAATAAGTAGGTACCTAAGTACTTAGTTAGCTTAGTAGTAACTTAGTACCTAGTTAGCTTTTTATTTTAGGTGACCAATGAAACTGTCCACAATGCAGATCTTTGGAAGAAATAAACCACATTTGGATAGATAATTGTATCACCTGCTGATCTACACACACATTACTCTTGCCATTTAGATAACCTACCCCATTAGTTGAGCACCTGCCAACAACAAAAACTGAGGCAAAAAATTAAGGCGTGGACGACTGTCGATAAGGGCTAAAAAATAATTGATTTAGTACCTACCTATAAAAAATCAGATTTCTCGTCGTCCGTTTAGTTCTCAAGGGAAAAAGATTTTATCCGTATTTGAACGACAGATTTACAAACCTTCAGGACCTGTTTCGCGACTCCATGATTACCTCCAGATAAAAAAACAATCAGGTAGGTAAACTAAGGAAAAACGCACCTATATCAAGGTAACTATATTCTAATGGCTTCAATCATGGAGGTAACTAAGTTTAATGTCAATTTCCGCCATCTTGGTAATAGAACACATGGCTCAATTACTTTTTATCACACCCTTATATTGCTACATTAAAATAATTCGATTTAGTTTTCAATTTTAACTGCCATTTAAAAGTAAAAAACAGAAGCTTATTGATTACACAATTTAAATGGATATTGTCTAGAGGTATTTTTAAAGATCTTTTGATTGGCTATTTAGATAAAATAAATATAAAACCACACTTACGGAAATAAATAGGTGTAAAAGTAAATTGTTGTTTACCTTAACGTCCAGTTATCGGCATTTGTATCTTGAAAACGGCTGACGCAATAATCTGAAACAATAAATAAAATTGAGTTTAAACGTGTTGTTTTATTTTACAACTAAATTACCAGCAATTTATATTACAAAAAAATGTTTGTTGAACAAAAGTTCGAAAATAGTTGGGACTTTTTTTGTCTTATGGCGGCTTCTTTGAACGGTGAAAGCTGTAAACACAATTGCGTTAGTCATAAAACCCTTCCGTTTTAAACAGCCCCAGTACCGTTTTAATTTGTCAGAAAAATATTTCTACCTACCAATTTTTACTTAGTTCAGTTTTTACTTTGTAAGTGAGTGTCAGTCTTAGAAGTTTTTGATGTGACTAACGGATAAATTAATATAATAGCATTATCAGTGTGATTTATAATCAATCTGCTACATATAATTTTCACCAAATAAAGTGCAAAATAGTGTACACCAGTGCAATAGAAATAAACCAGAGAGTAAACTTCAATAAGACGATTGAAGAACTAACAGTAAAGTTCTTATTCTTTAGGTAAGACAGTTCATTCATTTTAATCTCATTTCTTTTGGCCTATATTTAAAACTGAAATAAAAAGAAATGCAACTTTAAAAAATATAAAACAGCACCATCTATTGGCGACAGTAAAATTTACATTGACCACTTGCTAACTGCTCATCCGAAAATTTTTAAATGCCTGCCATCTATGGTCATGCGCGCGCATTATTTGCACTTGGAGTTACCTCGGTGCACTCGCTGCGTGTTTAGTATCGCGAGAATTCGCTAGAGGCTGATAGTGTTGCAATGCTGAGTGTACACCAGCATGTTTGTTGTGAATTACTGCGGTATTTACTTTCACAAGTTTCATGGTTTTTATAACATGGCGGACGAGCATTTGACTGTCTTATTCAGTATAATATATGTTGTTGTATTTTGTATAAAATTTACTCTCAAAGATTATTTTCCTTGATACAGATAAAGGTTAAATTAGTTAGGTAAGTAGGTAGGTAATCAAAGTGTCTTGAAGTATAAGTTAGTCGAGTAGGTAAGCAGTTCGAATTTTATGACGAAAACTTTAGATTTCATACCCTATCGAATTGCTCCAAAACCTTCAGCACTTCAGCGTTTCATAGATAGGTACTTGAAGGATAAGGTAAAGATCAATCTTCCAAAAAGATCAACAATTAAAAACAAATAAAACTGGTATGAACTGGTATTGTTACACCAATCGTCAACAAAAAAGTCTCCCAATAGATAACAAAATTGATGCTTTGTTTACATTGATGCAATAAAATAGTTACGACGTGTTGAATAATCGTTTCCAGTTTGAGTGACCATAAATTTGTGTATTTTTAAAGTCACGCAGTTTGGAGTCAATAAAAATTTAACGACTACGAGGGTGCACGAATAAAATTGTTACGCATTGTACAGTAGTTTGTGGCTATTTTTTGTCTTATTTGTGCGCATAGTTAATTACTGTAGCTAATAAACAAGCCAATTTGCGTTCAGAAACTTGTTCCTTCATTCAATAAAATGTTTTGGCAGTTTATTCCGCTTTTACGGAATCTTTCGAGGATCTTGCCAAGTCATGTTTGTTCTTCGAGCTCTTTGCTTCCTGATACCTTATTTTTCACGTATTGTAATCTCGTGACCTCATTTTGACTGGTTACATAAACAACCCATTACACATTTTACTACCCTCGAGTGAGTTATGGTACTTACACAATTCGGCACGCGCCCATAAATAGACAAACGCCAAGAAGTTATTCCTAACGTTCCTAAAAGTAATCTATCTCGAGGCCTCACCGCAATATCGGTTTCTGAACGATTAACAGAGGGCGTGCGTGCCCTTCGCTTTTACGACATACTTTTACGACGTCGTAAACTCGGCCGTATAATGCCTATAATCTTTTTCCGCGAGGCTCCGCCCTCTGCTGATAGATGGCGCTAAACACAAAACTCCAAATCACTGTCACCGAACCAAATGTTAAAGTTTTATTGTGTGTTTCGCTAATGTGGTGTGAAATTAATAGGTAATAATGCTTTTATGGGTGCTTGTGAGCTTTATAGGGGCATAAAGTCCTGGCAGGTGAATGTAGTACCCAAAGTATTTGTTTTAAGTTGACCGCAGGTGTGTTGTGCTATCGTTTGATGGCATTTATAACTTTGTGGCAATATAAAAACGAACAAGACTTGTGTTTAGATAATAGTATATACTTTTGTGGCACCTTGAGCACGTTTTTATGTCCACATTTTGCACAAAAAGTGTTGTATGTTTCGAAACCGTTCGATAGGAATCTACTTAGGTATTTCGTTATTTTCTTTTGCAGTGTTCAACGTTCGTAGGTATCCTCTAGAAAGTCTTACACAATTTTGGAAATTGTTAGGTACATGAACTGTAAAGTTTCTTACAATAGAAAATTAAGGGATGAAAATTCTCCTTACACTCATGTTCGTAGCAAATAGGCCGGAGAGACTCTCTAGGCAAACGTAGCAATTCGCAGTTTAAACACTATGTTGTATAATTATAACAATTTCACAAATACTTAGTTGAAAAGGACAATATCCCAAGGCAACTGCGTACTAACTGAAATAAACATAAACTCTAAGGACTGTTTTGAACATCTAGACGTGGCGTACCATAGTGTTACCTAACTACTTACCTACCTAAGTATTTCAAGAATGTTAGGGGAAGAAAGGATTGGAAGGAATGATTTAGTTTTACTTTTATTTATTTATTTAAACTTTTCGCACAAAAAGCTACTAAGACTGACTTAATGCCTTAGACAAATAATTAATGCGGTATAATTGTTTTAATACTAGTTGATGAATAATTGTTTGCTGCACCGGACGACGTCATTACGTCGGCGCTGGCTGTCGCTGAAAACCAGCGCTGGGGCTCTGTCTTGCATAGGGTCGCAGCATAATGCTGAGCGATAGCCGTTTTGCGTGGATGTGACGCATGTCAACCATTTCTTATTGTTTTATTTTCTTTATTTGTTCTTATGTTCTTTTGTGCGTCATGTTTACCGCAAATAAACGTATTTTCTTTCTTTCTTTCTTTAGACATTCTCTACCGTCTACCAGTCAACCAAGGGTGGTGAAGAGATTAGATGGCAGGTGCTTTGATTGAGAGGGACAATAATAAAAAAAAGACGTGTGGCACTCGGAGACTGCCGCGGTAAAGCTATTGCATAGCATTTTTTATCAACTTATGCAATTATAATTATTAACCGTCATTTGTTTTTGGACCGTCTTTCTTTTTGGGTGTTAGGTTTTTTTCGTTACGGAATTTCTGGATTCGGTCCCCACGCTCAAGGCCCGCGATAGAAGCTATGCAATAGCTTAAAAAAAACTCTTAAAAGTACGAGTATGTATACACTAGGCTTTATTCAAAAGCGATTTACTCCTTTGTTTTTGAATGAAATATTATGCTGTTACGAACATAGCATTTTCGAACCTATAGGTTTGTGTAATGTGTCGTATTTCAACGTTGCATTCGTTATTTCACGAAAAAATCGCATTTGAAAGTCCCCAAGTGTTGACATATTGGTGCTCTTGACTCTACTCTTAACTTTATCCATCGTACCAACCCTAACGTAATTTACTTATTACCTACTGTTACTATTAGCCTGCGTTATCGCACTGCTGGGAAAAAACCTCTCCCCATGACTCCCAGTTCTTTCGATCCAGGGCTAAAGTGGACCATGGGTCGTTTGTTTTCTCCACCTTGCCCACCATCTTCTACGGGATCTGCCGCGACGCCTTCTAGCTGTGTCAGGGCTCCACGGAGGGGTTATTTTAGCCAACAGCTCATTGGGCATACGGCAGACGAGACCAGCCCAAGCCCCATTTACCTACTTATTAGGTAATTTAAAATTTACACATTTTCTATCTGCGGCAGTAAATTCCTACACAGTTGGATTATTCGATAATTTTCTATGGGTATCAAATCATTTCCTGTTAGTTGCATTATATTTTTTTGCATCCAGCAATATCAAGAACAGCAGTTGCAAAGCCTGTCAGCCTGTAATAAATACTCCCACTTCAGGACAAAAGCATTCCAAGCTTCTTGTAAAGAGAAGTAAAAAAATATATATAACTAACTTTACCCATTGCTACTTAACGGTTTCAGACCACTAAACGATATCCGACGACCATTTTCTTTTACGGAATAAAAGTAGAAACGTTTTGGTCACCCAATATTTTTGTTTTACTGAGACATAAGAACTAATTGGCGGTTTCTATTCTGCTATTCTGAAACTGCCACAAATGTTTTCGGAAACTGCCTCATATAAGTAACTAGCTTCTGCCCGCGTGAAATTTCTTGCTCCCCGACTCACCCTGTCGCATTGCATCGCCCATCCGCGATTTTTTTTTTGTTGCTTGGCCCCTAAGAGTCGTAGCGTGATGTTAAATAGCCTATAGCCTAGCCGTAAGAGTTGGGCTACCAAATGCAAAAAGATTTTTTCAAATCTGACTGGTAGTTCCAGAGATAAGAGCGTTCAAACTAACAAACAAACTCTTTAGCTTTATTACTAATACTAGTATAGATAGAGTCACGACTGGCCTACGTTTAGTGTAGCTGTAGACCTCTAAAAAGAATTGGTGACTGAAAACAACATACAGACATCGTATAAATGCTCAAAAATCTGCAAAGACAAAAATGTAGAGCCAAAAGAAAATCCATCCTTTATTTTGGTTTAAATAACTCAGCATCCAACTTTGGATCAATGTCTCGTAGTCTGAACGCAACTTTATGCAGATCCTCTCGATGACTGCTCAGCACAAGTGCTATTACAATACATTCTCTCGAAATTCACGCCTATCATTCTGACATACGTCTAGACTGAAACTATTTATCTATTACCCTCAATTACCTTTACTATCGGATCTCTCTGTCAAACACAAGGAAAAGAGAAGGATAGAACTCGTAGGGTGGTACACAGAATCCCTCCGATTTTCCATGCAATTGAATAAAAGACGTTACGGTGTGTCGACGTCACGGTAGGATTTTTATCGATATATCGAATCGGATGTAATCCGAGTTCGATGCCTGACTCGATTCATTCGATCGAGTGGTGGCAAGTTTAAAATTCATAACATATCTAACTGAAAGTTTCTGTGCACTTTACGCGAGTTAGTTTTTCAAATGTAAACATATCTTTTCTGGAGTTTATTTCGATACAAAGTGGGTGTTGTGACGTCGGTGTTCAGGGTCTTTTATTAAGTAGGGGTAATGGAAACTGTATTCTTGGACTTCCTCGTTGGTGGTAATTTACATTATCATTGTACCACTGCTTCAGGAACTGTATACACATATACGTTACTGTATTATTAAAACTTTCAATTTTCTTAGTAGTACCTACTTTTCCATTTTCTTTTCTTAGAATAGAATAGGCACTCCTTATTATGTACACCATATAAATTACAGACATAAATATAGAAATTTCACAAAGTTTGGCACACGTCTTATCGCTAAGAGCGATACCTAATACGATTTCTTCTTTCGTTTCAGTAGGAAACTGTAGGTTTATAAGTTATTCCATCAAAACGTAGACTAGATTCAATCAAGATCTTGTATGAAACTATACTAAAGTTATTAAAAAAAATAAAGGCTAAGACTGCCAAAGCTCTGTAGATCTTTTTCCGTTGAGGTTCTGAAGTGTATTATATTTTTAAAAAAGGTATTCATTTCAGTACCATTTAGTATTAAGGTTTTGCATATTTTGCTAGATATTAAAATAACCTTAGCATAAACGTTCCTACTGCTCGAACCTACAGGCCTCCTCTTTGTGAGAGGGAGTGGGCCATAATCCACCACGCGGGACCAATGTGAGTTGCTGTATACCTATTACATATCTTAGAATTCTTCAAGGACATGCCTCACTCTAACTCAAAGCATTTATTACAAATAAACCAATTACAGGCACTTTTGATTGTCAAGGGGTCGGTCAGTCAGAAAGATGAAGCTAGTTACCCATTCCAAAGCGTATATAGTAGGTACCTATGGAGAAGAATGGGCAAGAAACTTCACGGAGACCCTTTTAAACCAAAATATTGTTACATATGATTTCGATGTTATCTCTTAAAGTTATACCGCAAAAAAGAATAAAAAATATCTTAAGTAAACACCTCGATAATTTCTGCAAAATTTCCACTATTTTCTCTTCTGTTAATTCCAACAGTTTACAGTTGCATAGGACACATCGAGAATTCGACAGCCATTTCTGCAAATGCACGTTTGAGACCGCTTTATACACTGGCTTACGGGAAAATTTATGTAATGAACTTAGTTCAAAACGTTACATAGTAACACTATTTGACCCTACAATAGTCAGAAACTTGTTTTGAAGGCTAGTGTATCCCATTTTAGCTTGAAGAGGAATTCTACTACGGAGATAAAGGATAATATTCATGAAAATTCTTCAGTATACCTACTAATATACTCAATCTATGTACGTGGACGTAACTAACCGAAGAACATAATAACCATACCATTTAACAACATAGTTCTCCAAAATTAACACACACACACACACACAAAAACGAACATAAATAGGACAAATACATACAACACAACAATTTCGTCGAGTTGTTAAATTTCAAACTGTATCCATGTTTTCGCACACACATATCGTAAAATTTTATTAAAATTAAAACAAAAAGCACTTGATAGCGAGTGTGTTAGCTGAAGCTCACGGGAGGTAGACGTAGCGAAATTTTCAGTAATGGCCGCCGAAACGCCCTCCGCCGTCGTTCACTGGCGGTATTTGCATTATCGCGGTATTAATACCCGGTGTATGTAACACCATGGAATTTTTGTTGTGGTTATTGATATGGGAATATATTTGAGGATGAAAGTATGGTGTGATGGGGAATTATCGTAAGGAATGTTTTCTTGGGGTTAATATCAATTTACGTGTATCTACTGAGTGACTTTTTACCTTAATCGAATGGATTTTGTGGGAAATCTTTAACGTAGTTAAATCCTACCTACTTATTATGTCATGAGAATTGATTACAGTATCCACATAATCAGTTATGGCATGGGATTTGTTGAGAATTTCCCTGAAAATTAACGAAACTCTTAACTACAGTTGGTGTAGCGAGTTTTCCGGTATGTGTCTTAAAGTATTAAGAATCGGGACTACAATATGGTCACTATCTAATGGCTTGTAATGTTTGAAGTTTTATGAATTTCCATTAATATCGACTGCTACACACAACAATAACTTACCACTGGAACTGTAATTTATCGAATGGATAATCTGTATTTTTATGATTTGTAAGCTGTCACAGGCACCATCAGGCAGTGCCACTGCTTTAATCTATGAATTTTGAAATACCTGTACGTATAAGGAAGACCGGTGACCGGGTACTGACATCGGTGAAGGAAACTTCGTGAGGAAACCTCGACTTATAGTGAATATAAGTCTGGAATCGCCAACACGTCTTGAGCAGTCGTGGTGATCAAAGCTTCTGCCTTCGCTGTAGAAGAGGTAGGTATTTATCCTGCAGTGGGACAGCATCAGGCTGATATTCTTCTTTCTTATTTTCTTTCGTAAAAGGTAGGCGCGAATAAAAAACAAAAGACAACATCTATTTTAAGTAGTGTAGTCATTTCTATCTGGCTTCAAACAGTTAGAAGTTTTATTTGCAACTTGTTCGATTAAAGCCTGATTTCTCCATCGCTAGATAACTTTTATTCGAGGAATAAAATTGTCGTTTGACAGCTTTTGTATGAAATAACTGTCAATTTTTCAAAATTATTCCTTGAATAAAATTATCAGACGATTGAAAAATCAGCCCAAAGATTACAATATAGGAGTAGTTGTATGTTAAATCTTTTAGAAGACTTCTATAGATTTCAACGAGTGCTGTCATTTAGATTAAATGCCAAGTAACGATACACCTATGAGCTTAATAAAAGGAACGTTAAACTAAGTTATTTCCTACGCATTTTCCGTGTCCAAGTCCATTTTACAATTATCATTTTTACTACAAATTCTATGTGTAGTGAAATGTTCATGTGCTAAAATGTTAGATTATTTCCTTAATCATAGGAGGACGAGTCGAGTTTAACAAAAATTGCGTCTCAAATGTCTCAGGGAATGTTTTTACTGCTGCTGTTATTCCGGTGAAACAATGAATAACTACGTAATGCGTTGGCTAGGAGATAAATAAAAGATTTTAAAGTAATTCTGAAAATCGTTCAAAACCTACCATTTGTTCGAATTATTATGAGGAATACTTATAATTTATCATCGCTTTAAAACCGCTGGAAAATTATAAGTAAGTAAGTAGTCTCTCTTTTTTAAACATAAAACGGAACGGAAAGCGAAATATCGTCCGTAACAATATCTTACGGCTTCATACTGTATTCCGGAGCTTATCCATTCAGCCCATTTAAGTCGATCAGCCCAACAATAGCTTCGGCCAGACAAAGAGAGCTAGCCTCGGAATTTTCAAGCGATTTAATTCAGCGGAAAAACCCTTACTGATATTTTTTTCCAATTAGAGAGATCCTTTGTAAAGAGGAATCGAATTAAGCGCTGATAGCCGCTTTTATGTAAGACCTACACATTTCTAATATGGTTAAGTAAAAAGAGTAATAAGATAGAATTGTTATTGTCTACTAGGAGTTATGTTTTACGCTCTAAAGCAATTAGAATTTTACTACTAATTAGTATTTGTTTCTAAGCAAAAAACTGTTTTCGTCTTGGTTAATACACAACATATTCACTAAAGCAATTCATATAAGAGTTTCTTCAATTAGCATCTAGGTATAGATGCTCTTTGGTTATATACATAGATTTGTATTTATCAATAGCTAATCTTATTAGGTATTCATGTATACCTAACAACAGAAGGGAGGTATCTCAAACAATTAATTTCCCTAAATTTCATTAGCAACTCTTCCAATTTGCATTTAAAATGTGCGATCACGTACCTA
This sequence comes from Apamea crenata, assembly GCA_949629185.1. Taxonomy (NCBI): domain Eukaryota; kingdom Metazoa; phylum Arthropoda; class Insecta; order Lepidoptera; family Noctuidae; genus Apamea; species Apamea crenata. The sequence continues at coordinate 11,864,648 of OX451363.1, read as the reverse complement.
GGTGCCTACACAAATACCTTCCACAGCAGACTAAAGAACCGTCCGAAAGCGCCATTATTTTAATACCCTTATCAAAAAACAAGGCACATTACAAAATGGCCGCCATTTTCATGAGTTTGCGCGGGAAAACGCTCGTGAGCCAGCCTGGAAAATTATAACAAAAGGCATCTACCGCTATCTTTCTAATTATAGTAAATCACCTTGCTACGGGCGAGATAAGACTGTACACATTCTATATACAAATGTCGTATGAGTTCGGGGAATGTCGTAACTTAGTACATTTTGGTTTTGCGCGAGACGTTTCGTGGGAAGATAGAATAAGAACGGCGTAAGCGACGGAAAATTTGAAGGGAGTTGAGACATTTGTTACGAAGAAGAATTGGTTGTATTAAAGGAGGGTGAAATGGCGTTTGTTTGGTGTATGTAGGATTGTTATACGACGTTTCGTTGTCGAGTGGTGAACTCGTTCGATGAACGGACCCTCGTCTAGTACAATCGTATCGAGAAGTATCACATATTGTATTCCGCAGCGATAACTTTCGAGTTGGAAAAATCGGAAAACAAAATAAAACAGGTGACTTAAATGTAGTTGAGTTATTTTCTTGCAAGTTTGTGTTTGTTTGAAAGTAAAATCGTTTTGTTAAGAAATAGGGACATAACGATGTTGTTTGAACTAAACTTTCTTGAAGCTTTTTCTGAAGCTTAAGGAAACATTTTAACATAAACTGACTGAAAAACCTTGGAACACTTTATATTATCCCATTGATTAAAGAAACTTGTACCTATCGCCTATTTTACGGCTTAATTTTTTTTTTCTTTTTAGGATTATTTTGACGTATTTAGCATACTTAACTGAAGGTGTTTTAGATGCTGTATTATCTAATTCCTAATATAAGACCATTTCTAATACTACATTTAGTTTCGAGGCGTGAGATAAGACAAATAGGTAATGTTTGTTATCAAGCAAGTTTTTCAGGAAGATCAAGTTTAATAGGAAAAGAAAATAGTATCCGTAATGATTTTCCTATGAACTGTCCTATTGTTCTGTATACACAGATGTAAAGCGATGCACCGCACCCCCACAAATACAACCCCACCTGTTTATACGCTTGCACCCCACACACACATAGAACTACTAGCCAGCAAAGCATGACCCTCCTCGCCACCTGATCCTACAACAAAACGGACGACAAGGGGGAAAGGAGGCATTCTATCAGAGGTCTATCTTACTGGGATACACGGGAGGTGGTTGCTAAAAGGAGCATTTACTGATACAAGTTACTTGCCTGTAATGCATTTTCGTGAGAGTTGTGACAGTGACTTTCTTTATCTCTTGTAAAAGACTTGACACTTTCCATTGCTATAGGAACTGGTTCAAATAATGACAAAGGCTAGTCAGTTGTAATTTGAGTCACTACAACTAGAATCGAAAACAAGTTTCTAATTTGATGCAAAGTCGAACTCGTAGGCTCGACAATTGTTTTTTTGGTTAGTTTCCGTTATTCAACTAGAGTTTATAATCTTGTTTCTGGATTACTAGAAGCTTGAATGATTAACAAATTGGGTTAGGAAAGCACTGTATGAGATCTGCCTATTTGCTCAGGAAAGCGAAATAGTTATAATGCAGCTCTTCTTTGTAAAATCTTGTAACTTTTTCAAATACTAGGGTACCAAATTGCATTATTCAAATGAAGTTAAATACTAAATCAAATTCCTATTCACGATTATCTCATCATAACTGGCTTCCAGTAACTCGCGCTAGTAGAGTAATACTTACTGAGAATGTCTTATGCAATATCGGGAATTCCATAACTCAGTTATTGAATTGAGAGCAAGAGTTAGTCACAGTCCTTTATTTTGCAATCCATCGCATTGTGCACGGACTTGACACCCAATTTGAACTGAGTCATACAAAATGATTGCAGTACAATAAAATGGAGATATAACGATCGGAACAATATCAGTGACTTGATGATTTGTTACAATTTGAACATTGTACGAGACGGTAATACTTCTTGGTGCAAATCGCTGGATAATTTGAAAGCCTAGCTAGAATTAAACAACAGTACAGATTGCTAGCAGTATTTCATGTCCTGTTAGTTTATGGCTGCAAGCTACACTCTGAACATAATTCGATTCTAATTACTTAGATTTCAAATTGAATTTAATTCTGCATTTATCTTTAATTATATATTATATAACTGATTTAAATTTGCCAGTTTCAACTCAATCGTTGCCGATCGAGTGATTTTTATACAGGTAATTTCTTATTTGAAATTCTCGTGACGTCTAGCGACTCGCCCGGAGACTGGAATGCTCCAAACGCTGCCGGACCCTCACAAAGCGAGTGGCACAACAAAAACGAGCTGGTTAGTCGTAACTCGCGTTGGATAGTTAAGTGTACGAATAACGTCCTATATTGCGCCCGCGGCTCTGTACCGCCATACACCACGTAATACGATCCAATTAAATAGCTACGAATTTATGTGTGTACACTACGCGCCCTGAGGTGTCCTTAATTTCGTTTGTTTTAATAAACGACGAAGTAATGCGAGTTAGGAACGTTTTGTAATCGATACAATGCTGTTTCGAATGGTTACAGATTGGGACGGAGTTGTTCAACGTCGGATTTATAAAATGGGAATGTTTCTCGGAATGTTTTCACTTTAAATGCCTATTGAACTCGAGTGTAAATTGAAAATTTTGTAGAGTATCTTTTCGTAGCCGATTTATTTCCATTATGATGAAGTATGGAGAAGCGATATAAAAGAAAACCCACGCACATAACCTTTCATATTTCCTCTTTATTTCAATGAAGTTGACTCTAGCCGACAGTGCATAAAATTGCTAGGAGTCCTCAAATTATTACAACCATCTCAATAGGAAAAGGACAATTCGACCGTTTCTTTCAATATTCCTGTATTTTCCCTCGGAAAACGTAATCGACCGAGGACAGTAATATTACATTTTGGTATATAATAACGATTTTCCTTCCCAATGGCAATTCGTCGTTATTGGACGTAAAGTAAGAACGAACGGTAGCTTCAGTCGAAACGAACATAGGTAATAATAATATAGTTATTGTTATACCTTCCCTTAACCTAAACCTCGTATCACGAGCACCGATTCCGTGCAGTCACATCAACCGTTTCGAGTTTTACGACTTCCATTGCGTGCGTACAAGGGGCAGATGCGATTAAACTGCGTACTGTGAGTTCAATAGATGACAATTGCAGCTATGCGGTGAATGGGCGCCCTATTCGGGGAACGAGAGGTAGGATTGTACACTCCGACCTGGCTTCTATCTGCAAAATCAATGTGGCCATTAGCAAGTTTTCGCGCAGTCGCAAAACGTTCACGGAACGCTACCGGTCAGAAGTTACAGCCACTCGTACCGACTTTCTATGCAGATGCTACTGTTTTAAAACGACGAATAGACTAACTTTTTATGAAAACAATCATTTCTTCTTTTGTTTCAATATTGATTTGAGTGAATGAGAAGTATGTTTTGGTTATTTGTCAATATTATCGGTCTAAATATGTCACCGACTAAATTTTGCATAAGATGATGATACCAATAATAATAACGTACCTGCTACGCATGAGACGACGTGTTCGACGATAAAAATGCTAATACTTGTACCTACAACAGAGTATAGGAATCTCTGTTTTTTGTTTCCAAAAATATGTGTAAAGTTTGTTTCCTTCTCTCGGAGCACTTGAATGTATTGTGTAGTTCATTTTACTGCATTATTTATGTAACTTACTGTGCAGTTTTTTTCTTTGTGTTCTGTGAGGTAACACTTAGAATTCATACTAGGTGGTATCTACACAATTCATAGATTTGGAGAAGTATAAGAATATAGCCTGAAGACTAAGAGACTTCCTGGGTAAACTTATTGATACAATACTTTGTTCTTCTTATGAACATAACTTTGATCCAACAAATTCGTAGTTTATACTTATTATGCCATTCTCAATCATATTTCTATATTTAATAACGTTTATTATTGAAGTTAGAAACTGGTTTTGTATACAGTTTTGCTGATACACATTTTTCAGAAAGCGTGTGATCAATTTCAATTGTTATTTCGTTAAAATTATAAGAATTAGAATGAGATGATCACAGCCTCTGCTTAAAATAAATCTTCACAGAATTTTAAAAGCTTGAGATCGCCCTTGGACTTAGAGAAACAACTATAACCAAAAATTTTAAACTGTCAAGAATCAAATTAAGTTAAAGCTTGAAGCTTTTGCCCTCAAGTGAAAGCTTATTCGTATTATTTAGTTTCATATAGTACATAGGTTCTTCGTAATAATCTAAACTCTGCTGTAATTGTAAGATCATTTTATATTTACCAGTTAAATGGTTACAGATACTAAACTAACTACTACCAAGACGGAAATTCACCACCAATTTATTACCAACAGGAAATTCACCACCAGGTACCAATTTATTATCAAAAGTATCCCTGTCCCTATTCTAGTCAACATATTTAAAAGCTTATCTCAAGCAGTTCACACAATCACAATGACATTACCTAGACATTTTGATCAGACGACTTAACTACCCGTGTTTTTAACATTGAAATTAATATCTAATGGCTACAAAAACAAGAATTATTTAATTACATAGTCCTTGAACCCTCAACAGCTTCACCACGTCTTACTCACCAAAACTTTCTCTTTCATACGACTCAAACGTGTTTTAAAGAACTGAGTATATTTTTATAGTTAGTGAACGTTCGTAAGGGAGTTTCTTCGTGCTTCAGGCGAGGGATGTGAAGCGATAAACGATGCCTCAATCGATACTGCACGACGCTGTTTGACGCTTACGAGTAGGTGTGTTCGCACTACTTTTGAGTTTAGCGCTTAATTTTTCGTGTTTTGATGCTGTTTTTGTGAGTTTTTGGTACAATTTGTGACACATAAGGGTGCAGTTATAATTTGTAAGTATACCTAGAGTATATCACCAAATCGTTGTCACAGTCTTGTTTTGAAGCAGCCACCCAGAATCAAAAATACCTGTTTTTGGACACCGAGTAGATATGCCTCGTTGTTATCTCAATAATTATATTGAGGTCGGCTTCCAGTCTAACTAATGCAGCTGAATACATGTAAGGAAATGCAACACTGTGACAATAAAATAAAGCTTTGGTTAGTTAACTATGATGGACACTTTACCTGTAATAAAAAAAAAAATAAAGCATGGTACCTACTTACCTTAGACTTGATTGAAGAAATAGATTTGTCAGTATGTAGCAACAAAAACTTTATTTCGAGAACACTCCCTTCACTGAACTACACTCACATTCAATCACAAACTTTGCCGTACATTGCGTTATTCACTTGTCTTTTTTTAAGGTAGGTAAGTATACCTATGCATCAACTTCACAATCACACAAAAGGTTTTTCAAAGTTGTTAAAAATGAATGACAGAGAGTAACCGGAAACACACGAGCGAAGCAAGTTAATATAAAGCTGGTAAAATAGCTTATTAGGTCCTAATGCAATGAACAACCTCGCTACTCTGAGACCACAAGCCAGACGTTCCACTAAACCAGATTCGTCATTAAAATTATCTCTGCTTTTTACTCAAGTGACGTGCATTTGTCTTAACTAAACGACTACTGAACGTTAGCAAAAAATATCCCAATTTGTGTACCACTAAGTACAATGTTGAAAGTTGAACATTTTTCGTGAGGTTAAGTATAAAAAGCTTAACTGAAAAATATCCAGATGCCTTCAGAACATAATTAGTTCGGTGACAATTTTGTCTTGGTTTAGAATGGGGCCACACCGTAACTTTTTAATTGGGATAGGTTTTTTTGAGGACGTTGGGTGGCAGTAGCTACCTGTTTAGAGAGTTGCTATACAGGTTGCCGATGAAAGATTTCAATGGGGATTCAGAATCATGAACTGAATCCATGGTAACCGGTTGTGCGTCGATCTCCCTGCTACCCTGTGTATTACAATCGTCATTGTGGCCATTTATTCTTCTATCCAAAGAGATTTATTCTGACATTAATTCCACGGAGGCAGATATAGGAAAATGACCTTTGTTATATTCAAGCGTCAAACAAGCTGCGAAAATAGAATTTTTATTCAACAAACGTACTTCCATACGTAGTTTAAAAACATGAGAAGAAAGCATTCAGCGCGATCGATGTTTTCAAGTTCAACAATGAGACAACGCTTCTTTCTAAACCATTTTATACTTCAAACGTCACGTACAATGTTAGCAATATCAATTCAAAATACCGTTCCAGCAGTCATCTGTGAAATTATTGTGTCACTTCCAATAATAAAACTAAGTATATACAAAGAAATTAAGACAGAAGAAAGGAGGAAATTTTCTCATTAACAAAATTGCCGGGGGTTAACGTTATTAACGGGAAATAAAAATAATGGGCAGCGTTCCGGGCAGAATGTGGATTATCTAATAAGGAACGTTAAAGATAATGTTGAGAATTTGTGCAACACAATATAAGGAAGGAAGAACGGAAATGTGTTGAGCTCGTGTCCAATTGTGCATAATAAGTAATTCTCTCTGTCCTATGTTGTGAGATGGTTTGTGTTATGTTAGTAGTATCTCTCTTTTTTCTCCTAATGTTCTCGTGACTTCGATTCCTGAGAGGAAAACTGTAGCCTATTTTCAGCAGTGAAAGTTTTTGGGTTGTTATGACAAGAAACCAAAACAGATCAGACTGGGCAATTCCCGTAATTTTATGAACGTTCACGTTCAACGTGTGATCTCCGTCTCAATCTGTCAAAAATGCTTCTAATTTCCCTTCATTTTGGCAAGTTTTTGAGATTGATTGTCGCTGAGATGAGATTGCGACTTGAATTTGAAAGTTTTTTAGTACGAGAATTAGCCTTCAGATGCAAACGTAACCGTATTTCTCGTATGTATTCATTTGTTTATTAATATTGCACATTGTTGTCAGCAGATAAGAGATCCAGTAAGTAGCTAGTTTCTGGGAGTCTACGCTAAGTGCAAGTGCTTTGATTTTCATACACCCAGATTCTTCCAATTTCTGAGAACATTTGTGTCATTTATATCTTTCATCTTTAAGTTTTCTGGCTTTTGGTTCAGAGACTAGTGTTTTACGCTTGTTCAGTTTTAGTAACTGAAGTAGCAGATTGTTCTTTCATCACTAACATAAAATCTATTTTTTTTCCAAGTGTGTGTGTGTTTTTTTAAAGAAATGTCCAAATTACTCTGAATAATATGCTCCCTGAATAAGTGCCCTTTTTATTATATACTTAATTTACTTTTAATTTTCATTGTGAATTTTCGTTTCATTTTGCCAAAATGAAAACTAAAGTTTTCTTTTCACTGTGGTAGAAGATAAATCTAAACCAAACTTACTTTATAGTGAAACGAAACAATTTTCTCAATAGAATAAAAACAGAAAAGGAAATAAAATAAAAGGATGGAGGTTTCTATCGCATCCGGAATAGTTTGCAAGCGGATCGCAGTCGCCATGTTCAATTCAGATGGGTACCTACTACGTATCGTACGTAGTTAAAAGAAACATTTAGCAATCAAAGCATCATTTTATTTTACGATGCGTCATAAATTTTAATTTGATTTTACGAAATATTATATAGTCTTTAAAATTATTACTAATCGATTGTCGAAGGCACTAATTAAAGTTTATGAAGAAGCTGTATCCGATTGTAATAAATATCGAGTTATTAGCCATTTTTTTGTATGCGATCTTATTTTTTTGGCAGTTACAAAGTCTATGTGATAGCAATAGGAATATAAAGGTGATATGGGGATACGTAGTGAGTGATTCTGATGCAGGGTGGACGCGTTAGACCATGAAATTGGCCCAGTCTATGCCATCAGAGCAACGCATCGGCGTTTAATCGCCGACCAGTGGATGGGATTTCAGCTATTTCCATATATAACCGAATTTAATACATAGGTATATACTGTAACTACGTCTCTATAAGGTTTAAATTAAAATATCAATAGGGAAGTTTTGTGAATTTTTCAGTAAATATTCGACTGCTATTTTAAAACACGATGCTCTGGCTTTATATGTACTTACCTATTTACATAATAATGTTACAAAGTGGCAATGTAACCTCCTACCTGTCTATAGGCATTCAGACCAAGATTGTAAAACAGTCATATTTACATCAAGAACAAATCAATCAGTATTTTACTAATAATATTGTATTCATAAATACAGAACTTAGAATTACTTTAAATGAACGTTTGTTATTACCGGTTCCCCTTGTTATACTTTAGCCACCTTCGAACGAGCTCACTCCCTACAATGTATTACAATGTAGGTAACTGCTTCACTCGACAATTCTCTATCGATCGTTGTATTGCGTATAAGGAGTCTAAATTCCCATAAAAGTTAATCTAATAGCACCTGAATTTGTTTTGGTAGTAACTTGCTATTTTAGCGATCTTTAATAGCCATTAGAATTAGCTACGATCGCTCTAACAGATATCGGGCGCCGTAAAGGTAATGTCAAAGATAGCACTCGAAAAAAACTATCAACAAAAACTATAAAGGCGAAGTATCAGATGAAAGGTCGGTGTAAAAAATTGTTCAGTATGTTAAGTCTACAATCGCTTGCAATTCAGTGCGCTTTCCAGTACTTTTTTGTATTAAAATAAGAGTGGCATGCTAAGCGATTTTCGGTTCAGCGTGGATCGGTCCCACCTATTGTGAATTCCGTAGGTCTGAAATTTATTTGACAGCCCCAGTGTCTGTGGAGAATGGAAAATGGCGGAATGGTAGAATACATTATGGACATAACTCATGGTTTGTTTTTGGCGGGGATCCGACAAACGTTATTGGTATTTAGGGCCATTTAACTATTAGGGGTAATGTTTTTTCTTCCTTGTTGATAATATATGAGACAGAGAGTGTTGTAGCCAACAGTGGGCTTGTTAGTTACGGTGGGAAATTAATATTGTTTTAAGTGGTGATAGACACGAATGGGGATTCCTATTTTCATGCTGGTATTACCTATGACTAAGATATTTTTTCGGGTAACACAAAGATTTATCTATAAATCTACAAAATGCTGCGGAATTCTCATGATGTAGCTTGGTTTTGATCCATACCGCAGCTATTCGTGAGAATTGACAAAGGAATTTAGAAAATAAGAAAAGTTTGTAACAGACAATATTTTAGATTCTGTTGATATTGGGAATTGCATGAAACTAAAATCTACAGCTTCTTACTTCATAACTCAAATTCGCGTAGACTAGGAAGTATTTGAAAATGAGAAAATATTCTTTTTTCTGCGATGATCAAGAATCTAAAAACATTTGAAAAAATTCAACAAAAATCAATCAATCAATTAAATTAAATTTTTTTTTTAAATTATTTTCTTCAAAAATTTTAACAATATTTATGGGTAGGATGTCGATCGATGTCCATATAAGTATAGTTTAGTAAAAGTCAAACTTTGCCTTTCATACTCAATAGTCATAGCTCAACTTTACTATATGGGTACGTTTTTATACACACGCGTGCAAAGAAACGCACCTATGCAATTTTTATTTTCTGTATTCTTCTTCTGTATTCTATTTAATATCAGTGAACAGCTATCGTAGCTGGTCAACTCTGAGAATTAAGATGAATATGCGACAAGTCATAACTTACACACACGGGAACATATATCTGGCCCCAAAATGGATCCTGGGTGGATCCATTTTGGAGAAATTAAATTAAATTAATCCTTGTGGAAAAAAAAACATTAAATAAAATGCAGTTTCTCAGAACGATGTAACGTAATTATTTATATCATGTATAAAAATAATTAAATAATAGGTATGTATGAAACATTTTGATGAGCTTACAAACGTTGCACACATTGTCAAAAGCCTGCTCTGAATCAAATAAAGTTTCTGTAAAAGCTTTCCTATTGTATTTTCAACTCTAAGAAACTATGTAGAGTTTCTAAAGGATCTCGTTCGTTGAGTTATTTATTTATTTTATTTTTATTTATTTACTAAGTTTTATGCCGTATGACATCGTCTTAAATTGGTCTACTTGTATGTATCGTGGTCCGATCGTAGAAATGGCCATATCGTGATCTGCCTGGCCACAATACATAATTTGTCTGGTTATATCACGATACGCCTAATCGAAAGTCAGGTGGATCGACAAAAGCAACCTGTTTGTCGATATTCCCATCTGACTACTAGACATATTTCAAAGTAGTTGAATTTCACGCTACTGGTGGCGCTCCGACAAAACGGGTCAGGTTAGGTTAGAACTGTGACCAACGAGTGAACCAAGAGAGCGAAGCGAGCTGTGCCGCGGCAACAGCCGGCTAGCGCTACATCTAAGTTGGTCGTAGTTACTTGGCTATTTAGGACCCTAAAATAGGAATTATTTGAGTAGGAATCAGTCGAATAGGTATCAGTATCCGACTGCGCGGCAGTAAAGACAGGGATCTGAGACGATATGCTCAAGTATCGCTGGGAAAATCGTCCAACACTGCGTTGAACGATATGGCGGATGTTAGATGGTCAATTCATGGAATGGCGGCATACCTACCGTGAAATGCCCAGGCAGATCACGATATGGCCATTTCTACAATCGGAAGACGACATATGCATTCGATGGCATAGACATGTAACACACAATTGGTACAGTTATTGCAAAACACACATAAACCTCCTGATTGTAGTTTTTGGTCTGGTCTTTCAAATGCTGACTTATTAATTTTAAGGTGGGGTTTTTGGGGCGTTTTCAATTTATTCTAACGTTAACTTGGATTACCAAAAACTAATGCTCGTTTTCACTACCTTTAAGCGACACCTTAATGAAAGCCTGAATAAAAAGCGCGATGTTAGATTTTCAACGCTCAGCTCAGCGCCGAAAAATGAAAATCAAACAGCGTGTTTTTATATAGGTACCTACTCACTAAGGTGTTGCCTAGAGATACTGAAAACAGGCATAAGTAAACTCGGTAGGTAACCTAGTCATTTTAGTATCTTGCGAAAACGAATACTTAATCCTGAAATGCAATGTTTCACGACAATCTGTGATTAGGATCTTTCTGACCTTCTAGCCAAGTTATGACTGACCGACGCTCTAAAATGCTCTACTTTTCGAGCTCTCCCTATTAAGTGTTTGTACTGTTTTGTAGTGAAGTAGCTAGTTACAGTGAACTTCAGATACCAAATATTTTTATCATCCAAACCTCTGAAAAGGAAAATGTACGTGTGGGATAAATGGGGACATAAAAGATTTTCATAATGAAAAAAAAACCTTTGAATATCTTGGTGCTCATAATGACTTTAAGTTCTAAGTTCGATAGACTTATTTCATAATTTACGTTGTTGTGTATGTTGTTCGTAGATTAATAAATGCTCTATTTGAAATCAGCATAGCAAGAATCCAGTTGCAGCATATAAATTAAGACGTATTAAGGCTAATCAAGAAGGATTGGATTACCAAGGCCTGCCATTGTCAGAAGGCATATTATCTTCGCTAACATATTTATATTTATTCTAAGTTATAATATTTCCCTAAGTCTGCACTAAATATTATAATCATTTATTGAATGCTATTATTTACAACGTTGTAGTTACCATTGAAAGGCTTGTTTTAAAGCCGCAAGTAATGTTTTCTTCAGTCATTTAAAATTAAAAATATCATAAAGTGGGATAGGTATTTTTTCGGAATAAAAAGAGTATTTTACATTTTGTAATATTTATATTATTTATAAATATCGGTCATAGAATTACATGTCTACTTTAAAATGTTTTTACGTATTTCATGTTTGTAATTTAATTTCATAATTCACAAGTATCAAAAGCCTAATTGAAGGGTATCTAAACAACAAAAATCAAAAAGCCATACTTTTATTAACTCTTTATTCTCTTGAATTTTTGAAATTAATATTACAATATTGAATGCGGGCTTCATATACAATCACCCAACTATTTGCTTATTTAACACGACACAGTCACGTTGTATCGTACCATCAGCTCACACTTGACCACGTTAACTTAGACCACCAGAGTACTTAATGATAGTTCAAGTTATATTAGACATGAAACAATTTCCACACAAGCCAATTTAATCAGACCTTTTCGTAACAGTCGCTTACGAATCACAACCATGTCGAAAAGACCAAAGAATCTTGAACTCCGCACACAATGGTGCTTAAAACGTATCCGATGTCCCATAACATGATCAAATTGCACAGGCATACGACACATCTCAATACATAAATACATAACATAAAACAAAAAATATAAACAAAAAATAATGCGCCACATAAAACTTTCACGACTATTTACAGTTACTTAACTTTAAGACGATTTAATAACTATATTCAAAAATATAGATATAGGTACATAGATATACATAGCTACATTTATATTAAAGATAAAAATTGATCGTTTTTTTAGGATAATAACTAAACAATAAACGGAAGTCTTGTTATCATAAAGTTAAAAGAACATAGAAAATGGAAATACTATAACATGGACAACGCAACAAAGACTAAAACTAACAAAACATACGACGAAACGAAGTAAAGGTGACAAATTTGGAATACAACTGGGAAAATACATGAATAACCTAATGTGAAAAGTTATTTTAATTAATATTAATATTGATATATAATGTTCGGTTAGGTATATTGATACCTACAGTCTACAAAACACTAGCAATATGGCAAGACAGCATTATGGATGGAGGTCATATATAATCTATTTAGCAAATTGCTCATTGTTTCACTGTGGATTACAGTTCTTTACGAGGCAGAAACAATAAAGTGTACCTGACATAAATCATCGGACGTACATACCTACACACGAATATCTTTACTATGTTACAAGATTTACCTATTGTTATACACGAAACTTAATGGATAGTTAAGAGGAAGATGCTTGACACTTCGAAGTCTGTCTATATGCACAGTCCCAAACAATAATCGAAAACCGATAAAACAACTCTCGTAATTCACAAATGCAGTAATAACAATTTAACTCGTATACACAGATCGTGTAATTATGTAAGTTCAACCTCGTTTCAGTTTGCAGTGTGTACGTCCCTTTACAAAGAAGCTTTTTCCACTCACCTTCCAAATGACCATCTACGAACAATACTAAATAATTTTTAAGCGTTTTTTTTTTTAATTCAATTACTAACCATCGGATTTACGCTTAACTTTTACAAGTGTCTACGATATTTTAATAACTATGCGTTTTATAATTTATAAAGCCTACTTAACTCGAAGTTACTTAAGTACATTTTGTTCGATTTTTTATTCTCGATTTTTTATATATATTTAAAAATAAGATGGGATAAAGTTATATTACTAACGACAACCTTATTATGTACGTAATCTTAAGGGGACTACGGATTTAATGAAATAATGTGGGTTGAAGTTATTGCACTCGTACTAGGGTATATTTAATGGAAATCAATAAAAAATCTCATATTCTAACTACGTATCCATTGCTTTACGTGCACGACGTTCAAAAAGTTTTAGCAGTTACAAACAATCAATGTATAGAAGTCGTCGAGATTGGACCAAATAGAGGCAATATTTATTTTGTAGAATTCTGGTGGCTATTTTGCTAATTTACTATTAATACCTTTTTTGTAACCAAAGCCGAGGCATAGTGAACATTATTTCAGATTTATTGCCCCATACTTTATAATCACAACGTTTTCCTTTTATTTTAGCATGTAGAAAATTTGTATGTTCTAATATGATTTTTTATCACCAACACTTGAATGTCTACTGTCCATGTTGACACAAGTTACAAACGAATTGAGTAAACTCGTTTTAGTCTCAATGACATTCGTTTTAAAATTGTGACCCGTAATTTGATTTATATTAATTTATGAAACGTGAAAAGACTATACGAGTTTTCATGTTTTTATATCTACCGACGACTTAAATCTTTCCTAATGATATCACGACATAAAATTTCATGTTGCTTTTACACAGAGCCTACAGATATAATATTTTCCGAATAACACAGTGGACAGATATTGAGAGGGTGATTTTTATAAAAATTAAGCGAAGACTCCAATTTTAATAGGTACAGTTATCTATTAATTTCATCTTTTTAATTCTACCCTGACATTAATTTACGTATAATGGTGACTATCAATACTAAGTTTTTAAAATTCTAATTTTTTGCTCAGTTATTACGTATAGTTGAAAGAACGAAGAATTTAAAAAACTGGTTTTTGGACGCGGAACAAATGATTCAAAGTATGTGTTAATAAATTATTTTAATTATGTATTTTGGCACAACGTGGAATTGAAAGCGAATATGGTGTGTGGAATAATTTGAAACCGGCCATGTTCAACAAGCTCGCGTTTTCGCGAAAAAACCGTGTTTATTTTTGAATTTCATCCGAGCTCCATATAGTAATACCGTTTGTAGGCATTTTATGTATGAAATTACTGAGCTGGAAAATTCAAATGTGCATATGGCTACGTAAAATTGCAGGAAACATAATTTCGCCACCGTTTCTTACTCGAAATACGGTGTCTTTTGACTTTCGTTGAAAAAAAGGAACTTAATGACATCGACTCTTCGCCTGCTAAAGTGCGACCACGGTATATTCCGCCGTACATTGGTTTATGTTGTAGGTACCTAGTCTTAGCAAAATACTTCATACAAAGTCGAACCTATTTACCTATGTATAATACACTTAAACTACTCAACTTTTAATATTACGTGTAAAATTTATATTTAGTCACATTATTGTAATTTATTATATGTATCATCGTTACGTATATAATTTTGAACATCAGATGACTCGGGATGTATGGACAACACGCCGTATGCAGTACCGCTCCATAATCTTGTTCGTTTTGTTCGTTTGCTATTTTTTTCATGGACATGGTATTTTCAACTAGAATTATCAAAAAATACCGTCTACATTTAAATATTCATTAATTATTGAAGACGAAAAATATAAAACACAACGCTCGTCACGACGAAGACCTATTTGCAATTGTACTTCCATACGTATTTTGTTATAAATATACATTTTAAGTTCTTATGGAATTAACTATGCAGGTATTTTAATATTTGTCGATATTATTATACTATCGAAATCAATGAATCAAACCAAACAACAATTTTGTGGACTTAAATTACTGAAGTGAATCACAATCTGGTCAAAAAGAAAAATAAAGAAGTAACTCTTTTCAAATCAATTGATAAAATACAACAAATTTTACAATCATAAAAAAAATGTGACCATCAAAACATAACCAGTCCGCTAACAGCGGACAAATAATAAAATATACATCAAAATGTACATAATATAATATCTATTAATAAAAAATATAACATAATGGATTAAGAGTAAGTGGTAGCAATAAATACTATGAGATTCACAGATTTAAAATCTTAACTAACAATACCGAAGTTCACTCGGGCTCCTATTTAAACCTTAGAGCGATTCTAACACGTTTTTGTATATTTTAGTAAAATATTATTGCAATACAAGGTGTGGTTATGGCAACAAAATAAATGCTTAAAGCACATCACCAGCCTGTCCACCCAGCGAACGACACCGAGGCAAGTCCTTCGCACTAAAGGAACATTATTACATAAACCGGGAGCCGCTCTCCACAACGAGGGCGACTCCGACGCGAAAACATAAAACTAGTGGATACGAATCGACTAACGCCCGCAGGTCCGTATGGACGTAACACTTCCTCTCACACTATATGATACAGAATCAGTCAAGATTTCCTATACGGCGTCGCGGACACCTTACGTAGGGACCTTGTTCACTTTGAGTAGGTCGTTGGAGCCCTTGTCGATGGGCATCTTCATCGGGTCATGATGGTGGGTCACGTGGTGGCCGTGGTGCTGGCTCTCCAGCTTGGCTTGCTTCTCTTGCTGCTGCTGCTTCATTCTCTCCTGCTCCTCTCTGTCTCTGCGAGCCTGCTCGTTGATCTCCTTCACGGCTCGCAGCTCCTTCTTTAACTTCATGCGTCGATTCTGGAACCATATTTTAATCTGTCTCTCTGTGAGGCAGAGCGCGTGTGCGATCTCTATCCTGCGTCGGCGTGTCAGATAATGGTTGAAATGGAATTCCTTTTCTAGTTCTAGTGTTTGGAACCTCGTGTAGGTCTGTCGGCCCCGCCTTCGTGGACATCCGTTTGGTCCTGGAAACAAAGAGAAAAATATTATTAGGCATTCCGTTTTATTAACAATGTAATGATATATTGCGGTATAAAAACAACGTTAATCTGAAATAAATTATATGTAACGGTTAAATTGGAGTTTTTAAAATCGATTTATAGCATCATATATCACGTTCCAACAGCTTCGATTCGCAAAAGGCTTCGAGAGAAACCATTAAATTTCACTTTTATACCATTTTAGATTTTAATGGCTCATTAATATTTTATAGCGCAGTAAAGTTAATTTTAGAGTTATCCGCTACTGAGACCAACCTCAATTGAAATTAATCACAGAGCGCCGAAGGAGCGCAGCCCTCACGGGTATCGATGGGGACGGGTTCTGTCGTCCCGTAAGGTTGTGCTTACAATAAAAATAAGTAAAAACAATATCGCCAAGAAGCAAAAAAGTAACGGAAAGGGTTAGAAGCAAACGGCCCGCGAACAATAGTGTCCTTTCTAAAAAGAAATCGCTACAAAAAAGTCAGGGATGCGTAAAGAAGGGTTGCGCAACTTTCTAATGCTTTGTAAGGTGTCCCTTTATTTTGTTCCTGTAGAAGACGTTTTCTTAGAAATTGTGAAAGTTTATCCTTTAGCGTCGTAAAAATCTCGTACGTAACACTTTTGAGACTTTAACGGTTCATTTAACTTTAATTATAATACCTAAGAATTCACGAACGGCGAATTCTCATCCAGCATACGCGTCGTAAAGTCGAGTATACATAGACAGGTAAATACCGAGTTCCACAAAGCGATCGGGTCCCAAGACTGGTTTTCGAGTCAGCCAATAAATAAGGTAAGATAAATAGCCTTCCCACCGTGTATAAAATTGATAGCGGACCAACAGTGTCTCGGAATTCTCGGCCGTGTAGGCTGGCCTTAGTTACCTGATCGTTTTAAAAGAATACAGATACGATATAGCTAATGGGTTATTTTAATTGGTGTACAAACACTTTAAATTGTTGCGCGTTGAATTAAGTAAGGCGATCTAAAATGTAACTTAATGAAGTAATTATTCTAGAATTATCATTCCTAGACGTTGTTTTAATGTGCTATGATAATTGTATAATCTTAATTACAAAGAAGAAAATAGATTCATTTATTTATTTCCCTCGCACTGTTCCGTTCTCACATTATAATTTCAGTAAAATGCTTTCCATAACCTATTAAAAATGCATACGATTAAGTTTGTTGTCGTTCTTTAATTCCAATGACGATAATATCAGTATTTTCTTAATCAACACACAAATGAATCGTTTAATTAAAATGTAAATTTCGAATTGATTCGTAGTAAGCTTAAATGAAAGTAATGCCTTTTAAATATTTAATAAGTATACCTTACGAGGGCACGAAGTAGGTAACCCAATAATTTATGTAACAATGTGAATTTACATATGTTCACTGATAAAAAAATAAAATATTATTCTACTTTTTCACTTTGCTCATTACAAAGTAAAAATATGCAGCAACTAAATAAATCAAGTGACTCGCCCGAAAGTCTGATACCACGTTTACATGAGCTATAAATTACCGAAACTGCATTTTTACTGCCGCAATAACATTTATGGTTTGTGCTTATTTCAACAAAAACTTAAAAACTGTTTAAAATGTCATAAACAGACAATGGAATAATTATACAAGTGTGGTTAGACGAGCAAGGATAGATAATGCTCGTACGATAGAGGGAGAGAGCGATAGACATTCTAATTTTAAAAAGCAAAGATGGAACCCAAAACACAATACACGTATCCCAATAATGCGATTACAGCGAAAGGTCGTAAGTGATGTCCGATGACGCGTCAAAGGATCCTTCTGCTTTATGGGGTAGAGTCCAAAATCAGATATCAGGCGGGTGACTGTGATCGTTTTTGTCGGGGTCGGTAATATGTTAGGCAGGTTCACCCTTCGTACGGTTGCCATGACAACGGACGTTAAGGCACCTCCCGTCAGCTGGCTTCCATTATTCTCTACAGTATTGTAGTCGGGAAGAGGTTTGACTATCGCATCGTATTGTACCTGTAAGAGCTCATCTTTTTTAATGGGGACTTGGGAACCACCGAATGTTCCCATGATAGGAGATAACAATTCAACGAATACTTCACAGGATATAGTACGTCAACCTCATTTGCATTGTTTTTCTGTAATTGGCGTTTGATCTGATAACTCTATTTTTGAATAAAAAAGTATATTTTTTAATGTTTTGTTTGTGGTTCTTGATAATAAATTGTTGGAACCTAATCTTGAGATTAGAAAAAGAGGACCGTGAGTTAAAAAGACACTGGCATGGGCACGATATATCTCTGAGAGCGAGGTATAGCATTAATTAGAGCCGTACATTGTGGGCCGACACCGGCGCGGACAATAAACATACTGCGACATGACCCGGCTCTTACCCTGCCTTTTTCTTCGAAATAAATCTCACGGAATGCAGCTTATTTATTATTTTATTTAACTTGCCCGCCTTTGTACAAACCCGTTCCATGTATTTGATTAATGCCCACCCGTCGGATCGGGATATTAAAGGTCTGATTGTGAATTATAACAGAATTTTTGTCCAGTAAGAGGGTTATTTATGGAACGAGTAAGCCTTGGTCAGTGTCTCAGATTTGTGGAAGTCGTGCAGTTAACTGAGCCAGAGAAAATATGGCCTGCGAGATGCGTTATGTTACTGAGGTGCTTGATGCGTTAATGAGAGACGAAATTATGTTTATAGCGCGTTTGATTGATGCAAGTATGTGTAAATAATTTGGAGATAAAACTGGATCATATAATTAAAAGCTGGCCATAAAGCCGACTAAAAGAAATCGATAGCATTATTAAGTATAATTATATCAATTAAACGAACATTAAAAGCTTTAAGGGCTGTAGCGGCGTGTCGGCGACACCGCACTTTATTGGCTCGTAATTCGCGAATCGTCGTAAACTCTCGTGTGCGTTCGGGACGCCATCTTAAAATAGTTCGTGTTCGAAATTCAAATGTAGACTCTCTCCTATTGTTACCGGATCGATGTTTGACGTTTTGTAGTGTTGTGATGTGCAGTTTCCTGCGCTTTAAGCGCTTAGTTCTAGATGCGGATTGCTGTTTTGAATACAATGCGAAATCTTCCTTTGATCTAATTGTAGCTGAGGAAGTCTTACGGTCTTATTTCATCATGACTATAAAAAGGTAGGTAGGTATTATTAAAGACCATTATCATAATGGTTTTCAAAACAACACACAGTACAATACACTAAAATATCGATAAAAATATGTTTACCTAAAGTTTAACGACCAAATTAAAACAACGTTTCCATATCGCATGATAAAATTATTTTAAATAACAACGCGTGACAATCGATTTCCTTGCATCTATTGTTATTATCGGTACCGTATCTGAGTAACGATATTATCGATGCTTTTCTTACAATTAGTGTAAATCGATCCTATGACGAAATGATTAGACGGCACGCACTATCGAAGTTAAAAGACAAAATCTCTATAACGCATATACAACTTGTTTTGTTTCGGTATTATTATTTTAGAGGTCCATTGTAAGAGGTCGTATAGTTCCGTTAGTATACAGGCAATTAATTTAACGTGCCACGTTTTAAATTAGAATAGGAGCGTTTAATTTGTGTTAACAGGCGCCTATTGACACTATTTTCCCTTAATTAGGTAAGTACGTAATTTATAGACTTTGATTTAAATAATGAAATGTTTACTGGCTGTTTTGTGTAATGAAATGAACTAGGTAGGTACAACAAAGCTCAAGTGATTTATAACCTAAGTAATGCGAATGTTGAGTGCAAGTACATATCACACTTGGTCGTGTCGGAAAGAACTATTTTCACTCATTGTGAGTGACTGCTAAATCATCACAATGTTGTTCTGCGCCTCGCGTAGGACATTGCCTTTATCGTAGGGCTGACCAACTCCATATAAGGTATCCGAAAAACGTCGATACATATCGTGACCAGAATTTTAATTCGTTTCGACTTAAATCTTACTGATACTAATAATAAAGCTGAAGAGTTTGTTTGTTTGAACGCGCTAATCTCTGGACCTACCACTCGGACATAAAAAAACTATTTGCATTTGATAGCCAAATTCTCAAGAAAGGCCAGAGGCTACAGTTACACTATACTTAACACCACGCTAGAAGGCTTAGGAGCCGAGCAAAAAAAAACAAAAACAGAAAAAACGCTAATGTGAAAACGAAATAATGGCGCGGGCAGAACAGGAACAAGCCATTGCACGCGGACGGGTTCGTAGTAGATAAGAATCGTTGATTTTTTAGTTTCTAACTGATTTAAATTATATGGTACAAAATGTCGTGTTATGCGTGGCATGTGTCACAGAGTAGGGAACTGGTTATCGTAACCAGTATCTGGGTACGCATCTTCTAAACGACATGAGAAACTGTGCCCTTTGCCCTGGCACCTACCTGAGTTTTCGAGTAAATTTTCCATAGTCAATGTTGAACAAAAAAAAGGTGATTACGATAAAATAATTTTATTTAAATATGGAGGTAAAGCTATACCTCCTTGAGTGTCTAGGAAAGTTGTGTAGCATGTCATTGAAGTAAGGAAAACAAGGGAGGGGGAGTTGCAAACATATTTTCTCTATCTCTGAACTTCGTAAAAGTTTCTCCTTGACAACATATCATAAGTTTTCGGTGGATAAGATAAAGCCCAAAACTGTTGAGACTGTGTTACAAAATTTTGGGGAAAACTTTAGGGTTACATTTTACATGAACTTTGTAACAGAACGTTAGGTATCTACCTACAAAAAAGACACACAAATTAAAGAAACTCCCAGTAAGTTTTCTCACGTTTATCAATACAAACATTTCTGTTGATTCGAAATTCAACTAAGTTATCTGTAGGAAAATAATTTATTTCACTGGAAACCCTAAATTCAGAAAACTTTGACACAGGAAGTGATTATAATTCAATTCTATATTTCACTCTTAATTACGTATTCGATTTTTTTTTTGTTTAGCGACATCCCTACGCCAGTTGCGCACACGCACAGTGGTGTGTTCAAGCGAAACGATCTTTGATCCAGGGGCGGCGCGCCTTCTCTGACGTCACTATTATTCATCCCGACTAACTGACTGTTAACTAAGTACTAAAAAACATGCATTATGTAGGTGTGTTATGTATGTAGGGGAGATCTGATCAATCGATAAGAACACAATACGTGGAATTGGACAATTTGGTGCTTTAATCTAATATTTGATACGGTTTTGGGCATTCGATAAATTACCATTATGTATCGAATTGTTGGCCGTTTATCGAATGACTAACGTTAAATGATAAATGATTTTATTTCTGTAAGTAGATTTGTACAAACACTTTTGCAGGTCAATCATATTTTAAAAACTAGATGAGGTCGACTTTTCCTATCTGACTATAGTCTGAGAAGAAAGGCCGAAATAAACTCAGAGGTCACAGTCTCTTTTAAAGTCCAGACATTATCTTGGACAGATCATATGAAGACCATGTAGATCGATATCTGAGATGGTCTTTTTAGGAAAGAACCACACAGATTGAGAGGACTTGTCCAGTCAGTGCATGCATTTGTCAGAAATCGGCAGCTCAACTCAAAACTTAAGGAACTCAACGATTCGACGAACAATACCAAAGAAAGGACATTTGGGCAGACCACATGGTTAGAGTTGTATTAGGACCAAAGCTTAAGCTAAGCTGTTAGTGTCATCATTGTTGTGGAATATTGACACTGACAGCTCTTGAACCCAGTTTAGATGTGCTGATCGCGTTCAGTTTGAAATTGGCACTTAACGCAGTTAGCGAAAAGTAGTGATTTTTACTGGTGGGTTGTATCTTTTTTATCACCGTGAATAATGTAATAGTAGAAACCCGCTCTTAGTTGCGCGCGCATTCAGTTTAATCGGTAAGGTCCGCCCTAAGTATCTCCATTTCAATCAATGAAGATCAATAGAAACCGACAGATTGTTGATTACAAAGGCGATCAGTTAATAAGAAAACAGAAGCCAATCATTGTTCATTTCATTAGGCGCTCAATTACCATGACATGACTGATTGAATAATTACGGTGCAATTTTATAATTGTCTTATTTGTAAACAAATAATTCATGCAAGACCAATTGACAGGAAAAATGTTGCAAGAAAATCTTCAGTGCTTTGCTATAAAGGTAGGTACTACTATAAGTCTTCTATTGTAAACGTTTTGTCAAAGTCAAACCATTTATTTCAAGTAGGCAAAAGCACTTTTGAACTTCAACATTTACAATAAGTTAGAATTGATTGGTTATTGTTTAGAATTATTGTTTTTTTTTTTTGTTTGATTGGTTAGTTGAAGAAGATTGGGCAAGAATCTCTTCCGTTATTTCTTTTAAAATCCCTGCCTTCTAATTTTTTTTACAATATTTTGTAAACATTAATTATATGAAAAGACGATGCATCTAGAACAAAATTACTTTACCAATAATACATATGTAAAAGAATTAAAAAATTGTTACTAACTACTTACTACTTAAAATGTATGTAAGTACTTACATATTAAATTATCTACATATTAAAACGTTTTCGCAAAGGGTACTCCATAATTAATCAATTACTAATTAAATTCAAATGAGAAACAAATTAGGATTCTTAGAACATCAATTAAACATGGTAATTAAACCTGTCGTCACGTTTGACGTGGAATCGATGAGTGGAACAAGTTCTACGTCTTGGAGCTCACCTGCTTGCAACAAACTGACAACATTGTGTAAACATTACGATAGATAGACCACAGTCTGACACACATACTTACATACAGACCAACACAGGAAATTGACCACTTTGACCACAAAACACATGTGTTGGTCAAAGTGGTCAGTTGAAGCATGGTGGCGTTTTTTCGTTTTCTTGTGGTGCAAGCTTTATTATTTTCGTGAGCTTGGTGTTGTCAGTTATTTACTGTATTTCAGTAAATTAATTATAAACCTTGGTACAAAGTACTCTCAATATACTTAATTGTATTCTAAATGTTTCTGTTGAACTTAGTCACAGATACCTACATAGATTGCATGCGAGAACGAAATGTCGTATGGTATATGTCTAGTATATTGAAACTTGTCATTGGTATAACTATCGTGAGGGGAAAATCTCGCGAAATCGGTATTATAAAATTACTGCTAAAACGACTGAAGAAGAAGCTAAGACAAGTGCTCAACACTTCGGAATGAGCATGTAGGTATGCATGTAAGCAAATAAAATAAATACTTATACACAAAGTGCTGTGTAGATATAATATCGTTATGTTGCAACTGATCAGGTACCTGTCAGGCAGGTAGGCACGTATTTGCATAATTATAAAGGTTGAATTACTTAGATAATGTATTCATTTGCAACAATGTAAGGGACTAAGGATACAGAGACCAATAAAATATAGAACGCGGTATAACGCTTTCCCTATGTTCTTGTTCCAGTCTTTGATGTCGTGAAATATACATATGGGTTTCTGGCTAATTTTGTGAGAGGTTGTGCATTAAAACTAGTTTATTTGGCATGCTTAGGATGAAAGGAGAATGTTATAGAGTTTGTAAGCGTATTGTTAAAAGTTGGTGGTTTAGAGATATTTGTTGATTTATTAAAACAACAATATGATAAATTCAACTCTTTTGATATGCAACAATGCCTGAATGTCAGCTTGTTCAAGTTTTCAACCACGAAATGCAATAGAATTTATTTTTCTGAATTCTAATACATTAATTTATTTTTAATTATCACAATAATTCCAGGCATCAAGTGATAATAATAATGGTCGACAAAGACCAATTATTAATTTCAGTGGAACAAAAAACAAAAGAAACTTTTACGCAAACCGCATTCAATGAAAACCACTGTGTGCCTGAAACCTTATCCTACTAGAAGGAATTACTCATACATAGTTTAAATTAAAATAGAAATAACGTCATGTGTTTGTTGTTCATTTTATTTACGACCTGACTTTGACGACTGTTTTACTGAAAATTACTTCATTTATTCATATGACTACCCTAGTTACGTAGTGTATACGTGTGAACTACGTAGTTCCTATATTTTCGAAAAATGTGAATACCTAAGATTGTAGTCGCTAGACAAAAAGTAAATTAAGTATTGCAATATCTTAGAAATACAGGAATGTAATTAAATTAGATTAAAAAACAGTTAGTTGAAGGAACATAATAAGTTGAGAAATTCGGAAAAGTCTTAAACGAAAAAAAAAAATAAGCAAGAAACTGGAAGAATTTTCTTAATAGCCAAACATGGCTTAAATACAGAGATCGCAACTGTCTTGCTTGAGCTTAAATACTCAGTAAGTACCAATGGATTAATCCCGGGTTCCTTTAAACTACCGACCGCTGTCGGATACAATAGTATCCGTTACACGGTAACGTTTACTCACGAACAGTTTCGTAATACTTTTTGAATATCGCACTCGAGCATGAGAAAACTCCTTCCGCTCCACCCAGAGCGGGAGGGGTCATTTGATGATTTCCCATCCACAAAAAAAAGCATGAGAAAACTAAATATTTCACGAGTTTACCATATAAAATGATAATGCGCTGAAGCCAAATGCATTCATTGCATAAAGTGATTCATGTTCCTTAATTACATTTATCTAACAATCTAGAGATAAAACAAACACAACACAATGAAATTAGTATTTTATTATGTGCGTACTCGTCATTAAGAAATTATAAAAATATATTCTTGGGTTTATAATAAAGTTGTATGCACTTTGTATGCGACTACGCGTACCTATGTTGTTGAATAATTTATTTTCTTCTAAGAATTGTCGCTGTAGGTCGTGTTAAGTTATTCTGGAAGGCACTGGAGAGTGTCTGCGAATGTCTATGTCTGTTTGTCTATAAGGGATCGACTCGAGAATAGCTGCTTTGCCTGACGTGAAATCTATCGAATAGATTATAGACGAATCGTTTATAATGCACGACGCATTGTTTTCGGTGCCGTCAGTCTGGCATTTATCATGAGTTGTCAAACTGTTTGGATTTAAATTAGTGAAATACAACCCATTAAAAAAAATCTGGTAAAACCCACGTTACTTACATAAAATATTAATACCTACAATAAAATTTCACGATACAGCAACAGAATAGAATAAAATGTGTTTTTTTGCTGGACTTTTTCTTATTTCAATTTTTATCTTTCAGATTTCTATGAAGCTTTATCTTCTTGATAACATCTCCTTTTCGCTACATAGTAAACGATGATCTCAAAAATATTTACAACATATGGGACCTATCGTAATCCCGATTCGCACATGACCGGTTCCTTATGTATTGAGTTGTCCCTTGAGCGCCATCACAAAATATAACCAAGGGTTGGCAACGGCATGAGCGTAATTTTATATATAGCTTAGTAAGGCACATTTTTTGAACTCGGCTTTAAGGAATATCCGACTCTATAACGTATGAACAGAGCCCAAAATTGGTTGTCGATTGAAAAAGGTAAGAAGCATTGTATTCTATCTTCTTACGGATTAAATTTTACGATTACGGCAAGCCTTTTGATTGAAAAAAGTTTTTTGGAGTAGGCTCAGACGTTTTGTAGGAAACTAGTTTTTACCACACACGAGTTCTAAGGAGTATCCGACTTCCTTCGAATAACGAATAAGTACGAGTGTTAGTAACTAAAAATATGTACGAAATCAGTCACTGGGTATTTAACTGGAGTAGGTATTGTTCTAGAACACAGTCCTCAGACACAAACACCAGATTTAGATCAGTCCTCGCTAATTCCCTCAACAACTTTGACCGCGAAAGGAACTCAACACTCAACATAATACTTGTTCGTCTCAACAACAGTCCATACACGGTCAGTACATTCACACTATTATATTGTATGGCCGAGTTAAGTGCAGCTGCATCTTGCAAACGCACAAACGAACTAACAGCCACAGACAACCTGATTTAAAGCAGGTCGACGCCCCTTGCTCTCTCCACTTAAGGACCTTCAGTCCTCACGATCAAGCCAGTTTGTCAAATATGCTTGAAGTAATGGGACTGTTAGTGATTTGTAGATTATGCTGTGCAGTTATCTAATTGAAGGCAATAGACGTGGATCGATTTATTGTAATTGGTCGTGAGTTTGGAATGGCATATTGTTTGAGTTGTGTGAATTGGGTTATATTGATTTTGTTGTCACATTTGGCGTGGGTTGGACGTTTTTGAGATAGGTGAAGATATAATCTTATTTCCAATTGATGTTATTTCCTCCTAAACGAATATACGATTGTGTGAATTAAGTTTATTTCAAAAAGACTGTAGGTACTATTGAAAAAGTCAATAAAAAAATTCATGTTGGAGTGTAAACTGAACTTTACTTGTGGGTATTCATTTTTTTTCCCCAAAAACACATGAAATGGTAGTTCCCGCTTGTATATGAGTAGGTGAGTAAAATATTGAACATTGGACAATTTATCAATGAAAATTATTCATCTTTCAATTCAAGTTATTTCCCACGTTTTTCTTACTTTGATCGAAATGAAAGTAGATACTTACTACCTATCCTATATATTATTCCCAGTACTCTACGTGTGCCTACAGAATTCAGAGAGATCTATTGGATAGTTGTTACTTCTTACGTAATTCAATAAGAAGCTTCCGACTCGCTTTCCTTCACCTAGGAGTGTTACATAAGTCATGACGATACGTATTAGGTATTTGCAATATCTTTCAACATACGTCTTGTAAGGTAAAATGTGTAGGTAGATGTAACACAGGTACATGATACATTAAATAAGGATGTGCTTATATTGCTAGGTAGGAAGACGGTCTTAAATAGAGCGTAAAGTACAGACGCCAGCAAATTTTCCCAATCAACCTTGAACCTAATGCTTTAGCTATAAGTTTGAAAATCAATTAAAGAAATTTGACAGATTGTAGTAGTTTGATGTTCTGGGGTCTGTACAGAAAAAGTAATGACAGGAAAATTAATTGCTAAGCAAATTCACTACCAACTCAAATTATAACGTGGAAAATTGACGTAGGAAGTCAATTTTCTTAACAATTAATTTCTCTGACTGTACCTAATTCTATCATGAAATTGTGAATCATAATTCTTCTACATACGTAGGTACTAGTTACTACTCCTTGGAATGGACCACTAGCTTCATCTTTCTGACTGACCGACTCCTGGACAGTTCAAAAGTGCCTGTATCTTATTGGTTTATTTGAAGTAAGTTCTTTGAGTATGAGTTTCAGTTTCCTAGCTTTAGACCACATTGTCTTTTGATTTATTACTCAAGTTTGGAAAGTAAGTAAATTATTGGATTAGAAATAAAATGATAAAAAAAAGAATATTACTGGCCTATTCATAGAAATCAGCATTGCCATCCAACGTGGTAATGGGCCCTTATACCATTGAAAGCAATGCTCCTGAGATGAGCTCCTGCCTTTTTCCTTGATGTTTTAATATATTTACTTGTATCATCATCTGCCTAGCCTTTTCCCAACTATGTTTGGGTCGGCTTCCAGTCTAACCGGATTCCGCTGAATACCAGTATTTTACATGAAGTGACTGCCTATCTGACCTCCACAACCCAGTTACTGGGTAATACGATATTCCTTGGTAAGACTGGTTGTCAGACTTTCGGGCTACTGACGACCCGTAACGAATGTCAAAGATCCACGAATGACAGCCGGGACCAACGGCTTAACGTGCTTTCCGAGGCACGGAGGGGTCTTGGTATGTGAAAATGGTCACCCATCCACGGACCAACCGCGGCAAGCATAGCTTAACCTGATCGATCGACCCGTGCGGCTGTTATTACTTAGCCTTAATATTATACATATTTTAGTGTTAGCTTGTAAATTAGAAAAAGAATAATGTTTTCTGCATTCAGCAATTTCTTCTTTCAGTCGTATTTTAAAAGTCACCTAAGAACATACGCTCAACATACAATGTTTTTCGATAACTCAAAGATTTGCGTTGGCTTGTATTTCAAATCCTAGTCAAGCAAAATTATCTAGTTCTTTTCATCATAAATTTTCTTGATCGTTCGTTTGCCTTGCGGATATTACGGTAAGGTATATAAGGTAAGGTATTTAACTTTATAGAAATAAATATTTTAACTGTATATACACGTTAATTAGTAGCTGATTAGCATAATAAGCAAGTGATAATTACCTGCTGTTATGGTATACTATGATTGCGTTCCCTTTCTTAATAATTTGACGGCTTGAACATTAGCATCGTGCTCACGTTATTTTGTATGCTTTTTTACGTTTTTAAGATTCCGTAGTAATACACTGTTGCAAGGGGGTTTTATTATCCTTTTTTGTGTATATTGGAAGGTGTTTTTTACTAAATAAATACCAAATTATGCAAATAGTAAATAGCTAGTGTACATAGTTAGTTAAGAGATTATGAAAATAGATGGATAACATTACCAACATTACTCACTCATCTTATTTTTTTAATATATATTTTTAAGGCATTGACTGCTACCACAGTCACCGGTGACCGCCAACAATACATTTTCTATTGTGTCCGCGTCTGGCAGTCAACGAATTAACTAAATAAACGTTTTTTTTAATTTTTATTATTCGAGCATTATCACGTAAGCAGTTTTTGCGAAGTTACAAAAATCTTGGTAGTTTGAAGCAATCAACTATTCAAATATAATAAGAAACTGCATTATAACCTATAAATATAAGCTCTAAATGAAAACAATTCGAAAGTTGGGCAACACGTTAAACAGAAAAGTGAGAAAGGATTTAAAAGCGCTGCGATAACTGACATAGCGTCCTCCATTCGAATGCTATTTCTACAGCAATAATTTACCTAACGCATAAATAATTACACAGGCTTAAATTACAATATTTCATAGTTATAAATACGAAATACGGTAGGTCATAGCAATTAAGGTAAATCGTAAATAACCAGTAATTACATTTTCGCGTATTCCTTTGTCGGTAAACGACAATTAATTTCGATTTTCTTGCAGTTTCCCTTATTACATGCAGGTCGTATTAAACACATAAAAAGGCACAATTTCAAAGTTGTTTTATTGCCAGAGTAGAGAAGCAACTAAGTAATTAAAAGTCAATAAAACATCACGTAAATATAAACATTAAAAACTCCGCAAACTATTATCGTCAATGACTCAATTTTATACATAATAATGAACAGTGGGTACAGAAGAGTTCTGCAGATTGCTAGTACATAATAGTTATAAAACGCTATTTATTATACTTCGCTCGTACATTGTGAACGTTATGACAGTCATTATTGAAATGGATGACTTTATTCGAGATAAATAGGTCAAGCGGTATCGCAATCGACATATAATGTTCGATTTAATTAGCCTGAATGTTTCCATTATCGAGTCACCTATACATAATTGTACCTACAGTAATATCTAAGCGAGTTATTAAAGGAAATGTTGATTCTATCAGCTGTTTGTATTTCGTGTGGGTTGCAGGGGACGACGATGAAGGTCTAATAGATACTTCTATGTGTGTTATATCTAAGTTGGTCAGTATTATAGCTGTGGCACTCAGTGTGGTCTCTGGATAGGAACAGATAGAGTTAACTGTTTGCGTAGATGTTGCCACGGAAGAAACTCGTATCTACTATTGATTTTGACGTACATTGCATTACCAGTAGTACTTATATCTATATTGAATCCATAGACTCCATAGGTAGGTACTATATAGTTCTTGACATTTTTTGGTAGCAATCTAAAAACATTTGTTTTGCGTTGGTCAAACAACACCTGCTACGCCGATCTGCTACGGAAGTCGTAGAAGCCGCTACGGATTTTGCTACGCCATTACCTTCAAAATCAATAACAAAGTACACCCTACACTTTAGCTAATGATAACTATTGGAACTAAAACAGTAGTTTATGTTACGAGATACCGCATTTAGCAACGATTACATAAAGTTTTATCTCCTATTAGATATATTTCTATCGTAAAACCAGTTTATAGTAGCCACTCGTTATGTTATATTTGTGATCGAGTTCTCGACAGTTATGTATTCAATCAATAATCTTATATTTGAAGAGAGAAAACGCACTCGGTGGGAAGACTGCCGCAGTAAAACGTGTTAGAAAACCACTCCCCAGATTTGGTCAATCCCACCTGTATACCATGCGTCAACATAGTCACTGCAATCCAACCGCCTAGTGCGTCAACCTTCTGGATATGAATTGAAAAGTTGTAAATAAGTATGTCGCGGACATCTGCTTAACAAAAAGGAAAAGTCAACATAAACGTACAAGTATTTACGTACCTAAAGATAGTTAATACTGATAATAATTTTCTTATAAGTAAACTAACTGTGGAAATAATTCTTTAACTTTAACTCGGATTAAAGGGTAAACAGTGGGACAGTGGACAGCTGCATCGCCTCGATTTATTGTCACAGAAATAAAAATATATGTTATTCAAACACAATATTTTGTAACACGGAGATGTCTAAGGGATTAAAATGGTGAACACGCTTTGTATAAATAGAATTGGAACGCTTATACCGACAACGAATTTAAATGTTGAAAGTACTGGCCAGCAAAAAAAAGTTATTAAAAACTGGACTACTTACACAAAAAAGGAAACGTCCTTGAAAAAAAAAAGAATTTCAAAAATAGAAACTGTATCATCACTGACCTACCCTGATTATAAAACTACTCAAATAGTAGATAGACTGGACTCGGTCTTAGATAAAATCTCCATAATATGCAACGTACATACATTGTACAGCCAACAAAAGAGATCGGTATGCAGGCCAGAAATATAAACATCTTTACACTATGCACATAAAATTAACGTAGCGTAACGTGCGTAATAACTTTTTAAGTATAAGATGAACAATATGTAAGATTTTACTAATCAGTGTATACAACACGGGTTGAATATGAGTTGTAGAAAATTCTCGTAAATATTCAGAAAAAATACGTACAACATTGTTTCAAAAGCATGTTTTCGTGTTCTGGAACATGTTTCCAGCTACACAAAATGTTGTCGCTACAGCAAAATAAGGGACTTTAGCTGGTTGCATGCCTCTTTTGTTGACAGTACACAATTTGTATCAGCGAGTCACAGTTTAACAAGCTTCCTATTTAAGAGCGAGGGGAGCGCAAGCGCATACTTTTGACAGAAAGTTATCTCTGAGGCATAGATCATTGTCATGTCATGAAGTGTTCTCAGTAGCCTTCCAAACAAGTTTGTATGCAAAGAAGTCACTCGTAACGTTTGTGAAATGGCCAATGAAGAACGCTTCTGGGGAACTCATGCGCACGACTTTTTTGAGATTTTTGTGACTCACGAATTTTAGTGTTTGTAGTTTTTTTTTGTGAACTAGTTGTGTAGCTGTTTACGTCAAACGATCGTTTTGATTGCGTCCGGTGGTTTTATAACGAAAATCATGTGGATTCTTTTTTAATTTTATTTCGCGAAAATGTGTTTTTAATTTAGATTTCATCCAAATGATAAAAGAAACCGTCATAATAATTTATTTATTGAGTTTTAGCTGTCAAAAATAAAGCAAACAATCTAAATTCAATTTATTTTTCGCTTGATTTTGGATTTCTCTTATCAAAAGATGAAACGGATTCAAGATCCACAAAAGGTTTGTTACCCTACATCATATTCACTTAGAAATCCACATACACTCTGTACTCAGTTACGCTAAAAACTCTTACAATCAAAAGTCATAATAAAACTAATCGCTCGGCGTAACTGAAGATTAAAATTAAAACTACATATATAATTTAGTTAACGCACTCATCTCTTAGCAACACTAACGCAAACTCCATTAAATCGCTCTCGAACGCAAGTTTACATAATTCAAGCAACTCACTAATTGCTGCAACGATGCCTCGCTCTAGACAAAAAACACCGCGTCGGTGCATGTGAGTGCAAGTTATAATTACATTGCTTCCAAACGCCAAATCCCACAGAACGTAATTATACAAAGTCTGCACAGGGCGGCCGCCCACCTGACAAAAGACAAAACTCCAACGGACACACAAACAATTCCAGCCCCTATCTGTAAACACATAAGGATCACTTCAGCTTCGTAAAAAGTAATAGGGGAATTTTCAGCAAGGATTTCCCCCTTTTAAGCTACGTCTGAAATATACGTTAGCGACACAAATAAAATAGGTGCAGTCTACCGCCCACCGCAATGTAGGGATTAATTTGCTTTGCCTCTGATGTTTTAATTAAGAACTTTTTGCATTCTTCCACTGTTGACTCAGGCAACCGTGTCTCTCCTTCTATACCTACGTGCCTAGTTCGTGTGTTCAAAAGAGTTGTTTTATTTAATACTAAGCCCCGAATGTTTGAAATACAAGTCCCGGAAACAATTGACTTACACTGCTTTAATTTTTTCGTAGTCATTATTTATATTAGGAGCCCACGTGTTAACACTATAACAGGATGTTTGAAACACCAAATTGCTACGCTAAGTACATACTTCATTTCCTATTAGATATTATTATTTGTGAGTATTCGTGTCTGTAGATAAGCCGCTTGCTTGTAAGCATACTCGTGGCTCAGAAAGCGTTATTTTGATAATATATTAATGTGAAGTGGTCGTATATTCTCATCACAAGAGAAGAGGGCCGTTTTATTTTTGAAAATGACTCCATCAGTCACAGATAACGTTCCAGGGGCGTCACAAAAAAAACTGTAATGCTTCGTATTAAGTGTCACGTACGGTCCTGAAGTAACTAAATATTGTTCAGTTCACTCCTCTGGATATTTTTGTGACGTTATTGTTATTTAAATGAGCTTGAGTCGTAATTGATTTATGAACTAGCGGCACTAGAAAGCCATCTTGCTTCATAATAATACAATTCTATGAGA
Source organism: Apamea crenata (assembly GCA_949629185.1). NCBI lineage: Eukaryota > Metazoa > Arthropoda > Insecta > Lepidoptera > Noctuidae > Apamea > Apamea crenata. The sequence goes on along the minus strand of OX451363.1, from coordinate 11,831,649 downwards.
TTGCACAAAATAAAACAGTCAACACCTCTCGTTAGACTTCATTTTTTTGCTCAATTTTAATAGAACGAGATTATATATTTGACATCAAATTATTATTGCATTCATAAAGTATATTGTACTTTGTGCAAAAAAATATGATTAACCACTTCATAATTAATTGATTTCAAACCAGCTCCAGACTTGCTGAAATCAGACCAATAAATAACTTGGCAAACGCAAAAAGAAAATGAGAATTATTAACATAAAAATAACATGAATAGAACTCTTATACGGGAGCAATAAGGAAAAACAAAAACAAGGACCGTACACAATAAACAAATGTGTTATAACCAATTACAGTTTTTACAACAGTGGTTTATTGTAATTAAAAATATTATCGTCGCATATATTAAGAAATATTAGCACTTAAATGCCATTGTACGTTGTAAAAATCCGAAAGAAGTTATGAATCACAGTGACGCTCGGTGTAGGTAGCCTCCGTTTGTTCGCAGTGACATTTTTCCGAGCAAACATCGTTTTTACGTCTCACGTAATTGAGCACAGAATACAATAACACAGAGCCGTCCGAGCGCACATTATTGTATTAGGTAGGTATATCGGTCGCACAATAAAAGAGCTTTTAAAAACATCGTGTGGTATCTCTGCGGCCATACAGACGCTCGTGTTACGCGTTGTTTTGAAAGCGCATAGACCGATTACGATTATGTTTCCAACGAAGTGTCGACTTCGGGTTACGTTTTATACCGTCATTTGAATCTCTCGCTCGGATGTTTGGTCCGAAACGCTCGTTCATTAGCATTTTATGACTGATACGACCGATAAAAGTGTAATAAGACGCATTCAGCGGGTCATATGATGTGATAGACGCCCCGGACCGGCACGCTGGCACTCACGAGAGGAAGTTGGCACTACATTATTGGACCATAGTCATTCACTTCGACGCTTTCTGATTCACTGAATGGGAATTATTGTACATTTCACATGTCTCGATGCAGATTTTGTTTGTTTTATGCGCTTGAAAGCTAATATCCGAGTCATGTACCGTATATTCTCAACCGCCTTGACTCATAAGTTGCGGTATTATGTTCGCAAAACATTTTCTACCTGAAGGGCTCAGAGATATGGTTGGATTTACAAAGGGCTCGGTGAAGAAAGAAGCTGAACATTAAAAGCAAATTACTGAGCTTATAAAATAATTCAGTGGAGTAAATAAACATGAAATTTAAATTGTAATAAAATCGTTCGCCACTTCACAGGGCGCATGTTGCATCGTAATTGCTTCATCGTCGCGTTTGAGAAACATACATAAATGAACCATTCATATGCTCTGAATATCATCTGATATCCGTTCATTCAGTTGGTAAGTATGAGGAGGTGTGTACGTGTATGTTGGTGGAGTCCCAAAATACCGGAGCCTCTTTGAAGTCTTTCCAATGTTAATGTCAATGTCTATGCCAAAAATGTTCACGCCGAACTTGAAGTAAATGGTCTGATGATCGACACTTACAGGGTATTAACAGATCAGCTTCTAGGTCCACATCTCGTAGTCAAGGCAGTTTTGGACAGGTGACAGCTTTCCGTGCGACATCTGCCAGCGGGCCGATTGTCCACGCTTCGATCCGTCCTGAATGGCTCACACCCCCAGCTAGACGTAAAGTCAAACAGACCAGGGGCGCGGAAGATCGTAAAGTTTTTTAGAACGTCTCTCGACAAAACGCGAATCGTAAAAGTAATTGGAGCCCATTCATATTAATAGACATTTACGAGGTCTATACCATAAAACAGAGATTGTCATCACGACTTACGCAATATCAGTGCGAATAGACGATCATGTCGTATTAATTCGTTTTGTTTGCTGAATAGTTTTTATTGGCATTAAATCATATACACCGGATATGTTTTTATGAATAATCGTGGAGTTCGTTGAAATTGGCACGATTTCTAAGAGACGCGTCATCGAATGTCATACAGAAGGGCGTCGATTATGTTATTAATCGCGCTTATTCTATATGGGCACATCTGTCGCGTGGTGCATCGTATCGGGAATGTGATATACTTTACTGTTATGACGTAGTATATAGATATGCCGCGTTTCCCCGATCACAGATAAATAGAAAGGACATTAGGCTCGCAGCTGTCGCTCGGCTACCTCCTTGGGGACTCTCGCAATTTTCCTACCCTTAGTTTAATTCGAATCCCGAAAGGTTTTCCTCCGAATATTTATTATTATATCTTTATTAACGTTCGCGTTTCGTTTCGTCTCGTTTATTGCGAATAAGATTTGTGTTCCGGACTCGTTCGGTGACCGTCAGAGTGATAGTTTTTATGTGTTGTTTTATGTTCGAAAGCAAATAAAATATGCACCTGTCTAATAAATATCAGGGCGAACGTGTTGCGATAACAGGCAGGGCTACACTCTCGCAGTTATAAATTATGTCAGTGGGTGGATAACTTGAATTTTTAAGTCCGAATTTCGGAGTGATTCAGTGTTAGTTTTAAAATATATTCATATTTTTTAAGGTTAGATGTTACGAAACGAACATGTGACCAATGTCAAACTCAACGTGTGAAAGAAAATAAATAAATTGAATTCAAAGAAGTTGGTTATCTAATAGCAACGGTATAGTTTGTTTACATAACGTTGCTAAGGCGGCTCCCTTGTACGTTATCAGCTAACAATAACAATCTCTTGATTACGAATAATTATAACAAGCAACCATTAATTTACTTCTGACTAATTTGAATACCCAGATAAAACTATGGGTTCTCCTAGCTATGTATTATAACATAAATGTTTTCGTTCAATAAATGAAATATAACTCATAGTAACTGAAGTCGATGTGAATATATTCAAAGAATTCAGAATCATATACTCCGGCACGAATTGCGATACGTGTGCGTATCTAATAGGTAATCTAATTACGCCGCGAACCTGAGTGCCTTCTAATATTTTATTCGAACCCTCTCCCGCTTGTTTATATCAGCTATATTTTAAGTCGAAACGCAATATCGTAACGTAATTTAAAACGAATTAGTTTACCCCTGCAAAGCTCCCAAATTTGAATACCGCATGGATGCTCGCGCCCCATCACATAGGTACGATACCTTTAAAAAACAAAGGGCGCATTGCTGTTATATTTTATAATTTCGAGCCCACCCACCCCTGTCGAAAAGCGAAAATGTTTTTTAGAATAGACCCCCCTAATGTACCGAATGTCTAGGTAGAGAGCTTTCGCACAAAAATGACTGCTTTTATCTGCGGAGAAATTGTTGTTTCGTCTGATAGTGTTGCGGAATACGACTATTTAATAGCTCCACTCTTTGGAAGAGGAGAGCATTATTCTATCTGCTTAGGTCTCGAGTACCCATCTAGTTGATCAGAAATGGGCTCGTCTGTACTATCGACTTAGCACTTTAACTCGTAAGTAGTCGTAAGTTTGGGGGAAGTGCGTAACATTTCAGAGCCCATTTCACGGTAGGTAGGCAACGGCTGCCGAGTGTGTGAAACGCTCCCAATTACAAAACTAAATCCGAAAACAAATTGCTTGCCGACCACATTATCCCCCAGTGGTTCACCACACGGTCAGACTGGCCAAAAATGGCGGCTGCTACTAATAACTCCCGTTCGGACAGGGCGGAGCGAAGGGGTGTCATGGGGTTGCAAACATGCAAATTTAATTTGCTCGCATGCACCCAGGCGGTCGCCGCCGACTGAGCTCGTTAGCTCGTCTATTGTACACTTATTAATTCAACTGTATAATTTATGGCGATACAATTTTCAACGTCGGAACGCTGTGCGTTGGGTGCATAAATTGTTTTAATTGAAAGTTAATGCGGGCGGAGATATAGTGGAGATAATGCTGATCCTTAATGCTGGATATCTCTTATTTCATTAAAGATAAGGTGCACAGTATCTTAATTAGTAAACAAGTAAAATGTACCCTCATGCCATGTAGGCTGAACGAGTACATCCAAATAATTCTCAGAACAAAATGTTTAGAAATATTTAAAAGATCAAATAGTAAATAAAAAACATAATATTAAACCAACTTTCTATGATCGCTGAAATCTAGATAAACAACGAATACCAATCTTGTATACACAAAGCTGCAAGTTCTATTTGATACTCTATCTGCAAAATATAGAGTTGAAAATCTTTTAGCACGAGCGTAATGTTTTAAAGTTCATACAAGTATATATCGTTAACGTGCTTCGAATGAATAATACCATTTAACATAAAAGACGTTTAAGTTGTAATTTGCAAACTAATGAACAATTGGTATCTAAGAATGAGCAATGAAACGACTATGGGCTTCTATTGCATTGCGGTTTCCCTTGGTATGAAATTTCATAGCAATTTCTCCAGCATCTAAACTGTTGAAAGGCTCATAGGAGGCCGGCGTGTTATTTTCATAGGTACTTCTTAATTGTCAGTTTAAAGCGTTTTAATTACGGAGGCGCTATTCCAAGGGTGTAATGCGCCCTTAACCGCCCGACGACGGAGCTCCCTTATGTGCTTGTAAACTATGATAGGGCCACGTTCCACGCGTGTTGCCGCTTAAAAGGCCCAGTTTCGTGTTTGTATTACTGTGTTAAACAGTCACAGTGTTTACCCAGTTAATTATAAGAGGCTATCATTTAACTGTTTATTAGTAGGTTGGTACGTGTATTTAGTTCATCGTATAAAATAACTCTGTGTGTCATACATTTTTAATAGACGCCGGATATGTGATGACATTGAAATGAAAATATAGCTCTTCTAGTGAATAAATAACACTGCTCACGGTCCAATTTTTTTTCTCATCTTATACTCGTTTCCATGGAAAGCGCAGATAATAGAGAAGGAACTCCACCGTTGATATTAATCACCCCATAAGATACCTCGTTCCCGTCACGCTACTTATCTCGTTCATTCAAGTACCTCCTTATAAATCTTAAGTATTTAATGAACCAGAAAATATCTAAGCGCAATTAAGGGGCTTTAATAACTCAAGAACGCGCTTAATATTTTCCCCCTAGAAACCCCCCCCACCCTTGTTATAAGACGAGTGATTAAATCGCGCCTCTCACGCGTTCCAGCAACGCCGTCCGCCATTTGCAATGCCGCAATTATAATTAAAAATTAATCCAGATTCGTGAAGTTTCATTAAAATTCTTCTTTGTAAATTTTTGAGTTCTAAATCAAGGCATTAATATGAATGACAATGTGTTTTAGGGGTCTGTTTGTTATGTAAAGTCTTGAAAGTACACAACCCACTTTTGAAAGACTGCGCTTATTTTCCTTGGCTTATCTCTTCTATTTATTTGATGCCCAAAATATGCAAAAATGATAGAGATATTCAAATTTCAGGAGTTGTTTAAGGCGCACCTTTACTTACATTACGGGGTCGTGATATAAGGCCCTTAACGCAGAGTTTCAAGCACACATACGCGCTTGGGTAAGCTGTTATGTTCATAAAGCTACACGTGGGATTGCCCAACATACAGTTATGTTAATGTTGGACCTCCCTCACCGGGCCAAAAAGATAGGATTGCAAATTTGCGGCGGACAATTTATGATGGCCGTATACACCCCTCGGGGCGTGGGGGTAAAATAGACCTATTGGCATTTGGGTGAGCTAGGCGCGCTCGTTGTCGGCCAAAATGACCCTAAACATTTTATTTGGTAGCATCGCTATTCACGTAACGTGTCGGAATGGCTCCGACTAATCTTGAGCCACCATTTAGGGGTGTATTCGCCCGTTTTTCGAATAAATATGTCTGGAGATTACACGCGTTCGCATGGGGCTTTAACGAGAGTGTGTAACATAAAATTATACGTTTTATTTTTGGTAGGAGCACCTTGCGCACATAACGCACGTTTCGGTAGAAACAGTCAAGAATAACAAGCAAATTTAGTCAGAAATATGGAAATGATAACGTGCTATTTAGCCAGCTATTTTCAACTGTTAATATTAGTACCCCATTCGGATAGCTATGAGCCCCATCTGAATATTATCAGTGTCTTCACAGCTAGGGTAGACACTTAATCCATAGATTTACATGCGTTTGCACCCCAAGGCTACATCACATTACACAGCCGCAGGGTGCAAGAAATTATGCGTTCAGAGTTCGCTCGAATCCCAATTTATTGGCAATCGATTAGCACCAGTCAGAGGTCTTTGTTTAATTGGAGTGCTACCGTGATTGGATTAACAGACTCAATGGCATGCCCCTATTACTTCCTTAAGTAATGAACCAAAAAGGTAAATGTATCCACAAACATTTCAGGCGGAAAAATTCAACCAGAGCGTACGTAATGTTGCCTTTTTATCCCCAAGTGCACTTTATCTCTCTTGTGTTGTATGCGTAGATTGCTCACCACGTACACCAAAATAAGTACTTATCTGTATTCCCACGTCGATATCTTCCCGAATGTAAATATGACACCCCATAAACTGAATGTTTTATCGGCTGCCACTACCATCCCAATTTATTCTGGTCATTTTTGTCTACTTCGAGGGTGACCAATTTTAGGGGAGAATTTATGAGTTTTATTATGCCTTTTTTCGAACTAATACCACCTTGGAACTAGTCATGTGTCCAGCTTTCGAACGCACAAATAATGTTTACTAAAACCTGCTCCACTCATTGTGAACTGGAAGTTATTGAATCCTTCAAATGGGTTTACTTTACGGGTCACCTCCCAAAGTTAATCAGTTAACAAGCTGATTTACAATGTGACGAAGTCATTCAAAACTCGTGACAAAAACCTTTTGTAAAAGGATTTGTAAAACAAAATTAGGTATCATTGTCCGAGGTTAAACAAGTTGCCTTCGTGTGAAACAAAAACAATTATTATGCTTAAATGTTAAGTACTCATACGTAAATGTTTTACATTAAGTGTCGAGCGACACGTAAAACCCATAAATTTGTATCAGCTTTACAATTTATCAAGTAGATACAGATCGGAATCGTTCAGTAGTCGCCTTCCCGCATTGTAATCCGTTGTTTAGGACAGTATGCGGAGGGAACTAACAAAATATTCTGATCTCGTAGCGAAGTAACGCCCTCAGCCGCCGGCCCCCGCTATTTATACCTCTGTTATTGGCACTTCTTCAATGTCAGACGCACCCTGCGCCTGTCCCCTGATCCCCTAAACCCCACGGATGCCCCTTTCTATCCCTCCAACATACATTACACAACACCACTCGAATACTAACGGCTGTATAAAATTATATCAATTGCATGGATTTTATTGTCAAATTACAATTTCAGATTCGGCACCTCGTACATCATCTGCAGCGAAAGGGTTAGTATTTTAGCCCCCCTCGACTATTTCCCCCAACTACAAAGTAGCGTCTACCGACTCATTGAAATCTTGTCGTCCATAACGGAGATACATATGAGTATCGTAATGTAAACATGGAATTTATCGCGACTCAGTATCCGGTCGGTGGATACTAAGAAACATGCTAAATAACCGGTATTATTGAAAAAATATAGATATATCGCCTTAATTACGTTAAAGGGCTGGCCACTCATACCCGTAGGCATGCTTCATTGATGTATAAAATCGTTTACATTATCGATTATCAAACAGAGCGTATTTTAAGATTACAGATGTAAGCATTACTATTTATATCGAACGATTGAGCTGCAACACGCGTATCATGTTTGACTGCTCCTGATGAAAATACGTGCGTTTGTGTATGTAGGTACATTAGCACAGCTATACTCAAACGTGTAATAGAATTTTCTTTACTTTTCTGAGTATACATTGACGCAATTTTCATCTTTACTTAGGTAAATAGTATACCTAAGAGCTTTCGCAATACGTTATGATGGCTTCAAGAAACAGAAAGGCTTCTTCTATACCGACATTCAAAAGAGCCAACGAAACTCTTTCTTTGCAAGAAAAAACAACATAAACTTATCTCTTAAAGTAACCAAGTTAAGTCTACCGGAAACTTATGTTAACGGCCAACATAAACTTATGTAATACAACTTATATAATGGATCCCATAGATATAAAAAAGTAAAGATGTAGAGTATATCGTGTACATCCGGACCAAATAAAATTTCCTTTACATAAATAATAAGAATTACGAATAAGTAACAAGTCGTGGGTGGTAACCGCTTGTAATTAACAATTCTTGATTACAGTTTTCCAAGCCTCATTTCCATAAACCGTAGGCAATACGAGCGAGGCCTAGATTAAATCCATAATTCATGTTCGCAACATGAAAGCAACATGAGAATGACATCGCAGATGCCATATACCTAGATAAAGTCATTAAATTGTTTTAATTATTAATTCGAATGGAACGCACTAAAGGACTGAGCACAGGCGGCTGACCTCAAAAGGCAGGCGCGTCAAAAATCTCCGTATCGTACAATTAAGCTTCTCTACAATAAAATCACCTTTTAATTTCTTATTAGTGCCGATTAAATTACTTTAAACGTCGCCGTAATTGGCCGCAGCGGGCCAAAGTTGCTTATTCCAGACAGGACGAGGCAAAGTGATTTTTCTTGTAAATAAACAACAAAAAATGTCGTTGGTATTCCTTTTGTACTTTGTGGACGGGACTGTACATTTTTGGGTCACGAAATTTGGTTAATTATGACATCATTAGTCATGTGTAATGAGCAAGTGGACTCTTTGATGGTGTGAAAACGTCATAAAAGTGGTTGTGTATAGTTTCATAATACTTTAACATGCATATAGAGGCGTCTGTTTGATTTTACAAAACTTTTGACATAAATCTGAACGAAATGTTCGCATTAATTTTTATTAGCCTCTCTAGTAGGACGGAACAAGAAACAAAAAAAAAGTAGTTTATTTATAGTCTGTAAGGCGAAGTAAAAATAATGTGTGAGACAGCCATATTGTATTTTATAAAAGGATGAATGTATGCTGTAAAAGATTTACTCAACTTTTACGCGATTATAACAACTTCTGGTTTTGTAAAATTTATTGTGTTGCATTTGTTTATGTTTTGAGTAGGCAATGATCTAAAACAGTATCTAATAGTGGAAACACAATCTACACAGCTACCCATGGATCCTACAGCTAAAGCAGTATATCCATTATTATAACACAAAAGTTTGACTTTGAAACAAAAACGACCAAGATCAAAAGATCGATGCCACTCCATGGTCCACCATCGTATCGTAAAGAAACAAAACAACCTCACACGATACGATCCGAACAATGCCGAGCCCGTATCGGGCCCGAGGTGTCGCCCTGCAAAAGGCCTTACAAAGGTGAAACGTACCCCCACTCTCCCCCACCATATATTAAGATCCCTATCTGAGATTTACGAAGCTCGCTGTGACCGCGATTGTATCTTTTAGATTAATGCGCAAGAGTGTCGTACAGCCCTAACTGCCTGTAGGTAATGTTACCTACATTACCTACCTGCCGTTTCTTTCTACACCTTATTTACTGATTTAATTCTACTTGTTGTTACTACAACATTTTTGATGTTCACTGATAACACGGCGTGGTTAACTGCCTATTAACTGTTATCAAGCAACTATCTGTTAATGTAGAAATTATTTCATTAGCTAGGTATTAGTTTTGTACGTATAGGTTTTGATTGGAAATGGCTTTTTAAATAGACAAGTAGATGTTTAGATGATGAGCGAAAAATGTATGCGTGTGTGCTTTGTGACTGTTGAGTTTAACACACATTTTCCTTATTTAACATTCAATGAGGAATTAAATTTTCCTCAACATTGTACGCCTAAAATTATTAGGCAGAGAATGTGCACCTATAAACCTTCGAGATCGCATAATACTTATAGCAATGTTCGGGAGCTTAGAACATAATCGTAGTTTACATCTATTTTCCATAACCGTTCGAGCTTAGTGGCATGAAATGTCAGTAAATCACCTCCGGGCATGTCGCCCAGCTTCCTCGTACGTGTGTAATGCGCAACTCTGGTCAGCGAGCCAATTTGTTTTTATTGAGACTACCCTCGAGTTATGCAAACTGGTCGGAAACGCTGAGCCCGCTGTAAACAAACTTAAACGCGACTAATATACGCTGACCTCTGAGGAACCACGACGTGTTACCAATTGGGCGGAACCATGCGGGTCAGTACGACCCGGCTCCTCTGGCCAGGTCCACCTTTAATCACAAAGCGAATGTTTTCACAAGCGGCTGCGTTTGGCCTCCGAGGCCGCGGTCAGACGTGTGTAAACAATACTCTACGTTAATAGAGATATAAATTGTACGCATTCCATTTAATCCTTTTCAGAGCAATCGACGTCAATAGCGTTACGAAACGACGCGTTATCGGACGGAACAGACGTGCTGCCACGATGTTTCGTCGCCTACATGTGGACTTTCCGACTTTAGGCCGCGCTTATGTGTAACAAACGTCAGATCAAACTCTCCTGGGTACTCCGAGCGATCCTAAACCAACATTTCGTTCATAGTAACGAGGATAAAGCTCGCGATTTATTTGTAGCGCCATACGTTCTAAGTAATGATAGAGCGTCAATTTTGAAATAACCAATAAACTGTCTCGAATGTAACATTAGCATTAGTTGGTACCTAAATTTCAAGTCATAGCAGACGAATAAAATAAATTCGTAGTAGCGAACTGGCAGACGACATCGTATCTATATTAGCATAACGTAGTTGGCATAAACGGAGCAAACCTTAGCTTTCAGAAAGTTCGACGGACTGTTGAACAATGCCTCCGTTCACATTCTTGTAGCTATTGAGTCACGTCTGTGAGCGTTATGTGTTATGTACTAATAACACGCTGTATAAAGCACATAGCCCTATGTACCTATAACTGCGCAAAACATTGTTGTTCACTCCATGATTTCGAATGAAAATTAGCTGTTTTATACATATAAATAAATATGGAATACGTTATCTGATCTCAAGTTGTATAAATCAGTCATACAGAATGCACGTATCATTAATTCAGCAGAGTAATGTATTATACATTTATGATATTTATTTATTTTGAGCTCCAGGTAAACGTGTTGACTGTTAAATATTTATGTGCAAACACTATTTATAACACTAGGTATCTATAGTTTTTATCGTTACTGATATAGGTTCCTAACCGTTTTGCAAATCCTTGCAACATTCCGTGAAATTAAGACACCTTTTGTTCGAAAAAATTATCTATAGTGATTCCAATCACGACTAAGAATATCCTCGTTTCGTCGATTTCATGCATCTTCGAAAACTTGGCAATGATCAAGACAGACGAACGCCTGCATTAATTATTAATTTGTTTCAGCTAATACATATTAATTAAAGCAATTTCCAATTAATCTATCGCAAGAAAATGTTAGTTGAATGGACAAAATGGATATATTTACATGACAATGCGTTTATTTGTATGGGTGGGAGTTATAGTGTATTCATAGCATAATTTCGTATTATGTGACTGTGCCAGCATTCATGATGTTAACAGTGAGATGGATAGGTTTACATGCGAGGTGTAGTTGGCAATACTCTTACATAGTAAATGAAGGAAAATCTTGCACTTTGATCAACGGTTTATTTCTCCTAAAGAAACAATTTTTTGCCACTTAAGTATCGAATTCTTAGTTAGCTGCTATATTAAATTATCTACACATACCATTTTAGAGGTAAAGACCATTTGAGATTTGATAATTAAAATGTATTATAGTTGCTGGTCCGAATATGAACCAAAAATCCTTTTTTACCATAATTATATTAAATTTTCTCTCACTAACAAAACGTGGCAAAATGAAGAAAATTTTCAGTGGAAAAACGAAAGATTTCAGAAGAAAATCTAGCCATTCTCTATGGGAAAACCCTGTGTTCAGATAGAAGAATAAGTGGGTACTAAACAAAATAGTAAATTCATTCAGTGCATGCGACTGTACTTCACATTCACAGTAATGTTTGAATGCATAGGTTGCACCAGCTTCGAGTGCGAAATGTATTATTTAGCGAATTTAAACAAAACACGTTGATCGATAGGCTGGCAGCTAATAAAATATTAGTTTTATGCCAACAGGATGCAAATTAAAATTGCAAAGCGACACCTTTAAATATACACATTATCGTATAAAATAAACTGAAGGTTTGAACTTTCGTGTAAACCTTATCACATGCCTATCTATTGAATGTTTTAAATGTTGAATACGAGGCGTTTATAAGGAAGCAAGCTGTTAGTACCTACAACGTATATAGGAGGAAGAAGGCAAGGTTAGCAAAATGCCTTTGTATGGGTTTAATTCGCATTCTAAGAATTTTATTTAATTCTAGGTACGAATTAACATACCTACGTGTGGTTCAAAAAAATTGTGCGAATTCAAAACCTGTGCTGAAATTGTGCTTAAACCCTTAATTGACAGCTAAAATTCAAGACAGAGGCATGTCCGTCGTGATTTCCTCTTCCACTAAAAAATTCCAAGAAACTTGTTACATCCAAAAAATGTCGACATCGTACGTGGTCCGTTTGTAGTATTAATAAAATCATTAGCCCGCTCCACTTCCTCGAACCTAATGAAATATGAGGCTCAAGTACATTCAGCAGTGTTTATTTAATTTAAAGAACCAGTTTCATTCATAAAGTGTTATAAAAAAATGGATCTACGCTTTGTTTGTTTTCCTAGTTACATCAGACTATGAATGTTGTAGGATAACTGTAACTAGCTGGCAGACGGCACGCGTGTAATTAATATATCAGAACCTTCCTCAGAGCGGTCTAAGTGGTGATTGAAATCGTAACCAAAATCTATCGAGTAATTTTCGAGATTATCCTGAACATACATACTGACAGACAGACGCGTTGGGGAACCGTTTTTTACGGGTGGTGTTGAAGTGTAAGATGGTTTTACTGCTTTTATATAGCGTAAGACTGTATAAAGACCTCGATATAATTTGGTACTCTTTGATAAAAGATTGAGTATTCACACGTTACTAAAATGTATATTCATGACAGGAAGTTATTTTTAATATGACACACATTATTAAATAGGTATCAACAAAATATAAATTAAACTTTCACTTTGGCGCTAATTAAAAATATCCAAAGCTACTTTGGAGACTGTCAGTGGATTTACTATATTTAACCCGTTCAGGGCCGCGTTCGGTCATGTAGGTATGCCATAATTTTAATCTGTGAATTTGAATATTCATAATCTACACGGTTCCAAGTCTAAAATTTAATACAGTATCAATTATTTATCTAAATGTACTGGTGAGGACAGCGAGTATTAGCGGGCTTAAATGTTACCTACTTATTGTAGTTATTTAGATCTACACCTACTCGTATGAAATCTATTGGACATTGAACATGACTGTTCAGTCTTAGAATATTTGTGTACAGTGTACCTAAATATGAATTTATTTATTACCAATATTAACGTTCAGGTAATAAATATAAGAGATCTAGACAGCATCGCAATCAATTTCCGTAACTCAATTTTCAAATCATCTACCAACTCCCTAAATCTGTCCTTCAGAGCAAGTTGAGTAACCAAACCATTAATATTTATAGGTAAATATAAATACTAATGACCAAGTTATTAAGCTCATAAATTGATAGAATTAAAGCCATTGCGGTATATAACTTGGTTACAGCGAAACATGTTTGCTAAATCAAGAGATATGACAGTATGCGCTGGAGTACGAGAGGTCGAAGAACTCTAAGTTTTCTATACCAAAAATAGTATGTTACGAAATGTGTAGCAGCATAAACAAATACAACCTTGGGTTGTAAAGTAGGCGCAAGCGCTCAATTGTCTTGTACGTCTAATGAATAGGCATTTGATACTGTGTGAGCAAGCGAGCACGACGCAAACCATGTTCAAGATATAAGTATGACATTGACATTATTTATTGGACGAACTTGAAATAAAATTTATTTATAATACCTATACAAACTTGTCTCGAAGATCTTTAGTCTGATAAAAATATTAAAAGTCGATTCTTTGACATTTTTTTTAGTTTCAGAATTTATGGTAGCAAAGCTATCGAGTAAATTATATTTTTTTCTCTCTGAAATTATCTCAATGATATTTAATTTTAATTAAAGCGTTTTCTGTTGCCGATCACATGAATTACAACTATGATACAAACAGATCGTTCGAACGACAAGACTGTAAGCAGCTATTTTTAGTTATTAATTAATATAAAACCTGCTGACCTTAAGAACGCTGAATTATATAGTCCAAAAAGTGGTTAAACGACGAATAAAGCAAACATGAAAACATTATATCTCTCACATTACTTAATAACTGACGCCCTCTATCTTCTCACCGAGAACAAGTACAAAATAAGACATCTTAACGTTAAAAAGCATGCCTTAAAATATCAACACAGTAGAGTCAGCCAAGAGATAACAGAATAAGGCAGCGGTATCTACAATATTATGCATGTACAGACTTACAGAGTTAACTTATTTGGCGACGCGACGGTGAGTCGTGCTCGTGCATTCACGCATTCGCAATGCGCAACACGACAACGCGACTTGGTGGTCAAATAGACCATTATGGAAATTAATTTCCGTCTAAAATACTTTGGCGCCTACAAACCATAAACGTCCGCTGCTCATATTAAAGTACTCATCTGAAACGATCGCATCGAATTACTTCAGATGAAGTTATTATGCTGTTAAGTGCTGAGACGTTAAAATATAGAGAATACAACTACGATAGTCGATTGTAAATCAAATATTAGAAAAACTAAAACAATAAATCATCGATTGGTTTTACCAAACGAGTTTACGTGGAGAAGATATTAAATAGCGTGAATAAATCAATCGTTGTTTCCCAACTCTTTACTTTTTTAATGACTGCGTCTGTCGCTGAGGCGATACCCAGATGTGGTCCCAGCTGTTTCTATGACAGTCACGTCCACGAATCTGACAATGTGTTTGTACTACGCCACGGGCTTGGCTCGTTAAATTTTTATTGCCACAAGGTCGCCACTTTATGGTCAATTCTCAACAGTTATTGTTCGCGGACAAACTTTTTTTACAGCACTAGCGTCAATCACTTTATAACGGTGGAGTTACGATTGACAGTGATTAAGCCTTAATTGTTATGACGCTATAAAACTCCTTTTTATATACTCTGTAAGTGTTATGATTATCCATTTTTCACGTTGATACACTGTTTGTATTTTTTATACTACCTACTGATGATAAAATTGTGTTGAGAGCGCACTTTCTCAATCGCATAAACGTATGTAAAATGAACTTCAAAAGTGATAGATTTATGTTTTCAGATGAACATAATGTTCACGACTCTTTCAAGCATGCAAGATAAACGCGTGCAAACGTCACAGTTATGTTTACTGTGGCAAGTACGGTTTCGGCCCTTACTTCTGGCCTGTGAACACCGTATGATAACAAACGATGTTTTGACTACGATTTTGGCGATATCGACTTTCGCACAACAGCCGCAAAGCGTCCGTAATAAAGCAATTTGCGGGCGTGCCAACAAAACAATGGACCCCTTTCTAAGCTTGTTTTAAAAGCTTTCGACGCCGTGATTTAAAACCTTTTGACTTATACATTATTTGTAAACATCTTGTAAGCACAAAGGATCGCTGTTTACAACAAAAATGAGAATTTGCACAACCCGTTTGCCGTGTAACCTTTGTTTAGATTTTTCAATAAATTTGCAAAAAATGGTGAAAGTAGCTTGTCTGTCGGCCCTGATTTTTATGGTTCCGTGAGCCGCACTGAATGTGAAATCAAAACCGTGCAATGCGTCAGTGCAATACTGATATAAGATAACATAATATTTTATAAACAAGAACAAAGTGTAGGTACTCCGTAGGCAAAAATGGTAAATCGTTTACAAAACACGCTCCGTTACAAGATTGCGTTTGAAGGACCGGGATGTTGCCATCAACTAAAAATTTATTGTTATAGTTATTAAAGATGGGGGATTTAAATGCTACTCGGGTGCTCCCGGCTTACTTATTTATATTACTTTTGGGAGGAAAATACGCCTGCGTTATAAATATGAAAGGAAAACGGCTAAGGGAAATAATTGTGCGGCTTATCTGTACGGAACAGCGTTGCCCAGAATAGAAGGACCCTGACCATTTTTGCACCTTAATGGCTGGTTGTACAATATTGACCCACTATTAAAGCTTTTGTGCTTGGAGAAAGTTTGTGTTTATTGCGAACCTTTTAAACCCTTTTTCGTCACTTTTTTGCGATAGAACAATAGATTTGCAATTGTTAAAGTTGTCAATAGTAAAAAATACAATAATGGAGAGATTTTTTCGCAAAAAGAGCCGAATAAACAAACGTGATACATGATGCAAAATACAGGTAGCGTTTTAGGGTTAGTTGTTGCACCTTTGATCTTAAACTTGTTTTGTAACTCTGCAGTGTAAAATATGCAGACAAATTCAGTCATTTCAAAATAGTTCGTTCAACTTTAAAACCTTAAATAGAAACAAAAATATCTGACAAAAAATTCTTTGTCAATTAAAAAAGGTTTGATTGCAATATTTCCACAAAGCCATATCAAATGAATAATTGCAACATAATTTTACGTCAGCCTCCAAAGGATTTGTAATGTGAATCATCGCACACGTTCGACAAAAATGCTGCTATATAATGACTGTGATGACTTTATGTCAGTCGGTGTTAGGAACTACATATACTCAATAGGGACTGCAATAAGTTTGAAATATCAGAGACCCAATGTTGTGACTAAAGACAATAATGTTTTGTCTATCACGCGACCCAGTTCCGAACAAAAAAAAGACCCATTAGAAAAACCTCAAACTACGTTTTTCACAGAGTCATTAATCAGTTCAACTCTAAGCCATTGTTTTACTCAAAACGATTTACTAGACCATTTTCACGATTTCTAACATTTCATTTAATTGTGTCACTATCACAAGTGGCTTTAAAAGTTCTGCCATTAAGGGTTATAAATATTTCTCCTGTCAGTTCCAAAGTTGAGAATTCCAAAGAGTTTGGGTGGCGATAAGCCATTAAAAGCGTTGTTTAGTCGAATGTGTGTTAAGATTCCTACACCTAAACTAAATAAAGGTACTTAAAACTAAAAGAAAATAAATTTGAAACGATAAATACCATTGAACTCACCGCAGACGACCCGATCGAAGGGGCTCATCCAATCTGGAAATGGAAAATCTATTATCAATCGTATTGAAAGATCTTTGTTTCGGCCAAGTCGCATGCACAACGAGTAAAGCCTTTATATTACACAAAAAAACATATAAAACACGTCGCTAAAATATTATACAGTGTGTCTCTTGAATTTTAATGAAATAAAGATAAATGTAATTTGGTTTCACAGTACCTTTTTGCAACACAGTTTTAAAGCGAAAAATCTTCATACAATTTTTACGAAACAAAAAGAAAATGCTAGTAAAATATTAGGTCTACAATATAGGTGTACAGTATCTACAGAAATCTATAAATATCAACTGCATAACCTACTTTAGTAATTCTGCTGAAAATATTTTAGAAAGAAAAAAAAAACACATTTTTCATTATTGTGGTTTTTGGTGTGAAGCGAAATCGACGTCTCCAAGATCATTACATTTTTAAATGATTTCCGCATGCCTGTCACCCTGTAAGAATAGTGTGTACAGGGTGATTTGTGGCAATCATAAAACTAGAACAATCCTGAAACCTTACACTTAACCTAAATGAGAAAAAACAGGTTTAATTGCACAGTTCAATGGATAAAGTGGTCATAAATTTTTTATAGTTCACCACATAGTACATTTTCACAGCGACATTGCTCATTTGGAGCGAGCATCAACGGCTAGAACAATTGACTGTTAATTACATTTATCGTGAATCTAAATTACGAGTAAAACATTTTTAATTACGCTTTATCAATTAAAGCTATTATTTAGTTTTAATTGAGCACTACGTTTAACAATGTTGATTCAAATAAATGCCGCTGCGTGGAGAGCCAGATAATTACAAAATAGTATTGTGGAGTTACTCTAATATAAGAATCTTCTACAATGAATCATGTCTGCTGATTTCTATAAATAGGTATATACGAGCTATAGGTGATACTCCAGACGATGTGGATTCCTACGAGTATTTAAAGGCTCCCGAGGAAAGGTGCGACGCGACGGTGTGACGCGATTTTGGTATAACAGTTTCTATGAAGTTTTTTATAGAAATTACTTACTACACTACACTACTTTACTATTATTTTTATTGTATTATGTACTACTAGCAGTGCCCCGTGGTTTCACCTGCATTAGTGTCAATCCGGTGGGAATATCGGGATAAAAAGTATTCTATGAGTTATTCTGATGTGTAAGATATATTACAGTAAAAGTTTCATTAAAGTCCGTTCAGTAGTTTTTGCGTGAAAGAGTAACAAACATCGGTCCATCCATCCTCACAAACTTTCGCATTTATAATACTAGCAGCGCACCGCGATTTCACCCGCATAAGTTTCGATCTCGTGGATATCGAGATAAAAAGTAGGTATCCTATATGTTAATCCTGCTTAGGTATGACACTATCTGTGTACGAAATTTCATGCAAATCCGTTCAGTAGTTTTTGCATGAAAAAGTAACAAACATCCATCCATCCTCACAAACTTTCACGTTTATAATATTTTGTAGGATTAGTAGTAAGTACGATTATTGTTCTAATAGAGTCGCGTCACGCTGTCGCGTCGCGCTGGCCTGCGGGAGCCTTAAAGAATTGGTTACTAAAACTTTTACCTACTAGCTCAAGCACAATACATAAATACAGGGCTAGTTGAGTTTAATCTTATTGTACCTATAGGTACCTACGCAAATAACTTTCTTCATTATGTATTTAAATATTGCCATATGAAATGAGGAAAGCAACATTTTAAAATAAAATAAAAACGGTACAAAATTCAGAAGCGTAGCGGCAATGCGTATTGACTTCTTTATTTATTTGCAAGGCTTAATAATTAGCTCTTCTGTATCTTAAATCCAGAATATTGGCAATGTTTAAATTATCTAATTGGTCACCCATGAAATTACTTCGTCTAAGAACATTCCAAAATTAGAATGACTGTTTATAAATACTTTTTTTTATAAAGAGTGAATTCATCTGCCACTCGATTACAATGACATAAAAAAAATCTGGCATTTCATCAAAATACAAAAGTTATAGCTGACTGAGAAGCTAATAAAATTGCTGTAGACAAAAAAATATATATTAAAAATTGTCTTAGCTATCAACATCACATATATAATGACTCACAAATAAATTTACGTCCGATTAAGCACGCATGTAGAGCTACTCCGGTTTTAGCAACGTTTAAATTTAACGAGTTTTACCTATCGGAAACATTTAAATTGTCTCGATTGAGTGCAGCCGTTAATTACACCGCGAATGCATAAAAAATTCGATTATGCGAATCGAACGCCGTATATCGATACTCGAAAATTCACAACTCATTCCGAGATAACAACAGGCTTTCGGTCTCCAATCGAGAATTAAAAAAATCGACTGTCGAAACTTTCGAAAAGCGGTGTAACCCTAAAATGGAAAAGGTTAAGAGTTCTGTATCAGTCCCATATTTCATGGGGGTAAGATAATGATGTTATTTTTCAAGTTGAACGTTTTTTATTGTTTTTTGGAAACGCTGCAACAGAGTAGAAGGTCGTAAATATGCGCAAGTGATTTTTAGGATTCTTTGAAAAATTTAAATCAACGTAAATTGTTTTGACTAGTAAACAAAATGTACCTAGTAACTTAGTAAGTAGGTACGTAATGAAATAGCTAATAGTTTGTGTGAACAATACAGCATTAACAATTTAATTAATAACGTGCTACAAATAGCAATCAATAGTATAAAGGGCTTTTGATGGCATGTGGGTTCCGATTGCTCACGGCGCGCTCCGATTGGCTGTGAATGACGGCCATATTTGTTCGGCGCATGCGCTCTACGCGCCGCACACATGTGACGGGCGCTCTTCTTTTCCGCGGTACACAATGTTTACTGTCAAGTGCGAGTTGCGTTCTAAGTTTAAAATGACTCGTAGCTTTATTTAATTTATATTCTTGAAAAATTTTGTTTTGTTTTAACTATTGAAACATTATAGGTATTACCACGTATATGTAGGTTGAGATTTTTTTATTTTTGTAATTATGCCGACGTAATTCTTTTTATCAAGCCAATCGTTATAATTGACACAAAAAAAAAGTTTGAGAAAGAAGTAAATAATTCTAGTCGCACATGTTTAGTTTTTCCATTCAACGCTAGAATGCTAAAAACAAAAACATTGAATCGCACTAAAGTTCATTCAAACTAACATTTGCGTAGTGTTTGAACGTAATACGCTCTTATACTGTCAAATTGTTGTAGAATGTTGCGCGTTACGACGTATAACTGTCGGCTACTGACAAGTCCGCCATTTTTATTTTCGTGTGCGCGCGCGCAAGCACCTGCCACGTTATTTTTGTCTTCCCGAGACGAATTTTCACCTACATCAGCCCGGACATTTTTATATGCCGACATTGCCGACAAATCACGAAAATAGTCCATTGCTAAACAAAAACAGGATGATTATAGGCTATTTTATGTAATTTCAGTGATCTACGAGGCTGTTATGACGTTACATTGGCTTTGATAAGTTTTATTTTTCACATGACAACTGTACCTATGCGTCAGTCAGTGCCAAGAACGTCAATCGGTGCTAGATATCAAAAAGTTTGCTTCACACATATCTTATCTGTGTCGCGGTCTGAGTTATTTATACGTGCGATTTTTTTGGCATAATTATGATACCTACAGTTTATCAAATTAAGTCATGCGCTAATGTTTTTTTTTTTGTTCGAGCGAATTACCCTTGTGTTTTTAAACAAAAAGAATTAGTTACCTACTCTGCCTACAATGTTTTTGCTTTAACACATTTGCTGTAATTTTTGGACTCAATTAAACAAAAATGTTGATCAATTAAAAAAATATTAAGTGAAATATTTTTTTAAACATTAATAAAAATAATACTAATGGTAGTTTTTAATTATTTTTCATTCTCTTTGCTTGGTTTTTGTGTTGTTGAGCAATCAAATTATTGTTCTGCAATACAATTTATTTTGTTCATTATCCCATATAAAATTGGTTTTCATTTCACTGTCTACAGAACTCTAAAAAACATCCACCTACCTAGCTACTTGCCTAATTTGGTATGTAAATAGATACAAAGGGATATAAAAAATATGTACCTATGTAATGGCTCTAATTGATTTATATAGATACCATATATTGTTAAATGAAGGTCATTATTCGGTATTGAAGATAAAGCTCACAGTAAATCAATATTTATAGGGTTATCAATATAAATTGGGCAATATATTGACAGTTGGAAACGGTAGGATGGAAATAATATAATAGATTGAAAAAATAATATTAATTAAAATACATATCAATCTTATAAATTTTTCAAAACTCTACATAATTATTTTCAATGTGACATTCATAAAAAAGGTTATTGTAAACTATTATTTTTAATTAGGTATAAGGTAATATTTAGATCTGTTTGACAGTCTGTAGGTATGTTTAGTTTTTATTTCTAAACGATAAAGCAATAAAAAATGATTTATTGATACTTAATTTTGTAATTAGTATGATTTTAATTTTGTATTTTACTGTCCATTTTTGCTGGTTTACCTTTAAATGATTTATTTGTTAGTTTCTGGTTTCCGTATCAACATAAATATGTTTTAATATTTGAAGATACAAATATGGATATGTAGGTAGGTGTATGCTTTGTCAGTAAATTGTTTAAATGTAAAATACTATAGGTAGCGAAATTAATTATTTATATATTGATATAGTTACCTACCTATAATCCTCCTAATCAATTTCGATAACGGCGACCCTTTGAAATAATATTATAATCCTAGCATGTGCTCTAATGTGACTCGACATACAGATTTTTTTTTAATTGTTTAATATTGTAATAAAACTAAATAATCAAAAAACCTAAAGTAAATGGCTACGTTTCGCACTTGACCAACATTTTGTGTTATACTTTTTCGTAGTGACATGATTTAAATTCGACTGTAGGTAATTATGTGCTGAACAGGCATTATGTTACCTATATACGTAAATCGTGCATTTTGATTCATGTTTTGTTACAAATTGCAGTTTTTACTGAATATTAATTAGTTCGATAGCAATTAGGTATATTTCGTTAAGATACCGCAAAAATAGAGCTCTACATACGAAGGTAGAGCTAATATAATTTAATATAAAAATATAATTAAATAGGTAAGTGACCAAATAAGTAATTGGTAATAAACTATGATAATTATGTTTATAAACAACTAAACGTTTACTTAGTTATCTACCTACCTACCTATTTAATTTTTAAAGTTTCTTTAATGTTTTCTACTATTCGTTTTATTAGGGAAGGTAGGTTTCTCAATCATGTTACGCGTCATTTTATAAAATTGATTTAATAAATAAGTATGAAAGATATTTTTGTAAGCTATTCATCATCTTTTATTTTGTCTTTGACTTTACTATTCTACAATATTTTTATTTTAATACTTATATGTAAGCTCATGCTTAGGTAGGTACTAGGTATATTCATCATTTTCAGCACCATTCCAATAAATCGATTAAATCATTTAAATCGTTCAATCCAATTCAATACGATATTTAACCCTGTAACAAGCGCGGAAGATTGATTGCCAGATAATAAAACTTCGAATAAAAATAATAATAGCACTATTGTATGCAAAACGTACAGGCACTTTGAGTCTGTAATCGTTCGCCTTTTTTGAGTACTAAGTAGACCTCACAAGACTTAAACTCTAAATTCATAGGTAAGTTGGTTCTGACCATTCTGACCTACTACATATTATATTTTCCCGGTTGTATTTTTAAAGACAGCTACAGAATTTGTAAATGGATTTGGCGACTTAGGTATCTGTTAAATGTTTTACTCGTAATGCATTTGCTTTCAGAAAGGTATGTGCTTTTAAATGTCAATTTTGCTATTAGCTTGTTATTTTTATAGAATAGGCAGTTACTTAAATTAATTGTTATTGATATTTAACCAATTCCCAGCCAATTTTAATTGGTTAATTTTTAGCTAAAACGAACCTACTCAGTAAATAAGAAGTTATTTGAAAAATTTCATTGAATGTTTTAAGTACCTACTAACCCGTTTTAAAGCAATTGGCCATTAAACATTTTATAATGATTGCGAATTTGATTAAAATAATTAATTTATTAGGTATACTTAATAATAAACATTATTTTAATTACCTAAACAGTAATTAAAACGCTAATAAAAATATTTTGCAGTAAAAATAAGTTTTAGGTATTAACTGAAGTGCTATGTAAAGTTTGTAAGCATATTATGGTCCCGCCCATTGCCGACGGCGGAATGGGCGGTGCGAGCGACGGCAACCGACGGCAGAGCCGAGAGAGAACCAACCGAACCGAAGCGCCTGCGCAACATTTACGACCTTTACTCATTGTTTTATAGCCTGTTTATACCAAAACACCCTTATACTTTCTTTAATTACCTTATTGATAATCAACAAACCAAATTACATGTGATCAGAATTAACTTTATGCTATTCAGAATAAAACAGCTGCTTAAGTTTTACCCAAATTATTATGTACCCATAAAGGATACTTCTTGTGATTCATTGACGATAAAAATAATAATGGTCAATTTTATTGCGTTTATATAGCACTGTTTGAATTATTTTATTGTTAAATAAGTGCTAGAATCGTATTAGAATGGGTATACCTACATTTACAAAAAATAGTTAAATGACTACTTCTAATTGGAATAACAAGTAGGTAAATGACTATTAATTCCTTTTTTTATATATATATTACCTATGTTTGTTTATGTAGCGTTTGTGAATATCATTGAATCATAATAATAATCGGCAAACTAAAAGCACACCAATAAAACAAATATTTAAATTCAGGAGCTACTAAAAACGGTAAAGCGAAACGAAAAAAAAAATGCTTCAGTAAAGACAGCATAAAATCAACAATAAATTAACAATTCTAGTCTAGAAACAACACCTTAATTGGTACTAAACCAAAACATTAAGCCCAATCTAATTGCTAAGTACACAACGGCCTGATAAGACTTCCTATAAATAATGAAACTTATCTTCGGCTTTAAAAGCAACACAAAAACTAATTCGTAACAATTGTTTCAGGAACGTCAAGAGCGCAAACTGTCATGCAGTGAAGGAGTAAAACATTTACCAGTGATGGACATCCAGGGGTACCGCGGTATGTCTGGCAGGGGCTGGGCAGAGCCTGGCTGCGAGCACGCCGCTCCCATGGCGTCCACGGTGGCGGCGGACGCTGCCGATGCCGCAGAAGCCGCTGCTTGATGATAGAACTGTGCAGCGGCCGCCATGCTGGCTGATGCGGCCGACACCGCCGCCCCGCCGTTGTGCTGACCCAGCGCGTAGTTCACCATCGGATCTCCTCCCACAGCCGTCCGGTACTGACAACTCTTGTCATCCGCCGCAGATAAACCGCCACCAGCAGAAAACGGCACAGAACCTCCGAACTGCTGGTGATGCGACACGTAAGGATACATCCTCGCCGGTGCGCCCGGCGATGCCGATGATGAGGACGAGGACCGCTGCGGGCTGCCGGCGCCCGGCGAGCCTGCCCCCAGCGCTGCCGCTCCCAGCCCGCCAGACAGCGAACTTGACAGCGACGTCGACAGAGACGACGACAGCGAAGATGACAGCGACGCCTCTATAGGCGACGCCCCAGCACCCGCGAACAAATTCTGGTGGTGGAACTGCTGGTGGTACTTCGGGAGCATGCTATCGATGATGAACTTGGAACTCATCGCTCGGCGGCGACGCGGCGCGCGACGATCGCCTCGCGGGAGATGCGTTTATCGCCGGCGATTCGGATCGATTCTCGCGCGTGCACCTCTACTATGGCCGCGGATCGTTTATGACCCGCGTATGAGGCTCTACGACTCCGAATTCCCCGTCGTGGCGAGCGTTACCGCTGCCGCGCGCCGCGCTCGAGACAGCGAAACACGCCACGTGCGTGCGAGCGAGACGCAACGATGATCGGGGGCGACCCGCCAGAACCCTCTCCGTCTCATTAATTCCTACCTGCGTGGCTTATATTAGAAAGAGATAAAAGCTATTCGCTAACGACCATTCCGACGGCCATTGTTCGTAATGGCGCCGGGCGCCCCGCACCTCCGCACCGACCTCGTCTACACCAATAGTGATCCGGTGCAGAACATTCACCGCCAATCACAAACCATTCCGGCACTTCTAGCTGTCAAACTGAATGGCTTTAAACAGAATTGCAACATTACTTTTAATATTAAATGTAATTTTTTGTAATTATCTGGTACTGAATAAAATTTTATAGTGTACAATTATTTCGCAAACCTGTAACATTTTGTTTGTTTTACAATAATATTTATTTTTTCTTGAATGTGTAATTTTAACTTCCTGAATGACTTGAAAATATGCCAGCCATAGTGTAATCCAATAGAGGATACACAAAAAAAAAATGTGTACAAATCCTGAACAAGTACCTATTGTTATTGTTTGGTTGTATTTAGGTTTCAATATTTTCTTTATGAATAAAAAAAAATAGAAGTGTGTGAAATTTTTTTACAGTCTGAAGTTGCTACCTGATACAAAATGATTCTATTGTTATACTTCTAACTTACATGAATTAAAACCAAAAATCAAATTATATTTTGACTGTGTTTTTAACATATAATGTTTTTTGTTAAAAAAAAAGGAAGTGAAGCCAGATTGGATTTTTTTTAATATATTAAAAGTGTCTTTTCTTGACACAACAGTTATTTTGTGAAATCAACAATTGCAAAAATAAAATATAAAAATATTAAATTCAAAACATGAATTGCTCTAAATTGCGTTACGCCGGCCACGTGGACGGACGGGTACTATCCATCTCGTTTCTTTGAATGTTCCTTTCTCTGTCACACGTTTCATTCATACGTATTGGTCGTAACTACACCGAGCACATGTGCAATAACAAACTTTACGACTGTTAAAATAAAACCGTTTATTGCCTGAGAAGTTTATTTATTTGTTACAGTTTTGATTGTTAAACGTGTTTAGTGCATGGTTTTTATAGGCTTAAGTTGCCTTTTCAGCTTTATCAGGTCGGTGGTACGACTGTGAGGCAGTAGAACATTGCATAAGTATAGGTTTTATGTTGTTATTGTGATGTTTTCGCCGTAAACGTATGGAATGCATGATATGGCCAGTTAAAGCCGTTTATTTCGCGATATGAGCAATTTTTTTTATTGATTTTTAATGAGGTTAATGACAGTTTAATGTATCGCTCCGTTGGAGGAAACTCTTTGGACCGTTACATTTTGCATTTTGCGTAGATAAATTGTTTTGACAAGTAGATATCGCTTTTGTATTGCGATATATTTTAAGAAAAAACATATCAAATTGGTAAATTACCATCTCGTATGCAATATTTTTTTTAAGACTGCGGATATTCTTAAATTAGAAGACTGTGCATGAAGCATATAAATATTGGAAAAAGACAATAAATAAAAATGATAGACGGCCCAATACTCTTTGATGAGTGAATAAGAATGAAGCCACTGCTCGTAGTTTGATTATTGTTTCTTTACACATATTTATTGAAAATGGTAAACAAAAAAGTTTAGTTACAACATAAAATCTTTATTTAAATTTTCCAATTTACTCAGAAAATATAAATAGAAAATAAAGGACATGACGTAGCAGTCCCCATTTTCATCTCTAGAACAATACATTTTTGGCTGTTGTAAAAATCATCACTTCTTATATTGTGATATAACCATCATATGTACAAAAGGTGATGTTACACTGGATAGGTAAACTTCTTTTAAGTACTAAGGGCTGATTTTTCCATCGCCAGATAACTTTTATTCGAGGAATAAAATTGATGTTTGATAGTTTTTGTATGAAATAACTGTCAAAATTTCAAAATTATTCCTCGAATAAAGTTATTAGGTGATTGAAAAATCAGCCCTAAATTAACTAACAAATTATTAAAATATACTTAATAAACTAACTAAAATAAGGCGTCGAAAAATTCCTCCGCATCGCTATCGACTGGTAATGCTCCCAAGAGACTGGCAGCATTGCCACATTGTATGGCAATGCTTAGCCTCTGGCCAAGGTAAAAGTCAATCCTTGGGTCACGGGAAGTGCCCACCAGCCGTTTGGAGATTTCGTTGAGTTCGTCGTTGTTTCCATGAGTACTCGGACCCCCCGGCCGGTGGTGATGTTATTTTAGAAGGCCCTCTACACACAATCGATGGTTTTGTGTCAATAGCGCTGCTCTACTTTCATTAGTTGGAACAGTGACATAGGAATAAAATTGGTCGTGTGCATTTCTCTAAAAAAACTCTTGTTCGAACATCATCCAATCGAATATTTCGAACGTTACAAATAAATTTTTAGATTATTCTACTTTGCAAGCTGTGGTAGCCCAGTGGTATCAACTCAGACTTACCTACCTACGGGTTGTAGGTCGGGAGTTCGAACCCAGTTAGGCACTTTACTTTGTGTGTTTAATTTCATCGCCACTGCTCTCAAAATGGTAAAGGAAAACATCGTGAGGAAACAGGCATGTCTTGGAACCAAAAATTCAGAGACATGAGACATCCACGAACCCGCATTGGGCCCGCGTGGTGGATAATGGCCCATTCCCTCTCATAGAGAGAAGGCCTGTGTCCCAGCAGTGGGAACATTGTAGGCTGATTATGCTTTATCTACTTTGCAAGTAAGTATTCCTCATAATATCTAATAAGAATACCATTTCCGTCATGAATACCTTGGTTTAGTGGTAGTTACCAAGTTAGTCACCTTCTCATAAAACAGTGCAGTAACTATTGACGATCGGTAATCAAACGAAACCAATTAGCACTTCTGACCATAAGTCCAGCTAGATTGTTATTATAAGGAACGATAACTAACCTGTGAGCTGATCATTTTGTTCCTGATTGGAACGTTGAGGAAGCTTAAATACTTATAAGAAATGCTACTTAGGTAAGTATAAGCTACCAAAGGTGGATTCAAGTAAGCACTTTATATAAAATATCAATATAACAATATAAAATATCGCAGAAGAGTAACATTGACATGAAAGGAAGAAGAAAAAAGTTAGGTACCTACGGAGAGAAAAATAATATGTACCTATTTGACTTACAATAAGGATTAGATACATTATCAGCAGGAAAAGAAAACACTTATATTTAACAAAAATATTTCTAAACAAATAATATTAGACATTAAACACTTTAATTTTTCCCTGTTTTTTTTAATATTGGTTATTGCGTAGATCAATAATGTTCAAATTCCAATTCGTATTATTTAACTCTAGTCTTGTTTACAAACACCAAACAATGTGACAGCAATAAAATTCCATCGAAATTCGAACAAGCAACTTCGTTGCTTTCAAATCAGTCCGCTAACAAAGTCAAAACGTCTTACACAGAGTACTTACTTTGTTAAGAACTAGTTCAAGAGTTTGCACTTATACGGAACATATACCAAAAAAGGCACGTTGCCTAAAAAGAACACGAGCGTTGGTGCAATCACCCTTATTTTATAGATGTATCGGTGTACGGGAACCTCTATATTGCAAGCCGCAAAGTCGCCGGTGGGCGGAGCGACGACCATCGTAAAAGTGTTCCGAAGTCTTTGGAAAATTTACAACTATCGCTTGTGAGATTTAACGACCAGTTTATAGATCCAACGCTTTTAAATTCGATATAAACTTGCTTTGTCTCAATGAAACAGCCATCAATGTGACAAATATACCACTTATGTTCTATAGTAGTGTAATTGTGGGCCATGTTTTATGTTAAACGGCTATCAGTTTTTACGGCGCTCCAGTTCAGTAATTCTTGCTGGATCATTTTCAGTATTTTTTGCTGTCTTCATGCCAATTTTCACTGTTTTTCGTAAATCACTGTTATTAAATAAAAAGAACCAAGCTTACCTACTCGAATTAAATATTTCTTTCTTCAGTAACTTTTATTTGTATAGACCATCGTTATTACACTTAAAGATCAAAATATTAAGCAAGGTTTTTGAAAATATCCGTAAAAACCTGACCTTCATCAATTTAAAAGTAGTCAGTTTGGACTACGAAAACTACATCAGTAACTCATCTTCAGAATGTGAATCGCAAAATGCCTTTTATACACACTAAAGATTATGATTCCGCCCACCATAGCCATAAGTATACAAAACATCCACAGAACTGTCAGAAACACAGTTTTAAAGTGGACTAGAAGAATTCCTGTTTCAAGCTAATAATTGTTAGACTCTAGTAAGCTTGGTCTTGAAGATCAATCAATGTTGTACTCACCCCAGAAGCCGTCATCGTCACCTGAAACAGAAAAAAAATCTATTAGACTCATCGTCAGTTGGAAGTCCTCGAGAGCTTTTATCTCGCTCCCATTCATTTAGGAATTAACTACCATACCTACATACCTTTGTAAAAACACAATAGCATAAGGATGGACCAGAGGCACTGTTCAGCAATGAAGCGGAGGTACACAATGAAGATGGGGGAAAAAAATATATCACAATCTACTTCTTAAAATTCTTCATTTCTCAAGTAATATCAGAAAACACTTTTAATGTAACCTTATAGGAAACTTTTCAGACTTCACTAAAATATGGAACCTACTTAGATTCAGTTTTCTTTTCATATAACTTGTCGTCGAACCTTGGGTATAATTATGTACCCAAATTCCCATTATCTATCATACCAATTA
This sequence comes from Apamea crenata, assembly GCA_949629185.1. Taxonomy (NCBI): domain Eukaryota; kingdom Metazoa; phylum Arthropoda; class Insecta; order Lepidoptera; family Noctuidae; genus Apamea; species Apamea crenata. The sequence continues at coordinate 11,801,916 of OX451363.1, read as the reverse complement.
CTTCTTAAGATTGTCATGGAAGATAAGGAGGAAAATATGATATAATATAAGGAAAGAGAGCAGCATCTGTGCCCTTATTTCAATATAATACTGTGGTAATTTATCTACCGCCCTGTCAAGTGAGGTGTGTGTGTGTAGCACCATTCATCCAAGATCCCTTATTCAATTCCTAGGGGAGGCTTGAGAAGTGATAATGCCATAAGCAACAACACCGATAGGTATTCTACACGTAGATGGTAGATGGTCAGCAATGCGGACATAGGTTATATCATTCATAGGTTTCAACTGTTTTTTATTAGACGGGTTTTCAACACTAATTTAATAGATCTGTTGGACCTTTTAAATTTGAATCAGGGGGTCTACTCCGAAGTGCGAATGTTCAGCTTTCAGCAGTTTTCAGCTAATTTCATACAAGTTATGTGTCATTTTTGCCTTTGTTTGGTAGATATCCGGAGACAGAAAAAAAGTGGGAAATGAAACTGGCAAGTAAAATATAAGAGTATCTACAATTTCTAATACGACTAAGTAGATTGCCTTAAAATTCCTCACCGGATCAAGAAGGAATACCCCAATTTCTTAGCTCGAAAACTAATAAGTACAAATCCCCATAAAAAGATAACGTAGCCCGCGTACTAAAGGTTCTTAAGTAGCAATATTTATTTAGCTATTCGGCTCGTATCGTATACAAAAAGGGGGGTAAGTAGGAAATTTTAATTTCACGTCTGGAGTTGGGCGGGGAGCGGAAATTTGTGTGGCATAATAAGTGAGATTGTTGCGAAATTTGCTACAAGAAAAAGAACGAGGGCTCCCATCGCAGCGCCGCGACGTTGAGATAGTGTGGATGTGCCACGAGATGCTGGGAATTATATTCGGAAGGTCTTGTTTATTCTCAAATCAGCAAAGTAAAGCATTTTGTGGTAAAATTATCAGCCATTTTGCAAGTCGCCAATTCTCTCAGGAATTGGTACTTTACTGACTGGCTTAATCGCTTGATTTCTTGGTTAGAAACCAAGCGATTATAATATTATAATTAGCCAACTCCGGTTAAAACACCATTAAAAATACATTAAGTAAAGGAATGCATAGAATATTAATACTGATTTTTCCTGAAAGCCGACACAGAAGACGTACATATGTGCAACAATACCGCAGAAGGCGGTGCTGTTTGATTTTAATGACCACTTATGAGACAAAAGACCATTAAAAGCTCATTAAATGTCTCTTCGTTACCTTACAGAGCTTGTAAGCTGTTTTTGCTACTTGCCTGCAATTACAAGTTACTAATACATAGAAAAGAGAATAGATTATTTATGACTCGCTTGCCTTTGATTGGTTGTGCATGGGAAAACTAGCAATTACCTATCAGTACAGTGCCTAGGTGTGTGTATGTGATCGTTAATTTTTTACATTTTCCGTGTTAATGTATACCAATCATAAATAAATTAAGATGACTGTAAATCCAAAATGTTTCTGTCATAAGTAAGTAGTGTGAAGCTCTCTACGAGCTTACCGGGAGGAATAAAATCAAACGACGGTTTATCTCGTTCTCTAATTCCTATAAAATTACTAGGTACGTATTTTACATCTTCATTATTTTGCTTGTCCGCCTAAACTCATATTTGACACCCCATTCTAAGCTTGCTTGAATGTTCGAATGGAACCCGCGCTAAATTATACCAGCCTGCACTACAGGATGTTCACTTTGGTGGACAACCAAACCAAACCTTTGATGGTACTGAATTTATGATTTGATTTTGACTTTGATATTTATGCCAAGATATTTAAATATATATAAACAGGTCCAAAAATCCAAATACTAAGCAAACTTAAGGTCAAGGCATTATAGAAGAAATGAAAACGTGCAGATCGTTTTTCATTCTTGAAAGATAGGTTCAAGATATCAGACAAGTTAGTGAGACAATGGTAAATAGATTGTGAACATCCTGGAACAAGATGAATTAATGTCACAGTTGATTGCCGTTATTTACACTTCGTCGTCGTCGGTCGTGCAGACCAGCATACGATGGTGGACGAGTGGTGGAGGCAATACGAAGAGAGGAAGCGTGTGCCAGGCAGTATGTTAGTTAAGGTTAAATATAGGTATTTATAAAGCTGTCTTTTGGAAGAAATCATCACCATCATCTGCCTAGCCTTTTCCTAAGTATGTTGGAGTCTGTTTCCAGTCTAACTGGAAATCGGTGGGATCGTCCGAAAGGGTTACCGCTGCCCTGGAACAGAAAGGGCTAAGGAAGGAACACGGGTGGGTTTTAGTCAGTAAGAGTCTGACACTCCCTTCCGCTCCACCCAGAGCGGGAGGGGTTATTTGATGATTTCCCATCCAGAAAAAAAAAAGTCTAACTGGAAATAACACTGTTTTAGTAAATTTTTCGAAATTGGTAGAAGGTGTTCCTGCACAAAGTAGGTAATATCGGTCAACAAGACCTTATTAAATACACATTATAATAGCTTGAATACTTCGATAAATACCCCCTTTGGGTCTTGCTTCTGATGCACCTACATAGATTAACCAATAGGTTTCATCATAATCATCAGTTCAGTCGAAAAACTTTCACTGTTGGATATACCTATAATTAGGCCCCTATAGGCTCCAAGTAGACTCCCCGGAGGTCAAAAGGCACCCCTTTTGAAGGTTCCCATCAGAAAACAAAAAAAAAATCATCAGTTCTCCTTGTGAGGCCTTTCAAAGCCAGGTTAAATACATATCCGTTCAACAAAAAGTACTTGTTCATTTCATATCTGGAAATTCTTTTTTTAGGATATTTGAAATGTTCAAAATAGTTTATACTTAAACATGAAAGCTTTGTTCACTGACTCTATTTTGACAGAGAATAGGGTAAGATATAAGATAAGATGTAAGATATAAGTACCTAGACAATGGCTTTTAAGAGGTACACCCTATAAGTCCTACTTCAAGGTGATAGCATGCGCTTTTCATGTTTTCATGAAAATCAGATACCTACCAAAAGCTCTAAAAAGCCTTAGAAAACGTCAAAAAAATCAAGACTTATCCACACTAAGCGTGCGGCATTCGGTGGGCGCACGTGTAAGTGGCAGCTTCAATATTTATGTGCAATTTTTCCAGCGGCCCCCCTCGCCCCGCGGCTGCCTCACCCCCCCGCGCCGTGATAAAGGATGCAACGCGCGCCCCGCATCCCCACTGAAGTACACGGAATTGCGTAACAATGAACACCGTTTATAATAATTTTATTAATAGGAATTATTTTGTACAAGACTTGAATACGAAAACACGCCGAATTTGAATCAGAAAGGGCCTGAAGCTCTGAAATAAACGTGAATTTAAAAACACCTATATTTTCAAGGTTTTTCTCTGAAAGTGGATAAGTTCGATGATCGATGCGAAAAGCTTAGCTATCTTTAACTGAAAATTTTGTTCGTGAGATAATTTCTAAGTAAAACCGGCTCATTTTAATTAAGTGTACCTAGGGGAGTTGGCAAAACAGCTTTGAACCCCAGCTCCTGCGTAGAGTAATAAATAGTGTAGAGGACTACACTATTTATTACTATATGGAGGAGGATTCCTTTTTGTTTCGGTAATTATTTCGGAGTAAAATGGGTACCTCAACCAATAATGCTACCGACTGTTACAATATACTTGAGAGGAGAAACAATGGGATTTTTAAATAGCTTGAACCCAATCAGTAGCGAAGTTTTACTTCAGTTATTTTAAACATTTATTAATATGATGTTTAAAAGAATTCTCATGTCTTTCAGAATTCTTTGGTCTAGTCGGTAATGTTGCAGTTTTCGTAATGGTCACTGACCGTGGTAAGTTTACGTTTTGTAACAGGTAAGTGACAATCTTCAGGATAGATAATATTGATCAGGCACTAGCCGACAACTATGTTGTACCACTTATTTGAATAAAGATCACATTTCCAACACATAAGATAATATATTATTACCTGTTTAATGAAAGATCCGCTTATCTACGAAACTCGAATTTCTCCCACGACTAAAGATTACGATCAGTATCGTTTTCAACAACAACATATCGTTATAAAATAATGTAATATCATAACTGGCCATTCGTGGATACTACAGCAACTGTACAGTAATATTATTCAAATAAAAACAATTTCAATTTGTTCCCAAATTGAAACAGAGAGCTGGCGGCGCGTTATTACATTTGGGCGGAGGTTAGCTGCGGTAGAGCGTGTAAAGTGCCTATAGAGCCTCCCGCCTCGCCCTCTCATAGCCTATAACACCAGCATCGGGGCTTTCCTCAAAAAGCCTCAAAGAACGCCTCAAATTTAGCGACTTTTCGCTCTCAATACTTTTACGGGACATTTAGAAGCTTACGCTGAGTATGTACGTCATTTTTCTCTTTGTGTTCGGGAGGTAAGAAATATAGTTTTTGATAGACGCGCGTTCCGAACGTTCGGTAGTGTCATTTGGGGGTGTAAAAGGGAAGGCGATGATAGAGGTATTTCTTATTTAGCGAAATATGCTATAAGGTGGTCGTATGTGCGCTTATAAAAGTGTCGTAGCGATCCATGGACGTCTCAAGTACCTAGACGTCGATTCTATGGTTCAATAAGTAATATATTTTACGGTTCATTCTTATTATAATTCAATTAAAACGTTTTCTTATTTTTCTCTGAATTAATGCAAACATATTCTAGTAGCAGCTGGTTGCCGTCCCACGCTGGTTGTCTGGTGAATTGAAGTAGATGGTTAACTGTAGCCTTCGTAGACGATATTCGAGCAACCTGTCACTATTGTAACACAATTTAACTGTGATCTTTGATCCAGCACTTAAATGTTATAGGCGCCTTTGAGAAATACCGACGCACTTAGATTCTACTTAGTATCGGGACTTTAATTAGTATTGGGGCGTTTTAACTCAGATTAAATGGAAACACAATTAGAAAAGTTAACAGTACCAATAATTTTAGATTTGAGATTACTATAGATACTTAGTTATGGCTACTACAATGCTTAAGTTTTCTAATCTATTAGTCTATGGGTACTGTTGCAAACTCTTTGGCTGTGGTAAACTTTTTAGAAGATTTTGTAAGTATATTTTATTGAATTTTATTATTTCCTTTTTTTATTAGCTTCTTCTTGTATCTGTCAAAAGGGTTGCTCTGTATTTTTATTTTATGTTATATTCTCTTTTTTTTCCTAAAAAACCTTTTATCACACTGAGCTTTAGTTTTATTTCATTCCACCAACCACTAATACATACAGTCCGCTTTCAGGTACCTTGAGTAGGTTCCTCAATGGAACAATAACAAAAGGTTTAACAGAGTTAACACGACTATTCGGGTCAGTAATATTACTAATTGTAGTAGTTAACTGTATTATTTGAATATTATGTCAAGATCGGATCCTTATCGGAAATTATTTATGTAGAAAATAATTCAGGCAAGTACCTTGAACTGACTAGTAAAAACACTATGGCAACAGTTAAGTGAGTCGTAATTGGCAAAAAAAAACGTAGTTTTGTAGCGCGTTGGCCGTAGGGCGTAGACCCTCTACGAAATCTAATTGTGTAGCTATAAATAACAATGTTCATTTTTGTTTTCGTGTTTGTTTCCTACTACTTTGTATAATATTTTAACTCTTGGTGAATAAACGAATTGTATGGTGATAAAATAATAGAAGATATAACTCATTTGTTTAAGTGGACTCTGGTTCGATTTGCTTGCTATACCCTGTCCATTAGGTAAACCGTTTATTGACAGATGGAACTAGTAACTGCAACAATACACAATACATTGATTGTTACACGTACGGATTATAATGTCTAAGTATAAGAAACCATAAATAAGATAAGGCAGGTTATACAGGGTGGCAGGGACATCGACGCGCAAACTGTAAGCAAGGATTCAGCACATGAGCTTAGACCCCATAGCGTCGAAATTTTTCGTCGGTTATTAAAAAAAAATATTGCTGTTCCATACATTTTGACCGCGTAGGTATTGCACTTTTCTATGAAACAGAAGATTTTTTTTCGATAACCGACGAAAAATTTCTACTCTATGGAGTCTAAACTCATGTGCTGAAGTCATGGTTACAGTTTGCCCGTCGATGTCCCTGCCACCCTGTATATTTATTTTGCTACGCATTTTAAAGTTAACTTTTACATACCTACTCTTGAATATTACGTTCTAAGACAGCTATCAAAAAACGGTTAACTTAATGGAGAGGGTTAGGAATAGGAATGGATGTACCAGAAACTATAGAATCTAGGTACTGATGATCCACTGATAATGATCTACTGATCAGAAGGCCAATTCTCGTAATTTAAAACGTTCAAAATCTAGTCGCAGTCTCATCTCGGCGACAAACAACTGTCAAAAACTTGTCAAAATGTAGGGAAATTTGAGGTATTTTTGACAGATTGAGACTGAGATCAGACTGTGAACGTACTTAAAATTACGAGAATTGCCCCTCTGATGTTAAGGGAGTCCCCTTTTAGAAAACTAGTGCGGTTGAATCCTCCATCAGGTCTAACTTTGGAGGTACGAGTAGGTCGAGGTTTGTGAGATGTTTGTAATCTATACTCTAAACTACTAATAATAAAGCTGAAGAGTTCATTTGTTTGAACTCGCTAATCTCTGGAAGTACCGGTCGGATTTGTAAAATTCTTTTTGCACTTAATAGTCCAATTTTTGTGGAAGGCTATAGGCTATTTATCATCACGCTACGGCTATTAGGAGCCGAGCAAAACTAAAAAAGGTAAAAGTGCGCTAAGCGAAAACAAAGTTATAGCGCGGGCAGACGATGCGATGCGACAGGGTGGGTCATGAAAACAAGAAATTTCACGCGGATGAAGTCGCGGGTTACCCAATAAAAAGCTCAGTGCAGGTTTTCAGCGTATTCAATGGAACTCCAGGCTGCTTCTACTTAGCTTGTGTAGTTTTTTTTTTTAATGATATAAACTAGTTCTTGACTGCGATCCCGCCTGATGGAAAGCAGTGATGCAATCGTTGATGGTAAAGCGCACTAATTTATTATGAGCCTATTCACTCTAGGCTTGAAGCCACTTAAATTATAATCGGACGGGAAGACCGCTGCAGGCAAATTGTTCTAGTCATTCGATGTACTTGGTATAAACGAGGAGGCAAAACGCTTCATCCGGATCGCGGCGATGTCAACAACGTAAGGGTGGACACTAGCCGTACGACGGGTTGTCCGGTGATGGAGGAATTAAGTCATGTAATTCCCGCGCACACTCCAGAATGAATCCTGTAGAATACCGAAAGGCTGACTACTCTACGCCTGTGCTCCAGGCTTTGTAGATTGGTCTTTACCAAATCTGGATCACCAATTAGCCTCTTCGCACGCCTCTCCACTGAGTCCAAAGCTGCTAGATGGTATTTTGCAGCACCAGCCCATATGTGGCTGAAATTACTATATTTGCAGTTTACTATATTTTCTGGTCCTTTGGTACCTACTGTTTATCAGTAGCAGCGTTTTATAAATATGTTTATCTACTTACCCTCTTAGAGTTCAAAGCGTGTTGTTATATGGGCTTCTAATCGCATCTCAAGAATCGTGCACAGCGATGACCTTTTAAATGATGATAACGTAAACGTTAAAGTAATTATCAACGATAACTCCTAAACACTAATTATATCTACTTCCCGTATTTATAAACCTAATTATAATCGTTTTAAATCCTACTTCGGATTTGCATTAATTAAAATGTGATTAATATTTTCTATTAGTTATTACGTACGTCACGATTACGAGTCACGTTCGTAAAACGGTAGTAAAATATTTATTATAATCCATATTTTATTAATCATAAAATTTTGCGAACCGTTGCCGAATTTCGCAAGGATAGTGCCATCTGTGATTTTGCTTGACAACTATTTAGCAAGGTCAACATACGAACTCTGAACTGTGGAACGATGACTCTTTTATTATTTTATTTGACTACTAATATTCAATTTGTATAACGTTATACGTTGATTTTATGAATCAACACGTTCAGTATGAATAGATTTGTAATATTTTGAGTGCAAAGAAAGTGGCGCCATCTATGAGAGGGCGAAAGAACTGTTTGTGTGGAAGGGTTGAGACTGCAGCAGGCGGTGCATTGTGCGCCCTCTGAGATAAAACGGTGGCTTGTGCAAACTATTTGATTACGGTAGAGTTTTTGTGTAGATTCTTAATTTGGTTCTTTGATACCTGAAACTCTCGAGCCAAAATAATCCAGACTTTTACACCTACAGATGCAAATACGTACCTATTATTTTGCTAACTTAATTCAGATTGAAGTTTTCGTAGACACTTGTTTATCAGTTGCTAAGGTCATATTATTATGACTAGAGCTATAATCTAATTTAGTTGATAATTAATTTGTCAAAATATCAACATCATCGTCATCTCAGTGATATTCACTCAAATCATTCGTCCAACAACCGTAATACTACGTCAGAGTGACGTATGAGCTTAAAAAAAAACATCAACATTCCAACCGTTTTTAGTCAATCGCTTAATCAGAATCTAATACACGTTTACATAACCGAACAAGTTTACGCAAAACTCGAGGAGATCCGTATCTGTCGGGAATCATCGAGCCAACGGCCCGAAGCCCGTAACTAGGTAGATAGCGTAGGGTTGCGTTTGATAACATGGGGTTATGTGCTGACAACTTGAGTGGTGAATGTCATTAGTTCAAAAATGTAGATATGTGGGGTATATGTCTTTCTTTCGACAACTGGTAAAGAGATTTCTAGTGGGCAGATGAGAGATTTTTAAAGAGTCATTGTTGATTATGAACTGGGTTTTTTATGATTTCTATCTTAGATATTGTTTGAACTTATGTTGTAATGAATTCTCAGATAACCAAGTTTCAATAAGTACAAGTTGTTACTAAGCTCATAGGGTAAGTTTCAATCTTATGCCATAACTTCCGTATAACGTCAAAGTTCGCTGAAATCTGCGCAAATACGTATTAAGGCAACCCTGCAAACGGTATACGAAGCTCATCTACGTAAACGCCAGCCACGTATCGTATATTGTCTAAATAATGAATCCATTCTCACGTTCTTCTCTGATTTACGGCCGCACACAAAACCGCTATAAGACTACATAATGACACCTACCGCAGCCACTTATTTTTGGACCTTATACAATTTTTTTCACACGCGACTATTTAGAATTTTTATCACGTAAATTTTCCGCTTGAAAGGGAAATCCCTATTGTCATTCTGTACGCATGGCTCGTTTCCTTACGAACACGTGTTTGAATATATTTATATATTGCTTGTATATAGGGAAAGTATTTATTTCTGTCACGCAATTTCTTGAATTTTGAATTTTCATAGTTCGGCGTTCTTTGTTCTTGTGGGAATGATACGAGTCGATACTGAGTCGATTAAAATGAAATTTATTGGACGATGGCACGTTAAAAGGAGTTTGGAAACATTGAATTACTTTTAATGTAACAGCGAGTAGGCAGGAACGAGGAGGCGTGTATAAAGTGATTGTATTATGGTGGCTGTAGTTTACTTTGTGTTCAAAATGGCCGATATCGTTTAGCTAATGGATGGTATTGGAGTTTACTAAAATAGGATTCTAATTTCCGTGACTGGTCTTTGGTGTTCTAATTCGGAATAGTAAATTGCGGTTTGGTACCTTCGTTCGATTGGGCGACCTTTTTCAAGGGACCTGTCGTACCCTTTCGGCAAACTGCACCGTACACATCTTTCGTTCGCATGTGATATTTATACAATACAAAGTGTAGCTTTATTTGACATTTTCTTTATATTTATTACTAGTTTCTGCCCGCGACACATCGCGTCGCATCCAATCGCTCCTCCGTGCTACTACTTCGTTTGCGCTTAGTGTTATTTCTGTCTTTTTTTTTCATTTTTCTTGGTTCCTAAGGCTCGTAGCGTGATGTTAGACCGCATATAACCTTCCTCGAAAATTGGGTTATTAAATGCAATAAGACTTTCACTGATAGCTCCGGAGATTACCCCTTACATACGTATAAACAAACAAACAAACTTTATCTCTTTATAATATTAGTATAGTGAAATCCCCACTAGATTCAAGGACAGCATCCGCTTTTTAATACGGTTAAGTTGAAGAAAATGCAGTCAATCCAGCATTCTTAAATACCAATCTAAAGGTCTCAAGCTTTATTGAATAATCCAGATTATATTATACTAGATTCATCTAAGATTTAAATAGATACATGTCACCAAGAAGGTATTTCTAGTTCTATATCTATGCGGTTGATCAAGGCTTAAACTAATAATCATGGAATGCAGTAATAACGGGTTTAATAAACAAATCTTCTGAATTAACTTTCATACTTTACTAGGGGTGTGTAACCTACCTACATTGTATCATACGCTATATTGATTTGAATTGTATACAATTAAAAATATTGCAGCCTCGATGAACAAGACGATTAATGAATCTTTTGGATTATCATAATCCTTTGAAAAACTGCAAATTGTGTGTTTCACGATCGATATGTTACGGGTGAATAAAGAACACTTATTTGTTTTCAATACCTAGTACCGGTATCGGTTTCGATACCTTATCGTTATAAGGAAGATCATTTACGGATTTTATTGTAGCGTTATCGATAGTAGAGTGGTCTCGTGTATATCGTTTCTTAGGACCAAAAAAGATAAAAGAGCGTCAAGGCTTTTGCCGGTGCTTTTCTCTAAAATAATGTCAGAGTCTAAAGAACGTGGGCAAGTAGGTTATATTTTCAGTTATTGTTTTATACAATTTACCTATTTTCACATAGAACTCCGTTGGTACAGATATTGATAATCCAAATGAGTACTCATAGTCGCAATGGCCACTATTACGTGTTAAGATGTCACCTTGAATTTGAGACCTTTATTTAAAATCGTACCCTTAGCTCTAGATAAGAAATTGCCAATTCAAGTACTCGTAAAGTAGGAAACATAATTTTGAAATCGTATAATTAAATATCTGCGTAAAACGAGATAGGTGGGTGTAAACTAAATAAATAATTCAGCCTATCATCCTACATGGGGACAACAGAGTTGCAACCGCTTTGCAGGCCTCGTAAACGGTCTACTTTACAGGGACTTAAGGGTACCTACATTTACATAATACCCTCATATAATTAGGTACTAGCGTCCACATGTGCTACAAAAACATTTTAGGAAATTTTACTTTTACTTGCAACATTTAAGACCAAAGTTGCCGCATAAAAAAATGATGGACAACTTTTTTTCCCCATAAAGTGAAAATTTATCTCTTACGACGTGCTATCAACTGTCTCTGAACTTATCAGCACATATCGTATACAACGGTGACCCAGATTTGTCAAGACAGAACCATCGAAGCGTGACATCAATGAAATTTGTCCCAGAAAATATGGTAACAATTCATTTCCGCGTCATGGCCGAACTGTTTCGTCTGGATAAACTTGAGCTTTATTGTTCGCGACGCTTTTCCGTCATCGTTGCGATAACAATTAGGATATTCATATGCAGTTCAGACAAATAATCAAGATAAAAAAGGTTTATGTGCCGTAAATCTATATACAATACGAGGGTAGGTACTTATTAGTTGTTCGAGTTCATTCGGGGTTGGCGATAGAGTCGGGCCGCCTCGCCGGGTCGAAGGCGACTGCGATACGTAATGCAGCCGTATGTTTGTCACCCTTGGCTGCAGACGGGGGTTGCAGGGGGTGGCGCATTATTGCAAACACCGTCTGTCCCCAAAGATGGTGCTACTGTTATTTTGCACTAGACAAGCTAGTTCGTCTTTTGATACACAGATGGTGCTTTTCTACATTTTGGTCCTAGAGCCTTGGTCCTTTGAGTCTAGCATTTTGTTAGAAAAAATATTGAATTTAATTTATTAGAACTTTACTCATCACATATCGTTGCTTTGCTATCTTGTAGAAGTAAATATTGCATGAATAATTAAATAAGGGTTATTTATAATTTAATTACTTGCTTAATTTATGTGAATCGTTAATTGTTAATTATGTAGTCATGTGGATAGGCGCCTATCTTTATTTGTTTATAATTGAGGCTACTGGCATTAAATCTGCATCTGTGGACCTTTAATTATGTTATTGGCTATTTATTTACAAAATGTACGTAAACTCAATAGGCTCTTAAGTAGATATACAAGAACCAAACGTATCCACTTAACATTTTTTTGTGAGTTCAATCCCTACTATCTTTTGCAAATTAAGTATAAAAAAAGTGTTACAGACATACATACTCAGCCTATAATGTTCCCACTGCTGGGACACAGGCCTCCTCTGAGCTCTTCTCTGTGTGTGACAACAGTGTTATGCTACTCATATTGAAAGAAAGAGAGGGTGAAGCTAGGTTACAAAACATTAAAATCTGATCTACCTAAGTATTTCTCCAACAACCCGACAGAGTTCAAAATATTCACTATGAAGAAATTCTATTTTTGACAACTACCCATATCCATACCTACTCAGAAAATAAATGACTCAACCTTCAGAATTCTTAACCGTTCAAACGCAACAGGTAAAATGCACCGTAATATTTGAACTTAAATCACGGTTCGTCAAACAATAGTCAGAGTGAAGGATTCCGTTGTTTCGTATTTATTGGCAGGCTAGGTGTTGTAACTGTTCCTGTCGCGAAGAAAGGGTTACGTGGAGTTACAATGGTCCCATTGTCGGTGGCCGCCTTGCTAGCACGCTTTATTAATGGTCCAGCGGTTAATTGCTGGCTAAAACAAACATATAGTACGGCTGAGTCGGTTTGATACTTGCCAAAACGAAAAAGAAAACTGTTTTTTAGTAATGTTTTAAATGAAATTATTCTAACAATTACTTACTTTTATAATATTCACCAAAATTTAAATATTAAATAATAATAAACAGTTACAAACAATTACAAAGAAAGTAGGTAACTTGAATGGCCGCTTTGCCGGCTGGTTATTAGTTACTTTAGATTAACTTTTATGAGAAAATTGCCAAGCCATATTTTATAAAGAAAGGTGTTTAATAAATAAATTTCAATTAGAAACAATGATAATTAATTATTGAGCTTTCGACGTTAACAAGGGCCTAATCGAACCTTTTATGGATGGCATAAATTATTACTAAACTATAAACATCCTTGTATTAAGATAATAAAAAGAGTACCTTTGACATTTTATCAGCATTTTGTTTTAGTACGTAAATAAATGTCAATAATATAATACAGTTGTCATTGTTATTAGAAAAGATGGCGTCATCTATACCGATTGCTGTATTACTTTGTAATTTGCGATTTCTCATTATTATTCCTGATAGGTATTTTATGTGTTATAAAACTAATATAGTGGTTCAAAGCAAGCCGATGCAATAGGTTAATATCGATATTTTATGATTCGAATAACTTTACATTTTATTACGTCAATAGAATTTTAGAGCCAAATGTACCTAAAATAATTTCATGATTTTCTTGCTGGCACTATAATTTTGTAATTAACTTTAATATTATTATGTCCTAAATTGTATTAATATACCTACTGCTGCATTTCCATTAACTAACCACTTGTTGTGTTTTTAAGTTTTCTGTGTGTTTCCCACAAAATTTTGACAATTATGAGATGCATTTTATTATGAGTATGGATGACTTTCCTTAGTAACTGAGACTGTAGCTAAAGCATTTTTCCATAGCTAAAGTAATTCCGGAAATAGATTTCTTACTATGAAATGCACAATCTACTAAAATGTATGAACAATAAATTGTTAGTAAGTAGGTACCTACCTATTATTAAATTGAGCTTTTCGTAAACACAAAGATTCGATTCAAGTATCAAAATTACGCAAAGTAGTATTTACCAATACATCAGTTTAGTTGTACAATGCAGGAAAATTGCACAACGTAGAACCATAAAACCATCACGCTATTACCCAACCCTTTGAGGTGTAATAAATATTTCTGTCAATGCCTTTCTCTGTTTACGAAAATTCATCTTATCCGCAACCCTATTCACTTCTAATAAGGTTCAATATAAGTAGCGTTGTCGCATTTTCAGGTTAGAGCATTGTAAAAACATAACTGTGAAGGTAATTACTTGACAAAGGTGTGGTAAAGGTAATAATCACAGGCATTAGAGGGTTGGTAAAGGTGAATCTCTGCAGTGTAAGTTTGGTCGCAAAGCATTTTGCTCGTAGCATTCGTAAAAATAAAGGTGGGATCGTGTTTTTAATCAAATGTTTGTGCCAGTACGTGTAAACGTAATATAAATCGTGTTAAATGTGTGATAGGCAAGAAATTTCAGTGCAGTGTGAAAATACATAAGTAGATAATAAATTGGTATTCTAATGGTTACAGGTAGGCGAAACTATTAGTGAAATGGGTTATGGGTGATCTTTGAAGCGTTGAAATATTTAGAATTTAATACTCAAAATAATAAAATAACTCAGTAAGTAACTACTTATCATTATTCAAAGCTATAAGTATACCTACTCATAAAAATGTGTCAACAGCAATTTCCAAAAAAAAAGTACAAAAAACTGTATCAACTGTGTCAAGTGGTACGCGGCTAAGCGTTATTGAAACAAGTTTAAAACACTACCTAATTATTGTTCTTAATATTTTTGTTGACTTTGAACTGTTGGTTTTTATCTCTCCCATATTTCAATTATTCATTCAAAACTGGACCACACAATAACTCTGATAACGCGTGTCTTTAGGCGCTCACAATGTCATGACTTCCCATCACCGCAGCCATTCTTTGAAACGTTAGAAAGTAATAGTAATCAATTTAATAGCCATCGGAACAACCGATACATCTCACGCCGAACCACTTGGGATCACCTCAGCCTGTATCAATTTTGTATGGCGCTTAGATACCAATAAAAGCATTTTCTGAGGTTTCAACATACTAAACTGTCCCATAAAACGTTTTATTGCCCATACATACACACATTAAACAGATATATGTATTACAATAAATCATTATTAATGTACACTTTAAACAAACGCGGCAAGGGTTTTGCTGAGTAAATAATTTTATGACATTTTACAACCTTGAAATTGTATCACGTAAACTTTATAGCGACAATGAATCAAAACATGGCAAGTGATTTAGGTATCCTTTATTGTTTAAATCATCTTTACATTGTTGCTTATCAAATCGGAGCAATAAATCGTCCTGTAACGGACGAGTGATTTGTGAATCAATATGGCGTCTGCTCCTAAGCAGATATAAATGTAAAAGAGCGCTAACTCCCATAATTACGTCACTTTGTAAAACATTTCTAAAAATATCGCGCGTCTACGGGAAACGATTACAAATAAGATCATCGATAACATTCTTTTGAGCATTTTCACGTAGTAATAACGTTACACAAATGTGTATTATATGAACATAGATACTTACTATCTAATATCAGATATAAATTTATTTGATATAACATAAAATAAAATTGATAGCAGTATTAATAGTCCACTTGAATCGCCGATCGGGCGTAAGGACAGGACGCAGCAAAATTATTGGCAACAGCGCTCCGTGTGACGTAACTGGTGCAAAAAATAACTTAAAAGTGATTTAATTTTAGATGTGCGATGACCTATAAGTTTTTTTTCCAATCCTTACCAGCAAAACATTGCATAAAGACGTTGAAATACAACTGAGTGACAAGAAAATGCTTCTAAAATTTTAATAAAGATACAAAAAAGTGACAGTAGTTGTTTATGATGATAAATAGTATTTTGACGCCATTTATTTTAATGACGAGGCAATTATTTACAAGCTCGAAACATGATTTAATGTTAGACGCATGTAAATAATTAGCTTGATAATGGACGTACGTCCGACCAACCACAACATACGAAATTGATACAGGAAAATATATTTAGATGGTTGATTGATTTGTTGCTGTAATAAATGATGCTTTAGCGCCATTCTCGGCTATCAGAGTGGCAGGGGTCGCTACGTAACCTCTACTTGGCATCCAACTTTTACTTAATAAATAGGTAGGTACCTATAGGTACGCAGCTAAATTTTCTCGTTACTAGTTTTCCCATTCTCTCGGCGGAGGGTAGGTGATGGTGGAAACCAATTTAAACTTGGCGACCGACTGGTTAAAAAGCAAAAGTTCCTTTTGAACTTTACCCGGCGTGCCGCCGGCGAGCCCTTTATTTTTACTTATTTTACAACTCCGGCCCTTTACGACCGTCCGCCATCATGCGAAACGCTCGGTACAGTTGGCTATCATATTTGGTTAGGTTAGACAATTTTTTGTTGCGTTTGCCATTATGTAAAGTGAAATTTGATGAGCAGAAATGGTTGTTAGACAGATTTTTTGCTGCGGTCATGGGTTTTAATTGGTCAATTTTATGCATTAAACATAGTTAGCTACTTAAAAACTCGTAAAAGCAGCTCCTTAACAGTAATTAAATGATGTTTCTTATATTGTAATGAGTTTTTAACGCGGAAAAAAACTTTCAAGCCGCAATAGCTCCCAAGAATAGAGTGGCTATGAAAAATATTATTGCTCTATAATTACATTTAAAAGCGTGTATGCTGACATTAATTAAGTATGTAAAATTATTAATTACACGAAGTGTGAGGTTAGCGAACTCATAAACAAAAGTTTAATATGTATCAGTAATTGTGTTATGCGGCCGACTATACTTTACGCACGTTTTGCGAAACTTAGCTATGTTTATAGTTAACTGTAGTTAATTTAGTGCTTTCACTGTCTGTCTATCTCATTATATAGTTATGAATCGCAAAACTCTGCTAAAGACAGCATTACCTAAGTAGTTTTTTTAGTTCCTATCAACATATATATAGCCAGGTACATAATTTGGTTCTCTCTAAATGAAGGTAACATAAATTAGAATGCGATATAGAAGACTATGTACTTTGTAGCTACATAATTATAAGAGAGGGGCGGAAGAAATAGGTACCTGCTCATTAACTATTCTTAGATATTGCATTCGCACGGGTTTCCTTAATTAAGTATGTAGGTATGCTACATCCCCCGTTAAATGAAACGTGTTTGCGCAGATTTCTTATTCACAGGAAACAATCTTTTGCTTTCTGAACTAAATATAGATGTAAGTTTGTACTGAAAAGAGTACAAAGCTAAGAAAGTTCATGGTCTCTGGGTTTTTGCTTTGTTAGATTGTGCTCCTAGTAAAAGAGTTCATATAGGAAAACATAACCATTAGGTATCAGTCTCCGCCGTCAGCTATTTGGTGTCGGATCCTCTTTTTCTGCCATCATGCAGCTTGGTAGTATTGGATGCTGGTGTAAAGACAGTCTTCATAGTTTTCAACCTCAAACCGTAGGGCTCAGCAAACTTAGTGGGACTTTCTATGGATGAAGAATTTTTTTTAGATAGGCGTGGCGTAGAATCCACGAAATTGTCAGAGGCGATCAAACGGTTCCGTCATTGAGTCACATTAACGTGATAAGAGGGGGTTTAAAAAAGCAGATGTATATCAGAAGGAATAACCCTCTGTTCCCCCAGAAATTGTTTCCACTAGACAAGAAGACAAAAACAAAAGACGACCGAGGAAAAAATTAAAATTCCGCTTAAGTATTCGCCATCCACGCTAAGGACAAGAAATACATAGAATAGCGTGATTAAAGAAAATTAGGAAAGTTTATAATTAGGACACACCATTGTATAGAAGCCATGGGCTACCGAATAATGTTAATAAGCAAGTTTAGACGCGGCCCGCGCTTCCCAAGAGCAATCATTACATTACGGACCCCAAATTAATGAAAGCAACAACTTTCAACACATTTGGCTCGAGTTACAATGGGTTCTGTACTGTTAAGGTATTTAGGAGTTGTTTTTGGAGCGTGTGAAACACCATCCTGGGTCAAAGACCTGGACCCAAAAGAGTGCTTAAACACTGTTAAAAAAAACCCGGTTTTAAGCACTTTCTCGCTCGTCAGACCTTGTTCCCATTACAACGCTTAGTGGTTGAAAGTCAGATCCATTACTAAAGTCACCAAACTGTCTGCGTAGAGTGATACATAATCAGGCTATAATATTCTTACTACTGAGACACAGGCCTCCTCTTGGTGGGAGTGGGCTACATGTCTTAGAAATTTTATTTCTAGGACATGCCGATTTCCTCACGATTTTTTCCTTCACCGTTTTGAGAGCAGTGGTGATGATTATGACAATAACCCCAACAATTTTCCTGTAATGAGTCGTTAATTTTAAGGCCTTGCAGGATTATTACGGCTGTAGGTATATTCCCTCGGAAGAAATCTTGATTGTTTTAATGAATTCCTCCATGTAATAAACCTTTTTAATGAGTTTTAAACTCTGAAAGAGTACATTAATACCATAAGGTAAATACCCGGAAGATAATGGAATTGGAGAGACTCTGAAACTTATGTAGATAATATTACTATCCGTAACACGTGCGGATTACTTTCTTTGTTATTAGGGAAGTCGGTAAACTTGTATAGGTTTTTGTTTCAATATCATGTAAATGTAGGATCCTGTGACTTTGAAACTTACTCTACTTAGAATGTAGGGACTAGTAATGCTTCAAATTATGCATATTAGACGGTTGTATATACTTGACATTAGTTATGAAAATTACACTGCTTATCTACTGTCATTAAACACCTTTCACCTCATGATCAGCTTTTGGAAGAGCTATAGGCAAGGTGAGGCTTAATTTTTGTCTGAAAATAATGTCTGTATTACCAACCAGCCAACCCGCAATGGGCCCGCGTGGTAGAATACAGACAAATTCCTCTCGAAGAGAGGCAGCCTGTGTCCCACCAATGGAAACATTAATGACTGATAACGTGAGGTTACATGCCTTGAAATACACAAACAATATCTAAATGTATAGGTATGTATATTATACCTTTTCTCTTTCCCAAATAAACACAGACAGAAAACTTAAAACATAATCCATAAAAATATAAGTTATCGATACTTCCAACATTAATAATATAATCCGCCTTAAGTTTGCCCCTACGAACCCTCCCACCCTACAGTACATAGGTACTAAGATACAACTCCTAGACACGATAAGCTTCCAACTTTCAATTACATTGGATGTAATTAAGTGTCGCGTTAGACGACTGGCTTCGACACTATTAAATTGCTAAACTTTGAACGTTTACGGGATCGAAGACATTTTTGTAAGTCGGATCCAGCACGAACAAGGATCGTGGAATGCCCGCATTAGATTGGAATGTTAATTATAAAGTGGGATATTGTTTTGTTGTTTTTTCTACACTTTTTGGGCCTTCAAATGTTGTATCTTTTTCCAGTTTTTTGGGAGGCTTTCTTTCTTTTGACTCTGAAAAGTCTCTCTTAATTCGAATGCCTTACAAAAATCTCACGATTCCTTCTCATTTTCGTAAAGAAATAAAATTATTTGCGTATTAAGGTTTATTAGTGTCTATCATTAATAAATTCAATCGAGCCATTCGATGTATAATTTGTCTAAACATTAGAAGGAACATTATATTTGGCACATAAAATTTTTATAGACGTATAAAGTGTATCAAAGTCAATAAACTCATCCATTACTAGGCTTCATTAAAATTAATCGAACCGGTTCTCGATTCAGATGAAAAGCAATCAAATTGCGTGTTGAGACATCCAACTTGTATGTGAAATTATATTAAATTAAGACACTGTCAGCTTAGTTAGTAGATAGATCGAATACTCATATATTTAATCGATAATTATTTCTAAGAAATTAACTCCATTACGACAATAAAACAGAAAATAGACATCACTCATACATTGCCGTCAAACTATCTAAAGAACATACGTACAGGTAAATATTTGTAGAGAAATCATGTACATGATTACTCTACAAATATTTGTCGAATCGAAATATATTATGTAGAGAAAACTATCACCAACACATGAATATGTAAACCTTTAGGTACCCACTAAAATGATGTAACAAGGCATGCTTAAAGTGAGCATAAGTATTATCATTCATTTTATAATTTTATATCACTCAGCAAAAGGGATAAAGTACAAGGATAAGTAAATAAAAATGTATGATGACAACAGCCAATGTCATCCGTAGAAGCCAGAAAGTAATAAAAATATGATTAAGCAATTTTTTCATGCAATTTATTGCTTAATTACGTGTGTAATCCACATAAAAAGCGGTGTCTATAAGCCGAAAAACGTGCGTATGAGCTCAAGGTTTAATTAAGGTATCAATACCTATGAGTTTATGTAACGTGAAAATGTGGGGTTTATTCGGGTAGTCATCGCGTCTACCTTATATGATTCAGTATTACAGTAGACATGTTGACGACCTCTGGCGGCCGTCGTTAGGGACTAAATAGATTCCTTTATGGCAATACCCCATCAATTTTCCGCACTATTAATAGAGTAGTTAATTACTATACGTCTGACTTTCTTTGGTGGAAACTGTTTATGTTAATGTTCAAGAATTAATCAGGTAAGAGTTTATTTATTACGGTGAATACGGATATTTTGCAAGGTATAAAAATAATAGCATAATTAGCCTATACCGTTCCCACTGCTGGGACACAGGCCTCCTCTCGGTGAGTGGGAGTGGGCCGTAATATACCACGCGGGCCTAGTACCAGGGTTGGTAGATGCCACAAGTCTTCGAATTTTTGGTTCTAGGACATGCTGGTTTCCTCACGATGATTTTTTTCACCGTTTTGAGAGCAGTGGTAATGAAATAAATTACACAAAGTAATGTTCCTGCCTGGGTTTGAACCCACGACCTTCGACATGTAAGTCTGGGTCGTTACCACTGGGCTACCACTGCTCTATTTTGCTAGTGTGTGTGCTAAATACTAAAATGAATGAATAAAAATCTAATTACGATATTAATGTCATTATAGAGCTTTTAAAGAAGTCACGAATGAATTTCTCAACATTTTAATAGAACCATTTACCTACTTGAAAACTATCAGTTATGAGTGGTTTTTCACACCCAACTATGTCGTTTGTACCAATTGATTTCTATTACGGACGATCGTCCATTTGTTGAGCCTATTCCTTTATAAGTAACGATCCGTTCTGATCGATACGTGCTACGGAACGTCTTTTTAACCGTTTGATTGTTGAGGCGAAGTGATTTTCTTTACAATTGAGAAATTATTCATGAACAAAGTAGCTATAAGCTGAGATTACATCAAATCCCTATGATATTGTAGATATGTATGAATAGGTAAGGACAGGAAGCCACGACGTAATTAGAAAGCACTTTTATGATATAAAAATCACGTTTAAATTTTACCGCTTACCTCATCAAATCTTTATTAATCAGTAGGTAGATTTTTTAGGGCGCTTTTTTGCCGACCTTTTCGGTAATCACAAAACAGCTAATGTTACAACAAAATTACGATAAAACACACTTACTAACAAGTTCAGTGAACGCCTACGTTATTATCAAAACAGTTTAATTATAGCCTCACACAATAGTTGGAGTGAACACACATAAGGCGACTCACCCCTAATTTAACTTCGACTAAGTTTGGAACTGCTTGGCGCCATGTTGTTCTGACGGCATTTAAAATATGCTCACGACAACTAGTAGGGATGGGGTCATTTTAAAAGTAATAGCATCCATTTTAGAACTTTGTAAACTTGACAAAAAATACATAATATTTGATCGTTCGGTTCGGCATTCCAGCTGATCTATTCTGAAAAAAATCTGGAGGTGGAATTAGATAGGTAAAAAAACTGCGGTGCTATTCTCTTAAAATACCACCGTGAAAACTTAGGTGAAGTGAGCTATCAATAGTGTCAATCCGTAGAATCAGCCGATCGATTCTATAAAAATCTCACCGTCAAAAGTTAGGTGAAGTGAGCCGTCAATAGTGTCAATCCCTAGCATTAGTTGGAATGACAGCTCACTCCACGCTCACTTCACCTAAGTTTTCACGGTGAGATGGTTACAGAATCGCACTGCTGGTGGAATGCCTGCTCACTTCACCTGAGTTTTCATGGTGATATTTTTACAGAATAGCACCGCAGTTTTTTTACCTATCTAATTCCATCTTCTTATTTTTTTTCTTTCCTGCCTGACCAGACACTGAACTTCTTATTAACCAAATCGGAACGTAGGTATAAACTAAAAAATACAGTTGTGCGCCATTTGAAAACTTTGAAATGTCATTTTTTTTTAACTTTGCATTTGAAAATTAATCGATAAGCATATCTCCTCTTACTACAAAAATTAAGTTGTATAAAAACACGAATAAAATTATATTCAGCTGCCTACTACGATGACCGTATCAATAAATATGACGATTTCCATTCGAATTTGATATTTGATATTGTAGATAAGCATGTCATTTATTGCTAATTCATAGTACCTATTAGTGTGATTTTAATTATTTTAACGATACAAGTTTTCGGTAAATTATTGAGGTTATCTTTGAGTGTATCTATCGATATTCGAATCTAATTTATTTAACCTTTTTGTGGCGAAGTGAAAAAAAAATGAACACTACCGATTTAAAAATAGTCAGCTTACAGTAAGTGTGAAATATATCCCACAAACCTTCGATAAAGGAACTGTCGAACCCATTACCTACTATAGAAAATTATTGGAATTCCAACACAAAGTAGTAATAAAATCGAATATTTCGAGTAGTACACGACCATTCGATTACGGCCATCTCTACATAAAGCCTTAGTTACACTTACCTGTATGCAACATTGTAGACCCACCACAATAAGTTTTTCTAAATTATCGTTAGACTTTTCATAAATTATGAAAAATATACGCCAATGTAAATGCACGCTCACATATTAAACGGTAAATAGTGGTTATTTAAATAAGGTTGAGTATTTCAATTAATATACATATTATACAATGAATATTCGTATGGTGGATACAAGCCTACAGCTGGTCGATTAATAAAATGCACAAACCACATTTTTTTTTATTATTCAACTTTAAATTCTATATAAATTAATAGTCTGGATATGTTTTGTTAAATTCCAATGCGTATCTTATCTGTGAATAAAGAGTGAAGTGTGAAAATGAGACCACCTCAAAACGTGAACCTGCCAAGTCCAAAACACCTGTCGCCTTAGGGCCACAGATCAAGATCGATTTTGCTTCATGTTTCCGTTCGATACCCACAGTATTGGAGGAATTTAGGTAAACTTTATAATTTTGGGGAAAACTAAGAATTATCTAGCCAACTTATACGGCTAAGAAACTTCATTTTACAATGAACTAACAACCTATACCAACCTGATTGAGACATCTAGCTCAGAGGAGCAATCCCCGTATTTTGAAGAACGGTTGCATTCTTATCTGTCTCAGTCTGTCAAAAATAACTAAAGAAAGAAAATTGTTTATTCTGCACAAATAAGACGCACTTAATAATATATTACCACCAATAATCACAGTACCACAGTACCTATATTTTACATACAATTTTGACAAGTGTTTGACAGTTATTGTGGGGTGAGAGTCTGGTGGACACAGGGTATCCTAGTACGGACGCCAGTCTCTCACATAGGATCATATTTTGTGCATTGTTATCATAACACTATAATTCCTGTCTCTATGTTTATAACTGTGTGAACCTTTGTAAAGAGAGAAAACTAAAGATATATTATTATCGTTGAAGTGAGAGGGTGACTAGATTTTTCAATACTCAATACTTTATTGCATTCCATAATGTGTACATATGATAGTTGGTATGTCAAAACATCGAATCAATTATGGACCCTGTCGGGTACAGCAAAGCTAGTTTTTTTTTTTTCAACGCTATAAATACTGGAATTGACCTTCTGTTTTTCAGCCGGTTCCAACAATGAAAGCTTTTACAAAACTCACAAAGTTCAAGCGTTATATCAGATTTGAAAGTATGATGTCCCATTCAATTAATAAATATTTACTGCACCTATTACGAGAGAACTCACAATTAACGGTTGTGTATGAAAATTAATTACTCGGAGTAATTACTGTTATGAGCAACATTATTAGTAAATGTTACGAGGTTGTGGGCCGGTGCGTTTCAAACTCAATCGTGGACTTAGCACGGGCTATTTAAAGTTACGGTTTAGTAATTCTAACAATAGGTTTAGGTTATGGGTGGGACACACTTAAGACACATTACATATAGGTACCTATACTTATTAGCTTGTCAAATTGTTATTGTATGACCATTGCATAGATCTGGACCCCTGAGTTTGTTTCGCCATTTTCTTCGCAGGTCTAGTCAGATTGGAAATATGTCGCTCGACCAGACTTCATCTAATAGTGATTTCGATATTCTGTTTACGAAACAAAAAATAATTTCATTTCATAAAAAAGAAGGAGTTTTCGAATCCTTACGTTAAAAAAATTTAAAAACTTCAGATTGTTAGCGATTTTTAGGATTTTTTGGGAATTTTGAAATCCATACGTAGAACTAAATTTCTACGTACGGATTCGAAAACTCCAAAAAATCGCTAACAACCCCAAGTCTCTTTTTTAATTCTTAAATCCCAAGTCTTTTCAGGAAATAATACAGTATCGGTACCGGCAATACTCTTTACTAGGTACTACAGTAGGCTGCACGGCAGTGGCAATTATACCAGTATCAGCTGGCCCCTGAGTTGGTTTCGCCATTTTCTTCTCAGGGGTAGTCAGATAGCAAATGTTGACTCCATCTAGTATTTTTCTTTAAAAGGCATGACGTGTGAATGTGATTTCGATTGCCTATTTACCAAACAAAAAAATAATTGCATTTTGATTTTGTTCAAAGAATGGCTTCAAACACTAAAAAAAAATAATTTCTAATGATTCCTAGTCTTTTCAGGAACCAAAATTGTTTAGGTACCAGCAGTTAATAGGTACTACAGCAGGCCGCACAACTGTGGCTAATGAAACTCCGTACTACGTTAGGCGAGCTCAAGGTCAATGTGTTACCACCAACGCGCGGTCGACTGTACCCGTACACGCATTCGATACCGAAGGATACCTAACTACATAAATATTTAGTAGTTACAGAAACCTCTCTGTAAAATTACATTGTATAATATTTGAGACACAATACTCTAAAGCTTGTCTTCACAACACTTTGTTTCAATACACTTGAAACTAATTTTATTACAAAAGAGGAGTACATGTTCAAATACATGACATACTTTAATGAAACTCTATGAATACTAAAGATTAAATATTGGTACAATTTATAGAGAATATGGAAATCTTGGAGGGCAATACTCATGCAAATGCTTCTGTTCTTAGAGTTTATCAGTATTTTTATTACTCTAGTAAAGTAAGAATGAATGAATAACTAAGAATTTGGAGGAAAAACAAATAAATATCTGTAACAGAATACATTAAAGCTTACAATACACCTTCCAATTTATTGTTACGATTCTGTGGCTTTTTGTCAGAAAAAAATGCCCAGTGTAACGATATTTTCTATGTTAGGTCGACAGATTTCTTAGCGATATTGTAAGCAATAAATTGAAAGACGAATGGCTGAAAATGCCTTTTCGTTCCCTTTGATAAGACCAGTGGTGGTTCCGAGAAATTTCCTCGGTCAGTAAAATTTTAGCTAGCGCAAAGGTTTCTTCAACATGTGTAGGTATAAACCAAAAACCCACTTACTTGGTAATGACCTCTCCTTTTAATAGTTTCCTTAATGGAATTCGTGAACCTTTTTCTCTGGAAGTATTTTCGCTGTGTGGCCATGATTTTTCTCAGATCTTATGTGACTTGAAATTTTTACAGGTACTGAGGTATTTTCTTAGAATGAGACATGGTCGAGACGTGTTTTACTACGCAAACT
This sequence comes from Apamea crenata, assembly GCA_949629185.1. Lineage (NCBI taxonomy): Eukaryota > Metazoa > Arthropoda > Insecta > Lepidoptera > Noctuidae > Apamea > Apamea crenata. The sequence continues at coordinate 11,776,185 of OX451363.1, read as the reverse complement.
ATTTAAATGAACTAAAATTTTATTTCCAACACGTACACAGCACACTGATTCTTTAAGGACTGGTAACGAATATTTCTAATAAAAAATATGTTATTGTCTCCAAAGATTTGTATGTCGCTTGTTAAATTTACGACGCAATAAGGAAGTGTCAATTCTTGTCATATTTTGACGAAAGGGTTGAATGGTATATTGTGTGTTTTTGTTGCTTTTTTACTTTTGTCTACTCTTTTAACGTTTACGTCCGTGTCTTATTGTTATGTGACTATTGTTTCTGTTTTAGAAGTTTTATTATTTGTTTTTATAATTCTGAAGTGCTTTTTGTGTTGTGTCCTGTGTTTGAAAGACGAAATGTGTTTTAGAATGCTTCGTTTTTATACACATTTTATATTCAGTCGGGTTTATCTATTTTAAATATGTTTGCTGTGGGGTCTCTTGCTAAACGAAGGCCACCTCCAAGTAAAATAAATGATCGTTTGCCGAAATTAAGGGACTGCTAATGTGAAAAACCGGAAGATCTTTGTAACCCACTACCAAAAAAGGCGCCAACAGAGACCAAGAAATAATTAGTCGGCTGACCTCTAGAACTACTACTTTCAATTTATAGTCAGGTACCAAATTGACCTAGGCTAATTTTCCGTACACATAAGAACACTTTTAAGAAAATTGGATGTTTAATGGAGTACCTATGTAGATATCGGCTCAATTTTCATACTCTCTGCCCTTTTCCTGTGACAACTATGGCATCCAAAAATATAGATCTCTTTACAATGTCGCCTTGTAGGTAGTAAATCCATTCTTGGGTTCGTAGTTTCATACTCCAGGACAAAGGCGAGTCAATTCTGCCTCGTATTCTAGGACAAGGTTTGTAAAGAAAATCTCTTTTACAGCCTGAGAAATCGTTTCCGATAAAAATGGATCGCCCCCAGTAGACTGTAGGTACAACAGTATCCACTTCTTACGGTGCTATGTATCTAAATTCTATAGGAACTAGACGCATATCGTATGTATTAAGTTTGTTGCTGAAGCAACAGCTATCTATTTAACGACTGAGCTAAGCTGCTGGTCTTAATTTACGTCCGAGAACCCTTCCAAAACTTTCAGATTTTCATTCTTACCTACCTGACGGCACAAAACGATAGCTACCGAACTGCATCTCAAAAATGAAGAATCCGAATCAACATTATCTTCAAACCTAACAACAAAAGATCCTTGTCTCTAATCAGGCACAATGCACAACTACCTACATATAACTATGCAGAAAGTAAGTAACAACACAGACGAGCCCACGTTCATTGGCAAGGGACATCAGTGCATCCGTATTGCACGTCCAGGTCCATACAACGTTAATATACCGCATTCAGGCCATACATCAGTCCATTACGGGTGATTGTGCACGTTGCCTGCATTGATTAAGAAGGCCGTCTGAGCTTACATTGTTGTATGATAAATTGAACTTGGTTCAGCGGGAATCTGCTGTCTAGATTGGTTTTGATATGCGGTAGGGAAGTTCGTGGTTTGAGTGGGTTTATAGTTGAGATGGGTAGGTAACTAGTTTTGTTGGAATTGTTCTCAGAACTTGCATGTATTGTAATTTATAGTTAGGTAGGTATAGCGTGAGGATGAGGGTTTGGCAGTCGGTTTCGGTAAATGTTTAAGAGAGTACAAAGATGTTTCACAAATAAATAAAATGATATGGTTCGACAGTAATATGGTTGAAAAAACAGGCTAGTAAATTAATTGCTGCTCAAAGATTCCTATCGATTCCATTGTCAACCCAATCGAATAGTTTCTATACGTCGATAATCAAATCTGCTCGTAACTGCATACAATAATAGTAGTATCGTTACTTACTTGTGCACTTAACGTAAGTATCTAATATTATCCATAATTTGTGTCATACTCAAACACTTGAAATTGCTTATTTCATTGTAACTGAAAATTTTCTGACAGATTCCTTGTTCAATTACGACCATAATCATACGGTTCTTGAGCCATTCAATATATCCATAGATATGAATCCAATAGCCAAATAAACAATGACCATTAACTAGATATTAAACCGTAAATAAAGGAAATCATTTTCCAAACTACACGAGCAGTTTTCCCTGTGAAAAAAATAACAGAACTAGGACAACCTACCCATTAGATAGAATAGTATACGATCAACGATCCCAATGGTCCCAAAGCGAACGGCATAAAAACGATTTGTTTGTTATATACCAATGTATTTACTTCGAGATACAATAACAAAGCAATAACTCCATCCAAAGCCATTATGTATGTTTCTAAAATGTAAAGTGGTATATAAATAAATCTATCAGTGCTCTGCAAAGATCCATCAAGTGGACATTTGATGGGTTCTGAACACCTGTGGCATTTCATATAAAGGTACTTTACATTAGTACATGCGATTATATTCAGTACTATAATTATATTGCGTACTTAATCTGATGGTAGAGACTCCATGGTTTATTAAGTTCCAGGATCGAACAAAATGATCTAAGACGCGACTCACGAGCAGGTGCAGGTGCAGGTGGTCGCAGGTTCAACCCTAGAGAGGCAATTTTTTTTATAAGCTGTTAATGTCCCACTACTGGGCAAGGCCTTAAAGGCTAATAATCAGGCGCTTTACTTTATGTTAATTATTTCATCACCACTGCTCTCAAAGCAGTGAAGGAAAACATCGTGAGGAAACCGGCATATCCTAGAACCGAAAATTCGAAGTCATGTGACATCTACCAACCAGAACTGGGTCCGCGAGGTGGATGACGGCCCAATCCCTCTCACCAAGAGGATCCTGTGGTACAAAAAAAAATGTGACGTATTTTACGCTGATTTGAATTTTCAAGTTATTTCTAGTTCTGCTGTTGAGTTTTTCCACCTGGAATCGCAGCCGAAAGTCTGGATCTATATACCCGGTTGATTACAATAGCCTCGCTCCCATTACATGGGACCTAAACATAACTAGCGAAATGTGGATGTACTCCAGGTACAGACGCCAGCACATCAAGTTACTACTCTCTCAAGCATTATGGTTCAAGGTTGATTGGATAATTTTGACAGTTTCGGGTAGCTTGACCTGCTGGCGTCTGTACTACATCTCGGCCTCTGCCTCTCTCTGTATTACTACAGGCATGATGTTATGTTGAATTTTCAATCATTAAAATTACTGATATCTTTTTCTCGCTATCTCAGCCTGCTACTTTGCAAAATTGAAATTATTTGTTGTTATATTTTATATTGATAATAACTACTTAGTGAAAATGCCAATAATTAGCATATCAATTAAGACTAACTGCCTTAATGGGTTTCGTGATATGAGGCATTTTGTTTTTTACTTTAGTGTCTCAATTAAGCTGATATTTCCTTACAATACAGAAACCCGCGTATTTTTTTAAATCTAAATATAAAACTGGGTTGGTCTTTCGAGTCAGTATGGTACGTTTCTAGTGTTACTTATTTCCAGATCGGATATATTTATCGATAGCACTCCTTTTTAACGCTTCCATGCTCAAGGCATTGTGTTTTTTCGTTGCGCTGAAGAAATAATTTAGATATGTTATATCTTCACTTCACGCCGTTACTCAAATTTATGGTCAATCAAATACCTAACCGTGTCAGTTTTTGTCAGATTCATGTCATGTTAATTAAAGCCGCTGTAGAGCAAGCTGTAGAGCTGTCATTTGGAGATTGAAACAAAGTATAACTTTGTCGACTCGACAAGAAAACAATAGATATATCAGATATTTCTTGCTCTGAGACAATTTCGCATGGCTACCCTACTCGTCCTTTTTGTAGTACATTCACGTCACGTCGTACTGCACTTTACTGCAACATATTGGTATTTGTCCCGCACTCGGTGCGTTGGCGCCTTTGGGAAGCATCTATTTTGACGTAATCGCCCCTACGCGATATATTTTATTAATGGACTGTATCAAGTTCTCACAGAGCGTTCGCTAACTTTATTGGAACACGTTCATGTATTGTGTTGGTCTTAAATATGATTTGCTAGATTGTATTGATGTTTCAATACATGAAAGCAATTGGTGCTGATTTTGTTAATTTATGTTATTGTCATAGAAAAATAGCTCTATTGTCTTCTAATGTTCCTTATAAAGAATGGTTGTAGGTGCTTAAACTACGTATACAAATCATTTCCTGCCATTACAAACAGCCGAAATTAAATGGTTAATGGAAATTACATTCGTGTTCCTTGAATTGTTTCTCTCAAATGTTCGAAATATGTTAAAATAACAGTACGAAGATAAACAGTTTTACAAAAAATGTTCTCAAAATATAATTTTCGTGAGTCAGAATCTATTTTTCAGTCTAGCGTAAGTAGTTGTTTTAATAAAGAATATGAGCAATTGACTGCCAAAATTCATTGATTAGAAACGGGTCTAGACAAAATAGTAGACGAAAATGAATCAGTCTTGAAGTGCCTAGATCTGAAATTATTAGTTGGCAAAGATTCGATAGTCGTTAATTAAATAATATATTTATTTATGAGTTATTATTTATTGCAATAGATTCAACCACTTGCTCCAGTGAGAGAGGATTGGTTCGGCAATCACCAGTTACATTTATCATTATTTATTTCCAGTCTATCTACTAGCTAGTTTGGTAGCTTGTCATTAAATAAGATGGATTAAATTGTAATTGTTCCTATAAAACTCAATTATCGACACTGTCCCATCACTAGTGGACTAAGGTATCTTCTTATTCAAAAAAAGAAGTTTAGGTTGGAACTGTTTTCTCGATTTTAATTTACTAAGTTCAGGTTGTTTTCATATTAAAAGCCTGTGATGTCCCGCTGCAGAGCAAAGGCCGCCCTCTATTTTCTCTCTACTCCACTCTCTTTCCACTTTTCTCTGTTTAAAGCTGCTATAAGGACCAGTTCCATTTGTTGGTTTCCATAAGGTCAATCACTCTGCCTATCCGTTTCCTAACCATGTTGGGGTCGGCTTCTTAATACGAGCGACTGCCTATCTGACCTCCACAACCTAGTTAGGTAATACGATATCCTTTGGTAAGACGGGCTGTCAGACTTTCGGTGTTCTGACGACTGGTAAGGACAGTCAGTGATCAACGAATGACAGCCGGGACCAACGGAGTAACGTGCTTTCCAAGGTACAGGGGGGTCTTGGTATTTAAAGATGGTCACCCATCCACGGACCAACCACGACAAGAGTAGCTTAACCTGATGGATCGACCCATGTGCCTGTTACTACCTACTTAGCCGCATTGGTTTGGTTTCCATAAGGTAGGTATATTTACAAATATATTAACACTATTTTGAAAGAGGTGTGTGCTGAATCTCCTGTCTTTGCCTGAGTCCACTTACCAGATGTACCATTTTATGTCCAAACTTCCTGCTGCCGTGTCAAGATGCATAAAATGAGGAGAAACGGGTAGAAACAACAAGGGTTCTTTTGTGTTCTTTACTTTATTGTGTGACTGCTGACCTCATTTTTAAGTAGGTTTAAAGTTTGTTTTCTCAGTGTTTTTATTACGTTCAACTGTAAATTATATATTTGTTTTGATGATTTTCGGATTGAGTTATTATTACTTACCAACAGATTCCATTTTTCCCGAAAAAAGTAAGTCTTTTGAATACACTGTGTATACGAGTAGGTAGGTACCTACTACTATGTTTTACGCATCAATATAAAAATCAATACCCATATCATATAACCATAGTCTATAAACAAATTGTTTTTTTAAACAAATACAAGTAAAATTACTTGGAACAATTAATATTCAAGTATTCAGCGAGCTTCCAGACAAACTTACACACTTTTATACATACAAAACGCGGGCTTATCCGTCGGCGGAAGCCCCCTCCCCGCACCCCTTGGGATCCGACTCTCATTGTAATGCAAATGTGTCCGCTGTCTGCCTCCAAATTACCCCTACGGTCAAGCGAGAGTCGACCGATGACCAGACATTAGAACCCTCCCTTTTAAAACAAAATCGTCCCCACGTTTGCAGTTTTCTTCCACGCAGCACACAATACTCGCCCGTAATTATGACGTATAAGGAACAGAATTGTTTGGGATGCCATCAATGGACAGTCACAAGCATATTTCATAGCAGATATAGTGTTATGAGAGTTGCTAATGTGGTAGTACGTAGCGTAGGAATGGCGTAGCAATTGTGTGGACAATAATTAAGGGTAATGCGTTGCGTTAAGCATCGTAACGATACGGGTATAATGTCTTGCGATTTTGTTAACGAGTGTCCTTTGATGATGCTTTGAGCTGTGAGCTCTGTTATGTATATTTATAGAAATAATTTGTATTTTCCATAGAATTGTGCTACTAGTTAATTAATTTCAGATTTGGCTGGCATATTAATTAAAATCTCATTAAAAAGATTTAATTCGGAAATAAAGTAATTTAATGCACATAACAACCTCATTCAATGTTTTTTGAATAGTCAATTTTAGAGAAGAAGCCATTTTGAACTAATTATAATTTAAAATGGCTGTTTAAAGTGTGTTTTATGTACTGCCATATAACGTTACCACAGAATATTTACATGTCATTAGACATATTGGTTAAAATTATGAAGTCAGTCTTTGGTCAAATCTTGTCAATGTATCACGTAGGTAATAACCACTACAAAATATTTCAGCTGGATTTGTAAGTAGATATTCACATAATATAATCCGCAATAAATAGGGGTGTCACAATGAATTTTTTATTAGGTATAATAAGCGCTTGAAACCAGTACTTACCTACCTTCCATCCTTTGAATATAATTTGCGGACACCTGAAAAATGTACTTTTGTGTCCACCTGGACACTTTATCTCCTTTATAAGCGTGAATTAGATGCGGCTTAGTCCTGGCTCCTATAAAATATTTTAATATAAATGTGCACACAAGTACGTGATGTGCCTTGTTTTCTATTGAATACTGGCTCTCTGGATGGTGTGTGTAATTGTGGTTTGTAAAAACATGTTTCAATGAAAAATATGGGGTGGTTATGGAGTAGAATAAAAGTAATTTACGAGAATTTATCGTGGTTACAAGAGTGGGATTAAAAATTAATATTCATGAGTTTGTGGGCACTTTTACGAATTTTCTGTTTGGTAATTAATTATTCAAGTCACTATGTATAATTTGAATATTATACATCTCAGTAGATAGGTTTTGACAGAATACTTAGGTATACATAGGTATATTGTTAGTTTGACCGTGTGATAGATGATCAGAATGATCGTTTCAGCAATTTATATTGGTATTGCTACCCAATATTTGTTCAAGAGTTTCCTTTTAAATGAACTTTCCAAATATACCCAGGCCAGATCAAAGTACGGTACCTAGGTAGGTACTACAACAAAGATAAAACAAAAACGAGGTGTTTAGTCCAGACGCTTTCCCTCGGGCACGTCGGGCATACTCCAAGCTTCTTCGCAATTTCACAAAATACGATACACACCTATATAATATACTCACTACATCTCTATATTACTGTCCACTTTAAAATGACCCGCCATCCCTTGAAGATACAGAGGATTACGGCGGCGGCAGAGGATCACATTTAAATGGTCAAGTTAGGTTAGACGGAAATAACTAGACAGACAGAAACTAAATTAGAATATTCTCTAGAGCTTTAAGCTTCCGCTAATTTAATATGTCTTGAAGTTAAAACTACGTACTTATATGTTTCGCTTTTCAACTGTTTATCTTAAATTTTTTCAAGATGTGTAGGAATACCTATGAGGTACTTTGTTGATCCTAGACTGAGTATTAGCTATGTCTAGAGTACAATATTGGCATATTCTTTTTTACCGACTTTTGTTCTTCCATTTTACCGGTCTAATCTCTAATTAAATGCTCATAAGATGCCTTAATCGTTGATGATCTACGCAACCCTTTTGTTACATATCAAACCATTTACAACTTGTTTAAAATTTCGAATTAAAAGGGTCCGTATATAATTCCAATGCACATAAATATAAAGGCCCAAGATAAACCCCATCGGTACACAAAAAACTAATTCCAGTAATGACGTGTCCAACACTTTAATATATTAAAATCTCTATATAGATATGTATGTATGACGGACCTACCTAGATAATAGATTATAAGAGACCTTCGTATATCAATGGATTAGACAAGAAATTCTATTCAAAATTGTCTTGTAAACTCATCCATTTTATAAATAGTGACCTCTCATGGCCGCTCAATGCTGCACTAAAACATCAAAAAATACAAGAAATTCCATGAATTCATAGAGACCAAGTTAAAATGGTTATTGTCATTCATTCTACAGACGAACTGCGGGCGGTATTATGTAAGCAGGCCATATCGATTTATTTTATCCGAAACTGCCGCAATTATGACATTAATTCAGTTCATAAGAGCCATCAATGTTCAAATAGAATGTTAGAATCGAATAACTTTATCCTAGAGAACGAAAGCGTATTCGGACGATATATTTTTTTAGTCTTGTTTATATTGGAAACAGGTAAAGGTGTGGGACGATTGCCGAATAAGGCGGTCGTGCACACTCGGCCGAACACAGATAAATTGTATGGAATACACGGATCGGGCGCACACATATCGCTTACCCGAGGGCACATAGGGACGTAGTTCCCCAGTCCTAAGACCGCAATCGAACCCGTTATGTAGATGCATGTGCTACAAGTTCAACATTTAAACCTTTGAACATTCTATATTGGATGGGCAATTATTTTTGTGGTTTAATTTGCAGTCAGCTCGAAGATTATCATAGTAATTTTTAACATTATGCTTTTACCTTTACGCTGGTAATACTATACGACAATCCTTAGGGATGGCGTTTATTTTTATTTCTCTTTTAAAGGCAATATTAAAAGGAATTGAATGTCTGAGTTCCGTGGGACATTCTAAACGTATATTGGGTAAAAATAACGGCGTGTCACGTGGCTAAATGAACGATTGTCAGCTGCTACTAAAATCGCTAAATGCTTTTAAAATGTTCATATATTTATTTGATATTTTATTCATTTGATTCTCGCGCGCTGCACATACTTTCGTCATGATAAGTATAGGCATGCCGACGTTCTTTCTGAGAATATTGAAATGAGGATAAAAAGTTGTGGAACGTGCTCTACGCAACAGAAATGAAAAGAAAAAAAGACATAAATGTTTCTTTCAAGGTCCTAATTATCCAGCTGAGCGTCCATTCATAATTTAGTGTCTACATTCACTCTTAGCTACGTAACCCCTAGGCCTAAGACGAGGCTCATTTGAAAGGGTGATTAGCTCAGAATTTAACGGAAAAGGGCTGAATTTGTGGCGGACAGGGGCTCATTAACTGACAATCTCTTTAAATCACTTGTGGATCCTCCCGGTAGACCTCGGCTGGCTTATTACCGGGGGTGGCTCCGGAATGGCAGGAGGTATTAAGAAATTTTAGCTTTTGGGTTATATATAGGTACTTACCGTACTCAATGTGCTACTATATATTATGCTACTTTTGGGGTGGATAATTTTCTAGTAGCATTCTTTTATATTTCTGGTGTGTCATTGTGGTTGGACTCGCTAGCTTTTACGTTTTATCTAAAACATAGTTGAATTAGGCTTTAGGTAACCATTTTAACGTTTATGATTTTTTTACTTTAAGTAATTTGCAATTATGACCAATAAAATCGAACGGTTTGCACTTAGCTTACTCACCAAAAGTACCAACAAAATAGCAACCAATAGGAGCACAGCCATGCACCTTACATTTACAGACAATCTTTAACATACAGGTGAGGAACTGCGCAATATCACCTAGCACTTCCATAAAACCCAATTTAGGAACATAAACTTTACTTTGTTCAATAGATAATCGTTCTTCATCAACTTTAATCACCCATAAATGCACAACAAAGAGCGTTTATAATAGCAGCACAGGCTCTAAGTAGTATGTGAACAAGCTTAATGATACCACGAACAATATACTCTTTCGCCCCGCTATATTATTTTACGGCCGCGAATTTTATCTCGTTGCCTCAACGCTGAAAATAAACGCAAAATATTTACATGCTATTTGCATTCGCTTAAACGGTTTCGTGTTCGATTTTCGACTTTATTGTTTAGTACATAATGATTATGACATAGTGTGTCGTGTTTGTTTTCGTACACATGCTGTAAAGTATTACTGGCAAACATAGGGTTCCGTACTGTGTAATGTTGTGTGTGAGCAGGTTTTATGTGCAAACGCTGCTTGCCGCGTTTTGTAGCGAGGGACGTGTTTTGTTGATTCTTTTTCTTAGTCTAACCGATTATTGCCTTTTCTTAACAAAAGCCTTTGGTATACAGTAAACTCGTAACCTATGTGCCGTAGGTTTTTTTCGCTTTATGTGTTGTTGTATTAATACACGCAAAAGCTTCTCTAGAATTCTCATAAGACGATAAAGCTCCTTTACAAAGTCAATATCTGTTCTTTATTCCTTGAGGTTTCAGTATTAAATTCTGACATTCCTTTTCGGTCCAGATATGGCCTTATTTTAACATGTCCAGAAAACGTTACAAATTGATGAAAACGGTGACTTCTTCAGCGGGAGGCGTTTTCAGGTGATCTCGTTAACGTAGAGTCGTTTGAAGTAAATTGCATTGTATAGCGATAAACATGGGGTGACAACTGACAACCTACCCAATTTTAAACAGCTGTACCTACCTATCTACAAGGGCACCATTGACCTTCCCCTAACACAAGAAGGCTATCTACTTCATCCACTACGCACGTGAATACTAAGTATCTAATTTTGATTTTTCAACAAAGCCAACGAGAATCCGAGTTCCGCTGATCGATCCGGCCCCCTTGGTTCCGGTCGAAGCTAAAACTCGCCGAGCGTTTTTAAAATCCCCGACTCAAAACCGACCAGCGTATCCTAGGACCTCCGCCCCCGGCGGCCAACATAAAAACGTAACGAAAGACTACGCTGGATAAGTGTCAAACGGGATCATATTAAACTGGATACGTTATCTGCAGCAGGTAGCAGAAAGCTAATTGTGTATTCTTTCCTCGCTTCCAGCGTCCTTAATCTGGCCTGTTTGCCGTTTGCCCCCACCCCTTTTCAACCCCCCGGCGCCGCGCCCCAACTAAGCGGAAAGTTTTAAAACACAGTATTTATGCAGATTTTACGCACTTGTTTTTATTGTGCGAATTAGGTAGATTGCATGATAACGATGTCGTTGAAGTAGGTACGGCTCTTTAATTAAAAACTAAAATGAATGGCGTGTATGCAACTATTTACTAAATTAAAATTGTAGGTAGCTAGAAACATCGTGTGTCGTACAGCGACATAGAACTAAATTAAGTTTTATGTTATTAGCTTCGTGCAGTTAGTCTAACACTGTTGCAAGCTTCAATAAAGCAATTGAAAGGTTAGGTTAGCACAACTACACGACGCTTAAATTTTCCACCTTGTTTAAACAAGCTGTAATCGACACTCTCAGAGTTTACCTTTCAACGTTTATTAGTCAACACCACGCTAGGGCTTTAAAAAAGCAAATACGGCTAATAACATCAATGAAAACTCGGTGTTGTGTAAATACTATTTACCATTTCGTTTAACTTAACTAAGTGTCGATTTAAGGGGGATTACACTCCATTCTTGCGCGGGAAAGATAACCATAATTCGATGGCGCACATTAACAAGTAAATTGAAGCACTGTAGGTACGTATACATAGATAATCCACCTCTGTAGGTATGTTATAACGCTGCAAACCCAAACATAATGCGGTAGGACCCAATAACGGAGGCCGCGGTAGTGAGAAGGAAATTGCTCGGGAAAAATTTGCATTTTTATTGAAATTTCCACTCTTGGTCGCGGATGAAACTATGTCTCTAAATACGTACCTTAAGCTTTGTATAAGCGTGTTTGTTGTACGTCTGTGTGGCTCCGGGCTCGAACCGCTCCCGGGCGTGTGAGTGCGGGGGACGTAGGGACGCTCCACAGGCTCGCTACCGGTAATTGTCGATACTGTTCTTAATTAATCCTTATCAAACCCACTATGACAATTACCGGATAATTGGAAAGCTATAAATTGATACTTTATGTTACTTTTATGGACTCTACCGATATCTGAATACCATGAATCTTCAATTATATACGGATAGAATATTCAAAGGTTTCTAATAATTACGAATTTATCTGAGACATTAGCATACGGATTTTATTATTGCTTTATTAGAATATCGATGTAGGCACGTCCCTATAGCGGACGGTAGACAATTGCTATACAAGTTCCTACCTATAGGTACGTAGTTGACTTTAGGGAAGGGATCATAATAGGAAATTTTCTCTGGCGAATATGCGCACAGTATCCGATACCCTTTTCACTTGTATTGTTTTTATTTTCCAACCCTAATGAAAGAACTTGCCTCGTCTGTATTGCAATTTCAATATATTGGCTTAGCAGAGCGTTCGATTCGCCACGTATTCCGTAGCTGTTTTTTCTTTTCGGATATAGTTTTGACATAAAAACAGAATGTTTGGGAATAGATACAGACGACTCTAATGTATGTAGGTTAGACGTGCCTTCATGTTATGACGCATAGCAACAAAAATACCAACTTTATTTTATATACTTAGGTACAGAGGGCCCAAATTTCATGATTATGTCAAATAAAATGTAACAAATTGGCAAAACGTTTGGCACGCTTTTAAAATGAAAGTTCCAGATATGAATGCCCTTATTTTTGCGATTCATATCAAGGTAAACCCGCCAATGTGGGTAACGAAAACGACAGTTGTTTTAAAACAGCAATTTGTGACGTCTTTCTAGAACATTTTCCTTCAGTTAAAAACAATTTCCAATATGTTTTCAGCGCTCAGATTACTTTTCAACTTCGGTTTTTATTGTTATTGGCTTGAATGCGTTACGTTCATACCCGTCGTGACACAAATACCTATGACAGCCGAAAGCCGATACCGATACAAGATTTATGCCCTGACAAACAAGGGCATGAAAAATAAACTTTTTGTTCATCAGCTGTAAATGTCTCCACAAATTGACCATAAATTTCTGCTCTATTAAAATTTATTGCCCTCAAAACGTTTATTGTAACATTACGTAACTTGGTAACCCTTCCATAGTCATAAAACAATGCAGGCAACACGGGCCATGCGAAAAAAATGATTCCAGGTTACATACCACCTGGCATTTAAGGCCATATTTGCATGACAGACTCGATTCGATTTTATGACACGGGGGGCAGTGTTTTACGATCTCTTATCGAATCAAAAATTTTCTCCAGGACAAACAAACGTGTAACTTCTATAAAGACCTAATTTGAATTACAACCGACAGCACGATAGGATCACTCGCTCACAATTTCGTTTGTTTTTGTCAACCAAAAAGCCTTATTGTTTTATTAATGTCATAAAATTATCGTTAATTATATAATTACGTGTGAACTTTGTAGATATTTACATTGGTAATAATATTCGCTTATCTTTATTCTTGACGGTCGTAAAATTTTCATGTTCCATATAAACTTGTGTGAAGAAGACCGTAATCAAAGGATAATTAAGTAAACACTGTAGTACGGAATGTCAAAGCGAGATTGCAACTACGGCCGCCCTATGTTTTTCGAACTCATAGCCAATGCAATCACTTGATGTGAAATCCTTTGACAGTCGACACGTATCTTTCTTTTTATTCAAGATAAAGCAAACACCGCTCTGAGCAGATAAAGAGGAGAAATCGACCGCAACTATATAAAGGTTTGCGGCGATAAAAATACCGTGTTTATTTGCACGTCCTACATCAGCTCCCTTAACCTGGAAAACTGACTTAAACGGCGCGTAGAGCGATATACAAAAATAAATCTCACATGGAAAGATATACGACCGATTTTCCAACGTAACACCTCGTTCGATAATGATATTTTAAAACTTTCAGCAAGTTGAACTTACATTCCCCTGTATCAGTAAATTCGGATCCCAATCTTGAACAATTTTTTTCCTAAAATCGTGATTTAAAAACGCAGCCAATGTACATTCTTTAAAATCGTAATAGTTCCCGGGGTGAGTTTTATGCATTTTATTGTTTTAAGCCCAGGTGGTACATGTTACGTCAATTAAAAGTTAAAAGGATTAAGCGCTTAATACCGTTCAATATAAATATTTTCCTTTGTTTACTGCTTCAGATAAGGATGTTTATTATTTAATCGCTCTTCACTTTCAATTTTCTAATGCAGACTTATTTTCGTAGCGTGTACCTACGAGTTTCAGAACGAGTAAACAGTACTAAATTTACAATACTTGCGTCTACGATGTGGATTTTCCAAAACTGATAGCTATAATATGTGAGACTCGTATAACATTTGAATAGCTCCGATATTGATATTCGCCCTTTTCGCCCTTCATAAAAATGTGCATTGTGCTATCGTAAAGTGATCCACTTTACTATTACGAATGCGTTTTGTAGATAAAGGCAACTGCACATACTGTGTTCGTTCATTTCGTGTACTCACTGTTCGTGCGGGACAGAGATGAACCTATTTTGTGAACTCGATGTTTCCACACTGTCGCGTATTTTAAACGCGCTACGACAACAGTCACGCCGGTTGAAATTTTCTATTAATTGGCGTTTTTAGTGCTTTTTGTCCATGCCATTCTATGGGTTAACGTGATTTCGTATCTGTATTGTCATGTAAGTACAAGTTTATTTGACATTGTTATGACACATTTATATTTGTGAACGACGAAAATCTACTTCAAAGTAACGATTTGTTTTCGTAGAGCTAATCCAACACAGATGTTAGTGGCGGCATCCAGCGGTTTGTTACATATCTAGCTAGATTACATACTATTTTATTCTCGTCGTCGGCTACTTTCCGGCTTGGAGTCGATTATTCTCTAAATATAGTCTCATTTATTTTTATTTAGCAAATAAAATCAATTCAAACGTCGATAAAGGCTCGTTGAATTGGCAAATGTATGCTAATGCCACCGCCGAGTTGGTACCTATAATTGACGAAACTTCCTCTGGCGGTATCGCTCGATCATATAGATAGACGTTAACACGGCCGGTTATCAGCGGAGCTCATACGAAATTCCAATAAAGAACACCATGAAAAATTCAATAGGTCGATAGCCGAAGAACGAAAGTGAAAAAAAAACAAAAACAATAACGTACATTTAATCAGTATTCAGAGCGCGCCTGTGTCCACAGCTGGGATATTTGGCAAGGGGACAAATCCTGCGGTCGGCCGAGACGATATTTGGGCAGCTCAGCAGTGCATCGTCACCCGGCCGCCTGTTGACGCTCCATGGATTTACAACGCGATTAACGACCTACATTATGCAAGGCATCGGCGTCAGTGATCGCTCGACCAAAATAACCAACACGAGTATTTTGAGTGTACTACACTGATTTATTGAGCTCTGGGATGCCACTTGGGTATTGCTACGATCGCTCACCCAGTTTTGAAACAATAACGGCCAGCAAATGGTCAAATTAATAAAAAGTATTGCCCACATAACGTCTATATAAATAACAGTCTCGTTTGTTATGCACTTAAAATTCGCTCGATCAATTGGCGGGGATCGCCACTAATCACGACAATAAAGAGCCTTGTCCGCCGCCTCTATTGTCGTAAATAAACTCATTACTCGTAGCGGGCGGTGACTCGGTCAAATACCTGTGTTTTAAATCAAATGCAATGTATTCGGGGGCGATTTGTTCGCCCGAAATGGTTCCTTTGTTGAGGCTAATAAATAATTTAGTGGTCGGGCGGACGATCCATGAATTCATGCTCTGTTGAACTCCTGTAAATTTTCATTTGCAGTAGCAACACGATTGTGCATCCGATATTATTTATGAAGCGATTTTTAAGTGGGTAGTGACATCAAAATCACGATTAACGTTCCGTATAAACACATGCCCATTGTTGAAATAAACATAAAATCTTATCTTGTTTAAAGTTCATCAATACATGCATGTAGTATTATGTACTTGCTCGCACATCGCACACAATAAAAGGGTAAACCGCAAATGAAATAATCCAGCAAGATTATTATCAGCTCGATGTATTATTTATTTACCTTTATGTTGGTAGTTTAAGAAAACAAAGAGTGTATTACATTTAAAATTCAATGTAAAGGCACATTCAATTACGGACAAAGAGTGTGTTTTAACATATATTTTCGTGAAAGAGCAAACGTCTCGCCCGCCTCCCACGATTTGCATCCACGTGACGCTATCTGCATTGTCGTACAAACTGCTTTTTATTCAGAACACACACCTATCGTTGTAAACACAAAAACTAAACTATCTATTTACGATACAATTGTTGTAAAGTTGGCCGATAATGATCGGATTAGCTTTAGGTATAAAACATTATACCATGTACGAGTACATTATCTATTTATTATGTAATATATTCTATCGGAAACTTATCTTTTCTATTAGTTAGGTCATAATTTTCTTCTTGTCAAATAACTTATAGATAAGCTCAAGTATCGCGCTGTCACTATTCTGCTTTCAAAATAAATTCTTCAGTAGAAAACCAACCTTATCTATCAGTTTTTTATTCTGTGTAATAATTTACACAAGCACTAATAGAGTGCGACTAAAAGTCGCGGTAATATTTTTTACAAGCAAAAGACTAGGTTAAACGCTACAACGTGTAGATGTTGACTAGATAGTGTAGCAACCTACATGTACAGTTCGGCGACCCCGCAAGGCCGGAATCCGTCATTCGTGGGTCAAGGTCACGTCGCCTCATGTCACACGTCACACGAATATCTGCATCTGTGATCGTCTACATTGATACTCGGATCCAGTGATGCATTACAGTGCGAATGAGGACTTTATTCCACCGTATTAAGACTTATGTAGTCCAGTGCATCGACCCCGGCACACTGTATGGCTTCAAGATGTTACTTTCGTTGGTATTTTAGATGTTGATAAACTTAGGTGCGGTTATGTAGTTGTTTGTTTGTTATATTTCTTTGTAAAATTACGTAATGTTTTTGTTTAGTGCATTCTTGAGCTTGACCGTGGAAACCAGGAAAAGTAGGTTTGGTTCTACGGAAGTGTTAGATAAGTATCAAAACACGTAGTTGTTATACAAATGGGGTTATTTGTAGCACTAGTTATCACATATTACGTAGACTCATGAAAAAGTAGGTTATCGCATTCTTTCACGCTTGAAAACGTTACAGACATGACAACATTGTGATTTTTTGTGTTAACAGATAAAACATGTGTAATTTTAGTTAGTTTAACAAATAAGTTCGCTGCTTCGTAGCCAGTAGGTACCTAACCACAGAGTCATCCAATCAATACAGAATACCTACCTACGTCCACGGTACACATGGCGGGTGTTGATTCACCCACTTGACTCCCCGTAACGGCATCCCATACAAGTTGTCGACTGGCTCGATCTCACAGATGGCTCAGATCCCCCTTAATGTGGGGACATCGCTTCTTTGTGTAACCTACCGTTATATTATACCGAAAAGAGTGAATATACTTACTTATTTAACCTGGCGATCCTGGAGCGAAGATAAACTTTTTTTGCTGACCAATTTTTTTTTATCAAGCCGGTCTCTATCTCAATGTTGTGTCTATGTTTTACCAAGTAGTTTTTTGCGTGCGGTACCTCCATATAAAGACACAAAAATGATTCTGCTGACGTACCTACGCATGTGAACCAGTTTTGTAAAAGCTGGTTATCTAAACGAGTATAAATTGATGAAGTAATTACCAATGTACTAAGTAATGCACTTGATTTGATAAAACTAATTGAAATGGCAGAACACTATTTTAATTGCATAAATAACTATTTTAAATGGTTTAGAAAATTGTCTGTGCCTTCAGAAGCAGTCATGCGATAAAAATTTAAAGTTACCTACTAATAAAAAAGGGTAGGGAAGTTAGTAGAAGGCAGCAACACAAACATCGCAGCCATACATAAATCGATTAAAACTTTTGACAGCCTGTGAGGCAGAACCTGATTATAATCATAAATTGGCGATTTTAAATAAAAATTATACGTACACCGGACCAATCCATGAACTAATCACATAAATATGGGGGAACAACAGATGGTGAGCCCCACGTCGCAGCCCCACCTACATTTTTATTGGAAATTTCATATTTTACAACAATAAATTTTAGAAAAGAGAATAAAAAAAGGAGAGAAACAACCGTCGGCATCACAAAGAGGCGATATAGTTGTTAAGTCCAAGTGGTCAGGTGGTCCTTAATTATTTAAGATAAAAATATGATAGTACTTCATTAACTTTGTTCGGATGATTTTTTTAATCATAAATAATATCCAGCGACGCTACATAACGAGCGCTACGATGACTTATGGTAGCTACGTCAGTGTTCTACGATAGATTAATTTGTAGAGATGGTTTAAAATTATGTAGTTATATTTATTTTGGTGTAATGGTTGATAATTGAGTAAATTGGCTGTTTTAATGTTTAGGTACCTGTTTAGCCAAGTTGTTAATGAACTGCACCTTTGTTCTGTTTTGACCTTGTTTCGGGTCTACGAAAATTGGGTCTACGGCGTAGCACAGGCACCTAGCCGTAGCAGTATTTAAGCAAATATTATGCTTGGTTCTTTTTGTAAATCATGGTGCATACCTAAATGAAAAAGGGAACTTTGTACCTAAAGGACTCAAAGCATTCTATTTATAATAAATGATATACACAAGATCAGTGTCTTTATATAATAAAAGTCACAAGTTTCTTGCAACATAAATTTATTACTTACATTTTAATTATATTCACACACATACATTAAATACAATTGCTATGTAAAGTATAGGTTGTAACCAGCAATGAGCTTTCATTTCTGCCTGCCCACTATTACTTATAGCCAACTCCGATATATTACATACAAGTAGGTACCTACTTAGGTATTATTTAAACACTGTGGTACAGGCAGTTTGTAAGAGTACCTACATAAATTCCTTTCACTGGAAACCCTTTCTATGTTAGATGAAGTCGGGCTACAATGTTGTTCAGTCATTACCTATGCTTAGGTACATCGTTACATTTTAAGCTCTTTACGTAGGCTGAGAGAACTTACCTGCATCTGGTAACCAGGCTATAAAAAGGCAAGAAGTACTGCTTACGCATACGGCCTTTTTAAACAGAAAAAATCTGGATAATTATGCAGGATGCATCTTTCATTTATTTTCCAAGACTGTAATACGGCTGTCTTTGTCTGCAAGTTTATTAAGAATTCCTTTTATATTTCATATAGCTACTTTTGCTCACAAACTGCTGTTAAATAGAGAATTTTTACGTTGAAAGCCTATTCTGATACCTCGATGTAAATTCTACATTACTTTAGAAAACATCTCGTATTTTAACACTAGTCGAGTCGGGACGACAAAAATCAGCAGCCAATTAAAATCTCTCAACCTATCAGTGTCGAGTCACTTGAATTTTAAATGTTCCCCCTTGCCCGATTAGGGTGCATCCTAAAAGCTTCTAAAGCGATAATTCACAACGCAAGAATGCGAGCCGACAAGGATAGGCGCGTGTACTAAGCTACAAAGTTAGTATTGCGGGTTGTGTGACGTGTATGTCCATCGCATAGTGCTTAGTATTCAGTGTGCGAATAGTCAAGAGATATTTGTTAGTGTGTAGTAATGGTGGAGTGTCATGGCGCGGTTGACGTCACTCAGCCAATGAGCGTGCAGAGCGACGCGACGGTAGCGCCACAAGATGGCCGCCGTCGGCCGGCCGCCGCCGCTTTTGTTGTGTTTAGGCCTAACCATGGAAAGAAAATTCAAAATAATACTGAATTCATAGACAAAGACGTGTCGAAATGATCTAAAAAAATATTTTAAAATGTTTAGCTGCTATTCAGTTCGTGAAACCCGTAATTTTTGTAGAGGAAATAGTGTAAATTCTGTGATGTTCTGTTACTCAGGTAAGTGTTTTATTTTATTTTTTCGATTTTCCTTTGTGTTTTTTAAACCAAATATTTTTTTTAATTGTTTCCTACATTTTCTATTGAATTATGTGGACTTCATCGTATTTCATGCCTTAATAATACCGTTAATCCTACCTAACCAGAGGTTGTCTTATTGGAATTGTTTGATTTCTACACATTTTTACGCATTATTTTCTTAAAATATTTCTTTTAAATTTCAATGACGGGGTGCTTAATTTAAATCCATTTATATTGGTTCCTACTGTCTATACCTAACTGGTATTTTTATATAAATATTACCTATTGTTACCTGATAACCTTGTATCACGACTTTTAATTTAATACATTTTCTGTTCCTAAAACCAGAGACTACGCTAATCAGTAGGTAGATAATAAAACTATACAACTAGCTGTTATTTTAAACGCTAATTTATATCATACGGACGCCATTTATTTCAATCGCAGACTACATTCGATCATAATTATATCGTTAAAGACTCATAAACATATCGCCGATGAACGTTCATATGCAAGTCGTTTTGCAAAATTATTGAGCAGAAAACATGACAATTAAATCTTGTGAATTTATCGCGTTCAGTGCCGACTCACGAAACAACGTGGGGATCAAAGACATCCCTTTTTAATGCTGTTAATATTCATACAAACTTGATTAGGAGTTGCTGTGTTTATCCATCGCATATGGCGTGAAAAAGCGCATTGGTTTTGGGGAATATGAGCAGGCTGATTAAACGAGTTGTATCCACAGCGATACAATTAGAAATATCTCGCGAATTAGATGCAACGAAGTGTGAGTCACGGTACGAGAACTGTGTTCTGGCGACCTAGTAATTGTTATGTATAGGCAATTAACGTATCTCTGTTTATAAATGGTTGATTGCAAACCAGTTATCTGATAATTAATGATAAAGCCTTTTCTGGGGCACAGGTAAAGTAATTGGCATTAGATTAAGTTGTACAAACAGCTAATTTGTAATTTACTTAACTGAACAGGTGCCTACGTATCGGTTTAATTACCTATGGTTGTTTAGGTAGATTCTTGCTGATTTCTATAGCCATAGGCAAATACTACATACTAATAGGTCGAATCTTTTTAATTAGACAGTTTTTGTATACACATATATTTTTTGTATACCTACATACCTACACAGTATATTTTGAAGAACATTTTATAGGATTTTAATTGCAATCAATCTTAACAACTGAACAAAGGCCAAGGTTTGTTTGTCGAACTTGGCCTGCACTACCGTGCATCCAAGCACAATAATAAAGCCATTATTACTATTACAAAACGTGGTATTCACGAATAAATCTTCATTTTTTGTTGCAGGGGTCGTCTGATGTCTGGTCCCACCCCATTTTTTTTCCATTTTCGACCCCACCCCCTGGCCCCTGGGGTTGAAGCCGTTTATTCATTCATTTGACCATCGACCGCGGAAGAGCACACTTTCAACTGGAAAAAATGGTAAAATTGAACATCTTATGTTTCATGATGATGTCGGGATGATCGTTTAGAGGTAAGTTATCGGGATCTCTGGAGGAGAGATTTGCTGAGGCTGTGAAGGTGAGTAGGTACGTTTCTTTGTTAGAATAAGGTTCCAAAAAGGTTGTATTTTGTGTTTTCTATGTTTAAAAAAACTGTTAAATTCAAACACCGGAATTAGAAACACTAATCAGCATGTTTATGCACGAGTAGGTGGTTGTCTATCTACACATTAACCAAACCTGCCTCGTACTACTTTGTCAAGCTAGTTTTTAGCTAAACCTGAGACAGTTTCTAGTATGAAACCTTTGCAATTTTGGGCAATTGGTTGCTGTCCGTTTTGTAGGATAGGTTAAGGGTGTCTTCCAGGTCTCCAATCAAATTCATCTAGCAACCTACAAGAATCTTCGAGTAAGTCGGTGTCTCTGATAAATTATTGGTGAAACGATTTTCCCATGCCCGTCTCAACGTTATAGGACCAACCTATAGATACCTACCTATAATAGGTCCTTGTAACCTATACCTACAATTTGGGTACCTAAATGGTCGTTAGGACGAAAAGGGGGCCTGTGCGACCCTGATAAGTATTTTAGGCAACTTAATGGGGTCAGGAGTTCTAGAGATTTAGATGATAGACCTTTTGTCTGTACCTAAAGGTTGAAATAATTATAAGGACCAAGCCATTGAATAGAAATTCAACCTTTCTATTGGAAGAGAAATGCTATAAACTTTCATTTGTAACAATGTGGGCTTACTTGAGTAGAAATACAGATTATTTTTTATCACTACCTAGATTCTAGAAACCAACAACAGTCTCATATCTTAAATAATAAATAAAAAAATCAATTCCGTGGTTACAAGTGCTACGCGCGCGTAGCAACCGCAAGCGCCACCTGGTGCGATCAGTCGGGACCAAACGTAACGTGCTTTCTGAACTCTGAGCAGGATTACGTATTTAGGCGGTAGCCCATCACATTAGTGGCCCGATGATCCATGGCTTAAACTTATCAAATAAAAATAAAATAGGAGTAGACGTGGCGGTTACTTTTAAATTGTTTGTTTATTTATAATTAGGTGACTTCAATGTCACAATAATGCACATGAGATGCAATTAATGTCACAATAATGTTTTCTTATATCCTATGCATTGAAAAAGTAAATATCTATATATTGAAAATCTATGCACCTACCTAAGTACTTACGTAGGCAGATACAGTTTTTTGCGCAAAAGACGCTAATAAAAGCCTACGTAGGTACCTATCTAATAGTCCTCCAATTAAATAATAATAGGTACACCGATCTGATCGATTCGGAACACCAATTTCCGTTGACCTGGCTACAAGATAGATAGGTCGTTTAGCTACCCACCTCAGTCAGCAATATTTTATGGGTAACGGCTGCCTGAATATCTAGGACGCCTAGTTCCAAAATGGCCGAATGAAATACGATAGATAGGGAAATAGAATCACACTGATAACACTTTTGAATGAATAATTCAATATCTTATGGAATCGAGTCCTTATTGTGAATGGAGTTGGTATAAATATATAGATGGGAAGTTCATTTTGTTCAATTTGGCCAAATGAATTAACAGGCGATGTGTGAAAATTATGATATTGCTAGAAAGTAAGTAGACACTGAGATGATGCTGGTGTTACATGAGGCTAATGAGGCTAATGAGGCTGATAGAGATGTATGGAAGATAAGAAGTGCTATGCCAGTTACGGTAATCCCAAAACTCAAACTAAAAGCATTTATTTCAAATAAACCAATTACAGGCACTTTTGAATTGTTAAGGGGTCGGTTAGTGAGAAAGATGAAGCTAGTTGCCCATTCCAAAGCGTAGTAGGTACACTTTGGAAAATAATAAGCAAGAAAAAATTAGGCCAAATAAATTAGAATGAGAGTAGGAAGATTATAATGACGTTTAAAAATACCTCTAAAGCCTTATTTTAATCATCAAAACTCCTTGATACAAGATTTGGCAGCTATGAGTTTTTTATTACTTATCCAAGATGATGACGACAATCATTAAAATTACAAAAAAATGCTGTGAATGTCAAATAATATTTATGAAAAATTTTAAAAGCTATAAAGTTTTATTTTATGGAACCATAGTTCCGGTGTTAAAAAGACATCGTAAATGTGGAAATTGGGTCATCGCATTGATCTATCTCCTTCGTTTTGAAGATCTTGATTTTTATTTTATTGAGTGTAAAATACCTGCTTTTAGATATCTGCAAGTTGAATGTGAAAAATATGCTTTTTTACCGTCAATGTAGTAGTTTTTTTTTTAATAATATTGTTTTATGTGCCAATCGATTCAGACTTATTTTCTTAGTATCTACTTAGGAGGGAAGATATCTTTAAAATTGGCATGTTAATAAAAGGGACTAAATGACTCTTCAGATTACTCAGTAATCTAGCTAGAAGAACAGCTATTCACCCAACAATTCGTTGTACAGTCGCCAAAGGAGATAAGTAACCAGTGTCATCGGATATAGTTGAAGTTTAGTAACAAACCGATGTATTTTTTCGGATGAAATTTAATTTGATAAATGAACTGTTTGTTTTCTATTAATTAAATTAAATTTTATTCGAAAACATCCATCGGTTTCTTACAAAACTTCAACTATATCCGACGGCCCTGGTTACTTATCTCCTTTGGTGACCGTACATACACCATGTAATTAATAATGCATACTTTGTAAGTCCCTCATGTACTACAAAACCTTTATGTACCTTAATACACTATTATATTACTGTGGAGCCAAAGTTGTTTTTTATTAAACATAGGTGTTGTAAATAAAATAGTTACAGAGATCTTTGTGTATGTTTTACGTTTTTAAAAAAAGAAAAAGAAAAGAAAAGAAAGATGTTTTGCCGTTAACGGCGTACCTACCTACAAATATCAAATAGGTTAATTATGACCTAGGTACCTATAGGTAGGTACAGTCACGCGCAAAAGTATGTAGGTATACACTCGGCTTATTCAAAAGCGATTTACCTACTCCTTTATTTTTGAATGACATTTTATGTTTTGTAATGTGTCGTAATTCAACGTTGCATTCGTTATTTCACGAAAAAATAGCGATTGAAAGTTGCCAAGTGTTGACATATTGGTGCTCGTGACTGTACAGTCCTAGGTCCTTTACCTACATGCAGTTTATGAGTCATCACCTACACGTGAAGGATGTTTCTGCTTTAGGTATCACTTAGATAATACCTATCAGAAATTGTGAAATGTAGGCTTAAGTAGGTACTAGTGCACCTCTGCATAACTCTTCGGGGAAAACAGGCTTGATGTTATGTTTAATTATGTAACAATGACAACAATTTAACAATATTTAGTCATGTGTAATAATTATAAACATAAATGATAGTTTACAGGAACATACAAGTTAGGTACAACAGCTTGTAAAATAATAGAAATTTCCTGAAATTCTCGTTTCTCCAAGTTACCTAATTTCCATGAGATTACAGCAGTTGAAAACGTTGGTAGGTTTTGCGTTAGGTATACCTACCTGAAATTGTAGATGCCTATTTATAGGTACTAAGGAGCAAACCGCTGTGTATACAGCGTTTTAATTGTAGTTGTTTTTTTTGTTGTTGTTTTTGTTAATATTTCTGTGAAAAAAAAATGGAACAACCAATTTTAAAAGACTCACATGCATGCAGTTAGATGAATATGGTTTTCTCGCTCACCCACCATGTAAAAAGTCTTACCTATACAGGATAATACACACTAACCAAGATTATTTATTCCCTCATAATACGTAAAACAATGGACTTTAACTAGGTAAAAACATGAATAACAAAAGATTCCAACGCAAAATCGCAAACGTACTGCCATAAAAATTTCCTTCATAAATTATGACTAAACGATTACTTGAATACCTCGCGACTTGACGTTTTACTATTTTTTCATTACCAACCTAACTGGAGGCAATACAGAGAGAAACGGCGCGTAAGTAATACACAACAATACGCAATCTCGTTTTATATTTTCTATTTATAAAATTGCCAAAATCTACATTACCCACTTATTACGCTGCGACATAAAGCCAACCTATGTTAGTATTAAAAATCCCGAGCGCTGCCGCAGCTCGCAGGGCGGAACGGTAATCACCGGGAGAACAGGAACAGGTGGCGCAGCCTGTCTACTGTTTAATATCGACTTTTTTATCAGCACTCCTACATACGTAATATTATAATAAGCCCGCCGACGAGCCTCTATCTAAATAACAAGTAAACGTAAATAGATATTCGTAATGTAAACGGTCGCGAAGCCTAAGCAAACTATCAAAAAACATTACGGGGTGCAAATAACAACGATCATGGCGTATGTAATGAAAATCTTGCATCGGCATTAGTCGTGGTGTGGTTCGGCGCGCGCCGAGCGGCGACTCGGCGAGGGCGGCAATCGATGGCGGGCCGGGACGCGCGCCCCGACGCCCAGACCGGCAGACGCCCGGCGACGCCGTCCCTGAACACACGCTCCTTCCAACCGCGCGCCACCCCATCCGTCATCCTTCAATGTTTACTTATCGGACGACGCGAACAGCTGACCGACCGGACCGGTAAGTCACGTGCTATATCATTCTTCTCCGCGCCCGCCACAACTCGCGTATCCCTTTCGGCCCCAACTTCGCTCCAGTGCTATTTGCTGCTGTTTGTGAATTTTATATCGGTGCATAGAGAACCTTTCGTTTGTGCATTAGAATCAATAATGCAGGCCCGGTGTTATGTTGGCTCGCGTCGTAAATTACGAATATAATACACCCTTACGCCCTTTCATGTTTTTCTATTCAATCTCCCGGCTGACACACACATAGAAACTCGGAATTCTTTAGTTATCTTTACGAGTGGTGGTCGAAACTTGTCTTTTGTAATTTATCCTTTATGTTTAACAAAGGCCGGTGGACAAAAGGCCTTCGGCGTCAGTCGTTGTTGCCTCGGTGGATAGGTTGTAAAAAACAAAGAGACGACTCGCTACCGGTTCGTAGGTTTGCGAAAATATTTTTTGCAAGCCAATCGCGTGTTTTCGCAAGTCCCTCTGCTCTCATTGGTGGTGGAGTACAATAGATTGTTTCGCGAGTCTAACGCGGCTTAAAGTTTTAAAACAACAACAACTACAATATCGGACTGGATATTTACGATAGCAAATATTTTTTTCATTTCACCCGGGCAGTTGCGATAGCGGAATTCATGTGCTATCAGTGTTTCCCTTTTCGGTTTGAAGACCCAGACGTGTTGTAAATCGGTTGCTTTATTTTATAGATGGTGTTCCCTGAGGAGAGGGGGGGTCCGGCGTGGAGTTGCTTCGCTCGGTGAGCTTTTAAGATATTGAAGGGGCTACGTGTGAACCGTCACATTTAAATAGTGAGCTAGTAGGGTTAACATTGGGGTGGTGTGAGAGTCAAATTAATATTAAAGTACAGTCAATCTCAGAATTACTTTTAGATTATTCTTACCATGTTCCACAGCGTTCTTCGAAGCCCAGAAGAGAAGAGAAGAGTACGCGTCGCCTTCTGTACGTATACTGAATGTATCCTGAGTGCCTCATTCTTTCCGGTATACCTTCAGTATACGTAACAGAAGATGACACTGGTCGACCGCTGAGAAGACGATGTCATGAAGATTCTTGAAGAACTTACATCTATTTTTTCATTGACATGGCATTTCACATGTGTTTTTGTGTGTTTTTATGTTCACAGATCACTTGGCAGCTGCGAAACGACTCCACAATAAAATAGATCTCTTTTAGGTATACTGTACAAAGTCAATTGTTTTTTATAGGCAACAGTTTCTTAGTTGATAAGTATTATTGTAATCTTGGTACACATCACATGTAACATACAGTCATCACGCGATTTACACGTTATTTATTTTTGTAACATTAATTAACTATAATTTAAAATAATGCAATTAATTGGGTCAATATAGTGATGATTTACGTTTATATCACTGACGTGAATTGACATATAATGACTGTTTGTATAATAACTATGCAATAATTGACACTTATATTACCTACTACCTATTAAAACTGTACTGAAATGGTTTATATTTTTGTGTTTCTTTGTATACAATGTTTTACAGATTATCTTCATACTTATTAATAAATAAATACATAATTAAAACATGTTTTGGTTTCATTTCATTAACTATTGCTAGGTATTTAATCTTTATACCTAGGTAATATTAAAGCATTACCCGTACATTCCTTCAAAAACATTGAAATTGCATAATGGCTCTAACTTTTGACTTAGGTAAAGAGCTAAGCAAAAGTTAATTACCCAATTAAGTAACTTAAACTTACTATTCAGACAAATTACACACATAAACAGTAAAGTTAAAAACCTATCATAATAACTTAGATTAGGTACATACAAAATGACAAATCACAAGAACATAAATATAAATGTCATACACAAATGCCAAATGAACCCGGTATCATTTCCTCTTCCGTAAAAGTATCTTCAAGCATTACGCTCAGTCGCTCACAATGGGTAGTCAGATTGGCATACCTACACAAGCTAAGTATGCAGTAGTAGGTTGTTACTCATTTTAACTATTATATTAGTAACTTGCGAGTACGGATGTACAGTTCCGGGATGTTATGTAGATGTCTAGCCTATGTAAGCTGTCTATGACTAACCGGTTCATAGATGATGGTTGAGCAGATTTTCCGTTATCTATTCGGGACAGAGAGAAAATTTTCTTTAGATGATATAAGTAAGTATGATGATAATATGATGTTACTGGAAAATTATGATGGATAATGAATTTTCTTTTACTTACATTTTTATTTGGAAAATGCTAGGGAAATTATTTGTGACTTCTAGCTGGGTCTCCCTTTGCCTTTTCCCCAGTACACTTGTGTGAGCAGTCAAGGAGAATATTGCCATAGGTATAGTACCTACCTAATGCCAAAAATGGATGATTTTAGTACCTACCTACCTATGATTTTAGGTATGCAGTCAATACCTCAGTTGCCTTTGCTATTATAGAAACTAGCATAGCATAATCAGCCGATAATGTTCCTACTGCTGGAACAGTCTCCTCTCTGTGTGAGGAAGTGGGAAATATTATTATAGAAAGTAACTTCTAATAACTAGATATTATCTATAATAAATCATAATGATATCAGGGTAGGATCCTGTTGTGAAAGAAAACTGCTGGAAAACGCTGTGATGGGGTAGCCAATATTTTGGTAAGTAGGTAAAGGAAATATAAGTAAGTATTGATTATGAGCATAAATAATGTTCAACAGAGCAGCTTTTACAAAATATCTACCTACCAATAAACTAACAAATAAATAACTTTTAATTAGTTGATTATGAAAAAGCTAAAATACATAAAGGTAACATACAAGTAAACAAGTTGGTTTATATGTGCTGAATTCTTGAAAAAAAGACAAGACTCTACCTGAAAATTTCAGTAAGTATTGAACCTCTTTCTACTTGAAAAGGAGCAGCTCTTTGTTTTGTAGGTAGGTAGCTAGGTAGGAATAAAAAGACTACTACTAGAGATACTTAACCAAATTTTTGGGATGACATAATTGGAATAGATGGAAAATAGAAATTCATTTTTACCTAAAATAATAAAGCCTTTTTGGAAGCTATGGGCCTTAATTCTTTGTAGATGAAGGTAGTTATAAAACTGATCGAAGGCTTTATACTTAGGTACTCGTAGGTACTTGTCTTCAAAGCTGACCTCTATATTTTGAAGGTAAACGAGGTACGACAATGTTTTATATAAATGGATGACAATATAATTTATGAAAACCTTGCAAGTTTTTTTAATTTACACAGGGGTATTTTTGGAAGCTTACGTTGCTTGTAGTTAAATAAAAAATAGCTAATACCTATAAGAACCTAGGAACAGATATTTTTTTTGTGGAAAAAATCATTTAAATGCTTTCCATCTTTGTTGTGCACAAAGTTCACTTAATAAATTAATAAATGCTACGGCCATTATTATTTAAGAAATAGGTATGAAAATATAAATTCTGTTTTCCACATATTTTCTAGGTTGACGTCATAAAGCTTTAGGTTTTTACCTGAAAAATCTACGTGGGGTCATATGTGTGACCTAAGTAACTAATCTTGTGGAAAACGGCCTAATACTACCATCTTACCAAGTTAACCCTTCCAATTTCGCCGGTCTTAGTATATTTTTTACGAGTCACCAAAAGCGCCATCTATGCAATCAAGGCCGAACTTTTTCGAAACCGTAGAACGTAGTAGAGCTTTTATGGTGTAGACATTCAAGATGTCATGGTGAACTTTACTTTTTTTTGTTTTTGGTAGATTGGAAGTTTATAAATAAAATAGTGTTGACATATTAAATTGCTCTACTTAGGTAAAGATTAAGTATCTGTTAATCATTTAATTGGGTACTTTGAAAGTTCGGACGTAAAACGAACTTATTTTATTTTGGATTATCTGGAAATATTCTTGTGTACAAAACTTTATTGAACTTTTGGTTTTTATTTTTATGCGAACAAATGATTAGGTAGGTAAGCGAACAAAATATTAATGTATCATCGATGAAATGACGAAGGTAGGTAAACATGGCAAAATTGACAAAAATATGTCTTTAACAATATTAAATTAAACTTTATCGATGCCACAAAAGTTATATTTTAAAGATAATAACGTGTCATAAACATAAAGAAATAAAGAACAGTTTTTTTACCAAAAAAAAAAAAACACCAGTTGTTATTGTCTAAAGTTCCAAAAAGGATCGAACGCAATAAGCTATTGTTTCAGGGGTGAAAGTTTTTAAAACCCTTCCGCGTTTATAGGTACGCAACCAGGAAGAATGAGAACTGTAACAAAAAAGAGAAAGTTACTCCTAAGGTGAGGCAAAAAAATATAACATTTGTGCAATCGACCAATAGGGGAGCCGAAAATAGAACTTTCTAATTTGTTTTTGAAATTGCCCCAAGTTTTGAGTCATTTGCACGGTAGCCTTGGGAGATGAGATGTGATAAAGTTGTGTTTATTATCATATTTTGCTGTAAAGTAAATCTAGTGTTTATTCTTAGCTATAGATCAATAATCAAGTGGAAAGTTAATTGGTGAATTTGCAAAAGTTTTCAGTGAAGTGAGTTTTTAATACGTTCATGTGTGGTTCGCTTATTGACGTCAACCATGCATCAAAAATGCCTTTATATACCCAGATAATACCTATGGCGAATATTGTCGTAAGAAGAAATCAGACGACAAATTTATTATCATCCTAAAATAAGATTATCCCATCTAGCTACAAGTGAGTACTATATCTATATAATCATAGACCTAACCAAAATACGATCAGATTGGCCTATTGTGTTGTAAATTAGGTACGAGATATTTGCCCTCAGATCGCATATTTGATATAATCTATATACAATCCACAGTTCGATGTAGGTCAAATCGGTTCAATATACTTATACCATTTACATTCTTGTTCGACCGAAGCTTTCCAACAAGACCGCTGGCTCGCTTAACCGACAGTGCAGAGAACATTTATGCTAACCCTACGAACACTGGCATCCAGCCATCGCCGTGCGAATACGACGATCGTCCAAATCCGGACCCAGCATCTGACTACTAAAAGAGTAAGCGAGATGACTGTAACTTTGATTGTGCGACTGCGAGTCCCCGGTATCGAGCGGCCCGTTGTCATGGCAACAGACAATGGTTTTTGGGTGCATAATATTTTAGGCTGCGTCAGGGTGCGGGTTGGGGAGCGCGCGGGGAGGGGGTAGGTCGAGAGCGGCAGCCATCTTTAAAATTATATTTCCAGTTTGGACGAACTCCTTCGATTCCAGCCCTACTTTTTCTCTCTATATAGAAGCGCGGTGGTGTAGAATATGCAGAATTGGGTTATGCTATGAGAATTTTAATCGTGTGAAATCGTATAAAGGAAATTCCGGATACAGTATACAATTTAAAAATACATTGTTTAACCAATTAATATTAATTGTTATTACTGAAATTAACATTTAACCGGTGTAAAATTATGCAGGTATTTGAATTGAATGAAGTAGGTATACTCAACAAATAAAATCGTTGGCGTAGTAACATGCACTTAAAACTGTTTATAATCGTTTAATTGTTTTAACTACCACATTAAAATATCTATCAGCCATTTAAATTTTATTACTATTGTTAACAAATTTTTAGGTATGTCATATTTTGGTGAGACGAATAATACTTTTTCTCACGCTTTTATATATTATATTTTTATTCAGCTTCAATATATTTTATCTGCAATGTTCCGCTATACGCGCTCAATACGCTAAGAGGCTGACGTCGTCTGCGGCTCGGATTCCCGTCGTAAAGCCTCCGATTAATGTCCCTCCTCCGTCAGAGCCTCCCGCCACGATTAAGCGATATTCTCTACCTGCCCTTCAGTATTTCAGACAAAAAATGTTAGGTAGGTAGGTATGCTACGTACTTTACCAGACATTTGGGGATAAAGATTTCTGTAATAGTGTGTTCACGAAATTGGGTTCATAATGAACATGACATTTTGTTGAATGATTTTATTATTTGAGCTTGAAATGTGAGCAAATGTGTGTGTTCAAATATTCCTACAAAGAGTAGTTTAATACAATATGTGCTTAATAAGAAAGGCTTTAAAATTAAATACCTACCTACTAAAATACTCCATAGATCAGAATAGTGATTTTAAAACCAAAGTCGTAGCGCCATACCTGAAACAAAGCAAAACAAAAATGAGTTATACCTATACACATTTAAATAGCGTTTGTCACAGTCCATCTATGGAGCTAAAGTGCCCATTTAAAATATTCCTTATCTGTCATCAGCCCTTTTACAAACACTGTGTGAAAGTACTTGCGAGTTCCGTCCAATTTAAACATATTACATAGCACATTTAAGGGTATCTCGCGTAGATAACATGTCGTAAAATAAAAGAATGAGTGGTAGGGAAATGCAGGGAGCGGCTGCAGCGAGAGGGTTGAGTAAAGCGAGCGACACACTGATGCAAAGACGTCAATACCTGGCCAGAGCGAAGTGTAAATCCTACACCTAGTACTCGTGCCAAATCTCTCTAGCATAGCCTGTATTCATATTATGTTTGGCAAAGCATCTCCTTGTTATCTCGTTTTCGTTTATCAGCTGACTGTGGCGCAGCACTAAGATGTCTAGACGGGGGTTCTTGGTTCGATGTCCGGACGAAAGGTCATCGCGAAATTGAAAAGAAAATACCCTTGAAATGCCGCGAC
This sequence comes from Apamea crenata, assembly GCA_949629185.1. Classification (NCBI taxonomy): domain Eukaryota; kingdom Metazoa; phylum Arthropoda; class Insecta; order Lepidoptera; family Noctuidae; genus Apamea; species Apamea crenata. Next base: position 11,743,541 of record OX451363.1, on the reverse strand, counting down.
ATTTTGATTTCTTTGGCGGGCAAAGTGTAATTGAAGGCCTAAATGTTATTGCTTATTTGTCTGGTGAATTAGAGCTATATTTTATTTATTCATGTAAGTATTTATCTTGAAAATTTCGAAATTGAATTGCTTTATTTAGGGTTTAAGCCTCTTCAAGAGATTTTGGAACAGAATTTGGATATTTTCGCCCTTCAATTCTCTGTGGAGTGTCATTGGAGTTTGAAAATAACACTTGTTAAAGTGAGTAGGTAGGTGCATATCAGTATGTAGGTATGCATCACGATAACGCGGTAGAATAACCTGTTCCATGCGTCCTCGAGCGATAGGTACAGGTATTCGTGCACGTATGAACGTGAATAGGTAGGCACTCGTAAAGGTTTTAAAATTCGGTTGATGAAAACCTAAAATGCGCTAAGGAGTGAGTGTAACTCTCAGGAAAATTGCTTTTGTTTGAGTAAACAATTTGATCATTTCAATGTACATTTTAAAAGTTATAAACGCAGTAACTGGTAGGTACTAAAAAAAGGCCTACATAACCTAACACATCAAAACATCACGCCTGTAATTCCCAACGGGTTAGGCAGACAACTACTTAAATACAAATACTAAATAATAAAAATAACACATCTACGTATACGAGTATGGTCGGCTATAGTCAACTATAAATACAGATATAACAATCCTATTCTATCTAAGTACCAATGCAGGCTCAGAGCCATGGTGATTTTACTTCGTATTATTGAATTGATACCGCATACGAATCCGGATCGGTTTTATTACTTTTTAATTCACAATTAATTCAATTTTTAGTTGTAAAATTTTAATAGTATACATTTGAATTTATAATAGAAGAGAAGCGATGCTTTTGCTCTATAAACGGTCCTAAGTACTTTGAAGCCTACGAATTACTGGTAATTTTCATTGCCGGGATCCTAGTTCTATTTAAAAGGACCTGAGGACTGGAAGACTTTGACCTTTGACCTTCACTGAAGGCCAAAGTACGGGTACCTACCTAATCTTTACTTAGAACAGAACTGTAGTAGGTAATAGAGAGGGTTGGGTCTCGCGTCGTAGATATACATTCTTGTACCCATTAGGATTTGTCCGAAAAGGTTTTGCTACCTTCTTTTGTTTCTGTAGGTATGTGAAGATATCTAATAATTTTCTATGAAACATTTTTATTCCTACTTATTAAATAGGTTGTTATATATTAAAGTCACACTTGAAACATATTACAAATACCTAGTCAAATTTATTCATCCTACAAAAGTGTCTTGTAGGTAAGTAGGTATCGCACGAACTTCTACTTACATTGTATAATTTTCCCAGCCCGCCCAGTTAGCACAACTATCTTGGTCGTAAAATTACACATTTAAAAGTTATAAAGCGAATGTTTTAGTTAAGCTGAACTTAAAAGTCTTCAGTTTATCTCGACCTAAGTGTTAAGACGAGGCTCACAGCCTGCAAAATATACCAGTATGATAACACTATGAGTCTGAGATAAAGCAGAGTCTGAGTATTGGCACTCAAAACCTTTCCCTATGTAAATATGATAAAAAAATCAATGTAGATAAGTAATTTATTCAGAGTGGGCCCTCCGACTGGTCTGCACGACCCCAGCTTGGAAAATATGTTCCGGATAATACCATTCTTAGGGATCAGTTTGGGACACCTGATACCCACAACGCCATCCTTTTTCGGGGGATGTCAAGGGATTTTCTTAAATTTATAATACCACCGATATTAAACCAATAGGTTTCCTTGCAACGGAGGAATGGACCATTCCGTCCCCTTCAAGATGGTGTCCCCAAAATCCCTAATTATATTATTCTATTTTATTACTGCCGGCTGTACTTCATTAATGAATAACAAAAACCATTTATATAATATATACGTCCCACAGAATTATCTTTAAAAAATTCGACGGCTTCTCGTAAATTACGCACTTTGATCTTCTACGAGACCGGAAAACAAAAGCTGCGCGTAAGATATGGCAGTAGACAGTTATAAATATGCGACACTTAGACAAAACAAAATCTGTGCCAATATTTAGGTGTTAACTGTCCGACTAGAACTTATTAGATGGTTAATAGGTACTTTTAAATGGTTTAAACCTCATAATGAGTAAATTCTTACCAATTTACACAAACTAATATTTTCGTAGCACGTGCTACGCAAGCGTAGACCCTACCTAATTCTACAACTGAAAGAAAGATTCCAAAATATAACTTCTTTTAAAAATTCGAACCAAAAGACCAATTCCCCCGAACCAACAGAACAAAGAACCAGCTTATCCTTGACATTTAACACCTGTTTTCCTCCAATTCCGCAATAACATCAGTAAGTACGCCTTAACTTAATAAGCACAGTTCTGTACCCCTAAGCCTACATTCTGTAATTATGTTAATTACAAAATAAAGTTATGCCACCACACTTGTAAGGGATGATCCCTGTCCGTCCCTGTTTCGGCACTTCTGCCCAGTCGTCCCCATTTCCCGTGTGTTGCTTACAAACAAATTATTTTTAAGGGTTTACGCTGTTTGTGCATGTTTCTGTTTGCCGTTTAGAATTAATTTTGAGGAATTGTTTCAGTAATTGGGCTGATGGTTTGTTTTGTGTTATTTGGTGGGTATGAATAAATTAGAACTTCGGAGGCTTTTGGTGTTAAAGAAATAAAGTGTTTTTCAAATTGTGGTCCTTATGTAACCTTACAGCAATCTAGAGTAGAAAGAGTATTAAAAAGAGAATGTTTTTAAATTTTCATTCATATTGACTTTCAATGGTGCTACTTAGGTGCTTACATGCACACATACAACTTATGTGAATCGAATGTAAATGAATTCAAAGCTGGTCTTCCCTCTATACTAAAGAATAACAAAATATCACCAATATAACACATGTAAAACCTTTGGTATTGACACAAAACATCATAATTCAGGGATTTATAATGAATAAATACAACATATAGGTGTGTCCGAACGATTAAATCAGCCAATAACTTGCAAATAACACGCAATTACGAATAAATAAATATCTAAATAAACACATAAATAATAGCATTTCATTAGCATTATCAGCATTAAGCCTAATTTATTATAACGACTTCAGACTAGACTTAGCTACCTAAGGTTCTTGCATTTAATTAGCTTTCCAGTTAAGCAGCAACTATCATAAACTATGCATCCATAATAGGTATGAAGTTACTTCCATTTACCAGGTATTGATTATTTGTACTTAGGTACATACTATAGAAAATTTGGTCCTTATTATATTGGTAGGACCGAATTCTCCCTGCCTCCCCTCAGGCGTTTAATTTCGCTCCCAGCTTTTTGGGGAGATAAAATCAGTTGCTCTCTTTATCTTAGTTTAACATCTTTACATTAGGTACATGGGTATAATATGTGAGTGGGTTTTATAATTTTGAGGTTTTTTTCAATGTTTACTAGATTCTGTACCTATACTTCATAAATATGATAAATAGGTACCTACTTATTAGCAAATTTAAAATACTTTTTTGTCACTTAATCACGCCAAAACGACTAAACGGATTCGGATATCATTATGCAGATATAATTTAGAGGTAAGAATGTCTTTAACAAAAGGTTCCAAAAGTGGACGGAATCGCGGTCAAGTAAAAATAAAATGACAAGCCTTTAGTTCTACAAATAGCGACTACCACCTGATGTTCATCAGCTACATATATGCATGTAGGTAGATGTACCTACCTAATATGATCCGATAGTCGCCTGCTACGACACTCAAGGGAAAAAACGGGGTGGACAGTCCTTCGAAGGGGAATACGAGATGAAAACGTAGGAAGTTGTAGGTAAAAACTTCTATACCAAAACACTCCCATTGATTTCATTTAACCGGTTAGAATGGCTTTTCTTTTTCCTTAATATGTATGGAAACTTTTTTACAATGGTCCTTTTTGTAGATCGCATATTTAGAGCTCATTGTGAAAGAGTTTTTCTTTGATGTTTTTGTTCATGCTTTGTCCATTTTTGCTCTTACACAGAAAAACAGCTTTCGAATTTCAAGGCGTTTTTTTGGCTCATGCATCTGCAAGTTATACATTTGTTCGTAGGTAGGTACTGAGTCACGACAAAAACTACACAATGCGAACCCAACCTTTATTTGTATTCAATCTGAAAATGCTGAACGAATCTAAATTTTTATCTGTATCTCGAAGAATCGGATAACTTATCTACCTAGGCAATTTTCTCAAAGTAGACTTTTTCTTATTATCTACAAGCAGGTGCCTATCTGTAAAAAAACGTATGAGAAATTCGTATGTTCCGTTGAGAGATTCCCTAGGGAAGTCTGAATTCAAGGGGTGAAGTGCTTCTGTCAAATATGAATAATGAAAATCGTGTAGTTACCTACCAATACTCTTAGCCTTTTCAATACTTTTTACCTATAAACTAACCTTCCTAAAATATAAATGAATTCAGTAGCTTTAACATTTTCAGTACCTGTACTTCGGGGCTTTTAAAATACAATACTTAAGTATTTTCTGCCAATCGCGTGTGCATTAAAATATGGTTCATATATCAAAGCAGTTAGGTATTATAGCCACTTAGAAAAGCCAAATTCACAAAACGCAAGGAAACCATTAACAGTTTATTTAATTTACCGTTAATCTACAAAATTATTATAGGTTAATCTGAATTACATGCATTCACCCGCTATGCAGCACTAAGCTGTGATTCTGTTCAATCAAATTGGTTAATTATTATTAACAACACGTTTTCTAGTAAAATACACAGCGTGTACGAACGGAACCAACTCATCGAATATTTAATTCACCCACGAAACGCTTGAATCACCTTCCAAAAATTACAAACATTTCAAGTGTGAACATGTAGGTAGGTAGGTAGGTAGGTAAGAAATTAATTTATTTTACCCGCGAATTTAAGTATGTGCGTAGAATACACGGATTTCTCGTATAAATTCGATGCTAACACGAGGTATTTCTTTTAAAATTGGAGCGTAAATCGTACTTCGCTGAAATAAATTGGTCGAGAACCCCAATTCCTGCCTTCAGTGTTGAAAACTTTGTTCGCGTGCCTTTGACACGCTGAGACAGATATTGTTATGAATTTACATCTTAACATCAAATTATTCCAAAGAAAATTTGTCATTCGGCGCCGTTTTAAAAGTGGAAAAGTGTGGAAGCTGAATTGGATACCGCATACGTATACCTACATACGTGTGTTGTGTATGAAAGCTAGCGTTCAACAGTACGGAACATGTGTGTATAGAATAGTCGGACGTAGGTCTGGAGACTGTCTCATTCAAAATATAGCTGGGGAGCGCGAGCCGAATATGAAACAGGGTAGCGTTAGAAAATAAACATGATGCCTCTCACGGTCTGTTTAGAAATAAACTTATACCCTTATCATTTCCGCAGATTGCTACGAAATTTGATATTACGCAAATGTATAGAAGAAAATAAGCGTCGATGCAACTTTTGTTTATTTGCCATAAAACGTTTTACCCGACACTACAATGTAAAATGCATATTAGCTAAAGCGGTTACAGAAAATTTAATTAGGCGTATATCTGCCTTATCCGACATGTTACGCTATTCATACCTATATTTATATTTATGGTGATAATTTGCCCTTTAAAATCCGCCTCGCAATAAGGCGGTATGAAGGCAATGAATATTAAATTAAATGTCATACGTTGCAGACGGCGTTTGTGAAAGGGCAGACGTGTTCGATATTCTGTCGTTGGGAACGCCTCACGCCGGTGCAATCGCCCGTCGCTCGACGCCACGAAAATGGCCGACATTGTTCGTATTTTACGTAGTTTTAGTTGAACACTTAAGATATTTCGTAGCTCTATCACGCTGTAAGTTTCGAAAGGGCTTTAGCCTTTTTTGTTTGTAAAAAAATTACGAAATTATATTTTAAACGTAGCGATGTCGCAAGAAAATTCCGAGTTGATTAAACTGCTACGGCGTAGCACACGTAAAATATTGTATTATATTTGTCACATATATTGTCCATGTTTCCAGTCGTAATAAAAAGGCAGAATTATCTGTTTACGGAGTCGTGACATACGCTGGTTTAGACAGAGGAATAGTTTACAAAAACTTGAATGTTAAGACAAGTTTGGACGCCTACGTAGTTAGAGGTTGAAAAAAGTACTACGTGGGTTGAATTACGTGAATTATGTGCTTACATTATACATAAGGTTTATTGTCATGTAGACTAGATTTCCACTATAAACATTGTTTATACCTTTATTGAAAGGATTCAATGTACCCACACCTTTTTTGTTATTTTACAAACTTAGAAACATTAACTTGATTTATATTAAAATTTTAATGAAAACACCATTAAAGGCACTTAAAAAAAATTGTTTCCTACATCACCTCCACCCACATCACCTTTTTTTTAAATTGGGGTTGTAATAATGTTCATTCGTTACAGGCTGTTAATCTCACAGTTAGATATATCATTATTATAATAAAATAACCATGTTATTTTTAATGTGAGTCTCTTCGCAGTACTTTAGATATCTTGTGTTTCTCCCCTTAAGTTTCCGATGGTTATAAAGTTTTCTCATGATCTGCTGGTGGATTAGTGATCCTATAATGTTATTCATTTGTTGATGGTTGCTGTCCGTATACTTGATATAAGCCCTGTAATGTTCCTCTTACAAAATCCTTTGAAAGATCCAAGAAATCTATTTATGTACCGGACAACGTTGTGGTTAGAAAATCTAATTGTGGACCTAAACAAATATATATTTTCGTATAAATATGACTATCTTAAATATATAGGCACTTTTTGCAAAAAGTATCAATATTTTTTCAGTAGGATTCTTTTTTGTAGGCAGTACAATACACTCTGCGATGGGTGGTACAGATAACAACTATCAACACAAATTGTAACCCCTTGTTCCATTCGCCAAATTGGGTACATTTCTACGCGAAATTTTAACACGATACCATTGTAAACAGCCAGCCCCATTGTGTTAGCATGTGCTCTGCCATTTTGTTCCTCGAGTGTAAAATAAAGAGCAAATAACCCCGTACTAAAACACATACGGAATCAAAACGAAACACCTAATAATTTTCGTCAAGATTTACCACAAATTCCTAAAGAAAAAATCTTATTTGCATAACTTTATTGGAGAAGAAAACGATAAAATGTCATCTGTGAAGCAAAGATTCTCTTTCAAATGAACATTAACGTCCAAATAGCCCACAAAAGTCGTAAAACTTACACATGGCACAGAATATGAACGGATTGACGAATTATAAATACACAGCTGACAAAGTCAAGGCTCGTAGGCTCAGTAACAGCAGCGAGGGAGGCGATGAACATATCACCTACACCGGCGATAAAAATTAAACTTTATAACTAATAAAATAAAGTTTAATTTACGATGTGATATTGTTACAGTTAAGTTTTTTGTAAGTGGACGCGTGTTAGTAAGTAGCCAGTCCGCAGCACGGGCTGATGACAGCGCGACCACAACAATCGGTACGAAGAATAATCGCTACACGTTTTATAGGTCGTAATTGTTGTCATAAAATGGTAACAAAAGTTGTTTTTACGTTCGGCACGAGAGGCGTGTTTATCATCCCGTAGTAACGATACAGAATTACTCAATGATTATGGTGGGAAACCAACGCTTTTATGGCATTTTAATTGTTTTACTCGATTTTTAGGTGTTTCTCACGCGACTATTTGTAGTATATCAAGTTGCGGAACTTTATCCGTACTATTTTTTCGCCGATTATGTTAATGTTAAGCCATAAAGTTTCCGTGAATGGCCATCTTTACATCGAGAAATACGAAACGTTCCATAAGCTCGCGTAGCGACCGTAAATGGGTAGATGCCTACCAAATTATGTTATTGAGGAAAATTAACCAATGCATTTTAATTTAACTTACCATATATGTGCCGTACATATAGACGAAATAATACCCAGAACGGATGGAGGGAATATATTAAAATATTTAATTAGGGTTCGAGCGAAACTGGCTTCGCGGGATGTCCCATCTGTTCGGGGATTCAACAATGCAGCATTTCTTTGAAGGAATCGCGGCTCGCATAAAATCATTCTAATCAAAATTCAGATATTGTGTGTTCCGCGTACTTCTCGACTACGATCACTATGAGTACAAAATTTAATAATGAATTCGATTCGAGCGTGACTTCAAAAGATAATGGACTCGTACGTGCAGGGAACGAGCGAGACGGGCGTTACTTATGTAGGCAACGAGCTCCATGTTTATTTAGTAACACATGGTAAGGGATATTTTCCGATTTGTAGGCGTAGTTCGACGTCCGTCCTCGGGCGCCAACTGACTCACCGACTGCGGCCGATTGTTCGACACTAAACGTCGATGGAATCGGTAACTCAAGCATTTTATGGCCGACTTAAATAATATATGGGGCGTTGCGTAATTTTCCTTTAGTTTCGCCTTATGCGAATGTTAGTGCAAATATTGGCTTTGGGCGTGGTCTCGAACGCGATATCCAATATTGTTATAGTAGCGCACATCCGTAAATAAGAATAGTGCTAAAGGCAGGCGCCACCGACGTTAACGTTCGCTCTCATTAAACGAGTGTTGTACGACACTGAACGTAAATATTTTTGCTCGTTAATCCGAAGACTGCTCGGACGCGATTTGGCATTTTTTTACACTATAAACAATTCCAAACGCTCGTTAACAAGAAAGATGAGCTCTAACACTTCAGTTTATGGACAGTAAAGTCGTCGGCACGCGTGTGTTTGCACGACATTTGCTACTTGATAAATTCAGTTTAACCGTAGTTAAGCTGGGCGGAAGAAATCAGTGATCGTGATCGCTGGCCCTAGAAATAAATTACCTTCATGAGCAGGTGGCGGTAGAAATTAGAAAGCTCAGGATTAATGTGGTTTTTAACTTGCTTATAATTAGATTTAAGTATGAAATGGAAATGTAAAGATTGTGTTGCTAGTCGTAATCTCACCTAGCGTATATCAATGAAATTTAAGAGGATAAACTTTTATAAAAAAAATATTTATAAAGAGCATGGTCTAAATTCCGATTAATCATCTAAAATATGCGAGGTTAAAAACCGTTCGGGAGCATGTTGTAGCGAGGCTGAGTGTAACAATCCTATCGATGCATTCGTGTGAGTGACCGCACGGCGGAGCACTCCGCTCCAATACATTTTCATTTAGTCATATTTCACTGAAGCCATTTGCAAACGATAAAAATCTTTAAGACAAACCCAAACTAGGCAGATCGGTAGGTACGTAATTATCATTTATTGTTTCTTTATTCTTTAAATTCCGCCTCTTTTAATTTATTCACAAGACAATTTATTTCATATCTTCGCTACGCAATCTTATTTTGAGTCTAATTTCATTAGAATCGGTCTGACAGTTACGAGCATCGGGAGCGTTAATTGTAGGCGCAGTTATTTTTCATTAAAATCTACTAAAACGGGAATGGAATCGTTGGCGCAGATAGAGAGTTTATAATATATCTACAGGACGATGCGAAATATTTCAAACCCACGCTTTATAAAAATAGAACAAGAGTTTGCTCATGCACTTGCATTTAAATCACAAAATCGATTCTTGACGATCAGCAGAACCACTCTACTAGCCTATTTCCGAAAACCTCTCGTATCTACGCAGCGAATCGAATTTTTCTATCGAATATAATATCCGTGTGTGTATCGGATATATCGAGAGCTAGCATCGGAGCAGCGAGCAGGTAGGGAGTCAGATAGCTTGGTTTATAAATAGGTAAAGAGCGTAAATAGAAGCGGTTGTATCGGCTTTGAGCCGCTACCAATCGATACGTGATATCGTTGCGATATTACGTCATAAATCCCTCCGTTTTCCACCCAAAAATAAACCTTAGGAGGGAAAAACTAAGGCACATTTTCCACTGAAGATTTTCCTCGTATTTGCTTCATACCTACACATGTTATAGACGGAAACACATACATAACTATAGATATGTGTGTGGATGGATAGTTAAAAGTTAAATACCAACATGTTTTCATGTTGTTGGATCTTTTCTTAATCAAACTAATGGAAATTGCCAGGTTTAAGAGTCAGTAAGTAATTTCTTTAGTTATAGTGCATTCTTTATCGAGTTTAATGGAAGATTGAGGTAGTTTTGTTCCGAACAAAATTAACTGTTATATCGTTAATGTATGATTTTGATAGAGCATTAATTTTTGTTGCCTAATAACGTGGAGCTACTGGAGAACGAATTAAATTAAAAAGTGCAGAAATAGAACAGGTGTATTTTAGATCCCTCACTTTGATCCCTTAGATATTTCAGTCGAAGTAACTTTCGCAGTGAAATTCCCGGAATTTTCGCTCACAGCTGTCAGAGCTAGGTCCTTCGTAATGACGTCATAAAAGACACGGACTAAATCTTATCCCGTTATATCTGTTGGATATCTTCGGCTGAGGGAATGAACAATATGTTGGCAATCTTTGCTTTCCTTCTTTGTATTACCTACTGAATGTTTGCGCTCACTGAGGCGAGGGCTGTTGATACGACTAAACGACGTAGTTCCGGACAAATATACCTACAAATTTACCTTATACAGGTAAGCCTGGCCAACTCATTTTCCTTGGAGGCACTGGACGGAAAATATTAGGTGTTATCTCCCCTTTTCATGCAATTTAAGCTTTGTTGATTAACACGGAATTTACTTTAGTACCTTTAGGCTTTTTGTAATGTGTTATTATATTTTTGAAATAAGAGCTCTCAAATCTTATTTCATTTGCATACAAAAAATATGTTTTACCGTCAATATCTAAATAAATAAAGTATAAAATGACAGCTCAAGGCTATAAACAGGTTTCCTAATCTTTAATATACTTCATATCAAACATATCAAACCACAAATACATGACGATGCTAAAAATAAATTATTCAATAGAAAAAATATTTAGTTTGATAGTTTCAAATTTGATTAGATTTTCCCTGCGTAGTATAAGTTCTTAGGTAGGTATCTACGTGTTCAGTTGAAATACCACTGCCTTGAATCCGGGGTCGTTACGACCAAACTTTGGACGAACGGGTACCGTCTCTTAAATAAAATCTTAAAACTTTTATCTTTTACTTTGATAACGCACCTATTCCGAGGCGGAACTTCTATTACATTCGCCGTTCCGCGATGCTTTGTGAGAAAAATGTAAAAAGATTCAAGGAGATCCGATAGCGGAGTTTGTCTTTTCAATATAAAATACTGGTACTCTGCCTTTTATCCTTTTTACATAATCTAAAAGTTTTGATACACATTTGATAAGTACCTACCTACCTACTGCTCGTAAAACTGGAGTGTGTCATTTAATTACGCAATAAAGTCACTAATATGCACATACATTATCATTGACATAGATAAAGTGATAAATAAATACGCCAATCTAGAATATATAACTCTAAACAGAAGATTATATCTCAATTTTAGTACCTTACACTTAAAAGATCATAAAAATCGCCACGCGCCTAATATGTTGATGCCATATTGTTTTTGACCACATCCGAGGGTTTCCACTATAATAATAATTAACTAAACGACGCAGTATCAGAAGTAGAGACCAATTTGATTCGATACCGTGTGGAAAAAAATGTGCACGGGACTTACAATTATTTTACGATCGGATTTTACAGCATTTTTATGTTTTTCCAATTGCTTTCGGTTGACAATCCGATCCGTGTAAATTCTAGCAGAATATGTGTGTGAAGAATCCGAAACTATTAAAATGCAAATTGGAAGTTAAATTTACTATATTATTATGTATAATAATGATGCCCGTAGGCTTTGACCGCATGAGGTAATTGATATACCATGACCACGTTATAATCCGTTCATAAGCATCGCTGTATACGACTTTGAGTACTTAAGATTGAAAGGCATATAACTTCAGGATACTTTACAATAATTAAGACTAAAAATAATTGTAGAAATAGAAGTACTCAATAAAACTAATAATAAACAACTGAAAAGCGAATTCTATAGCGCGTTGTTCGAAGCTTAATGCATGAATAGTTCAGTGTAGTCTTGTGAAGAGTCCAAAATAAACACTAGGCCCTGCTTTGTATTCATAAACAAAGCAACATCCGCGATAATCGCAAGGAAATCAGCCATAATGACAGGGAAAATATGAGCGTTTCCTTATTGAAGATTACAACAGCAAAAATGTAGATTAGGCTCACAGAATTTAGGTAAGTATTCGAGGAACAACGTCCCAACGAAGGGACGGATTCAGGCGAAATTAAATCATTAGAAACATCTGCGTTCCTGGAGCTAAGTGCCCAAACGGTGCCAATAGGTGCGCACGGATTATATTGCCCGCCCTCACCTTATCCCCGTTTTTAATTTCGTGTACCTACATGGAGGATATTTTATATTTACCTGCCAAACACACCAATATTTCATGTAAATCCGAGCCTCCACACTGATTAAACTCTCGAGGGGGCTAATTCATTACGGACAAGTATAATCGAAAGATTAGTTACACGTGTCGATGTAGCTTTTGCTTAATATTTATTACACCCCAAATTTTTCCCGACCCCGGAGATTTTTCTTAAAAATATTTATCCAATATACACAATCAGTGCCGCCTCATCACTTATGAAAAATCGTTTCTCTTCAGAGAGTCCTCTATAAAAAGCTCATTCCAAATTAAAATTAAGGTCTAGCGTAACTAAAGAGTAGAATCTTATATTTTATCAAAACATTGCAATGTGAAATACACTTTAAGGCGGTGCGCTTAAGAGAAGTTTCGCTCGTACGATGAAGCGGTTTACGACCTATTTTGAAACGGTGGTTGTCAAAATAACTGGTTGTTTTTCAAGATCCATTTGTGTGGTGCCCCACACTAGCTTTGAATTATAGATGTAAAAGAACAACAAAACATGTCGATATTTTAGTTGCGTTAGATAAAGTGTTAATAGTAATATTAAACCAGCGCCGAACTGGCATCTACCTACGAAATAATAGGTACTCTACTAGATATGAGTTTTGTAATGCTATCCAAATGCACACAAAATACATAGGTAGGTATATGCACATGATCATTGTTTTGATGGCTAACTACGTAATTTGGTAATTCAAAGAGATAATTAATTAGGTATTATGATACACATGCAGCTGAATTATAACCCACCACTGGACAGTTCACGGTAGTGTTATCAGTGTACCTGTAGGAAAAACACCAAAACATAAAACAGAAAATAAAAGTAGAAAAAGCAAGATATATAGTTGACTAATTAGATAAATATTATATTTAATACTCTTTATCTGTAGATCGTACGGTCGAGTGAGTACGGTTGGTTGTCTATATAGCGAAGAGGCTCATTACGACGTTAGTATACTGGCCAGAGTATATAACACACCTCCGTCGGGCGAGTCCATTAACATCAAGCGTTATTGAGGCCGTATCTCGAACCCCGAGCCACTCCGATAGCCCCACGTTCCATTAAAAGAATCCATAAAATTACATTATTATGTGTTAATAATTTCAAGTGAAAGAACGCCTTTTAGAGTTTCCCTGGTGACAAATTAAAAATTCATATTCATTTCGTGCTGTAAATCTTTCATATACGTCGTACAATTAAAGATTTAGCACCGGAATATCGAGATGCGAAATTGAGTTTCGCCTTATCGGGTGTGAAAATGCTACTTCGCCAGTAGCTTAATCTTGAGTTCGCGTGCAGTCCATTTCGTCATACTACGCTTGAGAAATAAAAAGCTGTTACACGGTTTATTTTTTAGGTTTTTCGTAACAGTTTTTATAATCTGATCATATGTTAACATGAGAGTCTTCTTTAATTCCATAACGATCTTAATTTCGATTGTAAAATTTAAGTAGCTGCTAGTGTTTGTGAAAGCCTCGGTGCGAAGGTCGAGTTTCATCACATACAAGATTACATGCGCCTTTCGAATCGGGGTGCACCTAGATAAATACAGCTGTATGTGTTCCCGATAGCTCCTCCACGATTCAGATAAAAAATATGTTTCGAGGCGGAAGGCCGATGTAAATTTAGTCGGCGTATCTACCTGTGAAAGCCGAAAGGCGTTTACTTGGGATGTCTCATAAAATTAGTATCTAACTGCTTTGCGTATTATCAGACCTGTTTCGAGGCGAACCGAACTCACATGAAGCGCGTAGGTATTTTAGCAGATTAAGATTACATTTGACACGTTATCAGTGAAGGTAAAAATACTCTGAATGCAAATAAACCTCCTCCTTTTTCGTAAAATATCGTCGTGATAATTTCTGCGTCGGTTCATTAGTTCCCCTATCGGATTATTTTAATTTAAACATTTTCTGCTCAAATTATAATATTAACCGTTTAAATAAGCTATCTGTGCTGTGAAGCCAGTAACTTAATTCTTTTTTTAATTTGCCCGGAAGGGGCAAAAACCTCATTTAGGTACCGCGTATTTGTTTGATTTAAAAGGACCAGTTTATTAGAAGACACTTATTACGAGTGGTTGCGGAACGCGTTGTTTTGGAAGCCAATAAGAAAACAAATATATTACACAAACAAGCATTAATCTCTCAAATGTTTTGGTGAATCCTAAACACAACTTTATAATACTTCTCTAGTTATTTTCGAAACGGACCAGTTCCGTAGAATAAAATATAATAACAGAGCATAAACTATCTGTTAGCGTACTAAAGAAGTCTCAACGAAAACACGCGCCGGAAACAAGTAAAAAGTTACTGAATCACTCCATCGGTGTAAGATCATTTAGCTTCGAAATCGACAACTCATTCAAAAAGCATAGCACTTAATCCAATTAAGTAATTGGTGGCTACCGGTGTATTATCCCGAATGCTTATTGCGGCTAACGGGACATGTAGGTACATTAAAGATAATATCGCGTCTGCGAAATCGATACGCATTGCTCCCTAACCTACCCTGGGCGGCGGCGTGTAGGTAAGTTATGCCGGCGAGGCCAATGTTTGTCCGCCAATCAAGTGTCGTATTTTACTGCTACAAGCCGACACTAACTTAGCACAACGGGCACTGCCTCTCGGTTAATGAGACAGCATCGTTTTAGTGTCAAACATTACGCGGTACGGGAATAAAGGTACCGTATAAAAGATATAATGGAGTATTGATGAAGGAAATGAATAAGGGCGATGACTTGAAGAGTATTTGGATGAAAAGAAAATTTTTTAGATTGCATTTGTGTGACTGTGTGGTGTGATAAAATTTTCGGATGCTGAAAGAATTTTACTGACATAATTTTGCTTTGTTGATAATATTCTGATTTTTGGATTAGGTATAGTCATAATGAACTGAAGTATTGACTAGATAACCCTATTTTTTATGGGAAATTAGTAAATCAAAAAAATAAAAAGTTTAAATTTTTACCGACTATATAAAAATATCACTTCTACGAAATATGTTTCGCAGAAAAAGATCGACAGATTTATTTATTTGTAAGTTGAAGTAATAAAATGAACGCCCAACACTCCACGCTACCTAATGAACAGTTCTCTAATTCGTGAACCGCACTACACTTGAAATAAATAGAATCTATATAGCATTACGTACGGTAGGTATCATTGCCTTAAATCAAATTGAAACATTTCAGTGTTATTAAACGATAATTTGAACGGCGCGGCGCCCGACAATAAGAAATTATACCGTTGATGTCATAAATATACTGGAGAAAAGTCATAACATTTGTTACATTGAATTACCGACGATTTCTCTTAAGTCTGATTGGTATATGAATGTTTTGAGAATAAATATTCAATTACACACTGTGTATCTAATGGAATAAATATAAACTCGATGTTCATTTTATACACATTTGTACCTACTTATCATTCTACGTTTGTTCAATAGAAAATCGCCTTTATTCTGAGAAGAGATGTCTATTCCGCAGGAATCTATTTAATGTCTACCTACAACCATTCTGTGGTAATGAGTTCAGAAGTTTCTGTTGTTAGCGGCTTACGTGTACCTTCACAAA
This sequence comes from Apamea crenata, assembly GCA_949629185.1. Taxonomy (NCBI): domain Eukaryota; kingdom Metazoa; phylum Arthropoda; class Insecta; order Lepidoptera; family Noctuidae; genus Apamea; species Apamea crenata. The sequence goes on along the minus strand of OX451363.1, from coordinate 11,727,554 downwards.
ACAGGGTTGCTTATACGGATATACAGACACAAAGGTACAAGGTCCTGTCTTAATATATTGTAAGGCCCATAAAGGAGGTACTGTGAGACATGTACAGGCAAAACAAACTATAAATTCAATATATGTCATCGACTAAGTAAAATACACCTACAATGTCTTGTTCGGGTACAATGTCGTACAAAAAGGACTATTTTTTAGTCTTGTTATCGGTAAAAGAATAAAAAACTCAAAAGAATTTTCAGTGGGAAAATAAATGCATAGAAAAATTCTTTCTTGTTATAGGAAAGGCGAGAGAGGGCGGTAAGTCGCTTCTCCTACATATTTTATTGACACGAATGGGACACACGCAAGGACGCTGCGAGATAGATCCGGAGATAGATAACTTATTAGGTAATGTAAGTGGGTTAATAATGTAGCTGATGGACTGTTATTATGTTTTAATTGGACGCATAAATTAATATGGATCTTTGACTTTGTATGGTTATCTCGAGTCGAAAAAAAGTAAAGTGTAGATAACCATATTGATTGCGTCATCTTCGATTTATTTAAAATATAGTAATCAGACTTTGAATCTACCCACTGCTCATGTTACAACTATGTATATACTTGAAATTTCCTTTTTTGGAAGCTCAAAGAAACTTTATTCTACATTTAGGTAGGTACTTTAAAAGAGCAAATGTTTTTAAACATTATGTCATTATCTATGTGACTATTAAAATCAACAAAAAGCGGGTAAGTGTGAAACTTAAACGGCTACTGATCTTATTTCAGAAGTCATTGACAGCCAATACAAAAATAAATTATTACAACAAACCACATACCTACCACTCAACGTTCCCCATAAAAACTCAACATACATACTTCAAAAGAAAACACAACCAAAACGGCTCATCAATCATTTCAAGACATCATACATCAATCAACGAGAAATAAAACACGACATAAAAACCGATATATCTCGCGACACATCCGCTGTTCGCTTCTCGTGTACCACGCACCTACTTTATGTGGTATCAGTCCGTGCGGTATTCCCTAACTGCACTTCAGTTCCTGAACCGACGTATACATGTATAGGTACAATGTATAGAAAGCTATACACGTGGATATAGCACGCACCTACTCGCATTCACGACACGTAACTTATGTTTTAGAAGAATTTTTCTTGAGTCGTACAAGTGTAGGTAGAAGGTTCTTTCTATTCAAAGATACGATTTCTAACAAGGTGTGACAACACAAGGGTTAGTTGTGACTGGTGAGTCAGTTTCACACCTATCTTATTAGTAATTGTTCAAGTAAAAGAGAGCTTAATAACTTAATTGCCTGTTAACATACCTACCTTCTGCAAAAAATAGCTGATTGGGAAAAGCTCCCTAAGCCGAGAAAACCACAGAGATCAAAATATAAAAAAAATGTGACAAGTACCTTAATTGTTGTTGATTAGGGTTGTGTTGTGTGTAGTTGTAGGTTGTGATTTTGTAGAAGGCCTGAGTTTATGTTTGTATGTGTAAAAAATTGTGAGTAAGTACCAGCCTAAGCTCTGATTTTTACTTTGCTAGACTAGTATTATGACAGCTATGATCGACCTTTTTTTTGTTTACCTGACATTAATGAAATGATTGCAATTACTGTCATTTTGGTCTAGCTAGCAAATTAAAAGTCAGATTTTAGATACTTATATTTACCTATTTTTAAGGGTAGGGTACACTGCAAACAAACACATTTAGTTCGACTAAAATAATAATATATTTATTTGCATAAAAACACTGTACCTATAAAAAGATGATAAAAGTACTTACAATTTAGAACCAAACATGTTTTGCCAATATAAAATAATAGGTAGGTACTACATTCAGAGTGAAGTTCTAGTAACAATTTCTACAGATAAAGCCCTCCCCTCCCCTCCCCTCTACGTAGTTTTCGTAGATATTTCCTTTTGATTCCTCAAATTGGGTTGCCACCTATGGGAATTTGATGAGGTTAGTCGGAGGCTTGTGTGGTCAAGATCTACGTTGATAAGACCCTCATTTAAGTTGGGTAAATAGTTGATACGGGTTTGGATACCTACCTACAATTTCTACCTTTGTATTTGTAGAGCAGTGTTTGAATTGGTAGCTATAGGTATGATTGTGAAGGTGACCTTATTTTACTTTGAGGTAACAAATAAAGAGGTTTGATAACTTTAAATTGATCAAGAATCTAAAAACAGTTTATTTCGTCTCAAAGGACAGAAAAACGAAAAAACAATACATATTATATTTTTCTGATATTTTGTTTATGCCTGATTATTACCGAAGAAGGATATTTGTTTAAAAAAAGTGCAAAAAACTAACTGCCTGCCAAATAAGTGCTAACAGCTCTACCCACAAAACTATTTATGACAACCATAGCTGAAAACACATGTCGGTTTTTATAATATTAAAAACGTGATTGAATTCTCTGAAAACGATTATTAAGAATTACGTTATTGAAAAGCATGATTTAGTAGCTATGTAGTTGTACAGTCACCATAGGAGATAAGTAACCAGGGTCTTTGGATATAATTGAAGTTTATTAAGAAACCGATGGATGTTTTCGAATGAAATTTAATTTGATAAATGAACAATTTATTTTCTATTATCTAAATTAAATTTTATTCAAAAACATCCATCGGTTTCTTACTGAACTTCAACTATATCCGACGACCCTGGTTACTTATCTCCTTTGGTGACCGTACCTACGTGTTAACCCATAAACATATCATAAAACCCATTAGAGGACATAGAATAAATTGAAATTCCTACTCATTAAATATGTATTTTAGAAAATATATACAGTCCTCATTCGCTTCAAAACGAGCACAGAAAATGCATATTTACATAGATTATACCTTATTGGATCTAGTTTTCACCCGACCGAGGTATCCGAGTGTTGTCAAATATTTTAAAAGGAAGGACATAATATCCACTGTTTATATAAGCTGAAACACTTGTTTAAAACAACAAGGTGTTGTTTAATAAAATAAATAAGAAATTTAATTGCGCCGCACTCCGGACGAACATTGCACACGTTTGCGTTTAAAAATAAAATAATACGTTTAATTAGGGTAGCGTAGGTATAATGTCTTTTACGGCTTAATGTTGGATTTATCAAGTAATGAATTCAGGAATAATTAAAAAACTAAGGTATATATAAGCAGTGTAAGCGTGTGCGCTGAGGTCAAGTTACATTATCTGTAAACTTGTGAGTTTACTGTCATTGTCAGACGTCGGCGACGCGCTTTTTTTAGAAAACGATAACGTAGCATAAATTACGCCCACAGACTATTCAATTAAAACTTAATTATTACACTTAATCGGTGAATAATATAAACATAACACTCTTATGTACATTCCTGTATCTTTATAAGGTTATTGTATGTAGAAACAATGGCCTTTAAGCTTACGCATTAATGTTGATAATAACATGTTATGTACGATATTATCTTCATCGTAACCGAATAAGGCAGGTGCTTGTTTTTTGCTGCCATTTACTAGGCATAAAAACGCATTTTATGAAACTGTCTAGCAACTGAATAGAAACTAATTCAATTGATTTCAATTTTTTTTTATCACGTTTACCAACTGAATATTGGCTTGGTATTTCTGAATTTACTGTTGGGGAATGAAATTAAACCTGAGAATTTCCTCTTTAATAAAATAATTTTTCTTTTTTCTAGGAAGACATATTGGATCGCACACACAGCCTGCAAGACCTGCTAAGCCTGCTTCAGACTGCATTACAATAAATTATCTTTTATTTCTATTGCAAATGTACCAATCCACAATATTTTCATAATTTTATAGTAGGCTTGAGACCATGCCAACTCATAGTTATCTCGCTCCTAAAACCCAGCCGCTATCGAGCCTCATAAAATTATGTAGAGTGGGCGAAGAGTCGCCACCCGTCCCTAATTTCGTGGGACATCTAAAATTTGCCGCATTGACATAGTGGTGGCGTAGTCCGGTTAACCACTAACGCTTTTGGGGACGGTTTTGTCAGAAGATAGGGAAATCTGTCATGGACTTTAAAGGTTAGAGAAACTGACATTGTACCTAGATTAAAACTGCATTGTACGACAGTTAAAAAAAATACAGATTGTAGTTAAATAGAAATAGAGAATTGTTTTTGATTTTATGTATTTTGTTTTTCATTCTACTCTTTCTTACACATGTTGTCTAAATCTCTTTTTATCTACTCTCCTATCACAGGTAGGTGTGCTGGAAAAGATTACTTTAGAAATAAGTATCACCTTTGTACTACGTTTTTTTTTGTTTATTTCTCCTTGTTAATACCCATTTCTAAGATTACTGGTTAACCTGTAATTGGTGACTGTGTAACTCCGAGGCTATTGTCACACGAGTACTTAAGTTATGTTATACACAGAACCTGTTCGTGTACTCGCTAAAACCTATATCTGACCATTTTGAAAACAAAATCCGTGCACATGATGACCACAGCTGGGTCCGTAAGTAAAACAAAAGAGGATCGTTTTTAGGTCGACTAATAATATGCGCTGCAAGCAGGAATAGTCCTTACGGAGCGTAGTGGTCAGATATAGATTTTGGTGATAGTACCTTAATAAATAAATAATTTTCTGGTTAAATAAATACATAGAAAATATCAATAGATTGAATCAATACATTACTAGGTAGTTACTAGGTAGTACAGTATGTAGTGAAAAGTCTGTTTAATATTTTAGTCTGTATCATGAAAAGGTAGTTAGGCTACAAATTGCACATTTTCACTCGAGCTAATTTAATGTAAATGTATGTAAGGAAACACGGAGCCATAACGATTGCATCGCGTCCTGTGTCAGGTCATTAACCACTAATATTCTAAGAATTTAATCCTAATAAATTCCTTATTATAACTGTTTTAAAGAATAAAACACAAACGTCTGTTTAAATCGTGTCACGTGTAATTTATAGAGTTTCGCCTCATTTTCGGGGACTTGTCTCAATTTATTTATTGTTGTTGGCAACACTACACAGTGAGAGAGATAATTTTGAGTTCGCACGGCGTAGTAAGGTGGTTAGGTACAATTAAAATACTATAAGTAGACATCTAGTTAACTTTGATGTATAATATAAA